>CM038677.1:662940628-663540628 GCA_021605205.1 Aegilops longissima | reverse complement strand
CAGAGATATAAAACATCCGGACTGGCTAGCAAACCTGGTGATGGTACCAAAGAAGGACAAATCCTGGCGCCTATGTGTCGATTTCAAGGACCTCAACAAGGCTTGCCCAAAGGATCCCTTCCCCCTCCCCCGCATCGATCAAATTATCGACGCTACCGCAGGATACGATTCATTGTGTTTCCTCGACACATACTCTAGCTACCATCAAATTAAGATGGCAGAACCTGATCAAGCCGCAACGGCATTTATCACCCCATACGGCCCATTCTGCTTCAACACAATGCCTTTCGGGCTCAAAAACGCCGGCGCAACATATCAGCGCATGATTCAGACATGTCTGGCAAACCAGATCGGCAAAACAGTGGAGGCATATGTAGATGATGTGGTCGTCAAAACCAAGCATATCGAAACTCTAGTAGACGACTTGAGGCTCACATTCGATAATCTCCGAACATATGACATCAAGCTTAACCCGGAAAAATGCGTTTTCGGCGTACCAGCCGGAAAGCTCTTGGGCTTCATTGTATCCGGTAGAGGAATTGAAGCAAACCCAGCCAAGATCCGAGCTCTGTCACAATTGGATATCCCAAAGGACCTCAAACAAATACAAAAATTGACCGGATGCGTGGCGGCTCTAAGCCGCTTCATCTCCCGTCTAGGAGAAAAGGCATTACCCCTCTATCGCCTCCTCCGGTATGCCGAGCACTTGGTGGGCGGATGCCGCCACAGCGGACTCGAAGAAATAAAAGCCATATTGGCAACAAACCCGGTCCTGGCCGCGCCCAACATGGGCGAACCAATGCTATTATACATCACCGCAACTCATCAAGTTGTAAGCGCGGTGCTCGTTGTCGAACGAGAAACGGACGGACACAAGTTTCCCCTTCAAAAACCAGTCTACTATGTGTCCACTGTCCTCACTCCATGCAAGTCATGGTATCCGCATTATCAAAAGATAGCGTACGTGGTGTTTATGGCATCCCGGAAGCTTCGACACTACTTTCAAGAGTGTTCGAAAATAGTAGCCTCCGAAGTACCTCTTAATGACATTATAAACAACCGCGACGCGACGGGCCGGATTGGCAAATGGGCCATTGAGCTCCTCCCGTTCGACATAACCTATAAGCCACGAGGAGCAATTAAGTCGCAAGTTTTGGCTGACTTCCTCGCCGAATGGACTGAAGCCGAACTCCCTAAAGAGTACGGCACATATTCCAACTGGATCATGCACTTCGATGGCTCCAAAATGTTGGCTGGTGCAGGGGTGGCGTCGTTACGGCGTCCCCAATAGGAGATCTGATTCAATATGTACTCGAGATAATGTATCGGACTCCAACAACGCAGCCGAATACGAGGCCCTTCTACATGGTCTCCGGATGGCAGTATCCATGGGCATTCAACGCCTAGAGGTGTGGGGGGACTCGAACCTTGCGATATCCCAAATAACTGGAGACTTTGATGCCAAGGATCCGAAAATGGCAGCTTACCGCAACACCGTCCTAAAAATGTCAGCTTTCGGTTGAAGGGCTCGAATTTCACCATATAGCCGGAAAACAATCAGGCAGCGAGCGTCACAGCACGCATTGGCACAAGGCGCGATGCCGTCCCCCCCAATATCTTCTTAGAGAGGCTGTTCAAGCCATCCGTATCATGGGAAGGGGAGTCCGGAAATAGCAGCCCGGACCCAACAGCACTACCGACACCGATCATTACGACACAATTGGAGGCTCGCCAGCAGTAACATCTTATTACGTAATAATGGCGGTCATTGCCCGTGGGCGGAACCATTCCTAGCCTACCTAACTATGCAGGAACTTCTCGAGGACCAAAATGAGGCACGCTGCATAGTGCGGCGATCTAAAGCCTACAAAGTCCATGAGGAGAGCTTTATAAGAAAAGCACCACGGAGTCCTTCAAAGGTGTATCTCCGAAGAGGAAGGTGGAATCTTCGGCTGAAATTCATGCGGACTTGGCGGGCACCACGCCGCAGCCCGGGCCCTTGTAAGCAAGGCCTTCCGTACAGATTCTATTGGCCGACGGCCGAGCGGATCTCGGGACTTGGTCCAACGATCGTCGATTGCCAACTCTTTGCTAATCAAAGCCACATGCCACCCACCGCCTCTAAACTATACCCATCACCTGGCCCTTCGTGGTGCAGGGGCTTGACATGGTTGGACCCTTAAAGGAGGAACCCACAAGCAAAAATACCTCGGGTCATGGTGGATAAATTCACCAAATGGATAGAGGCCAAGCCTGTTAAGGCGGCGAATCCGGACGATGATAGACTTCATATCGAGGTGCATTACACCGTTCTGGCGTCCCCACAGCATCATCATTGATAGCGGCATGAACTTCACGGCCTCTGAAGTCAAACTCGGTGCAAAAACATGGGCATCAAGCTCGACTATGCTTGATCTATCACCCTCAAACTAACGGTCAAGTCGAACAAGCAAATGGTCTAATCATGGCGGCATCAAACCCAGATTAGTGCGGTCCCTCAATGAATCTAACACGCCTTTGGGTAGAGGAGCTCGACTCCGTACTCGGGGCTGCGGACCACGCCGAATCGCACCTGGATTCACACCATTCTTTATGGTATCTGGCGCGAGAGGCAGTTCGCCTGCGACATAATTCATGACTTACCTCGCGTGCGCATGTATGAAGAAAGAGAAGCCGAGCTCGATCGGCAGGACAGTTTGGACGCCTTGGAGGAGGAGCGTGACATGGCCAAAGCCCTTTCCGCATTCTATCAACAGCAGGCTCGAAGATATCAAAGCAGAGAAGTACGGGCCAAAACTTACAATGTTGGCGAATTAAATCTACGCCTGCCGGACAAGAAAAAGAACAAACTCAAGCCCAAATGGGAAGGTCCCTTTATTATCGACCAAGTCCTGACCGGTGGAGCGTATCGTCTGCGAGATGCATCAGATAACCGACTCGAGCCAAACCCATGGAACGCAGCCCGTCTCCGAAGATTCTACGCCTAGCGCCGGATTACGAGTTCGTCTCCTTCCTCTGTCTATTTTTACACATTAGCTGTCTTATATTTCTCTCCTTCTCCTCTTTTCTCTTACAGCCTTTAAAGGCTCGTTCGCGCATTGTTACTTTTACACTTGACGCGCTATCCGCGCTCATTATACCTGAGGGCTTCTTTAACAAGAAGCTTATTTTACGGGCCCTATGCCTAACACATGTGTAATGCTTCCGCGTGTACCTTTTATTCACCATTATATGCATCGATATGACTTAAGTTTTGGCCAAGTTGGGTTGCCTGGCTCCTGTGCTTACACCTACGTTCCCGATTGTTCAGCTAGGTGGTAAAGGGAGCACCTCTGCGATTGTTACCGCCGGGTCAGCCGGATGTGTACGTTAGACTGGATGAAGCCGAAAGCTAGCGTTCTTAAGGGAATATTCAGTTGGTGAACTAAAGACGATTCCTCACTTATTTATTTATCCGCCCCCAGATGCTTTTCTGCTTTTTTCTGCAGTCCAGACATGCACTTTAAGGCATGCCTCCCAGGGAAAGGAACCCCTAACAGAACTATTCTCCCTAGAAGATGTTTCTTACTAACCATGTAATATAACATAACTAGTTGGGCACTTGTCTGTTAAAGCACTAATGACCCCTATGCCTGGTCTCCATGCATACCCCGGTTCTTACATAACCGTGATGGTATTCGGACACACTCCGGACTATAGGGTCCCGAGGTTGAAGCAAAAAGGTACGCCATGACAAACGATCTACAATCCAGCTAGAAGGCATTTTTACATGTCATCTTAATTACATAGTCAAATTGACTGGGTGTATTCTCCTCAATACCATCTAATAGGCTGTCTAGTTTACAGTCCTGTTGGGAATACTTTGCGGCCAATTCTACTTGGCCGTACACTAAGCTCACAGGATCTCCTTCCCGCCGGGCCCCACAGGTCCGACCTCGGCCATGTGGTTTGGGTCAGCCTTAGTGTGTACCGTCTTCATCATGGCCCGAGGCCTCCTGGCGCCTTGACGGCAGGCCGATATCTTCCATAATCGGAAGCGCCACCGCGCTCCCTTAAGCCTCTCTGCAAGCTCTCTAAGGCCTTCGGGCAGGGACACAGATGGCCACAAGGCCTGGGCGATGCCCTTCATCACCTATCGAACTCGTTCGTGCAGTTGTAAGAGCTTGGGAAGAAGGTCACCCGTAGAACCGGGCATTTCCTCTGCAGGGCGACCTGTGAGCATACCTCTGAGACATAACTCTGTTAGTCGACTTCTTCGCGAACTCTTTTCAAAGTTCGTTCAAGCACTTACTAAAAATGCCGCGTCGAAGCCGTCGATTCTCCTTCACGGAGTCCGCCACCGGGCATGAACATCTTTGAGTTCCTCTCCCACTGGGTGTTGGCATCTTGGAGATTATTCTTCTCTGCCTCACCCTCGTAAGCACGCTCTCCCAGTTTTAACGGCGCAAGAGTTGTTGCTTGTCCGGATCTACTCGGCGCCATCTGCAATGATATTGTCAGATTTACACATCGCCGCACTTCACAACATACTTATCTTTGAAGCATATATTACGGAGGGGTCTCCTTGGCCTCCCATGCAGCGGCTAGTGCAGCCTCAAGTTGGGCTTTGCACTCTTCCAGCTCCTGGGACAGTTGGGTATTCTTTTTTGTAAGATCCTGCATAATAAATGATCCTTAAATCAGTTATTCTAACTATTTCAAGTCTCGGGGGCTACTGCTATATATAACCATCAAAATTTCTCACCCGTATGTCTTTCACATACTGCTCTGTGGCTCTGGCTAGACCATTTTGAGCGGCACGGAGGTGCGCATCTCCAATTGAAGGCATCCAATGCCTCTTGGGAGAAACATGTGTCACGAAGAACAGTCTGGTGACGCCTGTGATTCATGGCACTCTCCACCTCGGAATTGGTGGTAGATAGTCCGTCGGCATCCTCTGCCGGAGGAGTGTCCGACGCACGCCTCGTGTTCGCCTCCGCCTCTGGACCTGGCTTTGGAGTCTGGCTGGTGGAGGCTCGATTGGCAGCCTCTCCAGATATAGTCCGGCGAGCGCTCTTTTTCCGGAAGAGAGCACGAGCATTAGTATACCTTCTGGGAATAAAACCTGGGAATAAGGCGGCATGCCATACCGTGGCGCCATGTCTCAATCCGGACCGCATTTCTTTTTAGCTTCTTTGAGCCTTGCTGCCCCTTGTTGGCTAGCCACCGAGCTCGGCCTTCCGCCTCAAGGGCTCCCCACAAAAACACCCTTGATATCACGGTGATCAAAGATAAGCACGGTGGATCATTTTCAAAGTATTGGGACTTGGTCTCGAGTTACACAGAGGCTGGAAATATTCCGGGGTAATCGGCCGTAATGGCGACCAAGGCATTGTCGATGCTTAGTTGGTAAAATACCCCATCGATCAGCTCCACGGATATGTCCGGATCCTCTTGGGAGGCCGGATCGAGGGACCTTTCCGGATCCTCGGGTTGTGGAGGAGGGCTGTTTATATCCTTTATAGCCCGGCGCAATTCCTGCGTCAAAATCACAGAATAAGGTACCTAACTACGGGAATATGGAACAGATGGGCATAAAGAAGTGTCCGCTTACCCAGCTTGGAGGATCGTACATAGAAAATCCACCCTGTGGATTGGCGCGGAGGAAATCCTCCTCTTCTCCCTTGTATAATGCAGACAAGGCCTTCGTCAGAGCAGCAACTGATCCCGGCCCCTTACGGCCGCAGCGGGTGGCATCATCCTCCCCATTGAAATCCCACATGGGGTGGCCTCTATACTGAAGCGGCTGCACCCCCCCGCATGATGCATGTGGCCATGACCTCGATCATGGTCAGTCCGGAATGAGCTAGTAATCTTATCCGACTCATCAGGTAAAGGACGTCCCTATCATTTTCCTTCTGAGGGCTCCGTGGGCGTCAGCTTAGGCGCTTATTGAAAGGAGCACTATTGAACTCAGAAAGGCCGATCCGCATAGGGTCCGGCAGGGGCACATTTTCTATATAAAACCATTCTGAAGGCCAGTCTTCGGATGCCTTGTTTGGGGTTCCGGATAGATATCCGGTCCCGGCGATGCGCCATAGATTGGCTCCGCCCACTTGATATATCGACCCCTCCTGAGAACGGGGCACAAGGCAGAACAGCTTCTTCCACAGCGCGAAGTAAGCCTCGACGCCCAAGAACAGCTCGCAAAGGGCTACGAAGCCCGCGATATGCAATATGGAGGCAGGCGTAAGGTTGTGCATCTGGAGGTCGTAGAACTCCAGGAGCCCCGGAGAAACGGATGAATTGGAAATCCGAGCCCTCTTATTAAGTAAGGGACAAGGCATACCCGCTCTCCTTTGGAGGGATTGGGGACGCTCTCCGCCTGCTTTCCGCCATTATAGGTGGCGAGTGTGGCTCGAACCGGAACCATGAAGGCTGGGGGAAGAAATCCCTTGGTTTGGAGCGTCACTAGATCGCTGTGTGGGACGGAACATCTCTCCCAATCTCCAGGCTGAGGGCTGGCAGGGCGAGAGGAGGAGTTGCGTCGACTGGCCATGATGGAATGGATTTCTATCAGATGTGCTCCGATGAATGCTCGTGAAGGGGAGATGGTGTGATTCGGATCTAAATCCTCGTCTCTTTTATAAGGCAGCTTATTTGCGCAGCTAGGGGGGTAAAAGTAAAAACACCCTGGCTTTTCGCATTCGTTTGACACGCGGAAGACGGCCATTATTGGGCGTGGAAGCCAAGGAGCGCAATATTCACGAAAAGCCGGCCGCTATTCAACAGGTACACAGAATTTGGAGAAGAACCCGCCTTGCAATGCCGAAGACAAATCTGCGCGCCGGACTCATCGTCATTGAAGCCTGGTTAGGGGCTCTTGAGCGAGTCCCGGATTAGGGGTGTCCGGATAGCGAACTATAACCTTGGCGGACTCTGGACTATGAAGATACAAGATTGAAGACTTCGTCCCGTGTCCGGATGGGACTTTCCTCGGCGTGGAAGGCAAGCTTGGCGATACGGATATGTAGATCACCTTCCATTGTAACCGACTCTGGGTAACCCTAACCCTCTCCGGTGTCTATATAAACTAGAGGGTTTTAGTCCGTAGGACGAACAGCAATCATACCATAGGCTAGCTTCTAGGGTTTAACCTCTCTGATCTCGTGGTAGATCTACTATTGTACTACCCATATCATCAATATTAATCAAGCAGGAGTAGGGTTTTACCTCCATCGAGAGGGCCCGAACCTGGGTAAAAACATCGTGTCCCTTGTCTCCTGTTACCATCCGCCTAAACGCACAGTTCGGTACCCCCTACCCGAGATCCGCCGGTTTTGACACCGACACCTAACCATAGCATGAAACACATGGGTCCAAATCATCCCCTTACGAAGCAACACATAAACTAGGGTTTAAGCTTCTGTCACTCTAGCAACCCATCATCTACCTATTACTTCCCAATGCCTTCCCCTAGGCCCAAATAATGGTGGAGTGTCATGTAGTCGACGTTCACATAACACCACTAGAGGAAAGACAACATACATCTCATCAAAATATCGAATGAATACCAAATTCACATGATTACTTATAACAAGACTTCTCCCATGTCCTCAGGAACAAACGTAACTACTCACAAAGCATATTCATGTTCATAATCAGAGGGGTATTAATTATCATTAAGGATCTGAACATATGATCTTCCACCGAATAAACCAACTAGCATCAACTACGAGGATTAATCAACACCACTAGCAACCCATGGCTACCAATCTGAGGTTTTGGGACCAAGATCGAATACAAGAGATGAACTAGGGTTTGAGAGGAGATGGTGCTAGTGAAGATGTTGATGGAGATTGACCCCCTCTCGATGAGAGGATCTATAGTGATGACGATGGCGATGATTTCCCCCTCCCGGAGGGATGTTTCCTCAGCAGAACAGCTCCGCCAGAGCCATAGATTGGTTCTGCCCAGGTTCCGCCTCGAGATGGCAGCATTTCGTCCCGAAAGCTTCCTTCTTATATTTTTCAGGTCAAAACACACCATATAGCAGAAGATGGGCGTTGGGGGCCTGCCAGGGGGCCCACAAGGACGGGGGGCGCACCCGGGGGTAGGGCACGCCCTCCACCCTTGTGGCTGGCTGGTGGCCGCCCTTTGGTATTTTCTTCGCCCAATATTTTTAGTATATTCCAAAGACATCCTCTGTGAAGTTTCAGGACTATTGGAGTTGTGCAGAATAGGTCTCTAATATTTTCTCCTTTTCCAGTCCAGAATTCCAGCTGTCGGCATTCTCCTTCTTCATGTAAACCTTATAAAATACGAGAGAAAAGGCATAAGTATTGTGATATAATGTGTAATAACAGCCCATAATGCAATAAATATTAATATAAAAGCATGATGCAAAATGGACGAATCACGGAGGCGGAAGAGGTGGCGAGACGAGCGAAAGGGGAGGAAAGAGAAGGAGCACTGTTTCGCCCCTCGGTCGCGTCGCTTCTTATAAAGGGGGGTGAGACCCCTGGGCCAGCGAGATCCCAGCGCATCCCACTAACGGAGACTGCGTGGTATGTGGAGATAAAGGGGGGGCGAAAATCGAGGAGTCTCGCCCCACTTGCCCCACTTACTGTGTTGTTGCCGATCTGCGCGCTTCTCCAAAATTTCAAATCCCGTGAAATCCGGGACTTGGCAGAGCAATTGATTGCGTCAAAGACCTCCTTGTTCATTCAGGTCCAATCTGATGCTCAACAACCCGTCATTCATTTCACTCAGTCACACAACAAGCTGGAATCGATCGAGGCGATTGACAAGGAGTTAAATCAGCACCGGTATCTGCAGAGCTCGAAAGTACCTCCAAGGCAATGAGTCGAATCAAATTCCGCTCCAATCCTTTTTCACTCGGACCCTGATCCATTCAAGGGATAATGACGAGGACATGTATCTAGGGTAGGGTCCTAGGCCTAACCTACATACCCTACCCAAGGACACCACATACAAGAATCCAAGGCCTACAAACCTAGGAAGGAGTCACCGACTGGAGTGACTGGAGCCTACAAGTCACTCGGATGAAGGATCCACTCGAAAGCCTCACCATCACTCGACCGTCTCTACCGACTCGGAGTACCAAGCATCACTCGGCGGCAGAAGACCAAGAGTCACCCTGAGACAGAAATAGTCATATGATCAGTTCGCCATCTAATGTTGGCATTACCTATAACACCCGCATCCTTTAACCTCTTCATTGAACCCTTGAGTAGTGGGGCATTCATGAGGGGCCAGCGGACTCTATATAAGCCGCCCCTCCACCCCTGCACAAGGGTTCGCACCTCTTGTACCACAACACTCTAGATAAACAGGCTCCCGCTGCACCGAGACGTAGGGTCTTTACCTCCTTCCGAGAGGGGCCTGAACTCGTAAATTTGAGTGTACAACCATACCGTAGCTAGAATCTCCCCTCCTATACGTACCCCTATACTCTACTGTCAGATCTGTTCCCACGACATCCGCCATAGCCGTCGGCACTTTTTTTTCTAGCCGCCTCCACTCTTTCCAGCCCGGCCGCCAAAACCACGACCACCCCCATCGCCATAGCCGCCCCACGCCCACGTTTCGGAGGAGTTTTTGCTGGTGTTTATTGGCTCTTTATTGCCACATCCGGTACCAAAGCAGCTCCGTCGCTGGCGATGCCCATCGACCCCATCACCTTCCGGCAGGCGCAGGATAGCCGACTGCCGTCAATGCCAACTTTGCCAGCTGCCTGTGAGGGGAGCCCCAGGTGCTCTTCCTCGGCCGCGCCTCCACCATGACCGCAAGGTGTTCGACACTTTGCTCACAAGGTACCATGGATAGTGGGGACAAATATTTTTTTTTCCACAACTTCATTTGTTCATCGGATGATTCGTCCTCGGAAGACGAAGAGCTTGTGGTGGCTGCATTGGTCGTCAATGGACACCTTGCTAGGCAGCGACCTAGGTTCAGTGAATCAATCCCAGGGCATGCTCCGGCCTTGAACGGCGTTAGGGAGAGTGGGCACGCCCTGCTCTATGCCGATTACTTTGAGAATACCATGCTCTTCAAACCACATCAATTCCATCGTCGCTTTTGTATGGCAAGACATGTGTTCAATCAGATTCGGGAGGGAGCGGTAGCATATGATCCATACTTTGAGTGTAAAGAGGATGCCATTTGCAAGCTTGGCTTCTCCTCTTACCAGAAATGCACTGCGGCTATTTGCATGCTTGCATATGGATTACGGGTGACCTTGTGGATGGGTATGTACATATGAGGGAGTTCACATGTCTCCTATCAATGTATAGTTTCTGCAAGGCCGTGGTGGCAATGTTTGGCCCTGAGTATCTGAAAGAGCCAACTGCCGCTGATACAGAAAGGTTGTTGGCGATCAATGCCGATAGGGGCTTTCTAGGCATGCTTGGTAGCATAGATTGTATGTACTAGAAGTGGAAGAACTGACCACTTGTTTGGTGATACGTCTCCAACCTATCTATATTTTTTTATTGTTCCATGCTATTATATTATCCATCTTGGATGTTTTATACGCACTATTATGCTATTTTATATCGATTTTTGGGACTAACCTATTAACCTAGTGCCAAGTGCTAGCTGTTGTTTTTCCTTGTTTTTGTCTTTACAAAAAATCAATATCAAATGGACTCCAAACATAACGAAACTTTTTGAGGATTTTATTGTGTGAGCATGTTGGATACATATTTTACTCATTCGAGGACATCCATTTGTTGCTTTAATTGTTTGGCTTTTTCTCTTTTGCCAAATGGATGGACAAGAATGCCTAAGAACTCCCTCTAGCTATCTATGCTTTTCTCGTCTCAAACTCTATTCATGCTACATCACAAAGTTTGATCAAGTCAGATTTGAACCACTCGTGTGAGGAGCACTTTCGGAGTCCCGATTAGTCATAGACTTAAACTTCCAAAACCTCTTTGTGCATTTCGGTATGACCGAGTCATCCATTTCGGTCACACCGAGACCACTAAGTTGATCTAGGTTTTCAATCTCGGTGCAACCGACTTGAACTTTTCGGTCACACCGAGTTGCGAGAACCGCTTGCGATTCAAGATCTCGGTGCCACCGAGTTGTTCCACTCGGTCACACCGACAGGGTCGGGATATATAAACCCACGGGTAAGATTTTGGAAATTTCTTCGAAACCTCTCAGCCCGCGCGTATCCTGCTCTGCTGCTCGGGTCTCAGAATCGTCTTGTAGCTGCCAGCGACCTCCCACTGCTGGTTTCCATCACCGTCAACGGAATTCTGCCCCTCCGTTGCCGCCGCCGTAGCGAACTCTGCTGGACTAGGGTACGAGTTTGATCCTTTGTGCTATTCTTTTACCTCTGATTCGTAGGACATTGTTCTACCATGATCATCACCATGTATGCAAACACTCTATCCACTGAAAACATCCCTTAGGTTAGGTTTGATTTAAAAATTTAGGGTTAGGTCTCCACAGAACTCATCTCAGACCGACCGAGTTGTAGAAATCGGTCTCACTGATTTGCTTAGGCCATTGCACTTGCACTTTCGGTCTGTCCGAAAACTGCAAATCGGTGTGACCGAGTTCGATTCTCTATGAAAACCTAGCAGTCTCGATGCCACCGAACTGTGACTCGGTCTGACCGAGTTCACTAGTTTAGGTTCCAAAAGCTGCTTCGGTATCACCGAGTTTACAAATCGGTAGATCCGAAATGCTTTCTGTGATGAACTAAAACTAAGTTTTTAAGTCATCTGTTTTGCAAAAACTCTGCACTTTGTGATGCTAATCCACTCTACCTCATCTATATCTCTTCACAGGGTCTACTGTCAGTAAGTTTGCAGACATGTCTGATCAAAGTGACAGTCGTAACAGGTCGAGAGAACAGTGCGAGATGAGTGAGGTTCAGATCCCTCAAGCACTTGATGATGGCAGCAGGAGCACTCCAAGCAACTTGCCAAAGGCAGCCACCAGATCTAGGAAGAAGAGAACCTCAGAATCTGAGGATGAGGATTATGTTGCCACTAAGGAGGAAGTAAGCTCCAAAAAGAAGGTGCTGAAGAAAGAATATGGAACAGCTGCTGCAACAAAGCCAGGGCTGAATAAGAAGGCACCGGCAAGAAGAATTCCTATGTCTAAGGCTAGAGCCTCTACTCAAGAGACAATGGAGTTCACTCTTGAACCCAAAGAAGGTGGTGAAGGCAAGAAGAGGAAGGAAAGGGTCAAGAAGACCATTGCCAGAGTCATTGGCAAGCCCTCCATGATGAGAGATCCATCTGAAGAAGAAGAGGAAGAGGAAGAGGATGATGCACTAGCACCCAAAGCTCAGAAGCTTATGGGAGATGCTATAAAGGTAGGGGCTGCTCCATTAAAGCCCAAGTCTGCTCCCAAAGTTCCAGCTCAAAAGCCCACTAAGCCCAAGAGGAACACCAGAAGTATTCCAGCTGAGGAGAAGAACAAGGCCCTAGTGCCTCATGCTGAAGAAGAAGAAGATGATGATTCACTTGTTTTGAGAAAGTTCAAGCCCAAGATTCCTGACCATAATGATGCTCATCCGATGGTGAAGACATGCGTGTCGAGAAAGGATCTTTGGACTGAGATTGTGGAGACGATCGATCCTTATCTTTGTAAGGAGGAGAACGATGAGTTGATTACAGGTTTCACACAAAGGAACAACAAGACTTCTATGAGACTATTTTGCTTGACAAGAAGCCCATTGTATGTGACATGAAATGGGTGGATTGGGAATACATCAAGGAAGAAGAAGAAGATCACTATCCAGGTGTTTATGACAGCTTCAAGGCATGTGGAGCTGACAAATTTGTTGGGCAGAAGCTCACCAAATGGAATGATGAGCTGATCATGCAGTTTTACTCCACTGCCCACATCTATCTAGATGGAAGGATAGTATGGATGTCTGAGGGTACAAGGTACCAATTGTTGCACGCTAATCATGCACGCAAATGTGTACGATCAAGATCAGGGACCCACGGGAAGATATCACAACACAACTCTAAAACATGAATAAGTCATACAAGCATCATAATACAAGCCAGGGGCCTCGAGGGCTCGAATACAAGTGCTCGATCATAGGCGAGTCAGCGGAAGCAACAATATCTGAGTACGTACATAAGTTAAACAAGTTTGCCTTAAGAAGGCTAGCACAAACTGGGATCTGAGATCGAAAGAGGCGCGGGCCTCCCGCACAGATCCTTCTAAACTACTCCCGTGTCGTCGGTGACCCTGCGTAGTAGTAGGCACCTCCGGTGTAGTAGGAGTCGTCGTCGATGGTAGCGTCGGCTCACGGGATCCGCATCTGGTTGCGACAACCGGTAGAAGGAAAGGGGAAAGAGGAGAAAAGCAACCGTGGGTACTCATCCAAAGTACTCGCAAGCAAGGAGCTACACTACATATGCATGGGTATATGTGTAAAGGGGCAATATCGGTGGATTGAACTGCAGAATGCCAGAATAAGAGGGGGGTAGCTAGTCCTGTCGAAGACTACGCTTTTGTCCACCTCCATCTTGCAGCATGTAGAAGAGAGTAGATGGTAAGTTCACCAAGTAGCATCGCATAGCATAATCCTACCCGGCGATCCCCTCCTCGTCGCCCTGTTAGAGAGCGATCACCGCGTTATATCTGGCACTTGGAAGGGTGTGTTTTATTAAGTATCCAGTTCTAGTTGTCATAAGGTCAAGGTACAACTTTGGGTCATCCTGTTACCGAAGATCACGGCTATTCGAATAGATTAACTTCCCTGCAGGGGTGCACCACATTACCCAACACGCTCGATCCCATTCGGCCGGACACACTTTCCTGGGTCATGCCCGGCCTCGGAAGATCAACACGTCGCAGCCCCACCTAGGCACAACAGAGGTCAGCACGCCGGTCTAAATCCAATGCGCGCAGGGGTCTGGGCCCATCGCCCATTGCACACCGCATGTTGCGTCGCGCGGCGAGGCAGACCTAGCCTCCCTAATACAAGAGCAGGCGTTCCAGTCCAATCCGGCGCGCGCCACTCAGTCGCTGACGTCACGGAGGCTTCGGCTGATACCACGACATCGAGTGCCCATAACAGTTCCCGTGTAGTCGGTTAGTGTGTATAGGCCAGTGGCCAGACTCAGATCAAATACCAAGATCTCGTTAAGCGTGTTAATTGAAGTATCCGCGGACGCCGACCAGGGCCAGGCCCACATCTCGCCTAGGTGGTCTCAACCTGCCATGTTGCTCCGCCACAAAGACTCACCCAGAGGGCCATCGGGACAAAGGTCCTTTCAGCCCCCAATCCGTGAATCACTCGCGGGTGCTCCACGAGCCGACCCGACTTTAGTCACCACATGTATCATGTATAAAGTAATAGTATATACCCGTGATCACCTCCCGAGTGATCACAGCCCGATAGTATAGCACAGCAGATGGACAAGAATGTAGGGCCACAGATGGAATACTAGCATCCTATACTAAGCATGTAGGATTGCAGGTAAAGGTAACAACAGTAGTATCAAGGACAGGCTATGCATCAGGATAGGATGAACGAAAATCAGTAACATGCTACACTACTCTAATGCAAGCAGTATAGAGAAGAATAGGCGATATATGATGATCAAGGGGGAGCTAGCCTGGTTGCTCTGGCAAGTAGGGGTCGTCAACAACGTAGTCGGTCGGGGCACCAGCAGCAGCGTCGGTCTCGTAGTCTACCGGAGAGAAGAGGGGGAAGAAACAATGAATACAATGCAAACAGATGCATAACGATGCATGATAAAGCAAACAACAGTATTAGGTGTGCCCTAACGCGGTAGGAGGAGATACCGGCGAAGGGGGAAAACATCCGGGAAAGTATCCCGGTGTTTCGCATTTTCGGACAGATGAACCGGAGGGGGAAATTTGCGTGTTCGATATGCTAGGGATGTGTGGCGGACAAATGGGTTACGTATCCGGATTCGTCTCATCGTTCTGAGCAACTTTCATGTACAAAGTTTTTTCAACCGAGCTACGGTTTATTTATTATGATTTCTCCAAGTTTTAGTAATATTCTGGAATCATTATTAATCCGAATTAATTAGCTAAAAGCTAGGGGCACGCAGCTCTGCGTACGTAAGTATACCAGAGGTCGACAGTGGGCGGGGGTCCCATTGACGATCAACGTTTGGTAGTCAGCAGGGATGGGGCCCCTGTCATTGACTGTTACATTAACAATCTAGTTAATTTAGTCTAACTAGGTTATTAGGCTAATAGATTTTAATTAGTTAATTAGGTTAATTAAACACAATTAATTAAGTTAATTAATTTTGTTAATTAATTATTTATTATTATTATTGTTTGTAAATCTTTTTTCTAGTTCCTTTTTTATAAAACGTTCTGTATGGTGGGCCCCTACTGCCAGTGGCCCAGGAGGCTATTGGAGCGGGTGCTAGCGGACGAACCCGACGGGCGCGGGCGGGGCGCTGCTGATACGTCTCCGTCATATCTATAATTTTTTATTGTTCCATGCCAATATTCTACAACTTCCATATACTTTTTGGCAACTTTTTATACTATTTTTGGGACTAACATATTGATCCGATTGCCCAAGTGCGGTTCTGTCTGCTTCATGTTTTTGGTTTCGCAGAATATCCATATCAAACGGAGTCCAAACGGGATAAAAACGGATGGATCTTATTTTTGGAATATTTGGAAAATTTGGGAGAAAGATCAACACGAAACGGTGTCCGAGGTGGCCACGAGGCAGGGGCCCATGCCCGTACTAGGAGGGCGCGCCCCCCACCCTCGTGGGCCACCCGTAAGGTGGTTGATGCCCTTCTTCGGCCGCAAGAAAGCTAATTTTTGGAAAAAAAATCACGGCGAAGGTTTCAGTCCAATCGGAGTTACGGATCTCCGGATATAAAAGAAACGGGGAAAAGGCAGCAGAAGAGAACACAGAAACAGATAGAAATAGAGAGATAGATCCAATCTCGGAGGGGCTCTCGCCCCTCCCACGCCATGGAGGCCAAGCACTAGAGGGGAAGCCCTTCTCCCATCTAGGGAGGAGGTCAAGGAAGAAGAAGACGAAGGGGCCCCCTCTCCCCTTCTCTTCTGGTGGTGCCGGAACCCCGCCGTGGCCATCATCATCACCGCAATCTTCACCAACAACTTCACCGCCATCATCACCAACTCTTCCCCCCTCTATGCAGCGGTGTAATCTCTCTCTTACCCGATGTAATCTCTACTTAAAGATGGTGCTCAACGCTATATATTATTTCCCAATGATGTATGGCTATCCTATGATGTTTGAGTAGATCCGTTTTGTCCTAATGGCTATTTGATGATCAAGATTGGTTTGAGTTGCATGTTTTATTATTGGTGTTGTCCTATGGTGCTCTCCGTGTCGGCATAGCGTGAGGGATTCTCATGTAGGGTTTGCAATATGTTTATGATTTGCTTATAGTGGGTGGCGTGAGTGAACAGAAGCACAGACCCGAGTAAGTAGGTTGTTTGCGTATGGGATAAATAGGACTTGATACTTTAATGCTATGGTTGGGTTTTACCTTAATGATCTTTCGTAATTGCCGATGCTTGCTAGAGTTCTAATCATAAGTGCATACGATCCAAGTAGAGAAAGTATGTTAGCTTATGCCTCTCCCTCAAATAAAATTGCAATAATGATGTAGCGACCCGACCTCAGACGGTCAAGCCTCGTGTTTACATGCCATCCTCGGATCAGTATCTTTGGCACACAGTACATCAATGTATATATCAAAGTGCAATCACATGTATAGTTAACGTAAAACTGATATATACCTCATAAGTCACAGCGGAAACAATCAAATGGGTGTGGAGTCCCATCAACGCCATCGGCAGGTTGAGTGTAGACCGTAACCCTGTATCGTAACTCTTACTCGTCGAAGAAAATCCTGCAACATGATACGTTGCAGCCGTGTAGGTCAGTACATTGAATGTACCGGCAAGATCACAACATGAATAAACAGATGGTAAAACTATACTATATGCAATTTGGCTTTGTGGCTCAGATCTGAGTTTTGTTTATGTAAAAGCTGATTTTATTTTCCCTACATCAAAGGAATAAATGAAGTCTATACTATGGAGTTTTCTATCATGACATGGTTCCGCCAACCGATGTCTCATAGCCCAAAATCACCATATGTTGCCCACAATTAAGTTATCAATCCGGTGTTGAGAGTTCGAGATAAATCCAAGTCCGAGGCTCAAATTGTCCGTAATCGGGACACGGCTAATCGATTAGGTTTTAACCCTCTGCAGAGGTTTGTACACTTTACCCGCAAGATTCGATCCCTCTTTTACGTTCTCGCACTTGTGGTGTTTGAGAACAAGATGACCAAACATGGTCTTCGAAGAGTTCCTCGACCACCGTCCGGTGCTCATCCAATCCTACCGTAGTTCTACATCTGCTAGCACCGTCCCAGCCAGATTCACCACTAAGGTCAACCAAGCGAGCCCATAGTGACTTGCGGTTGCAGGTAAGCTTCCGGGCATGAAGTATTCTTCCGTCTCTTTGAGTCTGGTGAAGCTTTCCATAAGATGTCATGGCGCTTCTCCATGCATCCCGCCAACCACCGGTTTCTCCAGGTGCCCACAACCGCCCTTCACCCAGTAGTGTGTATTGAATTCTTGTCTCGAGTCTTGAAGTCTTGAGGCCTTGAAGATGCAGTCCTTGAAGATTCCATCATGGAGTTATCGTCATTGGCGTAGATCCTCCATTCTCACACCACTCCCGAGCACTCGTACCAACCCGTCTACTATAGCGTAGCATTAAAATAAATAGCGTCCCGGCTTGGTAACAGGGTGATGGGTTCCTACCTCATGCATACTACTCAACTTCAAGAATCAATAACACTACTGGAGGTGGTTGCAAAGATGTCACTAAATGCAATAAAACATAGGTACGAAAGCATGGTCAAAGTGAACTTGCCTTGCTGACGATCTTCGAAAACTAGGGACTCGTGGTAGCAAGCTTCGCACTCCGGAAATTCTACCGAGGCAAACAACAATCATAATAAGCATATAGCATATGATCACTTAACATAATAGCATGCTAACATAACACACCAAACAAACGAATCAAAACCCAAAGGAAAACTCGAAGAAATCCAACTCAATGTTTTTCCTACTTCAAGCAACAACTAAAAGTAGTTTTACATAACAAAATTCTTCTTAACAGAACCTAAGCATGGGTTTATGCTACCTAACAAAAAAGAATTCATCAAGCAACTAGTAGCAAAAGAATCACCTTAAAATCTATTATAAAACTCCTATTAGGCCTAAAGCAAATTCTAGTAGGAAAAATAAAATAAAAGTTTTATTTTATTATAAATAAAAGTTCATGCTCTAAAGTTACAAAAACTAACCTAGAATAATCTATCACATTGGAAAAATAAATTTATTTGCTAATTAAAACAATAGGAAAACAGTAGCTAGTTAAATAATTAAGAATAACATGATTCTGGTTAAAACTATTTTTTATTAATCCTAAAATGCCCAAATAAATTCCTACGGTTTGGCAATGTCAAAATAAAGTTGTGAAAAAAGAATCATTTAAAAATAATATTCCTAACTCATTTTATAGCAGAATTACTATTCTGTCTAAATCTAAAATAAAGCTATTTTAACTAATTTTAACATGACTAACTATATTTTCTATAGAAACTATAAGAAATTTGCAAACCAACAAAAAATAATCACTTAAAAATATTAAGTATATTAAAAGATATGAATTTTTCAAATCTGAAACTATTCTGTTAAAACAGAAAACGAAAATAAAGAAAAAGCGGCCTAATGGGCCTATATAGCGCTTCATAATATAACTAAACCGTGCCCTAGGGTTTAAAACGAATCGGCGGTTTAAATAAAACCTAACTAAAACAAAATAAACCGGACGGTTTATTTGAAATAACCTACCCTTCGGGATCTAATCTCGCCGTCCGTTTAGATCTAACGGTGGGGAGGACTCGGCGACTTACCGGTCGGCGACGGCGACATGCGCTCGGGCGGCGAGTGCTCAGCGACTCGGTGGTCGGGGCGTCGGCGGAGAGGTCCAGCTGCCTTGGGCGCGACGAGGGGTCCATTGGTGGAGTCGGGTGAGCTCGAGGAGGGTGGGCGGCGAGTCTTGAGGTTAATGGCGGCGACGGCGCTCGGTTGCTCCAGTGAGCATCTTGTGAGAGGAGAGGTCGAGGGGGCGAGGGGAAAACGGGTCGGGTGGGGGTATTTATAGGGAGGGCACGACTTGCGCGATCGATCGATGAGATCCGGAGATCATGGGATCTCCGGGCGGCGGGCGGTTGCATGGGCGAGGAAGGTGTGACGGTGGGGCCACCGTCGTGAGAAGGGAGGAGCGCCTGTGTCGTCGGTTGAGGCGAGATGGTTTCGGCGGGGGCTCGGTTGGTTGGCTCATTGGGCAGGCTCGGCCGTTAGGTGAGCTGGTGGTGGAGTCGCCAGTCTTGGCTGGGCGGTCGGCTGGTGGCGCTGGTATTTTTTTTCCATTTTTTTGAAAATAAAATAGAGAAAATATATAAAATATAAATATTTTATATAGTACATATATATATATCAAAATGATCAGGAATATTCCTATCATTTGAACATTTTCGAGGCAAAATCCAAACTTTATAAAAATTCATTTTTTTCAAAATTCAAATAAAATTCAAATTTGAATTCAAACTTTTTGGCAATGTTTTTCCTCTGATATTTTTGGAGTGTCATGTTTACTCCTCTCATACTTTTCTCAAGTATTTATCGGGCATAGTTTTTGAAATGATTTCCTTTGAAAATTTAAATTCAAATCCCAACAACTCCAAAATCTCTGAAACTCCAAATGCCACTCAAATTCAAACAACATGCATAGATGCTTAGCTATAATTGTAAAACATTCCAAATAGGTAATTTGGGATGTTACAAATCTACACACTTAAAATGAATCTAGTCCTCGAGATTCAAGAAACTAACAAGAAAGGGTTAGGGGTTGGGGTCTCTAGCAAATGTTTGGTCGGAAGGTCGGGGTGCTACCACACTTAAAACAAGGTTACGGTTCGATAAACTCAGATACTTCCTCCGGAGTGCCGACAATGTATGTCTCTTCACATATCTTACAATAGCTCCTTCATTAACGCTCTTACATCGGAAGCATAGAGTTTTCCTCAAAATCGTGGGTCGGTTCGTCAAAGTTGAAGTTAAATCCGGACCGGATCTTCTTAGTTGATAGGTTCGTGTCCATTCTAGACAACTATCGAAATACTCATGGTGGTCTACAATTTATGGTTTCTCCTGCGAAACGGGTCAGGTTGAACCTCACCGTATAACCTACGATTGGCAGCGGTTGCTGTAAAGGGGTCCCATCGTCCTACCATTCTATGGTTTTTATGGCTTATCGCGTCGACACTCTTCTAAGGTTTTCGAGGCTCCCTGATTTTCCATCAACATATGATAGTTCATGATAGAAGTCTCCGGTATGGGGGCCAATCCATCCCGTACTTGAATCATTACCACATACGTAAATAGTAAATCACGTATTCTAACACTTGGGCATACTCACAAGCACTGCAGAATTTCACTTGTCGATGAACCGAGTTCGTATAAATCCATAGTTTCTGCAAGCTGAACAAGACATCTATCGTTCTTCACAATCCTTGGGTTTCGTATCCTCCTAAAAAATGTCGGATGTTTAAACTCGGAGTTTTCTTCCAAATATGTTCCTCTGATGAAGAGTGTGCTTGCTTCTTATTAACTCCTGGGCCTGTGGGTTATGGCCCACTTCAACTCTTGTACAAGTTTAATTCATCCTTCCTAGGATTATCATTCCATATTCCAACATTACATCTCCTGTAAATCCAATAGTACTTCTTCCTTCATACCCTTGTGGTGACGATCCTACAAAACTCCAACTTATTTTGTCCAGCTTCCTTCTATGGACCATCATGAATAACACATTTCTTTCTTCATTGATCATGTGGCTTTACGGAGTACTACGACACCAAAGAAAAATGCACTAGTTTATCCATAAATCTCATTATTTTCATATCAATCTTTTATTACGTCCTTAACCATTTTTCGTGAATCCAAATTCCAAAAAGTTTATTACAAATGCCGCCACCCACATGGTTCAGTATGGTCAGACATTACTTCCAACTTTATTTATTTATCTTCCTCGAGGATTCTTTAGTCCTGCTGGAATTGTGCGACATGCGCCTTGAAGTCTTCAATCTTCTGTTTCATCGTGGTGGCCTTGAGCTTCACCTCCATCATCTCTGCATGCACTTCGCTTAGGTATTCCTGAGTATAATGGAGTCTTGCTTCAAGTATTTCCCGATCGGCGTATGGCTTCCATGGCTGCTTCACGAACAGCATCGAAGAAAGTTGCTTGTGGCACATGTGAAATGAAAAGTACTGCCCCATCATCTTTGGGCAAACTCCTTTCAAATGGTGGAGGTGTACCTCCACATACCAAAGTTCCACTCCCTTTTGCATGAAGGGTAGCCTTTATATCTGCATCTCCTTCAAGGTGAATATGCTTCATCATGTCCTTCAGATCTTGGGTAATCATGATCACTTGTCGTGGTCATGATTGTTTCCTGACCTTTAAGGAAAGACTCGTAAAGGTCGTCATCTGCAGTTGTAAAACAAAAATGGTGCTCAGAATAAGGTACATATCTCCTGGGGCACACATTCATATCATCCAAACAAAACTTCAAACTCAATTTCCAATTTCCCATTTATGCATCACAACTCACTTTCTTCCATGTTCATCCAGAATATTAATTTCCAAGATAAAATATGACAACTCCTTAAAGCCTTTCAGCATGTGACATTACAACTTTATTGAGTCATGAACTATTACAATCTCTGAGTAATCTATTACATAACTCAACTCATCGAACTCATGAAAATGAAATTGCTTCCTACTACTCTTATTATCCATATCAAAATTCCAACTACTCAACTCCAGCTTTCGTCTTGTTGGGACATTTAGTAGCATAATGTCCTGCTTCCTTGCAGCGAAAACAAAAGGCTTCCGACATGTCTCGGGGCTTCCTTGTGATTATGTAGGCTCCTTGGATTCTTGGCATCTTTTCTGGACATTTACTAGCGTAATGACCTAAATCCTTGCACCTGTAACAAGTGATATGACTCAAGTCCTTCTCTGCGAAAATTGTGTTGTTCTGGGGTTGCCTTCTTTTCTCTTCTGGATTTCTCTGTAATGATCGAGCTTCTATTTCCGAGGTCAAACTTCACTTCGCTGTCGGAAATATCCCGATACTCTTTTCTTTCCTTGGTGCAATCTGCGAAAATGTCCTTCTTCTCCACATGAATAGCAGGCATTGGAGTAAAATCTGTTGAGGCCTTCTCCATCGTGGTCTTCAACACATTCCTTCATCATAGGTTCTTTCATAACTTCTGGAGGGCTTCTTTCATTCCTTCTTCCTGCTCCTGAATAGTTTGTTGCACCATGGGGTAAAGGTGACCTTTGGGTCGGGTAGTGGGTGGTTCCTTCACACAAGAAACAAGTCACCCGAATAGTTGGGCATTCCTCACTGGGTGTTTCTCCTCACAATGAGGGCATCCATCCTTGTGTTCCTCCAGGTGTGTCCTATTTCTCCATAAATCTTGCAGCACAAGGTTTATTTCTTGGTGTATCATGGTGCTTCGGATAAGGCGAGATCTTGTCGAGTCTTCTTGAATTCTTCCCAAGTCTTTGCTCCATTCCATCCTGTATAGCTTGATGCATCTGCCACCATGTTGCAGCACTTCCTTCAAAATCTTGAAGAGCGTCGATACTTCATTCTTCCGTGAAACCAAATTGCTCCCAAGTGATTCTCCATGTTCTAAATCCATAGCTCGCCTCCGGTGAGTCTTGATCCAGAGTATCAGTCCAACTTCATTCATCATCTATGGGGTTCAAAAGTTTTGGGATGAGATATGAGAGAGGTGGGGAGGGATATACACACAATACAAACAATAGTTTTTGAAGAAACAAGTTTTATTTTGGGGCTGTCGGAAAACATCAAACAAATGACAGCTCACAAATCGTCGCATCTAACGTAAGTGTGTAACAGGGGTTTGGTCTTCTAAAGGTCAAATATTTCTTCAGGAACTTCAAATTCTTCAGGTCTTCAGAGTCTTCAATTGTTGCAGCTGCAATCCTTCCAACGCATGGTGAAATCCTCTTTACTCTGAAATGGCCATCAGTTGTCCGATATCTTTAATTCTTGGAGCGACTTCAGTTGGTCTTCCGTCTGGTCAAAGGGAAGGGTGTATATTCTAACTATTTGAGGTGAGAGGGTCTATTTGATAAATTCAGAAAAGATGAGAAGTAAGAGTCTTTTTGTAAATAAAGTTTTTGAGATATCCTGTCCTAGGGGCTTTTCCGGTTTCTAGGGTCACGTCCTACAGTCAACATGTGCTCTGATACCATTTACAGCGACCCGACCTCGACGGTCAAGCCTCGTGTTTCTGTACATCCACGGATCAAGTATGCTGGCACACACAGTACATCAATGTATATATCAAAGTGCAATCACATGTATAGTTAACGTAAACTGATATATACCTCATAAGTCACAGCGGAAACAATCAAGCGGGTGTGGAGTCCCGTCAACGCCATCGGCAGGTTGAGTGTAGACCGTAACCTGATCGTAACTCTTACTGTCGAAGAAAATCCTGCAACATGATACGTTGCAGCCGTGTAGGTCAAGACATTGAATGTACCGCAAGATCACAACATGAATAAACAGATGGTAAAACTATACTATATGCAATTTGGCTTTGTGGCTCAGATCGAGTTTTGTTTGCGTAAAAGCTGATTTTATTTTCCCTAGATCAAAGGAATAAATGAAGTCTATACTATGGAGTTTTCTATCATGACATGGTTCCGCCAACCGATGTCTCATAGCCCAAAATCACCATATGTTGCCCACAATTAAGTTATCAATCCAGTGTTGAGAGTTCCGAGATAAATCCAAGTCCAGAGGCTCAAATTGTCCGTGAATCGGGACACGGCTAATCGATTAGGTTTTAACCTCTGCAGAGGTTTGTACACTTTACCCGCAAGATTCGATCCCTCTTTTATGTTCTCGCACTTCGTGGTGTTTGAGAACAAGATGACCAAACATGGTCTTCGAAGAGTTCCTCGACCACCGTCCGTGCTCATCCAATCCTACCGTAGTTCTACATCTGCTAGCACCGTCCTAGCCAGATTCACCACTAAGGTCAACCAAGCGAGCCCATAGTGACTTGCGGTTGCAGGTAAGCTTCCGGCATGAAGTATTCTTCCGTCTCTTTGAGTCTGGGTGAAGCTTTCCGCAAGATGTCATGGCGCTTCTCCATGCATCCCGGCCAACCACTGGTTTCTCCAGGGTGCCCGTCAACCGTCCTTCACCCAGTAGTGTGTATTGAATTATTGTCTCGAGTCTTGAAGTCTTGAGGCCTTGAAGATGCAGTCCTTGAAGATTCCATCATGGAGTTGTCGTCATTGACGTAGATCCTCCATTCTCACACCACTCCCGAGCACTCGTACCAACTCCGTCTACTATAGCGTAGCATTAAAATAAATGACGTCCCGGGCTTGGTAACAGGGTGATGGGTTCCTACCTCATGCATACTACTCAACTTCAAGAATCAATAACACTACTGGAGGTGGTTGCAAAGATGTCACTAAATGCAATAAAACATAGGTACAAAAGCATGGTCAAAGTGAACTTGCCTTGCTGACGATCTTCGAAAACTAGGGACTCGTGGTAGCAAGCTTCGCACTCCGGAAATTCTACCGAGGCAAACAACAATCATAATAAGCATATAGCATATGATCACTTAACATAATAGCATGCTAACATAACACACCAAACAAACGAATCAAAACCCAAAGGAAAACTCGAAGAAATCCAACTCAATGTTTTTCCTACTTCAAGCAACAACTAAAAGTAGTTTTACATAACAAAATTCTTCTTAACAAAACCTAAGCATGGGTTTATGCTACCTAACAGAAAAGAATTCATCAAGCAACTAGTAGCAAAAAGAATCACCTTAAAATCTATTATAAAACTCCTATTAGGCCTAAAGCAAATTCTAGTAGGAAAAATAAAATAAAAGTTTTATTTTATTATAAATAAAAGTTCATGCTCTAAAGTTACAAAAACTAACCTAGAATAATCTATCACATATGAAAAATAAATTTATTTGCTAATTAAAACAATAGGAAAACAGTAGCTAGTTAAATAATTAAGAATAACATAACTATTTTTTATTAATCCTAAAATTCCC
Organism: Aegilops longissima; assembly: GCA_021605205.1. Taxonomy (NCBI): domain Eukaryota; kingdom Viridiplantae; phylum Streptophyta; class Magnoliopsida; order Poales; family Poaceae; genus Aegilops; species Aegilops longissima. The sequence goes on along the minus strand of CM038677.1, from coordinate 663,515,380 downwards.
AAATAAATTCCTACGGTTTGGCAATGTCAAAATAAAGTTGTGACAAAAGAATCATTTAAAAATAATATTCCTAACTCATTTTATAGCAGAATTACTATTCTGTCTAAATCTAAAATAAAGCTATTTTAACTAATTTTAACATGACTAATTATATTTTCTACAGAAACTACAAGAAATTTGCAAACCAACAAAAAATCACTTAAAAATATTAAGTAGATTAAAAGATATGAATTTTTCAAATCTGAAACTATTCTCATTAAAACAGAAAACGAAAATAAAGAAAAACGGCCTAATGGGCCTATATAACGCTTCAGTAATATAACTAAACCGTGCCCTAGGGTTTAAAAGCAATCGGCGGTTTAAATAAAACCTAACTAAAACAAAATAAACCGGACCGGTTTATTTGAATAACCTACCTTCGGGATCTAATCTACGCCGTCCGTTTAGATCTAACGGTGGGGGAGGACTCCGGCGACTTACCGGTCGGCGACGGCGACGGCGTCTCGGGCGGCGAGTGCTCCGGCGACTCCGATGGTCGGGGGCGTCGGCGGAGAGGTCCGGCGAGCGCGGCGCGACGAGGGGGTCCGGTTGGTGGAGTCGGGTGAGCTCGGGGAGGGCTGGGGCGGCGAGTGCGGGGTTAATGGCGGCGGCGGCGCTCGGTTGCTCCGGTGAGCGTGCACGGCGAGAGGGAGAGGTCGGGCGAGCGGGCGAGGGGGAAAACGGGGTCGGGTGGGGTGTATTTATAGGGGGAGGGGCATGACTTGCGCGAGGGGGTGATCGAGATGAGATCCCGGAGATCGCGGGATCTCCGGCGAGCGGTGGCGCGAGCGGTTGCGTGGGCGAGGGGAAGGTGACGGGGTGGGGGCCACTCGTCAGCGAGAGGGAGGGGGAGTGCGGCGCGTCGGTTGGCCGAGGTGAGAGGGTTTCGGGCGGGGGCTCGATCGGTTGGCTCGCTGGACCGGCTCGGCCGTTAATTTGGCTGGGCTGGTGGGTCGCCAGTCTTTGGCTGGCTGATCGGCTGGTGGCGCTGGGTATTTTCTTTTTTCCATTTTTTTGAAAATAAAACAGAGAGAAAATATATAAAATATAAATATTTTATATAGGACATATATATATCAAAATGATCAGGAATATTCCTATCATTTGAACATTTTCGAGGGCAAAATCCAAACTTTATAAAATTCATTTTTTCAAAATTCAAATAAAACTCAAATTTGAATTCAAACTTTTGGCAATGTTTTTCCTCTGATATTTTTGGAGTGTCATGTTTACTCCTCTCATACTTTTTCTCAAGTATTTATCAGGCATAGTTTTTGAAATGATTTCCACTGCCAAAATTTAAATTCAAATCCCAACAACTCCAAAATCTCCTGAAACTCCAAATGTCACTCAAATTCAAACAACATGCATAGATGCTTAGCTATAATTGTAAAACATTCCAAATAGGTAATTTGGGATGTTACAAATGATTACCGGTCTAATTATCGATTGCCTAGGGACAAATAACTTTCTCATGACAACAAGATCTCTACTAAAACTAATTTAGTTGTCTTTATCTAAACAGCCCCTAGCTTTTATTTACGCTCTCTTTATTTTCTTGCAAACCTATCCAAAAACACCTACAAAGTACTTCTAGTTTCTTACTTGTTCTAGGTAAAGCGAACGTCAAGCTTGCGTAGAGTTGTACCGGTGGTCGATAGAACTTGAGGGAATATTTGTTCTACCTTTAGCTCCTCGGTGGGTTCGACACTCTTACTTATCGAAAGAGGCTACAATTGATCCCCTATACTTGTGGGTTATCAAGACCTTTTTCTGGCACCATTGCCGGGGAGCCATAGCGTGGGGTGAATATTCTCGTGTGTGCTTGTTTGCTTTATCACTAAGTAATTTTTATTTGTTGTTCTTAGTTGTTCTCTATCTTTAGTTATGGATATGGAACATGAAATACCAACAAATTAGGTATACTTTCTGCTCATGGAGATGGGGAACCTCCTAAAACCCTCGATGCTGGTTATGTGAAAGATATTACATACTACTTTAATAATCCTTAGAAAACCCCATTCAATTATGTAATGGGAGTAACGTTGGATCAAAGTGACTTTAGGGATTACCGCTTGACGCAAAAAGGGAAACTATTATGGGATCAAATTCATATATTGAAGTGGTATGCTAGACAACTATGCTTGGAATATGATTATACTTGTTGCTCTAGGATGAAGGATCCACACCTTCCATTTTAATGCAAATTTAATGATAATAAAACCTTAGCTTCTTATGCTAATGGTATATATGATTACTATGATGTGGAGCAAATAGAAGAATTTGTTGCTTTTATGGGTGCTTATGAAATTGAATCTATGTTTAAAGAGTTTGAAGATTTTGATGATGCTGCTTATAGAACTGAAAATTTAGCTATCCTCAAATATTGTTATGAGAATTATGAATACAATGCCGATATTAATGCACTCACTGAGAAAGTCTCCGCTGTCCAAGAAGAGACTAATATTTTGCAGGAGTCTATGGAAGAAGAAATTGATGAAACTGTGAGCTCATTGGATGAAAAAGATGATGAGGAGAGCGAAGAACAAAAGGAGGAAGAGCGGATTAGCTAACCGTGCCCACCTTCTAATGAGAGTAACTCTTCAACTCATACATTGTTTAATTCCCCTTCGTGCTTACCGAAGGATGATTGCTATGATGACTGTTATGATCCCTTCGATTCTTTTGAAATATCCCTTTTTGATGATGCGTGCTATGCTTGTGGCAAGATGCCAATATGAATTATGCTTATGGAGATGAACTTGCTATAGTTCCTTATGTTATGCTATTGCACCCACGCATGATAGTCCTATTATCTTTTTGAATTCTCCAAACTACACTATATCGGAGAAGTTTGCTCTTATTAAGGATTACATTGATGGATTGCCTTTTACCGTTGCACATGATGATTTTGATAGACATAATATGCATGTGCTTGCTGCTCCTACTTGCATTTATTATGAGAGAGTAACTATATCTCCACCTCTCTATGTTTCCAACAAGATAAAATTGCAAGAAACTGTTTATACTATGCATTGGCCTTTACTATGTGTGCATGAATTGTTATTTTATGACATGCCGATGCATAGGAAGAGAGTTAGACTTCTTAATTGCTTGATATATGTTGCTTTGTGCTCACTACTAAATGCTAAATCATTGCTAATAAAAATTGGCTTTGATATACCTTGGGATCCGGGTGGATTCACTACTTGAGCACTATATGCCTAGCTTAATGGCTTTAAAGAAAGCGCTGCAAGGGAGACAACCCGGAAGTTTTAGAGAGTCATTTATTTCTGTTGAGTGCTTTCATATAGTTTAAAAACAAAAAAATAAATAGGGTAACCCAAAACTTTTTTAAGAAGATAAGTGAAAGTGAAAGAGACGAGCATTGTGAAAGTGGGGGACGTCCTTGAACTTTGTTCATGCCCATGGGAACTTTGTGGATCTTAATTACAGAAACTTTTCAATAAAAATAATTATCCCCTTGTACAATTCCATTGTATTATCAAAATAATGTGCCAAGGTTTGCCTTTAGGATGTTTACAATGCTTGTTGGTTTGTACGGTGCAGGACAGAAACTTTGTCTGTAGTGCGTGAATTTTAGTTTTTTACTGGAATGTCAAATGGTTCTTATTCGTTCTGCACTGTCTTTATGTACAAATTATTTATTTTTCCTAATTTTGGAAGAATTTTTCAAGTATCATAAGTATGGTGAATGTTCAGATTGTTACAGACTGTTCTGTTTTAGACAGATTCTGTTTTTGATGCATAGTTTGCTTGTTTTGATGAAACTATCGATTTATATCAGTGGATTAAGCCATGAAAAAGTTATACTAAAGTAGAAACAATGCAAAAACAAAATATGAATTGGTTTGCAACAGTACTTAGAGTGGTGATTTGCTTTATTATACTAACGGATCTTACCGAGTTTTCTGTTGGAGTTTTGTGTGGATGAAGTGTTCGATGATCGAGAAGGTCTCGATGTGAGAAGAAGGAAGAGAGGCAAGAGCTCAAGCTTGGGTATGCCCGAGGAACCCCAAGTAAATATTCAAGGATACAAAAGCGTCTAAGCTTGGGGATGCATCCCCTCTTTCTTCAACAAGTATCGGTATGTTTTCGGATTCGTTTCGTTCATGTGATATGTGCAAATCTTGGAGCGTCTTTTGCATTTAGTTTTCAATTTTTCTTTTATGCACCATGCTGGTATGAGATGGTCCTTGGTTGATTTATAGAATGCTCATTTCATTTCACTTATATCTTTTGAGTATGGCTTTATGAATGCTTCATGTGCTTCACTTGTATCATTTGAAGTTGGATTGCCTGTTTCTCTTCACTTAGACAACCGCCATTTGTAGAATGCTCTTTTGCTTCACTTATATTTGTTAGAGCTTGGGCATATATTTTATAGAAAGAATTAAACTCGCTTGCTTCACTTATATCTATTTATAGAGATGACAGGAACTGGTCATTCACATGGTTAGTCAAAAAATCCTACATAAACTTGTAGATCGCTGAATATGATATGTTTGATTCCTTGCAATAGTTTTGCGATATAAAGATGGTGATATTAGAGTCATGCTAGTGGGTAGTTGTGGATTGTAGAAATACTTGTCTTGAAGTTTGTGATTCCCGTAGCATGGACGTATGGTGAACCGTTATGTGATGAAGTCGGAGCATGATTTATTTATTTATTGTCTTCCTTATGAGTGGCGGTCGGGGACGAGCGATGGTCTTTTCCTACAATCTATCCCCCTAGGAGCATGCGTGTAGTACTTTGTTTTGATGACTAATAGATTTTTGCAATAAGTATGTGAGTTCTTTATGACTAATGTTGAGTCCATGGATTATATGCACTCTCACCCTTCCATCATTGCTAGCCTCTTCGGTACCGTGCATTGCCCTTTCTCACCTCGAGAGTTGGTGCAAACTTCGCCGGTGCATCCAAACCCCGTGATACGATACGCTCTATCACACATAAACCACCATATACCTTCCTCAAAACAGCCACCATACCTACCTATTATGGCATTTCCATAGCCATTCCGAGATATATTGCCATGCAACTTCCATCATCATCATATACATGACTTGAGCATTCACTATCATATTGCTTTGCATGATCGTAAGATAGCTAGCATGATATTTTCATGTCTTGTCCGTTTTTTGATATCTTTGCTATGCTAGATCATTGCACATCCCGGTACACCGCCGGAGGCATTCATATAGAGTCATATCTTTGTTCTAGATATCGAGTTGTAATATTGAGTTGTAAGTAAATAAAAGTGTGATGATCATCATTATTAGAGCATTGCCCCAGTGAGGAAAGAATGATGGAGACTATGATTCCCCCATAAGTCGGGATCAGACTCCGGACTTTATGAAAAATAAAAGAGGCCAAAGAAGCCCAAATAAAAAAAAAAGAGGCCAAAGAAGACCACCAAAAAAAGAAAATAAAAAAATGAGAGAAAAAGAGAGAAGGGGCAATGTTACTATCCTTTTACCATAGTGCTTCAAAGTAGCACCATGTTCTTCATATAGAGAGTCTCTTGAGTTATCACTTTCATATACTAGTGGGAATTTTCATTATAGAACTTGGCTTGTATATTCTGATGATGGGCTTCCTCAAACGCCCGAGGTCTTCATGAGCAAGCAAGTTGGATGCACACCCACTTAGTTTCCAGTTTGAGCTTTCATACACTTATAGCTCTAGTGCATCTGTTGCATGGCAATCCCTACTCACTCACGTTGATATCTATTGATGGGCATCCCCATAGCCCGTTGATACGCCTAGTTGATGTGCGACTTTCTCCTTTTTGTCTTCTCCATACAACCTCCACCATCATATTCTATTCCACCTATAGTGCTATGTCCATGGCTCACGCTCATGTATTGCGTGAAAGTTGAAAAGGTTTGAGAACATCAAAAGTATGAAACAATTGCTTGGCTTGTCATCGGGGTTGTGCATGATGTGAATATTTTGTGTGGTGAAGATGGAGCATGGCCAGACTATATGATTTTGTAGGGATAACTTTCTTTGGCCATGTTATTTTGAAAAGACATGATTGCTTTATTAGTAGGCTTGAAGTATTATTGTTTTTATGTCAAAGGATAGACTATTGCTTTGAATCCCTCGTGTCTTAATATTCATGCCATGATTAGACATATGATCAAGATTATGCTAGGTAGCATTCCACATCAAAAATTATCCTTTTTATCATTTACCTACTCGAGGACGAGCAGGAATTAAGCTTGGGGATGCTGATACGTCTCCGTCGTATCTATAATTTTTTATTGTTCCATGCCAATATTCTACAACTTCCATATGCTTTTTGGCAACTTTTTATACTATTTTTGGGACTAACATATTGATCCAGTGCCCAGTGCTAGTTCATGTCTGTTGCATGTTTTTTTCTTTCGCAGAATATCCATATCAAACGGAGTCCAAACGGGATAAAAATGGACGGAGCTTATTTTTGGAATATTTGGAAAATCTGGGAGAAAGATCAACGCGAAACGGTGTCCGAGGTGGCCACGAGGCAGGGGCCCACGCCCGTACCAAGAGGGCGCGCCCCCCACCCTCATGGGCCACCCGTAAGGCGGTTGATGCCCTTCTTCGGCCGCAAGAAAGCTAATTTTTGGAAAAGAAATCGCGGCGAAGGTTTCAGTCCAATCGGAGTTACGGATCTCCGGATATAAAAGAAACAGTGAAAAGGCAGCAGAAGAGAACGCAGAAACAGATAGAAACAGAGAGATAGATCCAATCTTGGAGGGGCTCTCGCCCCTCCCACGCCATGGAGGCCAAGGACCAGAGGGGAAACCCTTCTCCCATCTAGGGAGGAGGTCAAGGAAGAAGAATACGAAGGGGCCCCCTCTCCCCTTCTCTTCCGGTGGCGCCGGAACGCCGTCGTGGCCATCATCATCACCGCAATCTTCACCAACAACTTCACCGCCATCATCACCAACTCTTCCCCCCTCTATGCAGCCCGCTGTAATCTCTACTTAAACATGGTGCTCAACGCTATATATTATTTCCCAATGATGTATGGCTATCCTATGATGTTTGAGTAGATCCGTTTTGTCCTAATGGCTATTTGATGATCAAGATTGGTTTGAGTTGCATGTTTTATTATTGGTGTTGTCCTATGGTGCTCTCCATGTCGCGCAAGCATGAGGGATTCCCGTTGTAGGGTTTGCAATATGTTTATGATTTGCTTATAGTGGGTGGCGTGAGTGAACAGAAGCACAGACCCGAGTAAGTAGGTTGTTTGCATATGGGATAAAGAGGACTTGATACTTTAATGCTATGGTTGGGTTTTACCTTAATGATCTTTAGTATTTGCGGATGCTTGCTAGAGTTCCAATCATAAGTACATACGATCCAAGTAGAGAAAGTATGTTAGCTTATACCTATCCCTCAAATAAAATTGCAATAATGATTAACGGTCTAGTTATCGATTGCCTAGGGACAAATAACTTTCTCGTGACAACAAGCTCTCTACTAAAACTAATTTAGTTGTGTCTTTATCTAAACAGCCCCTAGATTTTATTTACTTCTCTTTATTTTCTTGCAAACCTATCCAAAAACACCTACAAAGTACTTCTAGTTTCATACTTGTTCTAGGTAAAGCGAACGTCAAGCGTGCGTAGAGTTGTATCGGTGGTCGATAGAACTTGAGGGAATATTTGTTCTACCTTTAGCTCCTCGTTGGGTTCGACACTATTACTTATCGAAAGAGGCTACAATTGATCCCCTATACTTGTGGGTTATCAGCTGCCCGCCAGGACGCGAGATGAGGCCGTGGCCACGGCGGGGCTCGTCAGCCGGCCACGGCAGGCGGAGTCGGACGTAGGGGGCAGCGCGGTGCGACGGCCGGGAGCAAAGAAGCAGCAAGGGGCTGGCCACGGTGCGGGAGCGAGGCGGCACCAGGGTGGGACGGAGCGGAGGCCAAGGGTGACAAGGGGTACGGGCGAGCCGGGATGAGGCGGGGCGCCGGCGTGTGGCTCCGGCGGGCTGTGGGCCGGTCGAGCAAGGGGTCGAGGCTGGGCGAGCCGCAGGGTTGCTCGCGTCGGCAGACGGCGGCAGAGGGCAGCGCTGGGCTGCGGTTACGGCGAAAGGCGCGAGACGTGGGAGGCAACGGTGGTGGTGGTTGTAGACCACAGGGGGCAGGGAGACGCGGCAGGGCGCAGTAAGCGCGGGGAGAGGAGGAGAGGAGGAGAGGCCGAGGGCCTCACCGGGGTTGTAGGGCACGGGGCAGTGGGCGTGGGGAGGAGGACGGGGACGACGTTCCGGCGCGGCAGTCCGGCGAGGTGGTAATGAGGAGGCGCGGCGCTTGGCGATCTGGCGATGGGCGGGGAGAAGCCGACGTCGGGCAGCACCGGGAGGGGAGGCGTGGTCGTCGGGGCGCAGCGGGGATGCGTTCGATGAGCGGCGAGGTGGCCCGGCGAGTCGGAACGACGGGCGTTGGTGGGACGGCGACGAGGCAAGTCCCGATCCAGATCGGATCGGGGGGAGAGCGTAGTGAGGGCGAGTGGGGGGTTACGGCTTAGGGTTTGACCGGGGTGGGGGATATGGGGAGTGGGGAGGGCGACCTGGGCCGGTTTGGCTAGTAGCTGGGCCAACTGGCCCAGTGGTGGGGTTCCTCTTTCTTTTCTTTTTTGTTTGTTTGTTTTGTTTTCTTTTACTTTTTCTTATCTTTTGTTTTCTGTTTTCTCTTATTTTCTAAATACTTTAGTTTTGGTAAAATACAAAAGTTGTACCTAATTTAGTATATTTAATTATGTCACATTCTGAACATTTTAGTTTTAGTGTTTGAAAACTTTTGATGTTTGTCTTTATTTTAAATTTGAATTTGAATCGTTTTTGAACCATTGCAAGATTAACAACAGTAACCGAGGTGACGTGGTATCATTAGCGTGGGATTACTGTAGCCTAATTATCCGGGCGTCACACCAATCCACAGTTGAGGAGTGGGCCAAGCTGATAAATGCCCCTGAAGAACATGAAGATGACTTGGATGTGTATGGAACCAAGAAGAAGGACCACAACACCATGGCAAACATGTACAAGGAGATCCCAGATAAGGCTTTGGAGACTCACAAGCTTGGATCTGTACATTTCTTGTTGTCTGGTCTGCCTACAATCAACACAATCCTTAGGCACACTCTGCTACCCAAGTCAGGAGATCACAAGATGATCAGAGGGCATTCTATCAACCTGATCCATCTTTTTGATGTCCCTCGGAAGTTCAAGGTTATGAGTTTGATTGTAGAAACAATCAAGAGGACTGCTGCTGACCAGAAGAGAAGTTGTGGGTATGCTCCACACATTCAGGAGCTCATCAACTCCAAGATGGGCATAGGAACATATCTGTTGGATAAGGAGAATCTACCCTTACATCCTGATTTTGAAGACAAAACTGTAGTGATGAATGAGGAGGAACCATCATCAGTTCAAGCACAGGAGAAGAGAGCCAAAGCAAAGGCTGAGAAAGCTGCCAAGATGCCAAGTGTTGAAGAGGCATCTCAAGTTTTCCTGAAGAGCAAGCAAGATCAACTTGCATATCTGATCCAGTCTACACTGAGGATTGAGGAGGGCTTGGCCACCCTGACTCAAAACCAGGAGAGCTTGGAGAGGATCATAGAAACCAAATTTTATGATCTTGATCTGAAGCTAACTGAGATTCAAACAGCAGTTGAGCAGCTTCAGGAGGATGCATTTGAGCGAGTGCCTAGAGGACAGAGATCTGCTGCAGTGCTAGTGAGAGATTTTAGAGCTACAGCATCAGCATCAGTAGTTACAGCTCCAGTGCCACCTCCAGCAGCCACTCCACCAGCTCCAACTACATCCACGGATGCCTTCGTCCTTAGAGTTCTCTCTACACCACCTCCCGAAGACCAAGCCTGAGAGACGCATAGTACTATGCATATTTGAACTTTTTGGTAACTTGTTGCCAAAGGGGGAGAAATATGTATAGATCATAGGGTTCGAGAGAGTGTTTTGCTTCTTTGCCTTTGGTTAAACTTTTTGATTGTGTGCTTGTGTGAGATACTTGTATGATCATGTGGTTGATCATTTGCTACCTTATTGCTTGTTTGGATGATACTATCTTTTATATCTCATATATGATCATTCACTTGCTTGGTGATGAGTGCATGCTTTTAATTTCTATCATTTTGAGCGCTCCACCAAGATGTATGTGACATGGAAGAGTAACCCATGATCCTAATCGATTGTGCATTTGCATTCAAAAGCAAATTTTAAATAATGCACAAATTTAGGGGGAGCTCTTGCTTATCACATACTTCTCAAAGCGACGATGTTTTTCAATCTTATGATCATTTGTCAAAGCTTTGATCTATATGTTGTCATCAATTACCAAAAAGGAGGAGATTGAAAGTGCAACTATCCCTGGGTGGTTTTGGTAATTCCTAACAACATATAGCTCATTGAGCTAATGCTATTTTAAGATAAATATTTCAGGAAAGCTCAATGATTGGCATGGCATGGATTAGAAAGTGGACCCATCAAAATGCTAAGGACAAAAGATTGGCTCAAGCTCAAAGCACAAGACTCTACATTTTACTTTTAGTGATCCAAGATCACATTGAGTCCATAGGAAAAGCCAATACTATTAAAAGGGGGTGAGGTGTTGCTTAATGAGTTACTTGCTCAAAATGCTTAGTGATATGCTCCAAAACCCTCAACTACTTTCTCATATCCACATATGTCCCAAACCAAAAGTCAAACTCGGCCCCACTAAAATCTTCTATCCACCGCCACCGAGTTCACTTGACATAGCCACTGCCACAAACCCTAGTCACTTCGGTCTCACCGATAGAGATCTCGGTCTCACCGAGATGGGATTGCAACCTCTCTGTTTCCCTTCGTAACGTTTCGGTCCAACCAAGATGAGCGATCGGTCCCACCGTGATTGCAATGCAAACTCTCCATTTCCCCTTCGTAACATTTCGGTCTAACCGAGATGAGCGAATCGGTCCCACCGAGTTTGCCTGACCAACTCTCTGTTTGTCTATTACCAAAATCAGTCCCACCGAGTTTGTGTAATAGGTCTCACCGAGATTATGTTATGCCCTAACCCTAACGACATCGGTCCCACCGAGTTGACATGTCGGTCCCACCGAAAATCCTAACGTTCACAATTTGAACTAAATCGGTCTGACCGAGTTTTATAATTTGGTCCCACTGAGTTTGATGAATTGTGTGTAACGGTTAGATTTTGTGTGGAGGCTATATATACCCCTCCACCCACTCTTCATTCATGGAGAGAGACATCAGAACATGCCTACACTTCCAACATACATTTTCTAAGAGAGAACCACCTACACTTGTGTTGAGGTCAAGATATTCCATTCCAACCACATAAATCTTGATCTCTAGCCTTCCCCAAGTTGCTTTCCACTCAAATCATCTTTCTACCAAATCCAATCCTATGCGAGAGAGTTGACTGTTGGGGAGACTATCATTTGAAGAACAATAGCAAGGATTTCATCATCAACACACCATCTATTACCTTTTGGAGAGTGGTGTCTCCTAGATTGGCTAGGTGTCACTTGGGAGCCTCTGTCAAGATTGTGGAGTTGAACCAAGGAGTTTGTACGGGCAAGGAGATCGCCTACTTCGTGAAGATCTACCCTAGTGAGGCAAGTCCTTCGTGGGCGATGGCCATGGTGGGATAGACAAGGTTGCTTCTTCGTGGACCCTTCGTGGTGGAGCCCTCCGTGGACTCGAGCAACCGTTACCCTTCGTGGGTTGAAGTCTCCATCAACGTGGATGTACGATAGCACCACCTATCGGAACCACGGATAAAAAATCTCCGTGTCTACATTACGTTTGCTCCCTCCAAACTCCTCCCTTTACCTTCATATGCAATTGTTTTACATTCCGCTGCTATACTCTTAGAATTGCATGTGTAGGTTGATTACTTGATTTGTGCTAAGTTGCTAAAATCTGCCAAGACTTAAAATTGGGAAAAGGCTAGATTTTTATTTGGTCAAGTAGTCCAATCACCCCCCCTCTAGACATACTTTCGATCCTACAATGGTATCTTACCTTCGATTCTTCCCTAACACTTAGCCGCCGCCGCCGCCGCGATCATCATCGCCGTCACCGCCGCCGCCGCTTCTAGCCGCCGCCACACCACGCTGCCGCTGCCGCGTCTTCCCCAAGCCGCCGCCGCCGCCCCCACCATAGCTTCCGCCTACCCCCTAACACTAACGCTGTCGCTGCTGTCCCTTGCACCACAGCTGCCGCCGCCATCCCATCCCGCCTCCGCTGCCCTCCCTTGCAGCCGCCGCCATCCCTCCCACCGCCGCTGTTTCTCTCCACAGCCACCGCACCTCCCTCCCTCTCGTTGCATCATGTCGTCTCCCGGCTCATCCATCTCCAACCGCACCGACCCGTTCGTCGGTCCCGATCCCGTCCTCATCGGCGACTTCAAAATCCTCGGTCGGGTTCCCGTCATCCTTGACTCCGACACCTCCACCTATACTATGCCTGGAAGATGTACTTCTCCCTCGTATTCCATGAGTACAATCTCCGGGATCACATCGATGGCTCCGTGGACTCCCACTTCATGGTGAACGATGACGAGTGGATGACCATCAACGCCACTCTCATCCGCTGGTTCTAAGCCACCATCTCGAAGGACCTCTTCCACACGGTGGTCTCTGACAAGGACGATGCTCATGTCGTCTGGACCAAGCTGAACGGCCTCTTCACTGACAACAAGCTTCAGCGCAAGGTTTTGTTGCACCGCGAGTACTTTGGGTGTCAGCAGCACGACTCGTCCATTGACGACTATTGCATGCGACTCAAGAAGCTCTCCGATGAGCTTCGTGGCCTCGGTGAGACGGTCCCCGATGAGATTCTTCTCAGTACTCTCACCGCCGGCTTGAACAAGGATTTCGGGGACGCCGCCTCCAACCTCACCCTCATCCCTAACCCGGCCTTGCCCAAGGTTGTGGCGTACCTGAAACTGGAGGAACGATGGATGAAGATGACATGCACTCGGGCTACCCATACTGCCCTCGTCGCCGGGACTACAAGCAACGGTGCCTCGCCCACCTTGGCCCCTCAGCCACGGCCTGACCCGGGCACCTACGAGCCGCCACCACCACCGGGCTTCCCTCTCCCACAGCCGCCGGCCCAGCAGCCGTCCCCCGCTGATCGCTGCTGAGGCGACCGCCGCGGCCACAAGCAGCAACCGGCAGGCACCCAGGGAGGGGTGCCCCACCAGCAGCAGCCGTAGTACCAGCCGGCGCCCTGGCATGCTGGGCAGAACCCGTGGACGGGGGTCGTCCACGCATACTCCATGCCCGTCCCATGCACCCCCGTCCACGGCTCCTTCGGCCCGCCCGGCGGCCCATCAGGCATTGCATGCGGCCCCGCGGCCATATGCGCCTTCGCTGCCCTATGGCTACCCAGCGCCCTATGGGTCGCTGCTTCAGGCCGGTGGGTTCCCTCCGCTCCTCGCGGTGCCTCCACCGCAGTCGCAGCCGTCGGCACCGACGCTTCCTCCGGTGCCTTGGGATCCCCCGATGCTAGCAGCACTGCACTTCGCTCCCACGCCACAAAACTACACCGTAGGCGGCGACTGGTACATGGATACTGGAGCTACGACTCATATATCTTCCAACCCGGTAACCTCCTGATACGTCAATTTTGCCTCATGTTTTCCTACTGTTATTTATAATGTTTTTATGCATAATAATGCTTTATGAAGCAATTCTAATGCATTTTCTCTCATAATATGCAAGGTTTACACAAAGAGGGAGAATGCCGGCAACTGGAATTCTGGACCTGCAAAAGCAACCTCAGAGTTACCTATTCTGCACATCTCCAAATGAGCTGAAAATTTACGGAGAATTATTTTGCAATATATGAAAAATACTGGAGCAAATAACTACCGGAGGAGGCCCACCAGGTGGGCACAACCCACCTGGGCACGCCAGGCCCCCCAGGCGTGCCCTGGTGGGTTGTGCCCTCCTCGGCCCACCTCTGGTGCCCCTCTTGTGGTACTTATATAAGTCATTTTGACCTAGAAAAAAGAAGGGGAGGACTTTCGGTACGGAGCACCGCCGTCTCAAGCGGAACTTGGGCAGGAGTACTTTTGCCCTCTGGCGGAGCGATTCCACCGGGGGAACTTCCCTCTTGGAGGGGGAAATCATCGCCATCGACATCACCAACAACTCTCCCGTCTTTGGGAGGGCAATCTCCATCAAGATCTTCAACAACACCATATCCTCTCAAACCCTGGTTCATCTCTTGTGTTCAATCTTTGTACCGGAACCTTATATTGGTACTTGTGGGTGACTAGTAGTGTTGATTACATCTTGTAGTTGATTACTGTATGGTTTATTTGGTGGAAGATTATATGTTCAGATCCATTATGCTATTTAATACCCCTCTGATCTTGAGCATGATTATCATTTGTGAGTAGTTACTTTTGTTCTTAAGGTCGCGGAAGAAGTCATGTTGCAAGTAATCATGTGAACTTGATATGTGTTTGATATTTTGATGATTTGTATGTTGTGATTCCCTTAGTGGTGTCATGTGAATGTCGACTACATGGCACTTCACCATATTTGGGCCTAAGGGAATGCCTTGTGGAGTAGTTATTAGATGATGGGTTGCTAGAGTGACAGAAACTTAAACCCTAGTTTATGCACTACTTCGTAAGGGACCGATTTGGATCCAAAAGTTTAATGCTATGGTTAGATTTTATCTTAATACTTTTCTCGTAGTTGCGGATGCTTGCGAGGGAGTTAATCATAAGTAGGAGGTTTGTTCAAGTAAGAACAACACCTAATCACCGATCCACCCACATATAAAATTATCAAAGTAGCGAACACGAATCAAACCAACATGATGAAAGTGACATGGTGAAATTCCCGTGTACCCTCAAGAACATTTGCTTATTATAAGAGACCGTTTTGGCTTGTCCTTTGCCTCAAAAGGATTGGGCTACCTTGCTGCACTTTTGTTACCGTTACTTGCTCGTTACAAATTATCTTGCTACGAAATTACCTGTTACCGACTATTTTAGTGCTTGCAGTTAATACCTTGCTGAAAAACCACTTGTTATTTCCTTCTGCTCCTTGTTGGGTTCGACACTCTTACTTATTGAAAGGACTACGATTGACCCCATATACTTGTGGGTCATCACCTCCCCACCGCACACCCCGTCCATACCTCCACTCGTACCACTGTGGGTTACGGTTCATCGCTTCCTATTACACATATTGGTCATGCTGCTTTTCCATCCAATTCCATGCCATTATCGTTATATAACATACTTGTCTCTCCTGACCTTATTAAAAATCTTGTTTCCGTTCGTTCTTATACACGTGAAAATCCCGTCACTGTTGAATTTGACATGTTTGGCTTTTCTGTTAAGGATGCCTGTACCCAGATGGTGCTCCACCGATGTGATAGCCCTGATGAGCTCTACCCGGTCCACTCGTCCGCCTCCACTGCCGCTGCACCCATGGCGCTTTCCACCGTAGTGGACCTCTGGCATCCTCGTTTAGGACATCCCAACCCAGTTACACTTTGTCATATTCTTTGGAGTTTTTCTTTCACGTGTAATAAGATCGACGATCACACTTGTCATGCTTGTCGTCTTGGCAAACATGTTCTTCTTTATTTTAGCACTTCATTGCATGTCGCATCATACCCGTTTGAGTTAATCCATAGTGATGTTTGGACTTCTCCTATTGCAAGAAATACGGGCTATCTTTACTACCTTGTTATCCTTGATAATTTTGCGCACTATGTGTGGACCTTCCCGTTGCGGCGAAAGTCGGACGTTATCTCCACTCTCACCGCATTTTACTCTTATGTCTTCACGCAGTTTGGACATCCCATCCATGCATTGAAAACAGACAAGGGGGAGGAGTTTGGTAATCTTGCCATCCGCAACCTTCTCACCACACACAACACGATATTTCGTCTCACGTGCCCGTATACTTTGCAACAGAACGGGCGCGCCGAGCGCGTACTTCGCACTCTTAATGACTGTGTTTCACATGCTTCTCTTCCATGCAATGTGCCACCACGTTTTTGGTCGGACGCGCTCGCCGCCGCATCACTTCTCCTTAACATTTGTCCTTGTCGCACTCGCGGGAATTCTGCCCCACATCATCTTCTAGTCGGCACGCCACCGACTTACGATGAGCTACGCATCTTCAGATGTCTGTGCTACCCTAGCATTGCTTCCACTACTCCTCATAAGCTAGCTCCTCGATCATTGGCCTGCATTTTTCTCGGCTACCCACCCAACACCAAAGGCTATCGCTGCTATGATCCTATCTCACACCATGTGATCACATCATGACACATTTACTTTGATGAGAAGGTCTTTCCGTTTTAGCAGGTACCTTTGGATGTTGTGACACTGCCAGCTCCTAGTGGTCCTTCAGCGAGCCCCTCCGGTGATGGCCGCTCGAGAGCATCTCTCGAGCCGCCTCCTGGCTTTGAGGGCCCACCTCGCACCGCGAGTCGAGTTCCTTCCCGCCCGGCTGCCTCGGGGGTTTTGCCCCTCCTTGGGTCGGTCACACCGACCTCGACGCCCGTGGCGTCCCCGGCGCCCCTCACATCACCGGTGCCCTACACGCCGGCCTCACTGGCGCCCATGGCGTCCACCTCCGCCGGTGCGGCCTCGCCCGTCATCTCGGGGGCGACGGGTACCCGTTGCCACCCCGGATCCTCTACCCCACCCGATGACTCGGTCTCGAGCTGGCATCCACCGACCGAGCGTGCAGTATACCAGTGATGAGTATCTTCTCGCTGCCTCCACCTCCGAGCCGTCACCTCTCCCATCGTCAGCTCGAGCCGCCCTCCAGGATCTTCATTGGCTCGCTGCGAAGCAGGAAGAGTCCGATGCTCTCCAGCGGAACCGCACTTGGCATCTCGTCCCTCGGCCTCCCATCCCAACATTATCACCGGCAAATGGGTCTTCCGGCACAAGACTCGTCTGGACGACACTCTTGAGCGCTACAAGGCTCGTTGGGTGGTCCATGGATTTCGGCAACGTGCGGGCGTGGACTTCACCGACACGTTTGCCCCGGTTGTCAAACCGGGCACGATCCGCACAGTGCTCCAGTTGGTCATCTCTCATGTCTGGCCAGTGCATCACTTGGATGTCTCCAACGCCTTTCTGCATGGCCACCTCGTTGAGCAGGTGTTATGTCAGCAGCCCAATGGATTCGTCGACGCCGCGCATCCCGACCATGTGTGCTTGCTCTCCCGTTCTCTTTATAGGTTGAATCAGGCGCCACGGGCATGGTACCAATGTATCGCTGCCTTCCTGCAGTTGCTTGAATTCAGGTCCACTTGCTCCGATGCTTCCCTCTTTGTATATCATCAGGGAGCCGCTACTGCATATTTACTGCTCTACGTCACGACATCATCCTGGCAGCATCCACTCCTGAGCTCCTTCAGCAGATTACTGCTCGTCTTCGTGATGAGTTTGCCCTCAAGGACTTGGGGCCCCTGCACTACTTCCTCGGCATCGAGGTGGTCCGACGTTCCGATGGGTTCTTTCTGCATCAGCAGAAGTATGCTCACGAGCTTCTCAAGCGCGCTGGCGTGCTTAACTGCAAGCCTGCCGCCACGCCTGTCGACACGAAGGCCAATGTCTCCGCCCTAGAGGGCTCCCCCGCGTCCGATGTAGCATTCTATCGCTCTTGTTGGTGCCCTACAGTACCTGACATTGACGCGTCCGGACCTGAAGTAGGGTGTTCAGCAGGTGTGCCTCCACATGCACTCCCCGCGTGACTCTCATTGGGCCTTGATGAAGTGTATCCTCCGTTACATACGCGGCACCACGTCTTTGGGACTCACACCGACGGCCTCCGCCTCCACCGACCTTGTCACTTACTCTGATGTGGACTGGGCAGGCTGCCCCGACACACGTCACTCCACCTCAGGCTACCGTGTCTACTTGGGCCCTCACTGATCTCTTGGTCGTCCAAGCGACAGCCCACGGTTTCCCGCTCGAGTGCCGAGGCAGAGTATCAGCACTGGCTAACGCCATTGCTGAATGCTCCTGGCTTCGTCGGCTGCTCCAGGAGTTGCTTTGTGATGTTCACAAGGCCACGCTCGTGTACTGCAACAACGTCTCCACCGTCTACCTCTCCACCAAACTGGTCTGTCATCGCCGCACAAAGCATATTAAGCTCGATATTCACTTCGTTCATGAGCAAGTGTCCCTTGGGCGCTTTCGGGTTCTCCACGTCCCGACGACGCAACAGTTCGCTGATGTGATGACTAAGGGATTGCCTACTCCCGTCTTTGAGGAGTTCAGGTCCAGTCTTTGCGTCTCCGGTGACACTTCGACCGCACGGTGGGGGGGAGGGGGTGTTGAATATATGGTTTGCATGTATATTGTATATTCTGTCCCACCTCCTAGTCTTTGTATAGTTGAGGTCGAGGCCCACATTGTACACCATATATACGTGCTTATGCATGATGTCTACTACACAACCTTCTTCTTGTAGACGTTGTTGGGCCTCCAAGTGCAGAGGTTTGTAGGACAGTAGCAAATTTCCCTCAAGTGGATGACCTAAGGTTTATCAATCCATAGAAGGCGTAGGATGAAGATGGTCTCTCTCAAGCAACCCTGCAACCAAATAACAAAGAGTCTCTTGTGTCCCCAACACACTCAATACAATGTCAAATTGTATAGGTGCACTAGTTCGGCGAAGAGATGGTGATACAAGTGCAATATGGATGGTACATATAGGTTTTTGTAATCTGAAAATATAAAAACAGCAAGGTAACTAATGATAAAAGTGAGAGTAAACGGTATTGCAACGTGTTGAGACAAGGCCTAGAGTTCATACTTTCACTAGTGCAAGTTCTCTCAACAATAATAACATAATTGGATCATATAACTATCCCTCAACATGCAACAAAGAGTCACTCCAAAGTCACTAATAGCGGAGAACCACCTCAAAGTTATTCTTTCCAATCAATCTGTTGGGCTATTCCTATAAGTGTCACGAACAGCCCTAGAGTTCGTACTAGAATAACACCTTAAGACACAAATCAACCAAAACCCTAATGTCACCTAGATACTCCAATGTCACCTCAAGTATCTGTGGGTATGATTATACGATATGCATCACACAATCTCAAATTCATCTATTCAACCAACACATAGAACCTCAAAGAGTGCCCCAAAGTTTCTACCGGAGAATCAAGACGAAAACGTGTACCAACCCCTATGCATAGGTTCATGGGCGGAACCCACAAGTTGATCACCAAAACATACATCAAGTGAATCACGTGATATCCCATTGTCACCACAGATACGCACGGCAAGACATACATCAAGTGTTCTCAAGTCATTAAAGACTTAATCCAATAAGATTACTTCAAAGGGAAAACTCAATCCATTACAAGAGAGTAGAGGGGGAGAAGCAACATAAGATCCAACTATAATAGCAAAGCTCATGATACATCAAGATCGTGCCAAATCAAGAACACGAGAGAGAGAGATCAAACACATAGCTATCGGTACATACCCTCAGCCCCGAGGGTGAACTACTCCCTCCTCGTCATGGAGAGCACCGGATGATGAAGATGGCCATCGGTGAGGGTTCCCTCCCTCCGGGTGTGCTTGGAACAGGTCCCGAGAGGTTTTGGTGGCTACAGAGGCTTGCGGCAGCGAACTCCAGATCTATTCTGTTCCCAAGTTTTTAGGGTATATGGACATATATAGGAGGAAGAAGCGTCGGGAGCCACGAGGGCCCACGAGGGTGGACGGCGCGCCCCTACCTCGTGGCCCCTCGCTTTTTTTCTCGACGTGCACCAAGTCTATCGGGTAGCTTTCCGCCAAAAATAACTTCTCCGAAGGTTTCATTCCGCTTCGACTTCGTTTGATATTCCTTTTCTTCAAACATCAAACAAGGGAAAAACAGAACTGCACTGGCTCGGGTCAATAGGTTAGTCCCAAAATAATATAAAAGTGCAGAGTAAAGCCCATAAACATCCAAGATGGATAATATAATAGCATGGAACAATCAAAACTTATAGATACGTTGGAGACGAATCAGCATCCCCAAGCATAATTCCTGCTCGTCCTCGAGTAGGTAAATGATAAAAACAGAATTTTTGATGTGGAATGCTACTTGGCATAATTTCAATGTAATTCTTCTTAATTGTGGTATGAATATTCAGATCCGAAAGATTCAAGACAAAAGTTTAATATTGACATGAAAACAATAATACTTCAAGCATACTAATAAAGCAATCATGTCTTCTCAAAATAACATGGCCAAAGAAAGTTATCCCTACAAAATCATATAGTCTGGCTATGCTCTATCTTCACCACACAAAGTATTTAAATCATGCACAACCCCGATGACAAGCCAAGCAATTGTTTCATACTTTCGACGTTCTCAAACTTTTTCAATCTTCACGCAATACATGAGCGTGAGCCATGGACATAGCACTATATGTGGAATAGAATGGTCGTTGTGGAGAAGACAAAAAGGAGAAGATAGTCTCACATCAACTAGCCGTATCAACGGGCTATGGAGATGCCCATCAATAGATATCAATGTGAGTGAGTAGGGATTGCCATGCAACGGATGCACTAGAACTATAAGTGTATGAAAGCTCAAAAAGAAACTAAGTGGGTGTGCATCCGACTTGCTTGCTCACGAAGACCTAGGGCAATTTGAGGAAGCCCATCATTGGAATATACAAGCCAAGTTCTATAATGTAAAATTCCCACTAGTATATGAAAGTGACAACATAGGATACTCTCTTTCATGAAGATCATGGTGCTAATTTGAAGCACAAGTGTTGTAAAAGGATAGTAGCATTGTCCCTTCTCTCTTTTCTCTCATTTTTTTTTGTTTTTTTTGTTTGGGCCTTTTCTCTCTTTTTTATGGCCTCTTTTCTCTTTTTTTATTTTTCGTCCGGAGTCTCATCCCGACTTGTGGGGGAATCATACTCTCCATCATCCTTTCCTCACTTGGGACATTGCTCTAAAAATTAAGATCATCACACTTTTATTTACTTACAACTCATGAATTACAACTCGATTCTTAGAACAAAATATGACTCTATATGAATGCCTCCGGCGGTGTACCGGGATGTGCAATGACTCATGAGTGACATGTATGAAAGAATTATGAACGGTGGCTTTGCCACAAATACGATGTCAACTACATGATCATGCAAAGAAATATGACAATGATGGAGCGGGTCATAATAAACGGAACGGTGGAAAGTTGCATGGCAATATATCTCGGAATGGCTATGAAAATGCCATGATAGGTAGGTATGGTGGCTGTTTTGAGGAAGGTATATGTGGGTGTATGATACTGGCGAAAGGTGCGCGGTATTAGAGAGTCTAGCAATGGTGGAAGGAAGAAGGGTGCGTATAGTCCATGCACTCAACATTAGTCATAAAGAACTCATATACTTATTGCAAAAATCTACAAGTTATCAAAGCAAAGTATTACGCGCATGCTCCTAGGGGGATAGATTGGTAGGAAAAGACCATCGCTCGTCTCCGACCGCCACTCATAAGGAAGACAATCAATAAATAAATCATGCTCCGACTTCATCACATAACGGTTCACCATACGTGCATGCTACGGGAATCACAAACTTTAACACAAGTATTTCTCAAATTCACAACTACTCAGCTAGCATGACTCTAATATCACCATCTTCATATCTCAAAACAATTATCAAGCATCAAACTTTTCTTAGTATTCAACACACTCATAAGAATTCTTACAAATCTTGTATGCTTAGCATATTAGGATTAAGCAAATTACCATGTTGTTTAAGACTCTCAAAATAATCTAAGTGAAGCATGAGAGATCAATAGTTTCTATAAAACAAATCCACCACCGTGCTCTAAAAGGTATAAGTGAAGCACTAGAGCAAACAACAAACTACTTCGAAAGATATAAGTGAAGATCAATGAGTAGTTAAATAATTATGTAGCTATGTGAAGACTCTCTAACATTTAAGACTTTCAGATCTTGGAATTTTATTCAAACAACAAGAAAAGCTAAAGAAAATAAAATGACGCTCCAAGCAAAACACATATCATGTGGTGAATAAAAATATAGCTCCAAGTAAAGTTACCGATGAACGAAGACGCAAGAGGGGATGCTTTTCGGGGCATCCTGTAACATCCCAAATTTTCAATTTGGAATGTTATACACTAGATCATCATTGCATACCATATTTTATTGCTTTTGGCCTGATCCAGAAATTCTACGCAACTCAAGGACCCACGGAGAGAGTTGGGGATTTCGTTATTTTCATATTTGAGTCTTCTCAAATTTTGAAAATAGGATCATTTGATTTTAATTATTTTATCTTCAATTATTTCTATTATAAAATATGAGAGAGGGAATAAAATGACTTTCCCAAAATAAATAAATATTGAGGATTTAATAATAAAATCAAATAAGATTTTATTTTGGAGTTTATTGCTATTTTATTTGAATTTAGGAAAAATGCGCGTTTTTCAAAATTGCATTTAGGCCCCAAATAAATGTTCATCTTGTCCGGCTTGATTTTAGAAGTCGGGGGAAATTTATTTCGGGATTTTTGGAGTCCATTTAGTATTTCTTTTATTTGTTTTACTGTGCGTAATGTTTTAAAAAAAACACGAACCGACCTAACCGGGCCGTGTCCGCCCGGGACTTCGACCCGGCCGGCCCTTTAAGAGCCGCGAGGCCCGAGCCAGCCACCCGCCTCAAACCCTAGCGCCGCCAGATCCCGCCGCCGCCACCGCCACCATGCCGCCCACCGCCGCCTCGACGCCTCGCCGGATCCATGCCGACGTCCGCCGCCGCCGCCATGCCGCCCCGACGCCCGCCTCGAATCACCTCACTGCCGCCGCCGCCGCCTCTCGGACCCGAGGTAGCCGCCGGTTAACAGCCCGGTTTTTTTATATAAAAACCGTGGTCATTTTTTCTATTAGATCGGTTTTTTTCTCCCGGTTTAATTTATTTAGCGGACGTTCGTCTGTACGTTCATTTTAACGAACGGTTTTCGTCGTTTAGCCGCTGACAGCGAACATTCGTTCGTTAGCCTGTTCGTCCGTTTTTCTTTTTCTCGGATTTTTCGCGATTATTTTCGATCGCGATTTCTGATCCGATTTTCGTTTTAGTATAACTTTTTGCTCATTTATCGGAGTTAAGCGATTCAAGCGCCTAGAGTTCGTCTCGAAACCCTCTTTCCGTTTAACCAACTCAAACAAGTTTTTGCTTCTGTAAAATTTTACTTAGATCCAGATTAGTAAATGAAGCTTGTTTGTTTCGCCGTTTGACTTTCGTTACTTCGTTTGATTTGATTCTTTTTACAAACCGGAGTTCTTAAGTTGAACTTTCTGGTTAGTTCTCTTATTTGAGTTTTACCTGTGCATTAGATGAGTGCTTATTGTATGCTTGTTTGTTTGTGATAGAGTACCCGGAGTGCGCCGCTTGCTACTTCGAATCTCTAGGTTTCACGGATCATCAGCAAGGCAAGTTCACACTTTGATCATATCCCTTTTCATACCCCGTTTTTATGCATTAGTTTCAACCCTCAAACATTGCATGAGTAGGATTGATAAGATGTGGGTATTGGGGAGTAGTTGATGAGGTAGGAACCTATTACCCTGTTACTATCAAACCTTGGGAGTTACTTCTACGTTATGCTTAATGCTATGCTATGCTCGTAGACGTGGATTGGGTTTGAGTGTATTCCATGACAGATGTGAGATTGTTACTTAATGGTTCAACTTAAGGTGGCTACTTAAATACACATCTGGGTGGATTGAGGCACCTGGGGAATCCAGTGATTGCCTTTTTTTTGGAAATCCCGGGGTTCCGTGTGATTTTCCTATGGACCGCCACCCAGGCTCAAAGGGATCATAAGATTATTCATGCTAGAAACTTCCATGTGCAACCACAAGCTACTATGGGCTCTAGGATAGTTGATTAAGTCATGTGAACTCTTACAGTGGTAGACTAGCAGATGTAGGGGAAATTAGGTGTAACTGTCTACCCATCGTAAGGTGCTAACGCTTCTGAAAGACTGTGTCTCGGTCATCTGTTTCTCAAACACATGTAGTGCGAGAAATCCAACGGAGGAGATCGAGTCTTGTGGGGAAAAGTGCGCAAACCTCTACAGAGTGTACAAACTAATCATGGTTAGCCGTGTCCCCGGTTATGGACATCTTGAGTATCTAGTTCTTGGATTATCATGTTGATCTCAACACGTTACTTAATTAATTTGTTGGGTTGTTAATGATTACTTTTAATTGGGATTGAGAGGGGGTTTACCTTCTCAATGTTTTCAACAAACTTTGTAGTTAAATAAAATATATTCCTTTGCAGTAGGAAAAAATTGGCTTTTCGCAAAAACATTATAACCATAGAGCTTTTCCACCAGCCAAATATGCATGTAGTGATAGCTATTATTCATCATTATCCTATGGTGTGAATTTTCCAATACATTCAATGTACTGACCGTCTGTGGCTGCAACGTCTTATGTTGCAGGAATCTTACGACGAGTAAGTGATACGTTAGGGTTACGATTTCTACACTCAACTTTGTCGTTGGTGTTGATGGGAATCCACAACCTTGTTGTTACTTCCGCTATTTGGATTGAGGTAATTGTATTTACGTTATTTTATACATGTGATTTACCTTTGTTATAAATCCTCGAGTACTGTGTGTGTCAGCATACCGATCCAGGGATGACACTTAAGCACAGAGACTTGACCGTTTGAGGTCGGGTCACTACACATCCCCAAGCTTAGACGCTTGGTTATCCTTGAATATTACCTTGGTGTGCCTTGCGCATCCCCAAGCTTAGGCTCTTGCCACTCCTTATTCCATAGTCCATCGAATCTTTACCCAAAACTTGAAAACTTCACAACACAAAACTTAACAGAAAACTCGTAAGCTCCGTTAGCGAAAGAAAACATAACACCACTTCATGGTACTGTAATGAACTCATTCTTTATTTATATTGGTGTTAAACCTACTGTATTCCAACTTCTCTATGCTTTATAAACAATTTTACTAGCCATAGAGTCATCAAAATAAGCAAACAACACACGAAAAACAGAATTTGTCAAAAACAGAACAGTCTGTAGTAATCTGTAACTAACGTAAACTTCTGGAACTCCAAAAATTCTAAAATAAATTGGTGGAACTGAGGAATTGTTCTAGTAATCATCTGCAAAAAGAATCAACTAAATAGCACTCTCCAGTAAAAAGTTGAAGCTAATCTCGTGAGCGCTAAAGTTTATGTTTTTTACAGCATGACCATAAAGACTTCACCCAAGTCTTCCCAAAGGTTCTACTTGGCACAAACACTAACTAAAACACAAAACCACATATAAACATAAGCTAGATGGATTATTTATTCCTAAACAGAACCAAAAAGCAAGAAACTAAAATAAATTTGGGTTGCCTCCCAACAAGCGCTATCGTTTAACGCCCCTAGCTAGGCATGATGATTTCAATGATGCTCACATAAAAGATAAGAATTGAAACATAAAGAGAGCATCATGAAGAATATGACTAGCACATTTAAGTCTAACCCACTTCCTATGCATAGGGATTTTGTGAGCAAACAACTTATGGGAACAAGAATCAACTTGCATAGGAAGGCAAAACAAGCATAACTTCAAATCTTTAAGCACATAGAGAGGAAACTTGATATTATTGCAATTCCTACAAGCATATGTTCCTCCCTCATAATAATTTTCAGTAGCATCATGAATGAATTCAACAATATAACCAGCACCTAAATCATTCTTTTCATGATCTACTTGCATAAAAATTTTACTACTCTCCACATAAGCAAAATTCTTCTCATTCGTAATAGTGGGAGCAAATTCAAGAAAATAACTATCATGGGATTGAAAATTGAAATCAAGATGACAAGTTTCATGGTTATCATTATTCTTTATAGAATACGTGTCATCACAATAATCATCAAAGATAGGAGGCATGCTTTCATCGTAGTAAATTTGCTCATCAAAGCTTGGGGGACAAAAAATATCATCTTCATCAAACATAGTTTCCCCAAGCTTGTGGCTTTGCATATCATTAGCGTCATGGATATTCAAGGAATTCATACTAACAACATTGCAATCATGCTCATCATTCGAAGATTTAGTGCCAAACATTTTATAGATTTCTTCCTCTAGCAATTGAGCACAATTATCGGAATCCTTATTTTCACGGAAGACATTAAAAAGATGAAGCATATGAGGCATCCTCAATTCCAAATTTTTTTGTAGTTTTTTTATAATAAAAACTAGTGATAAAACAAGAAACAAAAAGATTTGATTGCAAGATCTAAAGATATACCTTCAAGCACTCACCTCCCGAAGCGGCGCCTTAAAAAGAGCTTAGTTGACGGGTGTGAGTGCCGCTTCTAGCCTCCCGCAACGGCGCCAAAAAGAGCTTGATGTCTACTACACAACCTTCTTCTTGTAGACGTTGTTGGGCCTCCAAGTGCAGGGGTTTGTAGGACAGTAGGAAATTTCCCTCAAGTGGATGACCTAAGGTTTATCAATCCGTGGGAGGCGTAGGATGAAGATGGTCTCTCTCAAGCAACCCTGCAACCAAATAACAAAGAGTCTCTTGTGTCCCCAACACACCCAATACAATGGTAAATTGTATAGGTGCACTAGTTCGGCGAAGAGATGGTGATACAAGTGCAATATGGATGGTAGATATAGGTTTTTGTAATCTGAAAATATAAAAACAGCAAGGTAACTAATGATAAAAGTGAGCGTAAACGGTATTGCAATGTGTTGAAACAAGTCCTACGGTTCATACTTTCACTAGTGCAAGTTCTCTCAACAATAATAACATAATTGGATCATATAATTATCCCTCAACATGCAACAAAGAGTCACTCCAAAGTCACTAATAGCGGAGAACAAACGAAGAGATTATGGTAGGGTACGAAACCACCTCAAAGTTATTCTTTCCAATCAATCCGTTGGGCTATTCCTATAAGTGTCACAAACAGCCCTAGAGTTCGTACTAGAATAACACCTTAAGACACAAATCAACCAAAACCCTAATGTCACCTAGATACTCCAATGTCACCTCAAGTATCCGTGGGTATGATTATACGATATGCATCACACAATCTCAAATTCATCTATTCAACCAACACATAGAACCTCAAAGAGTGCCCCAAAGTTTCTACCGGAGAATCAAGACGAAAACGTGGGCCAACCCCTATGCATAGGTTCATGGGCGGAACCCGCAAGTTGATCACCAAAACATACATCAAGTGAATCACGTGATATCCCATTGTCACCACAGATACGCACGGCAAGACATACATCAAGTGTTCTCAAGTCATTAAAGACTCAATCCGATAAGATTACTTCATAGGGAAAACTCAATCCATTACAAGAGAGTAGAGGGGGAGAAGCAACATAAGATCCAACTATAATAGCAAAGCTCGCGATACATCAAGATCATGCCAAATCAAGAACACGAGAGAGAGATCAAACACATAGCTACTGGTACATACCCTCAGCCCCGAGGGTGAACTACTCCCTCCTCATCATGGAGAGCGTCGGGATGATGAAGATGGCCACTGGTGAGGGTTTCCCCCTCCGGCAGGGTGCCGGAACAGGGTCTCGAGAGGTTTGGTGGCTACAGAGGCTTGCGGCGGCGGAACTCCAGATCTATTCTGTTCCCCGAAGTTTTTAGGGTATATGGACATATATAGGAGGAAGAAGTACGTCAGGGGAGCCACAAGGGGCCCACGAGGGTGGAGGGCGCGCCCTAGAGGGGTGGGCGCGTGTCACGCCCAATATGCGACCCTATCCAAAAGGAACTCGAAGGTCCCACCAAGGATAGACCCGCATATTGAGACGCTTTTGCAAGGTGGATATCATTACATCAACATTACATAATAGTGGGGATACATACAAAAGGCACAAATGCCACAAGAATACATCAACATCATATACAAGATCAACATCCGACTACGGATGAAACATAAACAGAAGCTCAAACGACATCCACCATGCTAGCCCAGGCTGCCGACCTGGAACCTATCCCTTGATCAAAGAAGAAGCAGAAGAAGAACTCCAAAACAAGCAAACATCGCTCTCACGTCATGATCATCGCATAACCTGTACCTTCAACTGTTGTTGTAGTAATCTGTGAGCCACGAGGACTCAGCAATCCCATTACCATGGGTATCAAGACTAGCAAAGCTTAAAGGGAAAGGAAGGGGTAAAGTGGTGAGGTTGCAGCAGTGGCTAAGCATATATGGTGGCTAACATACGCAAATGAGAGCGAGAAGAGAAACAAAGGAACGGTCGTCAACTAGTAATGATCAAGAAGTGATCCTGAACTCCTACTTATGTCAGACATAACCCAGAAACCGTGTTCTCCTCTCGATCAACCCCGAAAAGAGACACTCACGGTTACGCACACGGTTGGTGTATTTTAGAAGAGTTTGCTTGAAGTTTACTACAACCGGATATTAACAAATTCCCATCTGCCACATAACCGTGGGCACGGCTCTCGAAAGTTTATACCCTGCAGGGGTGTCCCAAGTTAGCCCATGATAAGCTCTCGCGATCAACAAAGGATATTCCTTCTCCCGGAAGACCCGATCAGTCTCGGAATCCGGCTACAAGACATTTCGACAAAGAATAAAACAAGACCAGCAAAGCCGCCCAAATGTGCCGACAAATCCCGATAGGAGCTGCACATATCTCATTCTCGGGCACACCGGATGAGCAAGACGACGGGTTGGCATAAACCCTGGTTGCCCAGGGGCGCCAGACAATCGCTTCGGTTTGGACCAGACTCGAAGGAGAACGGCCCGGGGGCTAAAATAAAGATGACCCTCGGGCTCCGAAACCCAAGGGAAAAAAGGCATAGGTGAGGCAAATGGTAAAACCAATGTTGGGCCTTCTTTGGAAAAGTCTTATTCAAAGCGAACTGTCAAGGGGTCCCATAAATCACCCGACCGCGTTAGGGACGCAAAATCCGGGAACATAATACCGATATGACGGAAACTAGGCGGCAAGAGTGGAACAAAACACCAGGCATAAGGCCGAGCCTTCCACCCTTTACCAAGTATATAGATGCATTAATAATATAAGATATATTGTGATATCCCAACAAGTAAACATGTTCCAACAAGTAACAACATCTCCATGTTCCAACAAGGAACAAACTTCATCTTCACCTGCAACTAACAACGCTATAAGAGGGGCTGAGCAAAGCGGTAACATAGCCAAGCAACGGTTTGCTAGGAAGGGTGACAAAGGTTAGAGGTTCATGGCAATTTGGGAGGCTTGAGCAGCAAGTGATAGGTAGCGCAGCATAGCGATAGAACGAAGCAACTAGCATAGCAATGATAGTAGTGAGATCCAGGGTAGCGGTCATCTTGCTTGAAATCCCGCAAGGAAGAAGAACGAGTCCATGAAGAAGATGAAGCCATGAAGACGAGCCAAGCGTAGACGAACGAATCCTCACGATCGCAACGAAACAGGAACTAACAAGAAGAAGCACACAACATAGTAAACACACCACACATGAACAAGACATGATGCACAACCAAGCATGACGCATGACAAATCTAGATGAAGCTACTCATGGCAAGAGATGATGCAAACAAGAGCAACACATCAAAGCAAGTTTAAATGAGGCCGGAAACAACATAGAACAAATCCGGTAAGTCCTCATATGCAAATTTCGAAATTGGTCCAGATCTGAATAAACCTTATGTTCAAGTTGTTAAACAGCAAGTTAAGATGCACCACGATGATCTACACGAAATTCTAGTCAAGTTACATATAAAGTTCATTAGATTCGGAGCTACGGCCTAGAAGATATGAGCAAAACAAGTTAAGCATGGCATTGATGCAAAATGCATACAAACATCAAGCAAACACCTCAAAACAAGGATGCAACATGATAATATGAAACTACATGCAATTCTAAGCAAGTTTCATATAGAGCACACTCAAAACGGAGCAACGGTTCAACACATACACACAATACAAGTTATAGCAACAATCTGTCCAAAACAGCAACTAGCCATATTGCAAGCATCAAAACAACATGCTACGGCACCCCAACATAATAACAAAAGGCATGGGCATGATGTACAGGTAAAGCGTTACAAAACATGAACACTGAGCTATCTCCAGAAATCACTAGAACATGCTCACAATGACATGGCAAGATTGCAAATAATAACAGTTTCAGACTTATCAGGAAATAACATCAGGTTGCAATGTTTAGAGCTATCAAACAACATGTTATAGGAACTTATCATGGCAAAAAAAGGCATGGAATGAATCTACTAATTTTATAGAACAAAAGTCCCTTACTGACCATGAGCCAAAAAGGATCAGAAGATATGATGGCCCTCATGTAAACATGGCAAGTTATATGACAGATTCATACATGGCAGGAACAACAATAAGTAGGATGTTGGCGAGCTTGAACCACTCACCACAGAGCAATACATGGCATTGAAAGGCAACCAACAGTAAGAAGACATGGCATAGAAGCTATACATGGCAAGAGCAAGTTCATAGGGTGCATGGATCACTAACAACAACCTTGGCAAAATTGAATAACATGTAAACAATCTGCCAGGAAACATTTTATAGCAAAAGTAGAGCTCGATTTACTCAAGCTATGGCACTCCATAATTGCAAACAAGGGCATGGATGGATAGAGCATAACCATATGTTCAAAACATCCTTACTGAAGTATCTCAAAATAAGCATGGATCTCTCGGTAGCATCAAGTTTACATGGCATAAAAATATCAGCAGAACAGGGGCTGAAATCAGAAACATCATGAAGCCTAGTTTGCATGCTTGTGCTAGTCACCACAGAGATCACAAAAATACATGGCATACACCCCTGTAAAGATGGCATGGCATATTACAAAACACATGTAGTACTCAAGTTCATAGGGTGCACACATCAATCATGGCAAAAATGACAAAAGTGCGTGTACTGATAAGAATCTGAAACTAACATCACATAGCACTCTTCTAACAGCATTTCGGGCATCACGATTAGCTCAAATGAAAATGATGCAATTAGATGAAATGATGTACTCGTCGAGACGAACAATTTGACATATTATACGCACGAAACGGAGCAATATGCAGAGAGTTATGGCATGATGAACATGAGCAAAAATATGCAAAATCTGGGACTTAGACGAAATTGCGGGGTCAACCTTGCAGATCCAGATCGGGCACGGGTTCGCGGAGTTGGAGGAGGCGGCGGCGGAGCAGCGGGAAGGCGAGGAGATCCTCCGCCGGATCTCGCCGGATCCGGACCGAGCGCGGACGCGGACGGCGCGGCAGGCGTAGGGCGCGACGGAAGGCGACGGGCGGCGCGGCCTCATGGAGGAAGGCGCCGGCGAGGGGCCGGCGGGCGGCGGTCGCTGGCGGCGGGCGGAGGGCGCGAGGCGCCGAGCCTCGGGCGGCGGCGGCGGAGGGCGCCAGGCTGGCGCGGCGGCGCCATGGAGCCGGAGGCGGCAGCGCCAGCGGCCGGCGGCGGGAGCGGCGCAAGCACGGGCGAAGTCCGAGGGCACGGTGGCGGAGCGGACTTCGCGGCGGCGGAGAACGGGGCAGTCGCGGCCGGGCGGCTCGCTGTGGGCGGGGCGGCGGCGCGGAAGCTGCGGCGACGTGGCGAGACACGGTTGGCGAGGCGCGGCGGCGCTGGCATGTCCGGCGCGGTGCGGACACGTCCGGCTGCGGGAAGAGAACGAAGCTAGGGTTGGACTGCGAAAATTTCGGGGGAGGCACACATATATATAGGTAGAGGAAGCTAGGAGTGTCCAGATGAGGTGCGGTTTTCGGCCACGCGATCGTGATCGAACGACCGAGAGCATGGAGGGGAGTTTGCCGGGTTTTGGGCCACTTTGGAAGGGGTGTTGGGCTGCAAACAAAAGAGGGCTCTGCGGTTACCCGGTTAACCGTTGGAGTATCAAACGACCCCCAAATGGCACGAAACTTGACAGGCGGTCTACCGGTGCTATACCAAGGCCGCTTGGCAAACCTCGGTCCATTCCGAGAAAGTTTAACACTCGCACACGAAAAGAGGCAAAAGGGGGCGCCGGGAGACATAGGAGTGCCGGATTGCAAAACGGACAACGGGGAAAATGCTCGGATGCATGAGACGAACACGTATGCAAAATGAAATGCACATGATGACATGATATGAAATGCATATGATGACATGGCAAAGTGCAACACGCAAGCAAATGACATGTCAACGACGACGAATAACTGGGAGACACCTGGCGCAACGAATCCGGGGCGTTACAGCGCGCCCCCCTACCTCGTGGCTCCCTCATTTCTTTCCTGACGTGCACTCCAAGTCTATCGGGTAGCTTTCCTTCCAAAAATAACTTCTCCAGAAGGTTTCATTCCGTTTCGACTTCGTTTGATATTCCTTTTCTTCGAAACACTGAAACAAGGGAAAAAACAGGAACTGGCACTGGGCTCTGGGTCAATAAGTTAGTCCCAAAAATAATATAAAAGTGCATAGTAAAGCCCATAAACATTCAAGATGGATAATATAATAGCATGGAACAATCAAAAATTATAGATACGTTGGAGACGTATCAATGCACTCGATCAATACATCGGGAGTTGCATTGCCAAAACTTATCCTTCTACACATGCAAAGATTTTTTTTCTTCAGAGGTATCTTTATCTTCCAGATCTTCTTGTTATTATCAACTGGCACATCAGACTGGATTAACGCTCTATACATAGACTCCACTGAGAATTGACCATTCCCATGTAGGTTCCATGGAAATACATCAGACCCATGTGACAATTGCACCATGGACAACCGCTGGAGCAGGATGTACCACAATTGGAGTCTGGATCCAATTAAATATCTTCTGAACGCCACATTTGGTGGAAATGATTGCATTACCGTGGCGATAGTATCACCCTTGTGACGTACAATGTTGTATAGAGCCGGATATTGTTCCCGGAGTGTGGCATTCCCTAGCCACTTGTCCTCCCAGAATCTAATTTCCGAGCCGTCCTTAATCGAGAAGGATCCATAAGAGAAGAAAAATTTCTTCGTGGCCATTAGACCCGCCCAAAAGTGAGAATCCCCGGGCTTCCAGTATACTTGGGATACCGCCTTGGAACCCACATATTTCCTCCTCAGGATGGTTTGCCATACACCATCTTGGGCCAGTAATTTAAACAACCATTTGCCAAGGAGGGCCCTATTCTTAACCTCAAGGTCATGAATGCTCAACCCGCCTTGGTGTTTGGGACGGCAAACCACACTCCATTTAGCTAGTTGATATTTCTTTCTCTCGCTATTTTCTTGCCAAAAGAATCTCGATCGGAAATAATCCAATCAACGTAGAACTCCTTTCGGCAACTGGAAGAAGGAAAACAAGACATTTATGTTTGTTTCTTATGATGGCCACATATGTACTCTTTGTAATCCATCTGTCTAGTGAAATGTATGTGATTAATAGTAAAAAAACACATATGCCTGCATAAATGTGGTCAGTGCCCATTTTAGCCGGTTTTGCTCTTTGGTGAAAAATCAGGATGAAATATAGCCGAAAAATAAACAGAGAACTTGAACAGAGGACAAAAAAAATCAAGCAGTGACCGTTCAAGCAAAAACTGATCGCCACTTTCAGAAAGGAAACTCTGAAGGGTGGGCAGCTCTGCAGTCCCCGGTGTAATTTTACTTCAAGCATCATGCATCAACACGAGAACTCCACAGATCACTGCGAAATAGAGATAAACGAAACAAGATCTTCTATCTGTAAGAAAAACAAAACCTACACAATCCACATCCTTTCAGAACTAGGCAAATTTGCTCAAACATACCCTAACAATTTTAGACAAAAAGAACATCTTGCATAGTAACATAAATACTCTGGTACAACACACAGGTTCGTTGTGGTCGCTTGATCCTTGCGACATCTATTACAATACAGATTTGGCCGTGGGATACCATGAGGGCCTATGCCATTTGCCTCTTCTTTACAAGCAATGCAAGGGACCAGATACTACCATGCCCAACTCGACATGGCAGCTGAACTGGACGGGTCTCAATGCTAATTACAGTAGTACAATGTACACTAGAACATTCCGGAAGAATCCATGTCCTTGTTGATGCAGTGATGCTTACGCGTTGGAAGCACCAAACATGTGCGCGAGCGACGTCCATGTCCCGGACGCCGAGAGCGCCAGGCCGACGACGATGACAGCCACATCAGCGATGAGCGCAGGCCACCCGATCTCGGCGCCTAGCACCTTCATGTGGAATGCGGCCGGCAGCACGAACCCGAGCAGGACGCAGACGCTGCTCCCGACGAGCGAGAGGAAGTCGGCGAAGTTGGGCACGAGCATCGCCATGAGCCCCACGAACACGACCAGGATCCAGCGCAGCCACCAGGCGTAGCGCTTCCCGTAGAGCAGGCGCTCGGCGACCTCGTAGACCGGGTTCATCATCACCGGCATGGTGAAGAAGAGGTTGATGCAGAGGCCCAGCTGCACGGTCACCGACAGCCACCCGGCGCCGAGGTTGGTGGTGATGATGTCCCGCGTGGACGCGCCGAAGGCCAGGTAGCCCATGGCGCCGAACAGCCCGTACATGACGGCGATGAACACCATGGACAGCCCGAGCGTGCCGCCGAACTTGCGCTTGTCCGCGGCCTCCGCCTCCAGCGGCAGGACCATGCCGATGCCCTCGAACGCGTACACGGCGACGCCGAGGCCGTAGAGGAGCTCGGCGGGGCCACCGAAGGCGAACACGGGGGGCCTTTTTGTGAGCCACGTGGACACGTCCTGGCCAAGCACGACGCCCATGGCGCCGAGATCCACGACGTCGGCGAAGATGCTGAGCGGCGCGAGGAGCGTGAGCGTCTTGATGGAGTTGAGCCCGAGCTGGAACGGAAGCATGACCCAGATGAAGAGCGCCTTGGCCGTGAGGAGAGGGGAGGACGCCGACGGGTCCCCGATGGGGTGGAGGTGCGCCAAGGTGTTGGCGATGAAGATGAGGTAGCCGACGCAGAAGCTTGCCTGGCTGAGCACGAGCATGGCGTCGACGGTGTGGCGGCCCGCGGCGCCATACACGGCCGCGCCCAGGTCCCCGAAGGAGGCGATCTTGGGGTGCTCGTCGGCGAGGCGGCGGCGGCAGGCGACGAGCAGCATCATGCAGTGGAAGGTGAGCCCGGCCACGGCGAGGAGCAGGATGGAGCCCGCCGCCCAGCCCGTGCGGGAGAAGGTGTAGGGGAGGCCCAGCACGCCCGACCCGACGACCGCGATGAAGACGTTGGCGAAGGTCTTGGGCTGCGACGACAGGCGCGCGCCGACGCCCGCGCCGCCGTGCTTCGGCAGCAGCGCCGCCGCGTCGAGCCCGGAGGAGGAGGAGCTCGCCTCCTTGTCGAACCCCATGGCGGGCGAGGGCCCGAATCGGACGCAGGATCGGATTAGCTGGGGAGATCTCTTGTTGCTCGAGGCGATTGAGCTTACTACAGTGACGTGTTGGGTGCCCAGGAAATTGGGGATTTGGGGGCAGCCTCAGTCGTTAGCGCTGCCGTTCTGTGAAGGGGGACGAGGTGCCGTGGACTTTCTTTTGGGGAAAATAGCATGGACTTGGTCCATGGAAATGCTACGATGGTGCTCTAGTTCTATACGTCTTGTGGTGCGTACCGGTGCGTGAGTTCTCTATGTAGACCGCCGGCGGGTGGAGTGGTGGACTCACCTCCTGCTGTTGGCGAGCTGCCGGAATTGTACCGGACGAGCACACTGGTCGGCGGTTCAGTGCTCGTGGCTTATGAGTTATGACCAAATTGTAGGTTCGTTAAGGCACCTCCGGTCCCTCAAATCACCCGCATCCATCCAGACCGAGTTGTCCAGACGTCCATTTTTCCGTAAACCGGAAGGGGGGAGTGACGTTGCTAGAGTCCGGACCACCGCCACATAGTACTCGGACACCCCCGACCCACTTAAGTCCCACTTCTGATCCATTTTTCTTCCACTCCTCCTCTATACCCCTGCTACTTTGCATCCGCACCCTCCTCGTCCGGCGTCGTCAATGCACCTTTCCAGCCACCGCACATGCAACATAGGACGTTCGCAACCCCCACCAATGCGCCTGCCCTCCTTGGACTATGTTGCCATCCACCCAGGATCCCTCGATAGCCAGATACCCTTCGCCCCCTTGCCGGCAACGTTCATGACGGACACCACGCGCCGGCATGTGTTCTGTCAAATGCCATTGAGCTTTTTCTTTTGAACTTCTCGTTGTTCTCAAGCACGATGGATGAGTACTCAGTGAAGGAGGATGGGTTGTGTGTGATGCGTGGGTGGCCGTATATGCAGACTTTGTAGGCATGAACTCAAGGGGCTAGATCTTTTGGAGGGCATGCATGGTTCGTTTCATGTGCAAAGCACTTCGTGCCCCATGACATGCATATCATCCATGAACGCGATGTGAGATCAATATCTCATCGATGGCACACCATATACAACTCTGTCATAAAGTTTTGTGACGTGGTTGAATGAGTGGAGAAAATGTGCCCATTGGGTGCGCCAACCATTGCGATTGTAAGTTTTGCTTCTTGGTGCTCTACATGTTGGTTACTTCATTCATTCACTCTATGTTGCTCTACCATTGTATAGCTTGCATGCATCATCGTGATGTACTACAAGACTGAGGGCTGGCCATTGACGCACATAAATTGTTGGGTTAAGCTCAAGAGGCAGCCTGTGTGGGACGACATGTGCCACTATGATTCAAGTATCGTTAAATTCAAAAAACTTCTTGAACATTTTGTTATCTCGTGAAATTTGAACTATTGTTGTACTAGAGATATTTACATGCTATGTATGGATGAACAGTGTTATTTTCTATAATTATTTTGAGTATTGCAGCTTGATTTAGTTAAACAAACGAAATATCATGTGTTTTATGTAAATTTTGTTCGAACTTTGCTAAATTACATCGTGTTTGATGGCATTCGTCCGATTTGTTGAAATCCGGTTGCCCTTACTTCCCCATACTTGCGCTAGCTGAGTTTATGTGGTTCACGTGAGTGGAGATCTAATTTTAACAAGTTGTGCTTGTAAATTATAAAAAATAGCTAAATATCTGTGCATTGCTACGGTGTGAAACAATATCTAAAGAATGGTGTCGTGTAACCGATTGTTCTCGGCCAAGGTTATGCTGACGGTGTTGTGACAGTGTTGGTAACTACTTAATTTAAAACAATCCATATTTAAACAAAACTAATTAAAAACACACCCAAGTAAATATCTAACTAATTAATTGCATTAATAGCTTGGTTTTCAAATTCATTCAATGTGAAAAAACACTATTTAAATGATTGTACTCCCGACTTACATGTAGCTCCGCCCATGGTACCAAATGCAAAACATTTGAGGTTCCAAAAAATGTGGACCAAAGTACCTTGAATATTTTCACATCTTATATGATAATTTGTCAATGTGACCACCACAACTTGCCCTAGAGATGTGTTCTCTGATGAATCCAGTGATCACAATTTGGTTGAGTTACGAAAAGATAATGAAGTCGGCATCTTTAAAGAAAACAAAACGAGAAAAAAGCACAAGGAGTCCTCTAGTGCAAATGAGAAGGATGAGAAGGGTGAAGTCCCTTCTTTCGGTTTATAAGAAGACATGCCACATGGATAGAAAGGGGAATGGATAAAATAATCTCCAATGTAGAAGCATCATAAGCTCCTCCTCCAACCAACCGTGTGCCTACCATCGTAGAGGTCATGAAGATGGTGAACTAATGTGGGGGCAAGAAAAAACTGATCTCATGCATACAACCGTCATCCTTATGGTGAAGCCGGAATTAGAGAGATCTTCAACGTGCTTGAAACAAAAGAAGGGATGTTTGATTTTATGAAGAAATAGAATTACAAGGAGATGATGAACCGTGTGTAGAATTATCTATTTGTCTATGATGTGAACCATGTTTGCTTGTATTGTTGCATCATATTTCTTGTGTTGTGACCAATGGGTCATGGAGCGTTTTGGTCTACCCAGATTTTCGTTTCAATGTTTCAGATGAGCATAGAGTTTTCCAGTACACTTCATAATTTTTTTGTATCTACCTACGGGTTGAAGTAAAAAATATGTTTCATCAATTGAGTCACTGGCCATGTTCTTATTGATTGTTGGAGGCCCTCGAGCATTCTCTCAAGCCAAAAAAACATTTTGGTATGTTCACTTTGGACATTTCATACCTAGTTTGTGGAAATATTAATATGTTTGTGCAAGTTAGAGAAAGGTATCAAGTCGGGATATCCAACTTTCTGTAGTAAGAATGAAATGGTTAAAAATGATTGTTTTCTGGCATCATTTCAAATGCGATATTGGTGCCACAATGGATCACCCGTGTCAGTTTTAGTGCCAAAATGATTATTGCCAATCGGTGCATGAATTGTGGTTTTATAATCAATTAGCATATAAACAATCTTTCAGACATTAGGGACATCACAAATAATTAATACTAAATCTATATTTTCACATTTGTCTAAACTAAATAACTTCGGGTTTCCCACAGTTCACATCTCACAACAACTTTCTCATGACGATAGCTTTTTCAGGATCCACACTCAACCAATTACACACTCTCTTATATCTTTAGTGTTCAATTTTCAGCTAGATCTAAATTAGAAATGAGGATAAAATGCCATCTGAAACTTCCGTCCATCAACAATTCAAATCATGGCAAACTACTAGGTAAAATAGTATTGTACTGAAAATCAAATATACCCGGCTTTGTGTGAGAAAAACATCCAAAATTGTTTTCTATCCAATTGAACAAGGGTAACTCAACAATTTTGGACTTGCCCGGGCTAGTCAAAGGGCTTTTCACTCATTGTAACGCGTGTCCATAACAAGAAGAGGAAGAACATCTAACACGCTTGTGGTATCTCTAGTACCTTATAAACTGGAGTTGGTGGTATCTCTAGTACCTCATTTTGGACTTGTGAATTCACTTCCACCTCCACTCCAATCTCTCACATTCATAAAAAAAACCACCAGACATCTTCGATTTTAGAAGAGTATACTCCTCAATCCATCCCTATCTTCCACATTCAACTATAACCCACTAGACCCCCTTATTTTTTATTATAAATGAAACAATAAAAATATTGTGGTTGTGGAGCAGCAAACCACACATCCACCTCTATACACAACTCAATTAAACTAGCAAGTTCATGTAGTAAGCATGAAATCAAATTATTTTGTATTTCCATAGTAACACACAAGTATTATACTAGCTCTTAGAGATAGCTAGAGAACAATGGCGCAACTAGTGAATGCCATAAATTGTAATATAGTGCATCTAGAATTTTCTTACGTCAAGATTTATAATGTTTGAACAGGTTTATAGAGTACCAAATAAATATTATCCGGTACGTCTTGAACCATTTTTTGTATTTGTCTTTACTTGATATTGTTCTTTATAAACTTGATCATTTTTAATATGAATTTAGGTTGCAATATTTTAGAACTAAGCGAATATGATTATCGAAATGCCATGTCCCGAGGGAAAAAAATTATATGAGACCAGGTCTCACGGTTAGCAGGTGAGACCCGCCCTGATGGATGACACGTGAGGTGGGGATTGGGTAGATGCTTTGTGATTTATGAATGCCACGTGTCATCCATTAGGGCGGGTCTCACCTGCTAACCTTGAGACCTGGTCTCATAGAATTCTTTTCCTGTCCCGAGAACTAACCCCCCAACCCCCCCCCCCCAAAAAAAAAGAGAAATAACAAACTGCATTCCCGTGTAAATTACCGGCCACTAGTCGGCTGGAATAATGCAACAGTCGTCAGTCCACAAAAAAAAATAGGAAAACGTTTCGCTTCGGTGCGCCGGCCGAACGCTCGGCCGGTCGCTTTCCAAGCGATGCTCACGGGGCCACACACAGCTCATCCCACCCATCCATTTTCCCTTATCTATTCACGCACAGATTTCCTCTCTCCTTCCTCTGTTTATTTCCCCAACACCTACTTCTCCGCCATGGCTGCACCATCGACGGCGCCCATCTCCTCCCCTTTCCGCCATGTGGTGGCCATGGCCGGTGCCCACCCTCCCCTACTGCCGTTGCGGTGCTGCACACCCTCCCCACCTTTTCCGACTTGTGTACCCTGATGTGTCGTGACCCAACATGGACGTCGACACACTTGCCCCTTTTGTGCCAGATGGTGGCCATGATGCCGGCCGGGGATGTTTCAACCGGCGAGGGCGGCGCAGCCGGCGGGGCGGCGGAGAGTGGGTGTGTCGTGATGATTTTTTTGCTACAACTCTCGTCCAGTTTTGCTACTACCGACTCAAATTTTGCTACAAGGGTTCATGGCGAAGCTGCAACCGCGACGGCGGTGACGAAGTTTTGCTATGTACTTCGCCGTATTTTGCTACGACCGGCGAGTTTTTTTAGTACAATGATTTCATGGTGAAGCTACAACCGCGACGGTGGTGACAAAGTTTTGCTGCATCCATCATCGGATTTTGCTTCGACCGGCGAGGAATTTTGCTACAATCGGCGTTTGTGGCTGGCGGCGGCTACAACCATGACTAGGAAGATGCAACCACGACCACCGGCGTCGCATTTTTGCTACAACCTCGTCGCCTTTTGCTACAACCGGAGTCACTCTTTGCTACAACCGTTCGTCGGCGATGCGGAACTGGCAGTGCGAGGAGCTGCGAGCGGCAGATAGGGATGCTACAACCGGTCGCCGGAGATGCTGGAACCGGCGGTGCGGGGAGCTGCGAGCGGCGGCGGGGATGCTACAACTGTCTAGGCGTGAAGCAACAACCCCTAGCATTCTTTTGCTGGAAGCGGCAGCCGACGATGCTACAACCTTCATCAGTGGATGCTACAACCATCAATGGCGGGAGCTACAAGCAGCGATGGCGAGATGGCAAGCCATGCCCATGGAGTCGATTGCTGGGACGGGGGCACGACGGTGATGGCGGAGCTGCAACGGCGGATGGCGGTGGAGATGCGACGGTGTGCCGCCGTGCTGCAACCACGGAGCGGTCAGGGGAGCTGCAATGGTGACCTCGGGCATGACGACCACCTCGCGCGCGACGACGGCAACCTCGCGCGCGACGACGGCGAGCGGCAACGGCGAGGCGGGCGGTGCGAGCCAGCGGTGCTTCTTGGTCGCGCATCCATGGCGGTTGCGACGGGCTCGCTCCTCTCTGTTCGTGCTGGAGGCGAGAATAAGGTCAGAAAAAAGGTAGAAGAGGAGCTGCGATCTCACGGTCTCGCGAGGCCAGATCGGATGACTGGGACAGACCGGCCGAAACTTTCGGCCGGCACACCGGCGCCCAGTATTGGCCAAAAAATACCAACTCTAATGTTTCCCGACCAAATTAGGCAGATACGCTCCGTACTGAAGATGATGACCCGGCATCGATCCGGATCACGCCCTTCTTAAAAGAAACGAAGGCGTGTATTGCGTCCGTGCCAACTGCAACGAGCCACCCGGACAGCGACGTTGATGTCGAGATGGCCGGTCCATACGCAATCATCCAATTGCTACATGCGGTTAACCTGCAATTTAGGCAGTTTTCCGCCAAGGAGCTGACATGCTGCCTCCCGTCTCGTGTTCCTTGAGTGGGAAGTGGGATGTTGCTTTGCTGCCGGTGGTACCGTGCTACCGTGTTAGTCAGGTCAGATGCACTCCTGCAAGGCTGCAACAAGCTTTTGAGCCTTCCTGCAAGCACCTGCGCGGTGTGATACATTTTTTTTCTCTGTTCAGAATTGCCTAAGCCGTATATAGTATTCCCTTCGTTCTTAAATATAAGTCCTTTTAGATATTTCAGTGTAGACTAGGTACGGGTGTATATAGATGAATTTTAGAGTAAGATTCATCCACTTTGCTCTGTATGTAATCCATACCTAAGTCTTCTAAAAAGACTTATATTTAGGACTGAGGGAGTACCAAGTATCACAGGTTTTTTATATGAAAAAAAGCATTACAGGTTTTTACAAACACATCCTTACAGAAAAAGGAGATTACATCTGAATCCTTATGGGTGGCAAAGTTTTCTTCCTCCTACATTCACCGGCGGCACACCATGAGAAATGCTTGTTCCTGCCTTTGGGTCTCCGTCTCGGCGGAGCAAACTTGTTTAAGCCTAGGAGTTTGTGAAAATGTCACTCGAGAAGTCGTCGATGTAGACCAGAAGACACCGACGACCGAAATCTTCGTAGCAAATCACTATCCCGGAGAACAAAACGCCTAAAGGGCTCGTAAAAACTCCAAAGACAACGAGTGGCGGCCGAATCCAGATGGATTCACTGGAGACCAAAACTGACCTCATCCCAGAATGCCCATTGGAGACACATCCTTCACACGCCCTCCGCCGGTGATAAGCACATCAACGAAACGGGGATAAGGCAGAGGAAATACCATATTCCTACACCGGGACAACATGTCAACATCACCGCCTGAGTCGCCCCAAACTAGACACATGGACTACCTAGAGAAAACCTAGACCAAGTTGCCTACGCCATTGCAAGCCATATCCAGGCCTCAGGTCGAGCTTGCTATCGTCCAAGCCCACGCTCCGACACCTCTTCTCCGGTGACCTAGGCAGGCCGGGTCGCTGTCGGAGGTCACCCTCACGTTGGATTTGGGGCCCTCCGGGTGCCGCCGATACAACCAGCGTTGCTGCCAAGGCCGTTGCAGCCTGACCAAGCATCCGCGACACACACGCCATAGCAACCCATCACCCTTTGTCACACAAAGCCCCCTCCCTGCAGCTTCCATCACCGCGTGTGCTTTGCTTGGCGGCGCACTTAGGCAGCGGCGAGAGGGGAGTGGTTGGCGGCTAGGGTTTCTTATGGAGAAAACTCGGAAAAAAACTTGAATTCGTAGAGGCAAGCTGAATTTAGAATTGCTCTATCAGAGCCGAGCCGAGCTAGACCGAGTGACTCCTTGCAACCGTAGTGAAGAGGAGAGATCTAACGGAGAGGAGGAAAGTGGCAGCTCAGGAACCTACAAGCTTATCACTGAACCTACAAGCTTAAAACCTTGAATCTGTGTTGCACGCTTCCTTTCTACTCCCTCCGTCCCATAATATATAAGAGTGTTTTAGATCCTCTTATATTATGGGACGAATGAGTACTATATTGCGGTGAGAGCTGTAGGCACAGTGCACCATCACCTCCTTTTCATTTACCACAATAAACACCTTGTAGCAACCACCATGCCGCGTCCACAATGCAATGTGCTTCACGACAAGGAGCTTCCTGAGCATGACAAGGGCTTTGTCCGATTCAATGAAGCATCCTTGAGATGATTTTGACTAAGCTAAATCTTCTAATCAATGGTGGGCAATAATGATTTTTTGCATGCCCTCATGCCCTGGGCGACACACGTGCTACAATGGATGGGAAAAAGGGTTGCGATCTTGTGAGAGTGAGCTAACTCCAAAAACCCGTCCTCAGTTTGGATTGCAGGTTGCGTGTTGCATACTTGTGCACATCAGGTGTATGATTAAATGTTGATGGTAGGATTAGGCACTCAATCGTCTTGTCTCCTCGGGTACGAGCTCACGTGGATCGTCCCGGCAGAACGACGAGCCATGTGAGATGATCTGGGACATCAACCATTACATGAGGCGTGGAAAAGGAGTTTCCGGAGCTAGGTACATATGTGTTTCTGCTGTTGCTAAAGGACATGTACATGTATGTCGCGTGAGTACCCCAGGAGCATGGATGCGAATCTCATCATCCGCTCATGCCCAAGGAGAGGCAACAAGCTAGCGATGATGTTCGGTTGCATGATTTTGGATCTGCATCTGAGAGAAAAGATGAGAGAGTACCTACGGAAGAAGAAGAAGAAGAAGAAGAAGAAGAAGAAGAAGAAGAAGATGGCATGTGAGTCTGTATAGTCAGCGAGACAGGCGAGTGTTCCAAATGGGTATCATTGTTTTCCCGCTATAAAAAATAGGTCTGGGCTTAAGACTAATCGGGATCAACAAGCTTATCACGCCAATTTCAAGGATTGGGAGTACATGGTTATATTCAGACTCGTTTTATGAATTCAAGGTTTATTCCAAACTTTTCTCTTTCTTATGGCCTCGTCAAGCCAAGAAATTCCGTTGTGTGATAAGATACTAGCCAAGTCGATTGGCTGTTGACATACATTCCCGCGCACCCCTGGCT
Organism: Aegilops longissima; assembly: GCA_021605205.1. Lineage (NCBI taxonomy): Eukaryota > Viridiplantae > Streptophyta > Magnoliopsida > Poales > Poaceae > Aegilops > Aegilops longissima. The sequence continues at coordinate 663,471,094 of CM038677.1, read as the reverse complement.
ACCTTGGCGGATACACTGGATACACTAGGAAAGGTGTCTGGATCTGAGCTTAGTGCAATTAATGTAATGCATGTCACTAGATGTGGTTAGTTCATGTTTTTCTTAGGAGCGTGTTGTTCCACGTCGATTCTGCTGGTGCATTTGATTTTCTGTACACCATGTAGGATCCGATAATATATCACTATCTCACACAGAACCACATTTCATCTTGGTGTCCTAGTTTTTTTCTTCCTAGAGGAGGTTAAACTCATGGCCTTTGCACCATTGTGAATAAGCACATGAGTGTTTGACAGGTAGCCTAGATCGGTTGCTTCATTGAGAACCGCTCATAGGATGGTACAAAGCACATTTGAAGGCACAACAAATACTCGACACTGGATATGTGAACTACGAACTGCAGTTCGCGTGTCACCTTGTGTGTCATCCCTTTTGAGGTGCAATAGCTTTTTTTAACTGCCCAATCTATTATGATTACTAACATATCTACCAACTAATAAACATTATTAGTTGCACCGGAAGCACATCAAAGTCAATTGAAGCGATCGTATGTTGTGTCATGCATTACTCACGGTGAGGGGAGGGGTCTTTCTCTTGAAATATCTCCTCTCTTCTTACCTCTTCCTATTGAGAGCCGATCTCGGTGTGTCGACTTCATCTATCTTCTCATCCAACGGCCATGTTGTTCAAAATAGGGATGTGACTAGAGACCATATCCCTAACATACATAATAGGTTAAATCTAGGTCTATGTTAGGTTGTTTCTTGAGGGAGACTAACATTATCTCGTTGTCGTGCTCGCCATTGGTACTAGCGACCCACGTCTGGTGGTTGTTGTCCACTTACCCTTCTCCTTGGGTTGATGTCCATGCCGAATGGCAGCTACAAGAAGGGAAACTTGGAGTGAGCTTCTCTGGTAAGCTAGGGGGGAGGGGGCGTTCGCATTTGGAGAAGAATGGAGTGGATCCGCTTGAACTTTTCTACTGCCATGGTGGTGGAAGAGTAGATGATGAGGGGGTCGGCTTCGACTGCCATGGATCCATCGCCGCATCAGAGAAGGGTCTCCGATAATGGTTCTGGAGCAAGTCCAGCTACTCCATTATGAGCTTACTGTCGACACTGTTTGCATGGGAGCTACGGTGATCTACTCGTGGCCTTGGGCCTCTATGATCTGCTGCTGGTGTCCGTTCTTCCGTCATGGAATCTTCTTGCCAAAGAGCAACCATTAGGAGCTCCAGTGATGTTTCAGCCCCTATCATTCCTCCTGGGAATGAAGCCAAAAGGGAGGCGATAACTTTCAACTCGTTGTCCGCATCCTCCACTTCCAGCAGCTCTAAATTGTGGTGTTGCAGCTATCTTCACATCCCAAGTGTCCTGGTCCTTGGTTGTGCAAAGAGTGTCTTGCCGCTTAAGCTTTACCGAAGATGGACCACATTGAGATTTACATCTCGTGTATGAAATCCTTCCTATAAAGTCCCTCGACCCAGTTATACTTTTAGTTTATTCCAGGTTCTAGTTAATTAGTGAAACAGTTGGGTCCATTAAAAAAAGAAAACAAAGCGCATTTTCATAGTTTTCCCCCTTCAACATGTGGGCCTACCATTAGGAGCAACTATTGCTTCCCGTCTCTAGATCTTAGAGGTTGAAGCTCTGCTTGGATTGAAGCTAATAAACATATAGAAATGGGGGGGCATGAGAAATGAAAAGGAACAGAGGTAAAAAACATTGTAGCCATAGAGTTGGAAAAAAATCCAGGAAATAATCTCACGTGGATTCTACATAGTAAATTTTTTTTGAAAGAACATATCGACACTAGCTTTTTTTTTGTATGTGGGTTCAAACATGCACAGATGAACCCCCAACGGTGGGTCATGGGATGCATGATTTAGCAACTTTTCTGCACAAAGGATTCTTTGATTCATAGGGAAAGTTGAGGAAATATAGAAATATTTTTATGACAATATTCGTCCATTTCATTTTATAGAATAGATTTTCCCTTTCAAGAATTGTACATATGAAAAGTAGAGGATTTTTTCCTTTGGTTCGAGTTTAAAAGGGAAAATGAAAGAATTTTACAATCCACTCAAACCACTTTCTTGCATTTCTGTGCAAAGAATAATGCAAAGTCCATAAGTTGTTGTTAACGATCTAACCTTACTTTTACTTGTGTTTTAACCTTCATTAGACTGTGTTTTTACTGTGTTCTCTCTATTCTTGCAAATCAACACCATTTTTGTGAATTTTTTGCTATTTCACAACCCTTTGTTTAGCACATACTCCCTCTGTAAAAGTCTATTATATTCTTGTGTTTTATTATTACTACATTTTCAAAATCCTACAAACCAAAACAAGGGCTAAAAGACGGTGATTCCTTAGAACCCCTCCCCTTTGGGCCTTTTTTTCCTGCATTTCAAACAGGCCCATGATGCGGCCGAATGGTTATCAGAAGTCCAGATGTCGCAAATGAGAATGGCTAATAGCTAGTTTAGACGCAGGTCTCATTTGGCCCATAATTTGCCTACGCATTACTACATCTCTTTTGATTCTCGAAAAAAACATATATTTCCTCTTTTTCTTCGAAAAAACATATATTTCCTCTTTTTTTTGGACGTGCATACCTGCATATCTGTGCTACCAGCCGTGCCATCAAGTAGCACATCAAATCAAAGGGTAAAATGCCATGGAAATATCAAGTACAAGCAGTGCGGTTCAACCTTCAAAAGACGGGAATAATTATACCGTTCTCCTAATAGCGAGTGATAAGCCTGCATCGACACCGTTTTCACACAAAGCCAAAGATCTAAGACCCCCAACTTTGTTATTCTAGACTACACATCGGGCACCATACAATACACCAGAAACAAAACTAGTATAGTAAAGTAAAAACAAGGAGAACGCAAGCAAAATAACCGACTACTCGTAAAGTCGTGAACACCCCAACCAATTCGTGAGCGTGACAACTAGAGGTGATAAAAGGAAACATGCGATCGCTGGGATCATTTGTACCGGGAGCTCTTGTACACCGGCGTCCAGCAGTCCGGCAGGCTATTATCCTGGAAAACTTGCGGGGTGCAAGAAACAGGGACCAGGCAAAGCCCTCTCCCTCTCAAATCCTCCTCTTTACCTCCCCATTGAAAGGGCACCTGAAAAGAGTTGATGATAGCAAGTCATTACCAGGTATCGTTTGAGACGGTTTAGAAAAGGGAAAACAATACAAATCTCTGAAATTCAATGCTACCTCGTTCGTGCTATTCTTCATGTAGGGATCACTCAATAGCTGTCCAAATCAGAAAAAGGGCAAGCAGTCAGCATGGTACTAACAGTTGGCATTATTACCTAACTTTAGAAAAGGTGTAGTGCTGGTTGTGACTCGTGACTGTGCGAGTGACATTATTCTTTATGTTAATTATTCTATAGACGACGACAACATCATCTTTCTTTAGACAAGACTTGACATGGCATGGAAATCCTCATTCTCGAAAGAAAAAGAATGGCATGGAAATCCGCCAACAAACAGGCATAGCAAGTCAAGGTACCAAATGCTTAGTGAAATGCAACGATAATGTGAAACCGTCGGTGTGAGTTTTCATTGTATCTTTATATGCTACAGGACGTATTTACATGGCTCAGCTGCAGAACATTTCTTTGAAACCTTGGCAGTAACATCTGTAAGTCGAAACATATGGCTTATCTGAAAAGGATTATGATGATATCAACCTGTATTTGCTCATGTAGATATTCGATGTGCTTGATGGTTTCATACAACACTGACGCTCTATCCGTCTGATAAAATACAACTTTTAGATGGAGTTAGCAATAAAAAGAGAAGAATGGAAGGTCATCTCACTATTTTCACTTAGCAATACTTGCAGAATTTGTACCTTCCCATACGGTGAGATGATCTGCTGCAATGCTATGATCTTGTCTCTCTCTCCCAACTTCATATCAGGCACTTCTGCCTGTGTTTGGCTCAAAATAAGTTGATCGGATGCTTCTCAGAGAGTTTAAACCAGTTCGTCAAATAATCTTCATTGTTAGTTACCTTGGGAGGTGATCTACTTGAAGTATCTTTCTTCGACCTCTTTCCGTTGCCTGCCAACTTTTCCTCTGATTTTCTCTTCTTAGGATCACCTGCAGCACCACTTTGACCTGTACCAGTCCTTGCCTGCAAATTCAAGAATCATATGTACACAGGTAGATTGTAGAGCACATTGTAAACAGCAATAACTTCTACTCTGCCGTTACTTAGCAATACAATTTAGCATTCCAGTCTTACCGAAATAGTATGTTGCTCATACTGATTGGTATGTGCCAATTCTGTTTTTGATCTGTAACCACTAGCATAGATTGCATCTGGTGAAATCCTAGCATCAAACGAAACCTGCATTACTCGGCCCTCCGGGAAAGCCCTTTCGCTCCCAGAGCCAGAATAACCCAGAGGGCTTCCATGAATTGCAACACTAGTAGGAAGCGTTTTTTGCAGGAATGCATTCATGGGAGCTCCAAGCTCCTGCTGCTGGGAACCATCTAGTTTTACCTCGTGGTTGTGGCTTGGCATGCAATCCATCATGCTCTCTTGCACCAAGGTACTGTTCCCGAGGTACACCGGTGGAGAGCTCGCAATCCCATCACGCCTGACGGGCAGAGCACTGGGGCCAGCGTACGGACCGCCACTGTCAAAACCATAGGAAGCTGATGCGGAGATGCTGTTGTAGTCGCTGCCGTCCATCCCTTTGAGGTAGTCGCATGCCGCCGAGGAGAAATCATCGAGCATTTCTGGCATCACCGTCCTCGCTTCGAGCAAGGAAAGGAAGTCCTTTCCGTGGCCACTGCTCCCGCCAAGCTCGTTGCTGCTCCCATGAACTCCCATGCTACTGAAAAGGTTGTTTCACGGTCAACTTCTGTCAGATGTCACTGAACAAGCATCAACAAGTGTACGGCGTGCATACTCACAGGTCAGTCTGGTTCCATAGATGCCTGCTTGGAAGGTGTGTGCGGGATGGTGACAAGGGGTCCTCGCAGAAGGTTGCCGGGTCAGTGGCAGCGGCGGTAAGGAGTGTGCCGGTGTGGGGGCTCCATGAGGGGAAGGGTGCATGCATCTGTAGGATCTGGTGACTCTCCCAGACGCTGCTGGCTGGTGAAGTGGAGGAACTGCTATAACCAACTGGAATCTCAGGTGCATGTTCGTCCATGAAATATACTTGGCTGCAGAAGATGTGATGGATAGGGTCATTTTATAGGTGCTTGGAATTCCCTTCTCTCCTCACCTTCCCATGGTGGTCTTTTCAGAGTGTATGCTGACGTATGCCTGATGAGATCCTTTCAAATTCTAAGGGGTGGTCAAGTTAACTTTTACTTGGCATGAGTTCATCTGACCTTGAGCGATCTACTTCTAGTAATCACTAATCAGTAGGGCGGGCCTTGTGGGGTGCAGTGAGATGGAATTGATTATTAAACCCAGTAACTTGGTAAGCTTGGAGGGAATTTCAGATCCTAATGACCGGGAAAGAAACCAATATCAAGAACGTTTTGGTGGAAAATCATTATGTTACGGATAGGAATGTACTTGCTACAGGCAGTGGGTCTCTCTCATTCTCCCACTTGCACATTCCTCTGAAAGGATGTGTGTGCCGTCGTGCACCACAGAGTTGACTTCAGTAAGCAGTTCTACTGTGGAGAAGTAATTTCCAGAAAAATGAGCACACAATGTCGAGTGACTCAAGCCATATATCCTCATTACAAATATAGTTATACTAATTTGTACTCATATTTCCCTGAAAAGTTTAAAGTGGAATGATTAATCAGCGACAATTAATACGGATCGGAGGGAGTACTAAAATGATGCTATGGCACCTAAACCATAGCATAAAGGGACACTACAGTCTTTGCAGGCTGTATACTGTGAGAGTGTGGACTGTGGAGAGGAGAGACTTCAGTCAACGCAAGTAGAAAGACCCTGCCATTTTGCGCTGAGAGTGGACGAGTGGTCTTGGTGTGCCAGGGTATATTTCAAGTTTAGTTCGAACCTGTTGATGGATCCAACTCCAGTGAAGCAGCATCTGGACATCCTCTAACATTTGAAAAAAAACATGCAATTTGGAGATCTGAGACCTGAAAAATCAGTACCAGAGCTTTTGTAGTTCCTAGTAATAACAAGAAACTACAAAGATTCAGTAATTCTGACATAGCACTTTGTAAAAAAAATCCCCATAACCCCCCTCCATTTCACTGTAAGTCTAACAAAAGTAAAGAGGTCATGATACCCATAAACTCAAGTTAGCCATTCCAGAAGCTCACTAGCACATTGCCACATGAAAGGGTTGTAGTGGGCCGTAATTATTTTTTCACTACAAGCAGCACCGTACCATAGACCTGTGCCGACTAGTATTCTGAATGTCCAAACTGTAACAATTGAGGGACCAACAGATTCTAGAAAATACCTATCACTTTCTCTGAAACTCCCAGCATCCTCTAAAATTCTCTGGATAAGGAAAGTAAACACCACTTCACCTCTTAAGCAATAAACTTGCAGACTGGCGGCTTAAAGCATCTGCTTCCATCCTATTCTTTATAAAACACCCCAGTATATTATCATCTGATCTGACACATAAATACTGGTTCCCAGATTGAATTAAGAAGCTCAAGTTGAACCGTTGGGGGGAAATACCCTTAAATAACAATCACCATCAGTACACTGGTATCTGTATTTGGTTAGGGAGATGTAATCCTGATAAAAAGGGATGTTTGTAAAAAAGGGAAAGTCATAGCAGACTCCTTTTCTTTACGTAATTGCTTAACAACTTATAAAATCAAAGGCCCTTTCTGCAAAGCAACAAAAAGCTTATGATGACACAGCTTGTATTATACACGTAAAAAAGGTAGGTAAGGAAGGAATATTTTTTTTCTTCCAGAATCAGCAATAGTTCTGGTACTAAATGATACTTGGTTGAAATATCAAATTCATTCTAGAGATAAAATTGTTGATTCTCTGATAACTTGATCTTCTAAAATAAAATTTTAGGTTGAGCTTCTAGAATAAGTTGGGTAGGGGGCAGCTTATTTCCACAGCCGGCCCTCAGCCCCCAAAAAACTGTCCCTTATTTGCTACAACATCCTTTAGAAAACCAAGACCAGATACCAGGAGCTATAACGCCTGCCAATAAATCACCCTGGATGCATACAAGGATGGGGGTCCTTCCAACTTTCAGAGGAGAGAAAGACATAAAGCATGGATATCCAGTGGGAAGCATGCGTACCATTCATTCTAATAGAGAATAAGAGGTAAAGCATACCAAGAATTCTTTGTGGGCTTTAATGACCGAATAGGAATGCGCCTTTCTCTCCTCTATGTTGACCTCTTTCGTGTCAAGCACTAGGGATAACCTCATTTCAAAACTTAATGCAAAGACTTCTTACTCACATGTGACGACCTCAGGTTAGTGGAGGCCGAAAATGAAGGATTAAAGTTGGATGTCTCAGCGTGAACATAAGAAGGGTCTACAAGCAAATGCGTTAGATACGGGTCCTTTGAGAATACACATCCTCCCTGACCAATGATTAACGGCAGTTCTGTGGAGCGGTTTGGTGGGATAGTTAATAATGAGATCGTCTGTTGTGACGTATGAAGTGTACGTTGCCCATTATGGTCCAGATGAGGGCATTAGATTCAAAGGGCGGTGCAATACACTTCAATCACCATACAAATTGCTGACAAAGCCGGTTCCGTCAGAAATTTAATAAGAAAGCCATACAACGACATGATGGTGTATGAGGCAACCTGAAGCTAGAGTCTAGACTTGATATCTGTTCCTTTCCTCATCCTTTGATGAGGAGCACCCAGACATCTACGAGTTGGTCCAACAAATCAAATCGGAGGCACGCTCCTGGGCTATGGCAGGTGCAGGAAGCCTCAACCTGCTGCTGCCCTGTGTGAGTGCCTCTGAGATATTAATGTGTCTGTGTGCTGGGGTTCAGCTTAACTTTAGGCTTGTAACCACCAACTTTTACTTCTATCAATACACTGAAGCACCAAGCTTTTACATTCCCTTAACGGGCAAAAAAAAAGGGATGCTTGAGTTATTACTGATATTGCTTTCCGAGCACGTAAAAGCATGTTAAGGCCAGATATAGTCATAGAGAAATAGAGAAAGTTACCTGGAAATGGTAGGAACAGGATCAACAATCAATTTTTTTCCCGAACCTTATTGCTAGCATGCCTGCCCAAAAGGCACAGCTGTAGAAGAGAAATCATGAATGAATAGAAATTTAGGCAAAGGATACAAGTCATGACTTGTCAGAGAGCAACTCAGCAGTAGCTATAAACCATTGTACCTGTGAAATTAGAGTAAAAGCAACTTTGACTCCTGAAGAACGACCATTATCCCTGGGCAAAGTAACAATTAGTGAAGACTGTAAAATTTCATAACCATAGTAAAAAACTAAAAGGTATTTGATATTTTGAGAGTAAGTCAAAGCAAAACAGGATAGTGATAAACTAATTCAAACAAGAATATAACCATGTCAATTGCCAACTGAACTGGAAAATCAGGAGATTAATACAAAGATAGATGACAATGGAAAGATACATTAAGTGAGGTCATGTTTTACCAGAAAAGGTTTGAACAAAGCGGACAAAAAGACACATTACGAACAAGTTGCTCAGAAGCACGAACTACACACTTTCCGTCAGACTGAATGAATTAGGACAGTTCAACAGAAAAAAATGCAACAGATCAACATGAGGCTCACATGAGTAAATATTTCAATTCACGCTCCTCGCAGAAAGAAAAAAAAAGCAGAAATGAAAACCACAATGCGACTAAGGCACCCAGCAATCCTGTAAAAACGATGAGCTTCCAAACATTCGGGCATGAATTTAATCAGAAGCAATCTATAAACTGGTCTAGCCGCCATGTGGCATTGCTCCCTCCAAATTTCCAGTTTAGTAATGCTGTTCACTTTGTCAGGCGACATCATTCCTACTGTTCTTAAAAATGCATGGTAGTAGAAGACGAGCAGAACAAAATAATTCGAGGAATTATTGATGGGAGTAGAATGAGCATCAAACTTCTAAAAGTCTACCAAAAAATTATAGTAAGCATTCTTAGAATAGTTTTTCATATTATTATCCTTTACACACTCTTTTAGACCCATACCACCGGATGATGGCCATATTGAAAAGAGGGATGCATATCACTGTCAATAAGTTTTTAAGTGATGCAGAAAGGCATTTTCACATGCCTGCCCACTGCCACAGGAACCCTAATATAAACACAGCACAACTTGCCTCAAACAGTCAAGCTCAAACATATACTTCTGGCAAACCTTGTGCCAGCCGCACCAAATAATGTAGTGAAGTGCAGTCTAAATCCACAATAACCCAAACAGAGGGCAGGAAGTACCTGATGTTACTACGCCGTCTGATGTTGATCAAGTTTGTCAGACTGTTGCTAACAGAAGGTAAGGAACATACATTCTCCTTGGCGAGCAACAACTTGGGGGCAGAGAATCCGAAACCAAAAATAGTAGACAAATAAAGGACACAACTGAATGGAGAACACAGTTATAAATTGGCATGTACCAAGCATACACCATTTATCCAATTGACCAAAACGGACAACCGAGAGTGAACATGAGATTTATACCACATGTGTTTACTAGTACAAACATGCAAGATAAAGGAATTGCTTGATCGCTGCAGAGACTAGCTCTATTACATATGCCACCATTGGACTAACAGTTGTCCAAAGATGCACTTTCTGATACATTGAGAACAACTAACTGAAGTGAGCCTTCTGTCCATCACAGCAGCAAACGACTAAGATGAGTTAATCACCTGTCAAGTAAGAAAAAAAATCAAGCTACATTCGGTTTGAACATGACCATCAATACAAACATACCGTTTCATTGTCATGTCATGCCATGATTTCTATACACAATCAAAAAATATATGATAAATGAGCTCAAGACCAGAAAAAGGAGAACACGGGGCAGTGGGTCTTCCTTCTTCCCATCAACGAAGAAAGAACAACAGCATGGTCAGTTTTGTCCTACGTGTAACATTTATCTACCAGAAGAAGGGACCAGAACAATGCCAAAAATAAAACGAAGATAACCCGATAATAACCCAAGTATCACACCAGCTGAAGTTCGTCAGTTATTATGATAGTGAGTATTCACCTCTCTGTCAATGCTAAGCAACCGTTTAAGACTAAGAAAACAGTATATAACATTCACACCTCATGACAACTATTATTATAGAAATTAAGAATAATCTCACTGTGACACAATCTCCTTGGATATAGCAGTAAGCCTGGTCGGTGGATTTCTACATTACCCTGTAAGTAGTCCTTTCTACCAACACTTTAAGGATCCAACCAACCCTAAGGTATTTTAGCAACTTCCACATCAACACTCAAAAGTTGGATAACAGCAACAAACGAAATTGTGGATTGTATAAATAGACTGTTACTCTGGTATCACCAATGTGCATCAAACATTGAACAAAAGTAGCAACACATCACATATGGCTGTTTCATAATTCATATCGATACCAAATCAAACTACACAATCGAACATAAATCAGTTCCCCGACAACTTAATCCATGTGTTTCAACACCAGAAACCAATCTAATTCGCCTCAAGCGCAACAATCTAAGGCGACCGATTCCGCCGAATCAACAAACCCTAGATTCTAGCGCCTGACCTCACTTGCAGTAGCGGTCGGCCTTCTTCCTCACGCGGTCGTCGAGGGCCTGCTCGACGGTGCGGTCGCGGGAGGTGCGGGCGGCGTTGGACGGGTCGTACCCGAACTTCCTCGTCTCCACGGGGAACAGCTCCTCGTACTTCATCCGCTTCGCCGCGTCGATGGTGTAGTCGCCTCCGGTTTCGGCGCCCTCCGTGGCCGCAGCGGCGGCGGCGGCTTCAGCGTCGGCGTCGGCGGGGACATCGTCGGCGGGCTTCTTGTTCTTCTTTTGCTTCTTGGGCTTGCGGAGGGTGGCGGCCTCGCCGCCCTTGAAGACGAGGCGGCCGGGCTTGGCTTTCTTGTAAACGTCCGACATGGGGGAAAAGGGTGAGTCGCACGGCTAACGCCGAGGTGTGCATGTATGTATGATGTGGTCTATGTCGGGCTCGGGTGTCGCCGGGTCGGTTGGCTACAGCTCGAGGCGCGATGGAGAATCAGATTTTCTTTACCCTAATATTCATTGTGCTCTTGTATTTCTCTCCGATTTGGTTTGTCTTCCTTTGAATTTTCAGTTAGCCATTTTCTCTAGCCTCACATAAAGCAACTCCAACGCAGGGACCAAACGGACACGGATTTTGTCCGCAATTTGTTCATTTGAATCGTCCGTCCGCTAGCGGACCTGAGGCGGACACACGCGACGTCTGGATAAACCCAACGCATAAGAACAAAAAACGGATAAGCGCTCCTCCGCTGCCGCTACCACCGCCCGCCTTCTTCTTTTCTTCATGCCACCGCCACTGCCCGCCCGCCAAGGCCTCCTCCTCCGCCATGATGGCCGACGCGCCTCCGCCCACCTCCGCCTTCGCTCGCCCGCTGGCCGCCGCGCCGCCTCCGCCTTCCTCCGCTCCTCCGCCGTCGCCGCGGTCTCCAAACACCTCCGCTCTCCCCCGCAGCCAGCAGCAGCAGCTGTCGCGAGCCTCGCCATCGGCCGCCACGCGTGCTCCCTCCTCCGCCACGGCCTACACGTTGAGCGGCTCCAGGCTTCACTCCTCCAGCGAAGTAGCAGCAGCTACTGCCAGTCTCACAAGCAAAAAGGAGGAGCGGCGCCGAAGATGTCCCTGCCGTGCGCCTGCAGTTCCTCGAGGTCTCCAACCCGCCGGAGATATCCCCGCTGCTTTCCGCCAAGATTAGAACGGGAGGTGGTGGCCTGCGTCGGTGGCATCACCGGTGAGCACCGCGCTGGCCTCACCGGTGAGCGTCGCGGCAGCCTGCGCCAGTGGCTTCGTCGCTGCGGTTGTGGAGGAAGTGCAACACGGTGGTTGGGGAGGAAGTGCGGGTCGCTGCCCGGTTGGTCCAGGCCGGACACGAGATGGGAGGAGCGAACAAGAGCGGACGGCAGGAGCGCCCAGTTTTGTCCGCTGCGGACCCATTTGTGGCCCATTTTTGCGCCCAGTTTGGGTCGGGACGAACACAAAACAGACAGCAGACGGACGATGTATCCGTTTGGGTCGCCTCGTTAGGCCAACTTTTGTGTTTAGATGACTCAAACGGACGAAATGGGTCTCCCCAGAAGTTGCTCTTAGCCTTTATCTTTACCTACTAATAAAGCGGCTATCGCTTCTGGTCGTCCGTCATTAAAATTACCTTTTGAGTTGGTAAAAATTACCCACTAATGCCACCGGTAAATGGAAAAACGATTCAATTTTCAAAAATCACCGCCTCCTTCGTTGCTTTATAGGGACGCGACGTACAATAGCCATAGAACGAAGAGGAGCAGAGTGGTCGGCCTATCACTCCTCTTGTGACGAGACCTGGGTTCGATCCCCAGTGACCACAATTTTTAACTTTCTTTTCTTTTCTCACGCATGTCCGCATGTCGCATATGTGTTCATCGGCCGGCCCATTTGCGGGGCTTCATTCCCCTGTTTTTTTTATTTTACTTTTTTATCTTTTCTTTTCTCATTCTTTTTTCTTTATTCTTTCTTCTTTCTTCTTTATTCTTTAAATTACTTGGGGATTTTAATATTCTAAAAGTTGCATAAAAAATGTTTAAGAAATCTAAAAATACGTGAATACAAAATTGTTTAGAAAATCATAAAAAAATTGCAGATTCAAAAATGTTGATGGTTTTGTAAAACTGTTACAAAAATTATAAAAAAATCACAATGTGGAAAAATGGTCGGAAATAAAATCATGTTCATGATTTTGAAAAAATAATCATGTATTCAAAACATATTCGGGAATCTGAAAAAAATGTCCATGACATTTTCGAATATGTTCACAAAAATAAATTAAATATTTGTTTTTTAAATTTGTTCCCCAATTTTTTAAAAAAGTTCATCGATTCAAAAAATGTTTGTTGAGACAAAAAAAATATAATGAATTCGAAACTGGTTCATACATTTAAAAAGATTGTAAACAAAACTAATGTTCATGATTTTTTTGAGAAAATTAAATTTTTTTTAAAAAATTGTTTGTCGATTTGAAAAACTGTTCACTGGTTTATGTCTAGGATTTCATTAGTTTTTTGAAAGTCTTTATTTGTCTTGGCGTTGGGAGTAGTTCGTGCTCAATGAGATTTGCTTTTAAAGTTTTAAACGTTCCCTTGTGCAACATAATTAAAAGTGTGACATGCCCTGGTAAACTCATAGCCTTGGGATTTACCGCGTCAAATGCATTGTGATCACGTGGACATCACGACCATCATCGGCTAGGGTGAGAAAGAAAATAAATGACAAGATGGTGAGCCACTGTGTTAAAATAGAGTACGCTCATATATCAGGATATTTAGTCATACTTATTTGGTTGGCTATAATTTTTTGTCTCCCGTTGCAACGCCCGGGCATATTTGCTAGTAAACACACAACACACCTTAGAAACTTCTGAAGCCATCCGACTCCGTGTACAACAGGTACGACATCATCCCTATGACACGTAGATGTGTAAGGTACATTAGGGGAAAATACCTCAGGTGAGACAACAACGACGATCCCAGGGATCGGTCTTTGGGCTGACTGGGTGGCCACTGTCAACCCTTATCATCAAGCCACGACTCGTCCTCATTTTTAGTTTACTGAAAGAATAATAACTATCACTTCTAAATCTTTTTTTTTGGAATGTCACTCCTAAATCATTTTTAGGGAATGCCACTCCTAAATCTTTTCTTAGAATTAGGAAATGTCACTCTAAATCTAAACGTAGGTGTCGGGCGGACCTCGGGGTAGGGGGTCCTGAGTTGTGGGTCTCGGATGAAGGGTAACAGGAACGGAGGTAACCCTACGTCCTGCTCTTGTTTATATCAATGGAGATGTAATAAGTACAGACTTGATCTACCTTCAAATCATAATGTGTGGTCTAACTCTAAGGCTAGGTGAATGATTTTGCGTTGATGTTCCCTCTACGGGCTAAATCTTATGGCTTATATACACGACAAGGAGGGTATGTAGGGTTTACAAGTCGGTAACTATAAGCTATGCGGTGGCAGAGATCTTGGAGTATACGTCAAGTCTTGAGGAGAAGCAATCTTGATCATGCCTCCTCCGTGCGGCCTCCGGAGTCCATCTTGACCATGAATGAGGGTTCGTCGGCCCAACCCAAAGAGCAATGGGCCGACTAGATTAGTCCCCCTTATCCAGGACGCCGTCATTAGCCCCTGAACGAGTCTTCGATGCCGAGGACAATTCCTACTAAACTTCGGATCCGGAGTCTTCGGCTCGACAAGCGAGTTCCCCTCTAAGGAGTCTTCGGATTCCAAATGGTCCTACCAGGTGGACCCGGACTCGCCGCACGTGGCTCCCGTCCTTAACCTTAGCAATCGCACCTTTACGGGGAAGCGAGTCTCTTTATGGCAAAACATCGAAGCTTCGGTCTCCTCCCCTTTATATTCATAGGTTAGCCGCGTCAATTTACCACGCCGGCCCAACCATTCCTTTCCAAACCAATTGCGCCAGCGTTTCCTTCTCTCGAGTCCACCCTCTAGAGCTCACATGGCGAGCGGCGCGGGCTCCTCCAGGCGCCCCTAGGCCCCGTTAGAGGCGATTGCGGTAGTTGTGCAGTTTCACGCCTTCATTTGGAGCATTTAGCCAAGCAAGGTTATCTGCCAGATTTAGATCTGACCGTGACCCGTGCTGGACTAACATCCATGAATGGTCAAGTATATGCAAAGAATCACCTGTCCCCTCGAGAGGGCAAGAGGGTGTGTTTTGTCTCTTTTCTATTGGGTGGATTTGGATTCCCTATTCACCCCTTCCTTCGGGGTCCGCTAGAGTTTTACGGGCTGCGGCTCCATCACCTCACCCCAATGCTATCCTCCATATCCCGGGGTATGTTTCCCTCTTCGAGATGCACTTGGGATGCGAGGCACACTTTGAGTTGTGGCAGAGATACTTCTGCATCACGCCTTATTCTCACACTGAGAAGTTATATGAGGTTGGGGCAGCCGAGGTCTGGCGGATCGTGGGGACGTATTACCCGCCTGGCTCACCTCGGGAGGACACTAACATCTGGTCGACCGAATGGTTTTATATGGACGATGTCCCCCTCATGGAGCCAGTCCGGTTAGGATTCCCCTTATTTTCTATGGAGCACCCGAAGAGGCGATACAGCTGGAGGCCCAAGAGCCCAGCCTCGGAAGAAAGTGCCGAGGTAACCAAACTGGCGGCTTACGTGACACAACTGACGCGCACCGGCCTAACCATTATTGATGTAATGGCGACAACCATAAACCGAAGAGTCCAACCACTTCGACAGCGTTCCCGCTTGTTATGTGAGTTTAACGGGATCGATGATTCCTCACGAACCATTTGGGAGAGTTTATACGACCAAGCGGCTTTCGGGACAACGCTGGACGGGATCTATCAAGGGACGGCGGAAGACTTCGCCCGACAACAGTTCCGTGACGTGCTGTCTTGTTACAAGCCTGCCAAAATAGTAAGTTCACCCCCAAATCCTCATGCTTTCTTCAAGTCCATACCAGCATCTAACCCGCCATGCACTGGCTCTTCGAACAGAGGTGGAGGCGTTGGCTTGAAGGCGTGAGCAGTCCGGCGCCCGAGCCAGAACTACACTGCGGGGCAGAGGATCCCGTTTTCAATGAGGATGAAGATCTAGCTCTTATTTATGAAGGGAGAAAGTTCTTCCTAGAGAGCCTTGATGGCTCAAGAGTTGTTTTCACCCCTGACATGTTGGGGACGAGGCTTGCTTCATTGATAATGCTCCTTCCTCTAATCAAAAGAGAGCCCCTCCTCCTCCAGCCCCTAGCCATCTGACTTATCCTCCAAAGGGGCAACGCTCTAAACGCTTACGCAGAGAAACAGCTCCGCAAGAAGGCCCCCACAAGAGGCGCAAGAAGCCCAGGCCGAGGTCACAGGGGTGGGCGAAAGTGCTCCTTCATTTACCAGGTAAGTTTTGATTGCTACCCATGCAAAGATATTTTGGATTTTTAACTTACCCAATCATGTGCCGACAATCCTCAACGACAAGTGTGGGAGTCGAGGTAGCCACGGCCCCATCCAGGGAGGCGGAAGTTCACGCCCCGGCGGGGATCACGTCTGAAGCCCCTCGACCCGAGGATTCGGCGACCAACTCAGCCACCTTCTCCGAGATCCAATGTGCCACGAATTACCGCCGGTGGAAAGCTTCTTTAAAGAATCTGGCATTCTCGGATCAGGAGTTCAATGCTTTAAGTGCGGTGGATGCTTATCTTGGGGCAGCCCGAGGTGCCTTCGATCAATGGCTAGACGTCTTGTCGCAGGGCTTGCATGTAAGGATTTATCCGGACTCTTGGGATTTCAGGATTTCATATATTTGTTCGAGGACAAATAGGACTACCCATTACGGTAGTAGCCCCTAAGGCTTGGGATGGGACAATGGGACCGTGCCAAGGCTTCAATAATGATCAGTGTCTGCTTGCCTTTTAACAAGAGGCAATTAAAGAATAAGCAGTTGACCGATGCATTGGCCCAAACGAAGGGCAAACTGGATACCGCTCTAACTGAGGTGGAGGAGGTAAAGAAATTCACTAGGGAAGCGCATGGTAAGCACTCCAACCAGATCCTATATGTTCTATGAAGGAAATGAGGTAGCATTAATGTCAAATCTCTTGTAGCAACGAAATCTCTAGGTCATCTTGAAAGAGACCTGAAACAGGCCCGCGAAGATTTGTTGTATGCGGAGTCATAGCGCCAAGCGAGGCACCATGTGGCTAGTCAAAGACTGGACAGTGTTAATGCACTTAGGGCTAAAAACGCTCAACATGCCCAGGAGATTGAGAGCTTGAAAGCTTGACTTGTTGCCGCCGAATCAAAGAATCGGCAAACTGACGACATGATTTTTGGTATGTCACTTTTTCCAAAGAATGTGTCTTTCATGTAGTGTAGCCGAGGTGATGATTAGACTAACATCACCCATGTGACAACTTCTTTAACTGGTTTATCGCCTAATACCCGAGGTCCAATGCCCGAGGAGATGGCGAATCATCTATCCATGTTGCATGAAAGTGCACGGAAATCGATGAAGGATGTCTGCCAGGCCTTATGACCCGAGGCGGAGCCAGTCCCTGAAGACATGGCGGTTCTAGCCGAACAGCTGAAAAAAGCTCGATGTTGGCTCCAGGCTTGGAAAGTATCCACCTGCCGAGAAGGTGCAAGGGAGGCCTGGGCTATGGTGAAAACCCATTACATGGGTTTAAAGACGATGAAGTTAGGCGAGGTGGGACCCATGGGGAGTGACGGGGAAGAAATCCCAACCAGTAATGCATATGAAGTGTAATGCATGCGACACGATTCTCGCAGAAGGATTGCACGCTGGACACCTTAATAGACGGGCTAGACCATGCGCATTGTGTTTTTGTATGACTTTATGTATGAAAGTACTTTATGTTAATTCTCAATCCGCAAATCCAAACTCTGTCAGCCAGCCGCTGGCTTCCACCTCCTCGGCTAATGGCCGAGGAGTGTCCCATTTTGCTAGCCAAAGTAATCAGACCAGGTGCGTCAGGTGACAAGGCAATCAAGTGATGTCGCTTGAAACTGCGTTGGTATTTCCCCAAAGAGGAAGGGATGATGCAGTACAACAACGGTAGGTATTTCCCTCAGTTGTAAAACCAAGGTATCAATCCAGTAGGGAACCAAGCAACACTATGTAAACGGTACTTGCACACAAAGAACAAATACTTGCAACCCGACGCATAGGAGGGGTTGTCAATCCCTCTTCGGGTAACGCCGCTAGAAATTGCCAAGTTGACGGGATAAAATTTGGGTAGATTGGATAAATAGATCTCGATTAAACGCAAAATAAAATAAGTAAATAAAAAAGTGCAACAAGGTATTTTTAGGTTTTTGGAATAATATATCTGAAAACAAAAGCGAATAAAAATAGATCTCAAAGCAAATATGATAAAGAATAGACCCCGAGGCCGTAGATTTCACTAGTGGCTTCTCTCAAGAAATAGCACACGGTGGTTAAACAAATTACTGTTGGGCAATTGCTAGAAGATCGAATAATTATGACGATATCCAAGGCAATGATCAATATATAGGCATCACGTCCAAAATTAGTAGGCCGACTCCTGCCTGCATCGACTACTACTACTCCACACATCGACCGCTATCCAACATGCATCTAGTGTACTAAGTTCATGGAGAAACGGAGTAATGCAATAAGAATGATGACATGATGTAGACACGATCTATTCATGTAGGAATATCCCCCATCTTGGTATCCTTAATAGCAACGATACATGTGTGTCTTGCTGCCCCTTCTGTCATTAGGAAAGAACACTGCAAGATTAAACCCATCATAAAGCACCTCTTCCCATGGCAATAAAAATCGATCTATTTGGCCTAACTAAACCAAAGATTCGACAAAGAAATACGAGGCTATAAATAATCATGCATATAAGAGATTAAAGAAGACTCAAATAATATTCATGGATATAGATATAATCATAAACTCAAAGTTCATTGGATCCCAACAAAACACCGCAAAAAAGAGTTACATCAAATAGATCTCCAAGAGACCATTGTAATGAGAATCAAAATAGAGAGAGGAAGTTATCTAGCTACTGCCTACAGACCCATAGGTCTATGGTGAACTACTCACGCATCATCGGAGAGGCACCAATGAGGATGATGAACTCCTCCGTGATGGTGTCTAGATTGGATCTCGTGGTTCTGGAACTTGCGGCGGTTGGAATTTTGTTTCGTCGACTCCCCTAGGGTTTATAAAATATTTGGGTATTTATAGGGCGAAGAGGCGGTGCGGGAGGTCACCGAGGGGCGCACAAACCCCTGGGTGCGCCTGGGCCTCCTGGTGGGTTGTGCCCACCTCAGGCCTCCCCTCTGGTACTTCTTTGGCCCACTCGGCATCTTCTGGTCAAGAAAAAATCTCCAAAAAGTTTCGCTGCGTATGGTACTGATATTCTATGAAGTAAAAAACAAGCAAAAAAACAGCATGGGCACTATGTCAATAGGTTAGTCCCAAAAAATGATATAAAGTTGCTATAAAATGATTGTAAAACATCCAAGAATGATAATATAACAACATGGAACAATCAAAAATTATGGATACCTTGGAGACATATCAGCATCCCCAAGCTTAATTCATGTTCGCCCTTGAGTAGGTAAATGATAAAAACATAATTTTTGATGTGGAATGCTGCCTAATGTGTTCATCACATATTCTTTTCTTTGTAGCATGGACATTTGGAATTTTATATGCTTCAAAGCAATAGTCTAGTTTTGAGATGAAGATTTCAATACTCAAGCATATCAACAAGCACCCATGTCTTTCAAAATATCAACACTAAAGAAAGTTATCCCTAGTCTATCATGCTCAATCATTGATCCATTCATGAAACACACTCGCATATTAGCTACATCCAATGCTCAAGTATGATCATAGTGCTCCCTAGTTGGTGCTTTATAAGAGAAGATGGAGACTCAAATAAAAATAAAAATTGCATAAAGTAAATAGATAGGCCCTTCACAGAGGGGAGTAGGCATTTGTAGAGGTGCCAGAGCTCAAAGCAAAAATTGAGAGATAAACTTTTTCAGAGGAATACTTTTCCCGTCAATGAAAATGACCAAGTAATTCCCAACACTTTCCATGCTAGATATATCATAGGCGGTTCCCAAATAGAAAATAAAGTTTATTCCTTTTTCCACCATTCTTTCACAATCTCGTATCCATGGGTGCCTTCCATACCAACACTTTCCAAGGAATTTATTATTTGACAACATAAAGTAAATTTATTTTTCATTTCGGGACTGGGCATCCTATTACCGCCGTACTCTCATGCAATGACAAGTGAATAAACACTCATCTTGAGAATAACACATCTAGCATGGAAAATATTGGCCACCCGCTGCCGCTTCATGAGCGGTACGGACACAAAAAAGGAAATTCATTTTGAAAATTAGAGATGGCAAACACGTCGGCACCAACCGATCGACGTCGCCTGAACAAACTAAGCCTAGACAAACACGAACCAAGGAACCAGGGCTCCCCAACCGAGCCGCCATTGCTGGAGCGATGAGCGGAATGAAGGGGAGTCAGCGGCTGTGCTGCCTAGGAAATAAAACTATTCAGTTTTCTCTGTGTTCTTTTGTTTCTTTTCTTTGTTTTTCTCTGTTTTTTTCCATTTTTTTCCATTTGTTTCTTTTGTTTTTTCTTTCATTTATTTTGTTTCTTTTTTGTTTTCCAATTCTTTGGTTTATTTGTTTCCTTTGTTTTTCATTCACATTTTTTGGATATGTCAAGAACATTTTTCTAATACAAATTTAACACCTTTTCAATTCAAAATTGACATTTTTAATATGTGGTCAACATTTTTTCCTATGCACGTTTTCAACATTTTTCCAAATATTTGTTCAACATTTTTCAAATACTTGTTCAACATTTTTCATGCGTGTATGACAAAGAGCTATATATCATGGAGTGAAGAAGGAGACCGATAGATGAGTGTGTTCTAAAGAAACTGTCCACCCCACGGAATGAAGAAGGAAATTTATGTGTTCTGAAGAAAATGTCCACCCCATGCTTAAGTATTATTATTTTTCTCCCATTGCAACGCACGGGCATGTTTGCTAATAGTACTACTTAGCGTCAATGCATTTCAAAAATATGTTCCTAATGTGTGTGCCCCACTGCCTTGACATTTGAAGGCGAAGCAACTGTTGCTTCATCCATTAGCCTTGACATTTTTTCATAACTAACATACACCATTACACGACCCATGTCAAAATTTGGCATTTTTAGGGAACTGTTTGCTATATTTAAGTAATTTAGAAAATTTCTAGGCATTTAATGATTATAATTCAATTTTGACTTGCCAGCGCATAAGAAAGCTGGAAAATGGCTCTCTCACACCACCCCACCCACCTACCCTCCCCTCCCCGGCGGCCATGACTCCGTCCATGATCCAACCGGATCCCACCAACAAAAAGCCTTTCCTCTCCAATGGATCCATTTTACGACCCTAACTCTATAGCCCATCTTTTGGATTTTTTGTTTGGTCATCATTTCAGAGGTGAGATTCGTAAGTATTTTCAATCTTCGGTGAACTTGGTCTCCTGCTCTCATGGCTTCATGATGGTGATCTTATTTGCAAGATTTGCATTTCGTTTGAATAATCTCAATGCCAGTCTGGTTCTCTCTGCATGCACGGGTGGTGATTACCAATCATTCGAGGTTTCCCATATTTCTGGCAATGTTTATTGTTTCAAAGTATGCTCCAAGGCTGTGGGCTTCTTTTTGGTACGTAAGATCTATTTCACTTGTGACCTATTTAAATGTTACTTCCACCTCTGGATAGGTGGCGGCCCAAATTGGATCTATGAAGAGAAGAGATGGTGTGCTGAACAAAAGGCTGAATGTACTATGGTTTCATCTCGGGGCAAAGGTACGACATCTCGTTATGTGCCTACCAAACAAGTTTATCGTCGTATCCTTGATCATCTTGCGCCTCAGCACAATGGACATGCATCATCTTGTCATGATAAATCTATATTAACTAGTGATAATGTCATTCTGATCGGATATTCATCGGTTTTGATCAATCAATCTCATGATCGTGATATTCACACGTCCGTTGCACCTGCAATGACCACCATGCATGGCGGATCAGCCGTTCCAGAGCCCAGGCATGCTTCAAACTCAAACCCTCCTGATCGCTCTAGGTCTGGGCCGCCGGGGCCCAATCAACAAAATCAGCCCATCTGCCTGGAAGCTGCAACGACTAGCACTACCCACATTTTCCAGCCTGATTATTATTCTTTTGCTCTAAATGTTTGGGCCATGGTCACACGCGCTATCAATGTAACAACAAAATCAGGTGTCGTGCATGTTATGGTTATAACCATATTGCCAGATATTGTTTTAACAAGAAAAACTCTGCTCAAGCTTATCGGGTCAAACCTAACCCGCAACCTTTGCCTGTTATATCTGCCGCCCGCGACGCCTCCTCGCCTTCTCACCTTCGTCCAACATCCCATGCTCCACCTGCTTGCGCCTCGCTTTCCAAGATGGCCTGCTACCCCTGCAACCCCCTCCCTCACCTCCCTCTGGGCACCACCATCATCCCTGCTGGCCCTCTCCGTGTTCGTCGTGGCTATGTGGTTCTAGGAGGAGAACTTCTCATGGTGTGCGATGAGTGGGCCATCGCCACCTTGGTTCCGGAAGTTTCTGCTGAGGAGTTTCATGGTGCCATTGCTCTGATCATCAACTACCTTGAAGGTCGCGCTTGGCGCATCAACTACACCTCTCGTGCTGCGGTATGGGTACGGCTCTCATCCAATTTACCACTGCTTGTTCTAGAGATACAGCCGTCAGTCTTAGCCCGTTTCAGATCGGAGACTCTGTTTTGAGGGTTACTAGGCAGGACAGGGGATTGAACTATCGTAGCATTGCTTTTACCCATGATGTTTGGATCTTGATGATGAACTATCCCCTGGAATGTTGGGATGTTGGGGTTATTAGTCGTACTGTGTCTCCATATGGTAAATTTCTCATCTGGAACAAGGATCCTAGAGATAAAACAAGAATTATAGTTAAGCTCAGAGTTTTTAATGTTGACACTATTCCCATTAGCATTGTTGTGCTTCGCAATCTGGATGATGTTGGCTATGGGAATTCATGGACTTGTCCTACTTACAATTGATTGGGCAGTAGGGAGGTGATGAGGATCCTCTTCCACCTGATGGTGGCAATCCACACCCATTGCCTCATGTACATGGAGGGTTTTGGCATGATGAAGTGCTTGGCAACATCCCTATGGACCAGGTTGTTATAAACCCTCACAATTAAAAACCTAGGTGCCCCCTATGAAGATGTTCATGCTGTCAACAACAATAACAACAATGCTAATGCTAAGGATGTATCTGCTGGGCTACCTGATCAGGTTCCTATTGGTGTGAATTCAGTCTCTGTTCTGAATGATGTTAGTCTGAATGCTACTGATATTAATGTTGTTATTGGTAATGAAGTTGTTGTGGATGTTGTGGATCAGATTCATGACACAATTGGACCTGATTATATCCCACTTGATCAGGACCAAGAACTTCAGTCGTCTGCTGTCAATAGCCCTGCTTTTGTTCCTTCCAATGTTGATATGAACTATAATGAGCTCCCTTCTACCAGTGCTAGTATGGCTGTCCAAACCTGTAACATATCTGTGGAAGGCCTATCTGAGCACATTGCAGTTCTGCAGGACCTTGTGGGTAATCTGGTCTCCAATGCTAATGATATCATCCCCAAGCTTGGTGGCAGCAAGATCATTAATGCTAAATGTAATGTGGTGGATGTTGTTGGAACTGATGGTTCTAATAAGAGATGCTTTCTTCAGATTCAGACTATCCAAGACCTGCCACAGCAATCTAGTACAGTCAGCATTGAGGAAATCACTGGCCAAGAATTTGCTGAAGTACAGAAGCCTGGCAACAAGAAGAAAAAGAAACCACTCATTGATGAGGCATTTTGCAGGAGGAGTAACAGAATTTCTCACATAAATCAAGGTTTTAAGAACAAAGCTGCTGCTGCTGTTAGCATGAAGGTGGACTCTCGAACTACCCAGCAAAAAATGCTTCACAACTCTAAGAAGCAGAAGACTTTAGTGCCAGTAAACCTAGGTCCCCAATTTGATGTTGTTGTGATCAGCAAGCATGCTCCTCCACCACCTGAGCTTCCTACAAGCACTTTGCAGGCTATTGGCACTGGCCCATGAAAGATGGCACCTCATGAAGTATCATCTCAGGCTCTGGAGTATGACGGCTCTGATGAATAGAAGCTTGATCCTCTGTTGAGGTTTGGGTGGCTCCCCTCATCTGTCACCTAGTTATCTTAGTTTCAATTGCCAGTTTCATTGTCTGCAACTCTGCTTCCTTGTTCCATTTGGATGCCTGCATGCATCATTTAAAACTATGGCCTGTAATAATCTACACTTTTTCTCTCATGGATTTCTTTGTAAGTCATATGGTTGCTATTATGGAGTGCTTACTTGCTATTTGGAATTTGTGGACTGTCATGCCCATATTTTGCCTCTTAGTGCTGCAGAATTTTTTTGTTGTCATCAATGTATGATCACTCATTATCCCCATCATGCACTCACGGACTTATCATGCTATGCTACTCATAGCATGAACAATGATCAATTAATAGATGACAATCATGAATAGAAATTGGAATATTCTAAATTGGAATGTTAGAGGGATTAACTCTTCTGCTAGATGGGATGATATTAGGCAGAAAATTGATGAAAGTGCATGTTGCATTATGACCTTTCAAGAAACAAAAAGGGACATATTTGATCTTGCCTACATTAAGAACTTTTGCCCCAAGAGATTCAACCAGTACTATTTTTACCCATCCAATGGTAATTCATGTGGTTTAATTACTATCTGGAATGGCAACATTTTCAAGGGGGAGATTATTTCTAGCAACTATTTCCACTTTACTGTCAAACTCACTTCTAACTTGGATAATAGTTGTTGGTATATCACTAATGTGTATGGTCCAAATTCTATCGATGGCAAACTGGAATTTGTGTCTTGGCTGCAGAATCTTAACATAAATCAGAGCAAGCTATGGATGATATTGGGGGATTTCAACTTTATTAGAGGACCTGACAACAGAAACAAGCCAGGAGGTGATCCAAACAACATGATGCTCTTTAATAATATCATCATAAATCTTGACCTAGTTGAAATACCATTGAAAGGAAGATCATTCACATGGAGTAATAAACAGGACAATCCACTATTGGAAAAGTTGGATTGGGTATTCACCAGCTCCCATTGGACTTCTGTGCACCCATCTATCATGGCAATTCATTGGCTAAGATCTCCTCTGACCATGTTCCCATTAAAATTATGATTGACAGTGCCATCCCCAACAGCAACATTTTCAGATTTGAGGAGTTCTGGACTGAATTTAATGGTTTCATTGATGTAGTTGAAAACCATTGGTATAATTCTATACATTTTTTCTGATTCAGCCAAGCATCTAAATGCCAAATTTAAAGCTCTTAGAAGAGGTCTCAAAAAATGGAGCAAGAAATTCTCACAGCTCAGTAAAACCATTGAAAACTGTTGCTTTAATGTCAAGCTCATTGATGGATTGGAAGATCAAAGATTACTCACCAGAAGGGAAGCAAACTTCAAGAAAATCCTCATCAACCATACCAATAAACTTCTGGAGGCTAAAAGGTTATACTGGAGAATTAGAGCTAATATCAGATGTGCAAAACTTGGTGATGAAAATACCAAGTTTTTTCATGCTATTGCATCTCAGGTTTTTAGGCACAATTATATCACTTTCCTGATTTCCTCTGATGGCCAATGCAGCTATGATCATGACCAAAAGGCTACCATAATCTGGGCATCATTTAAGGACAGAATTGGCACTCAGGCTGACAGTATTAAGGATTTTGATATTTCTCATTTGAGAATGGATAATATCACATCAGAACTTGACAGACCTTTTTCTACTGAGGAAATTGATGAGGTTATTAAGCACATGCCCAATGACAAGTCTCCCGGTCCTGATGGTTTTAATGGAATATTTATGAAAAAATGCTGGGACATCATCAAGCATAGTTTCTACAAATTCATCAATGATTTCCATCAAGAATCTGTCTCTCTGCTGCCTATCAATACTGCCTACATTGCACTTATCCCTAAAAAGTACAACCCTAAAACTCCCAATGACTTCAGGCCCATCTCCCTAGTGAGTATGCCTATCAAAATTGTCACAAAATTACTCGCAAATAGAGCTCAGCCAGCCATTTTATCTAGGGTCAGCAAAAATCAGTATGGATTTATTAAAAACCAGGAACATTCAGGATTGTCTTGCTTGGAGTTTTGAATATATTCATACGTGTCACAAATAAAAAAAAAGAGATCATCATCTTCAAGATTGACTTTGTGAAAGCTTTTGACAAAGTAAACTACAATGCTATTATTTGCATGACGAGGCATTTTGGATTTAGTGACAAATGGATTAGGTGGGTCAACATGTTATTATCCACTGCTTCCACTTCTGTTACTCTTAATGGTGTTCCTGGGAAAACATCCATTGCAAATGTGGTGTCAGGCAAGGAGACCCTTTTTCCCCTCTGTTATATGTGCTGGTTGGTGAATTGTTGCAAATATTAGTTAATGAAGCTTGGAAAAATGGCACACTTAACTTACCTATTGATACCAACAACACTGAAAGCTACCCCATCATCTAGTATGCTGATGATACTCTTATCATTCTGCCCGCTCAGGAGGAGCAAATTAGTAATTTCATTGAAATTCTAAACAAATTCTCTATATTTACTGGGCTAATTGTTAATTATAGTAAATCATCTCTTGTACCTATTAACATCTCTGATGACAGAGCTCAAGAATTAGCTGACATCCTTAGATGTAAGAAGGAATCCATGCCTTTCACTTATCTAGGGTTGCCTATGGGTACTACAAGACCTAAAGTTGCTGATCTCATGCCAATGGTATCTAGGTTAGGTTGGACCATAGATTATCTGGCATTGCAAACCTGATGACTTACTCAGGTAGACTCACACATCTTAAAGCCATTGTTTCTGCTTTGCCCATTTTTGCTATGTGTTGTATCAGAGTTCCTTTCACTATCCTGGATCATTTTGAGAAATCTGGAAGAAGTTTCCGATGGTACAGAAAGGGGATCAACAAACATGGGAAATGTTTATTTAAATGGGAAAAAGTATGCCTGCCCAAAAAAGCAGGTGGTTTGGGTGTACTTGATCTCAGAATGCAAAACAGGGCTCTGCTAACCAAGTACCTATACAAATTCTTCAACAAAAATGATATCCCCTGGGTCAAATTGATATGGAACAATTACTATCATAATGGGGAGCTGCCAAAATTCCCCACAAATGTGTGATCCTTTTGGTGGAGGGACTGCTGTTCTATTCTCCAAGATTTCAAGAACATGGCAAATTGCTCTGCAGGTATTGGTAACACGTTTAGTTTATGGTATGATAATTGGTGCTCTCAGCCAATAATGAGCATGATGGCTCAGCTATTCTCATACAAAAAAATGAACACATAACTCTGAGGCTACCACCAACCTGGATGACACTAATTTTTATGAGATGTTTCATCTACCTCTGTCCAGCATTGCTGTTCAACAGAGTACTCAGCTAAGAACCATGATTAATGACAGAAGGAACCAGACAGAGATGGACTCATGGAAATTTCACTGGGGTGGATCCAACTATTCTAACAAAAGGATATACTTAGAATATATTGGGAACCCTGCTGATGCCCCCAAACCTTTTCAGTGGATATGTAAATCATGCACATTAGCTAAGCAAAAGTTTTTCTTCTAGCTGCTACTACAAGACGGATTAAATACTAGAGACTTGCTTACAAGGAAAAATTTCCATGTTGATTCTACTAGATGTGTGCTTTGTGATGATGAACCAAAGGAATACCTTTCTCATCTATTCCTTAGTTGTGATTTCAGCTAGAACTTCTGGATGGCCATTGGATTTCAATAGAATACTGACTATGAGCTTTTGGATATACTCATGGAGGGCAAGAAACACAACCAAGTTGTATGCTACAAGGAGTGCCTCATTGCAGGGTGTTGGAGCATCTGGAAGCATAGAAACAGCATCATCTTTGATCACAAACCCAAAAATATGCTATACCGCATCAGTACCTTCAAGGAGCACTTTGAGATGATAATCAAAAAAGCCAAACCTAGTTTGAAGGAAGGAATGCAGAGTTGGCTAGATTACTTGTAGATTACTTTCTCTTGACATGTTAAACCCTGTATAGTGATGTAACTTGTATTATAATATTAATGAAAATCAGAGTTACAGTGGGGGCCTTCCCCACTGTGTTTTCTAAAAAAAAATTGGTTTGAAAACCCCTATTTGTGTTCTTGAGTCTATGTTTAGGCCTTATCCATGAAAAGTAAAAGAATTTCAAATATGAGGGTGCCAAGTCTCGACCTCGAGCATGGAGTTTATTGATTTTTTAATTCCACAAAATACAAACGAAGTCTAAAACACATGAAACTTGACATGGTGCCCTTGATATGACACGCAAAGGTTGTGGTAAAAATTTGAGAATGTTTTCAGAAAATTTATGACGTGTGATTCCTAGAAACCGGACCATCTTCGAGGAAGATCCAAGGTTTCAAGAGGGAACAGTTACATTTGAACGCGGAGTGACCATTGTTTCATCCATTGGCCTTGAATAGTTTTTTCTACATTCAACACACATCACTACATGATCCATGTCAAAATTTGGCATTTTTCTGGGTTTGTTTGTTATATTTAAGCCGCTAAGTGCATTTCTAGACATCTAACAAATATACTTCAAATTCAATGCGAATAGTTCCTGTGTCGCTGCAAGCAGCAAGCGGTTCTGTCATGAGTGTGCCAAACTGCAGGGAGGATGACATGTCGAACTTTCAATAATCATACACAATTCATTTTCCTCCATTTTTAGGATATGCGCTATGATTAAACATATATACTAAAATATTTTTTTTGAAATTTATAATACTTTTTTTAGATACATGAAATTCAAATTGTAATCATCTTCAATAAACACACATAAATTCATTTGAACTACAGAAAATATTGTAAAACTTTTGAGATACATGTACTTCAAATTGGAATTATTTTCAATAAGCACATGAAAAATAATTTGAAATATAGAAGATATTAGATCAATTCTAAAATTATTGAAACTCTTACGAAAGAACATATATGTATTATATTACATGTAAAAATCTATTGTGGTTTATAAGAAAACATTTTTGTTTTGCATAAGAAGTGACATGTAAGTTAACATATGCTTATGAGAAGGTGAAAGTAAGGTTCGAGCAAGAGAAAAATAGCCAAGTAAGTCACTTCACAAGAGCTATAATTAGTTACTTCAAAATAGAAAAATAAATCCAATTCTGGGCCAGACTCACCCCGTCACTCGGATGGGTTAATGTCAACATTAATCTACTAGGGTTCCTGGCTCATAAGGCATGTATCCTGGGTTGGGAAAATCTTTGCGTCTGATTGGCTGCTCCAACCATCCCACAGATCAAGCGTCTCCACCGTCCGATACACCTACATCGAACGGCAGTAACTCAAGCCTGTCTCTCCCTTCTTTCTTCCACCAACCCCGCAAGCACTGACTGCCGCCAAAACCAAACTTCCCCCAATTCGTTCTTCTCTTCTTTAATCCAGCCCCGACTCCCCATTATCTTCGCTGTTTCCCTTCCATGTCCCTCGATTCATGGGCAGGTCTAGGTGCTAGGAGGCCGCACTAAAAATACAGATGGAGTCGGCCACCACCTCCCAATCAACATCCCTTCTTTCCTCCGCATCCTGCAACCATCCTGACGGCACGACAATGACGTCGTCTCTCGTGGAGGCAACTGATTGTCCTCAGGGGTGGATCCATCTGACGCCGCGAAAACGGCCTCGTCCCCGGTGGCAGCAACGCCCCTGAAGTCCTGGGGTACCGGTGTCGTCGATGCGGGTGGTGCTTCGGTTTTTGTTGAGCGCAAGCAACTCATGCCGCGGGGCCATGCTGAGCCAACACTGAGCCCATGTCGTCGGGCCTTGCATCGTACTAGTTGTTGGGGCGCCACCTGGTGGCGCCTCTTGAGGCAGAATTGTGCGCACTAATCTGGTTGTCGTATTTGTTAACGTGTCTGTATGACAAGAGGTTTAGTTTGGCGAGAAGACAGGCATCACAGATGATACAACAACAAAATCTCGTTACACGCAGTGCACATGCATAAAATATATCAGGCTTAGAAGCTGACATGAGCATCTTGGTGCTGGGAAAATGAATTTATTTGGCTCCATTGCTTAGAGGCACTTGTGTTATACTGCATGTAGATTTTTACATTATTCTGCATAGTGGTAATTACAAACATGATTGGTTAATTCCTGCTTATTTCCAATTTATGAACAAAATCTTAGTTCAAGTTTCAATACTCAAGTTGGGAAAAGTTCCTGGTTAGAAAATCATGTGCATGCTCTACAGTTTTTCATGGTCAACTAAGATGAACCACCAAATCATGTGTAATGCAATAGTTCAGAAGTACAACATGGCTTCAAGGTTACATGCGGTAAACAAAGAGATGTCAAGCAAGTCCAACAGTTTAGTTGCAAGGATCTAATTTGACAATCAGATAAGAGACCTTCTAAATAAAATTTTATTAATCTGCTGGAAGATAAATTAGTGCCCCTGGTTGAACAAGTATAGTAGTATATCACAACAGAACCATTTAACAACTTAAGATCCAGAAGAACCAAAACGTTGACAGATGCGCGACTTTGCCAAGGTGAAGCATTCAACTCATCTTCTTGTTGGTAAGTAGACAATAGAGCATAAACCAAATACGTAGAAGACGAACACCCAGCCATGTCAAAGTAAAAGTTAAATATGGCGACTCTACACTTGGTGTCTCCTGCAATGAAATACCAAAAAATCACCAAACATTGACGAAATTTAAGGTTGGCATACTAGAAGGACGTTCATCATTAGCAATAAAGAGAACATAATGAATAGTATTACCAGAATTGGTACACACATAGAATGGCCTACTAGCTGAGGTCCTATTTCCCACACTTAATCCTAAAAAAACATTTGCTTGGTGAAAATTTGGAAATTATTCGGCAAGACCTTATATGTACTGAACAAAAAAACATGAGTGTGCATAATGAAAGAAGTTTTAAGTTCATTTGATCATGAAACTCCAAAGGGACTTTTGGATACTCAAAATATTATTCTGTTTTCCAAAAAAACATGAATAGTGCATAACAAAAAATGTTTTATAAGTTAATTTGATCATGTAAACTCCAAAGGAACTTCTGGATGATCATAACATTATTCTGTTTTCATAAACAAGAAGTACTGCTTTTCTGCGGGTTCACAAAACTGACTCAACAATAGGACACCGAACCGACTATTAGAGAGAGTACTGAAATAGCTAGGTGCCTTTACAACAATCTCCCTTAGATTTCTTGATTCTGCGAAGAAGGATCTCTAAATCCTCTTCCTATAGCCTGCTTAAGAAGTCCGAAGTCAATCATTTTACGGATGTACCAAGTCAGAAAAAATGCGGATTAAATGATGAAGTGTCTTTTTAAAGGTTTGTGATGCAGCAAAATTGGATTGGGCATTGAGCAGCTGCATCGTGTAGTAGCTATTGGTTTGTGCGTGCTTCGTCTACCTTTATAAAGTGAATGGGAACTACATAGGGCTTATAGGACCGATTTTGAATTCAACTACCTAGCCTCCAATATTTCTTAGTGAAAATCAGTAGAAACCAAGTATAGTAAGCAGTAAGTTTTGTTAAAAATGCAATTGATAACAGGTTTACTTTAACATAGCAATGGAATTTCCTTGGTGAAATGGGCCAGTGTGTTCAGATGCAAACAATTTGTAATTGGCAGCAAAAGCAAGCTAAATGTTCAGACAGAGGATGCCAAACTTATGGATCAATGGAATAATTGCATAGAAAGTGAATAATGGCGAAGGGGAGATGGATCTTGACCCTAGATTGAACAAAGTAAATTAGCTCACCTTGCCACTTAAAGACAAACAACAAACCTGAAGGAAAAAGACGAGGCTGGCGAGCAAGATTTCTGAGGGAAATTACCTATGAAAAATGCTTTGCACCTTTCACCATTGGCTCCATTAATAGTTGAATGGAAGAAAAAATAGAAATTATGTGCAGAGCATTTCTTGAATGTACACACCCTAGAGAAGAGCAATTCGCGCCGATACTCTGCTGCGCCGTCGAGCAATAGAGTGATTATGTGCAACAGCATGATCCTTGGTAGGGTCACTCGAGTTCATGTGACTCTTCTGCTCTCGGTTTCACGGCGCCAATGGAGGTGATTGTCCATAGATCCTACTATACACATGAAAACATGGATGCAAAGGTAATGTCATTGCTTGCTTGCATATTCTGTAAGGTTTGTACCTAGCGATGCCTTCTCAGGGGAGTTTTGTTTCTAAGTCATGACCAGCTCCTCCAAAAATTTCCTAATCGAAGAATAACAAGCATCTACTTAAGTTTTTAGTGCAATAGTCACAGCTTGAAAACGAGCATGGCAATATTAACTCACAATTTTCAGCAAGTGATTTAAAAGCGTGGGAAAGTATAAGGGCATCTGACATGTGGATCATGGATGCAATCAATTATACCAAAGTCAGCTGTTTATTTGCATTTCATTTAGTTACCTCATATTGTCGATCGACTGTCGACAGGAGTATCCTCGGTAGGAGAATTGGTAGGCGTCAGAATTTTTTATTTTTGAGGTGAAAATGTCGAGTGGCGTCAAACTCTTCATGAAGATAGCAAAGACAAAATATGATCCCCAGACTTTTTATTAGATGTATCTCCGTACTTTATACTAACCCTATACTGTTCTCAGCAGACAAACTAATCTCAAAGTTTTCAGGAGTAAAAATTGAAACGGACT
Organism: Aegilops longissima; assembly: GCA_021605205.1. Taxonomy (NCBI): domain Eukaryota; kingdom Viridiplantae; phylum Streptophyta; class Magnoliopsida; order Poales; family Poaceae; genus Aegilops; species Aegilops longissima. The sequence goes on along the minus strand of CM038677.1, from coordinate 663,438,444 downwards.
GAAACCAACAAATCCTAAATCTCAACACCCATGTGCTTTCCAATATTGTTTATACAGCACCATGTTCCCTTGGGGACTCAACACAATACTGAACAAACAAAGACGCTCGCCTCCTCCGCCGATGAGCTGTCTCTAGTGGAGGAGGGCGGGGGCGAGCTCGTCGTCTTCCTTGCGACTGGCGGCAACAGGGATACAAGCGCAAGACGCGAAAACCTAGGAGATGTCGCGCTCCTGCCGTTCAGATCGAACCGAGAGGGCCACGATTTGGGCCCCCTTCTCTTCAATCCACATTTTTTGTGTCTCTGTTAGTCTCAGAAGTTATGCATTGAAATAGGAAGTTCCAAATTGGTTCTGTAACAGTTAATATTATATTTTTCAAAAGTTGAGAACCTGAAAAAGTGTGCTAAAAAGTAAAAACTGACAGTTACCTAAGAATTTGCAGCAGTTAAACCCTGAATTTGGAGCGATTAAAACGTGAAGCCATTTTCCTTTTTTCCTATGAAGGACCACAAGTTAACAACTACACTGAATACAACAAACCTGTTCTCATATCGTGTGAAAAGCTACTTCATTATTCTCTATATGTTTTCCGATGCATGTTTGGTAGTGGGAGTGGGATGTGGAGAGGGAGAGAGAGAGCAGGTTCCAAATGGAATGGAAGGGAAGGCATCCATAAACAGAATCTGGAATCTATTATATTACTAACAAAGTAAATATGATCTTGGGTAACTAAACTTATTAATCGAATCAAATTGATCATTGTTCCCTAGCATATGGTTTCGCATAAATCCTGATTAATTTCTTTGCCATGTCACGGTGCTTTGAAGTGACTTGGTACTGCCAATGTGACAAAGGCAATTTGCATACAAACACCTTTATTTATTCACCCCTCATGTTTTCCTTTCTTTGTATTATTCACCTCCAAGGTTATAATTCATTCACCTTACCAATGTTTTGTTAGTATCTGTTCGACAAATGAGTGATAAGCATTTCTTTGCCTCTAATTTATGAACTCATATTAGTTGATCTTTGACCGAATATCTATGAAACATCCAGATGGGTTTCCCTGAATTATGAATCATTGCTACTATGACATAAGCACGAGCACCTGACGGGCGCTAACTCATGCACACAATAAAACCAACCAAACGAACAAGAACAAGAAACCACAACCATAGATGTTCGCATCAGGAGACATACCTTAATGCGATTGTAACGTCAGGCCTCAACAAAAGAAGACGACCAGGAAGAACTTATCCAGCAACGATCAACAACTGTGTGCTCACTTCACACCCACCTGCAAGAACGGGTCACATTATGTCAAAAGGAAGAGGAACAACAAGAAGGTCGCTCAGTAGAAAGAATTTCATTTCAGCGACAATCACCTCCATTGGCGCCATGAAACCGAGAGCAGACAATCACCTCCATTGGCAGTGAAAGCTCAGCGGTGCCAGGTAGGTAAGCGCCTCTTTCACTTTCTTGTCTATACTACATGATGTTAGTTCGTCAGATTCAGAGTACAAAAATATGAAGCATTGGTACATGCAAGTTCATAGTACTGTTGTGGTTTAATAAGAAGGAATGAGGTAAAACTGAAAAATACTTAGTATCTTGTATGAATTGCATGAAACACAGGTTTCGATGAGGTCTGGCGACGCCAGGTTGAATCCTATACGCAAAAGGGGAGTGTTGGAATTAAAGTTAATGACGACATCGGTCATTACTTCCAGACAAACAAGGGCCTAAGACAAGGGGATCCGATGTCCCCCATTTTGTTCAACATTGTTGTGGATATGTTGGCAATTTTGATAGGAAGGGCTAAGGAGGCTGGTCAAGTGGGAGGCCTGGTTCCTCATCTCGTTGATGGCAGGGTGTCCATCCTCCAGTACGCCGATGATACTATCATCTTTATGGAGCATGACTTGGTAAAAGCGAGAAATATGAAGCTCGTGTTATGCTTATTTGAACAATTGACTGGGCTAAAGATTAACTTTCATAAAATCGAATTGTTCTGTTTTGGTAGAGCCAATGATGAATAAGAGGCCTACAAGCAATTGTTTGGGTGTGATTTGGGAGCTTTGCCTTTCACATACTTAGGAATTCCAATCCACCATCGTGGTGTGAGCAGAGAGAATGGAAGTGTATCGAGGATCGATTCGAAAAGAAACTGAGTTGCTGGAAGGGCAAGCTCATGTCATACGGAGGCCGCTTAATTCTTATTAATTCGGTTCTCATGAGTATGCCTATGTTTCTTTTGTCGTTTTTCGAAGTCCTTGGACTTTTATCGATCCCGTTTCTTTTGGCAGGGTGATTAGCTAAAAAGAAAATACAGTTTAGCCAAATGGGATATCATCTGTAGACCGAAAGACCAAGGGGGTCTTGGGATTGAAAATCTTGAAGTCAAGAACAAATGTCTTCTCAGCAAGTGGTCGTGGAAGTTATCGAGCGGAATTGACGCCACTTGGGCACAAATCCTTCGTAATAAGTATCTTCAAACCAAAACTTTGTCTCAAGTCACAGTAAGACCGACTGATTCACCCTTTTGGAAAGGGCTTATGAAAGTAAAGCTTTCCTTGTTTCAGAGGACAAAGTTTATTGTTGGTGACGGTGCCAGTACGAGATTCTGGGAGGATACTTGGCTCAGAGGGGCACCCCTAGCCATCCAATACCCGTCGTTGTATCGTATTGTTCAATGACGTGAGGCTTTTGTTGCAACGGTGTTTCAATCAATCCCCCTTAATATTCAGTTCAGACGGCCGTTAGTGGGCAATCATTGGGAAGATTGGCTACATCTAGTTAGGAGACTGGTGGATGTTCAACTTTCCCAACAACCCGATATATTACGCTGGAATCTCACCAGGTCGGGTGAATTTACAGTTAAATCAATGTATGTTGATGTGATCAATTCGAGCTCGGTTCCTAGTTCCAAAAAATTGTGGGATGTCAAAGTTCCTTTGAAAATTAAAGTGTTTATGTGGTTTCTACACAAACAAGTTATTTTAACCAAGGATAACTTAACAAAGCGTAATTGGACAGGACCTACTAGGTGTAGTTTCTGTGATCGGGATGAAACAATTAAACATCTTTTTCTTGATTGCCCACTAGCTAGTGTTTTATGGAGGACAGTCCATATTGCTTTTAATATTTCTCCACCGAGTTCAGCCAACACGTTATTTGGAACGTGGCTTAACGGGGTACAGCCCGGGTTAGCGCGACATATTCGTGTAGGAGTCTGCACCTTGGTGTGGGCGCTCTGGAACTGCAGGAATGACTTGGTTTTTAACAAGACAACAAACATTCATTTTTTGCAGGTTATCTTCAGAGCTACGGCGCTGATCCGTTCCTGGTCGCTACTCACTCCGACGGAGGCCAGGGAGCGTTTGGTTACTGGATCTACCCATTTGGGAGGCGGTAGCTCGGGATATCTTCAACCGGTTTGGATGGCGGTCATGTAATAGGATAGGCAATTAGTTTTCCTATCTCTTTTTAGCCAGCCGGTTGTGGCTTCCTTCTTTTGGCTAGTTAGTGTTTCTAGCCTTTTTGGTTCTGTGTGAGCCTTTTTGTCTTTTTTTTTCACTTTTGGAGACCTTGAGACTTTGTTGGACCTTTTTGTTTGGTTAATAAAATGGCCGTATGCATCATGCTGATGCAGAGGCCGGGGAGATCCCCCTTTTTGAAGAAAAAAAAACGAAACACAGGATTCATTACTGATGCAAATAAAGGAAGCCCCAGCACTATAAATGCAACTAAGCTCAATACAAATAAATAGGAGTATCTATATTTGTACACGCCAGGACAAAGATTTGCACCCAGAAAAACTGATACACACTGCTAACTACCACAGAAGCTGCAATTATTTTCAACTTTAGATGGTTAAAGTTTCCAAAGTCTACAGGATACTATTTATATAAGATACAACATCCTGCTTAGGTGCATTAATCACTGAAAAAAATAGTACCGGGTAGTACATTCAAAGAATTGAACCTATCAAGCACCAGCAAGTTCATTACATAGCAAACAATAGGATTATGTGAATTCGTGGCTGCAGCTAAATAGGTTAGTTTGTGCTTCCAACAAATCTTTAACTATTACCCTTAAGCTTATTGCCCAAAACCTATACAAGAACTAAAGCAGTAAAGTTAAGACTACAACAGTTAAATGCGCACCACATGGGAGAACAACTAATTCTTTTGATGATAAGGTTCCAAAATCTACGAGCAAGCCATTCACTGCAAAATCCGCTGCAAAGGGTTGTCGGGATTAGACCCGGGAGCTCACCTTCAAATGAACACACAGGTCCCAGCCCATGGCCTTGGTGGCTACAAGAATCAAGGGAAAATGCACACATGAGAAACCCACAGATCTGCGGAAATCATCATACGAAACGGCGAAAATAGTGGAACTGGTGATATCCTCCAAAATGAATCCCTATAAATAGGATAGATACTTCTTCTTGAACAAAAATGAATCAAAGACTGTCGTATATTTAGGAACCATAAAAATCTAAAAAGTATCTATGAGTTGATCACAAACACAAATAGTTTTTATACCGAAACATGTACCAACATAACTCTAGTTCTCTAAACTGAGGTACCAACAAAGCCTATCTTCAATCTCAGGAATACTTCAAGGTGAATGTGAAACTCCAAGGCTTACATTTGCAGTGAATGTCACATCTATATTCTTTCTACTAAGATCTCATCTATAATCGTCATGGAAAACTGCATGAAAATGTAAAAAACATTGATAAGTTTATACCAGTTTGCATTCGTTAAATCATTGCCATGGCAGTAGCTGATGCACTCAACCTGGTTGTCAGGATGATCCATCACCTAAAGAAAAGTGACACCACATCAATAATTTGAAGGTGTTAAGCTACATCTGCCTAAGAGAGTGTAGATTTTAATAATGTTCTTCCTGGAAAGTGTGATTGGTTTATACCTCAGAGCTAATTGTCCACAATACATTTATTTGTAACAACTAACAAAGAAAGATCAGTGTGTCATCGAACAATATATCTTTGGTTACGACTGTATTGTAGAATGGCAGGTCACTGTTCGGCACTGATTCAGAAATCAAAGAATCAAAGCATATGTGTGGGTGAAAAACAATGCCCTGCAAGATGTGTGGGAATCCACAGTAATCAAATGCCTAAAGGATCTCCTCCCTGCTGGATCCAGTCCCAGCACGTCCCATAGGGGGAAAGTCGAGCACCACAGAAAAATTAGGAATAAAGGAACAGGGGAAAAAAGCCAAACCGGAGAGCTGGACCTAGGTGACGACTACAAACCTGACGGTTGTGGTGGATGACGAGACCTCCTCCTCCTAATCGATTTGATGATGGAGGACAAGGACCTCCTCCTTCTCCTACCACCGCCACCTTATCAGCCGCCCCCTGCTCATCCACAAGCACCAGAAGACCAGGCCACCCTTGCTCTCCCACGGCGGCGACCTGCCGATCCAGAAGCACGATGCGCCTCTCCCACGGTGGAGACCTGCACCGATCCGGAACCACGACGCACATCGGCTACAATTGGCCTTACGCTCCTCTCGTGGATGCTACTCATCGCCGTGGAGAGGAGGCGGCGACGGAGACGCAGCAAGGACGGACGGGAGTTGTGGTTATGACGAGGAGGCGAGTCGTCCCGTCTCCTTCCATGACGTGTTGTCGCACGAATCCGCTCTGCCTCATGCTGCTTCCGGAGCTTCCCACCGCCTGCTCCGTCCCACCTCCTGCCTTCCAATGTTTCTCGCAGATCCGCCGCCGCCGCCGCTCGTGTCCTAGAGGAAGAGGAGGTGGGAAAGGAAGCAGAGAGAGGAAGAGGAGGCGGCGGATGCGGCTGGCGACGCTAGGGAGAGGAGGAGGCGGCGTGTGGGGGAGAGGAGGAGACGAAGACGTAGGCCTGCCTTCCTTGGGAAGGAAACAACTAAGGGGTCGCTGCGTTTATCTCTTGTCTTTTTTTTCTGGCACAGTAAATCGTCGATCCCAGCGCTGCGCTGATCAGGACGAGCGAGAGGCTGGTCCCACCTCCACCCAATCAACCCGGCTGCCCATGACGCGACGTGAGCTATTGGGCAGGCGCAGACGACGTGGATTGCGCGAAAGGGCGCCCATGATGCACACCTTATTGTTTTGGATTGGGATGTTTTCGTCCCTTCATCACCGAGGGGTTTGTGTCCGTCGCCTATAACGCGGGCAGTGCGCCACCAGCTCCTCTTCCATGTCTTTTACACTTTTTGGGGGCTATTTTTACACTTTTACTTCTGATTTTCCGATGCAGTATGTTGTTCACACGCAGGAAAAAATGGTTCCATAGTGTAGATTGATTGCTCATGAGCATGGATCTAGGCAATACGGTGGTCAATATGTCGTCTCCCTTCGATGACGTCCGAGGGGGTGGCTATATCTTTACCTTCAAAAAGGCATGTGAATGAGCCTCGGTTGTCGCCCGTGGAGCGATGGGCAGCAAGAGAGGGGTAGTGGGGGTGCAAGCCTGCGAAGTAGCATAGAGTGTTCTCTACTAAAGAATCTTCGAGACATGTTTCTCTCGTTTTGCTCCTCTACATGTGTACTTTTTGGAAATGTCTGTAATTTTGTTTTTTTGTAATTTTTTCTTTTTACATAAACGTTGTTTCCTACTATGTTCATGTAATTTCCTTTTATTTAATTAATGATGCCACATATATTTTCCAAAAAAATTGTGTTGGTTCAAATTTTCTGTAGACCAAGAGAAATGTCAGATGGGTTAATCTCTCGGCCTGAAGTAAGTGGGCCTTGGATTGACGTGAAATTTAATGCGCCAAATTTTCAATCGGGTTGATTACTACATGGGCTGTCGGTCTTAGATCGTTGAAATTAGCAGGCCGAAATTCTTATTAGGCCGATTACTTCATGGGCCCCCATGTCAGATTCATGTCAGATGCTGATGTGGTAGACAAGTTAACGTCGTTGTAAGCACGTTAGTTAAGTGCCATCCATGATAGTCAAGAACCATCATGGACCCATGACGTTTTTGGATTACCGTCACGGAGCATGCGATGACCAAATTATGACACGATATACATGACGGATTTAAAATCTGTCATGGATACCCTTCCATGACAGATTTGCACAAATCTATGATGGATTAAGATTGCCATGGATTAACACGATTCTTGTAGTGTCGGTGACGTCTCCTCCTCCTTGACCATCAAGATAAGGGGGAGAAGCAGCTGAGATCACAACCAGCACGACGGTGTGGTGTTGATGGTGGTGGTGGAGTACCGGCAGGGCTTCGCTAAGCAAAACTAGAACGAGGAGAAGGGAGAGACGAAGAGGGTTGCGGCTAGGAAAAGGGGTGAGATCATCCCCTTGTGACTCCATCCCTTTATATAGGGGTGAGGGAGGGGTGCGCCAGCCCCTAGCCCCTCCTCCAAGGAGGGGCCAACGGCTAGGGCGAGGAAACTTGCCTCCCAAGGCAAGTGGGGCGCCCTCCCCTCTAGGGTTTCCCATCCCTAGCCGCATGGACCTAAGGGGGTTGGTGCGCCTGGCCCAATAAGGGCAGGGCGTCTCCTCTTAGCCCATGCTAGCCTTTGGGACATGGTGGAACCCCTCGTGGACTTCCAGACCCCTCTGGAATCCTCCGGAACCTACTTCCCCGTACAATACCAGAAAAAGAAGAACTTTTTTTGAAACCCCAAAAATGACTTTCCATATATAAATCTTTACCTCCGAACCATTCCGGAGCTCCTCGTGATATCCCGAATCTCATCCAACACTCATAAAAACATTCGTTCACCAACATCAATGTCGGGGAAGCTGATCGTGTCCCGCGAACACCTATGGGACCTGGGTCCCTTGTGGTTCGGAGGGGGGCGAAGGTTGCACAAAGAGCGGATCAAAGCGATGCACACGAGCAGATTTACCCAGCTTCGGAGCTCTCCGGAGAGATAATACTCCTACTGCTACTTTGTGGATTATATTGTGTTCTTGCTAGGGAGCAATGGGAGCTACAAAACCTAGCTTTGAATGAGTGTAACCGTTATGAGTCGAATGAACTAAGCGGAGCTGAACCGAACCCTTTCTACGTTGCACTTGGGCCTCCTTTTATAGGCACAAGGGGTCACCACATGTGGCAAGTAGACAAGGGTAAGATAGTAAAAACAGAGGTTGGTACACGCTTTATGCGATGTGTCGATGATCTATACCTAACTCGGCGGCAAGGGACAAGAGTCATAAATGCCCGTCTCGATCGCTGAAACGATTATAACAGGGACCGTCAAGTGCGCCTCCATTTGCCACGATGGTAGCTTGTCGGCGTAAACTTATCGCTGCTCCCCGCTGGCTGCACAGCCCGTCGACACGCGTGCTTGGGAAAGCCCCATGGCAACACGTTGGCGGATGAGCTGGAGCGGAGATGAAGAGAGGTTGCCTGCCGCGGCAAGGTTCTTGTCGCGCTCGGGAGCTTGTCGCTCACCAAGCCTTCCCGGCAAGCTCCTCTTACCGGGGCCTTATTCCTTCGTGCCTTGAGTGGCCTTCGGCAAGCTCCTCTTCCGGGGTCTTGATTCTTTGTTCTCGAATGGCTCCAAAGGAGCTGCTGAGGATCTTAGCGTCACCGAGCCGATCCTACCGTGGGTGCTTTGCTGTTGTCCGTGCGAGTTCGGGATACTAGGGTACCCCTACACGCCGACGAGCAGAGACGGCTCACCCGCGACACCACCGATCAGGAGATGGCTCGCATCGCCATAAGGTTGGAGGAGGCGGCAGAAGCTGCTGCTGCCGGCGTGTTTGGGTTTACCGTCGAGGAGGCGGAAACAGCCGAGGCGGCAAATCTTGCCGACCGGGAAGAGATCGCCGGCGAGGAGGAACAGGCCGAGCCCGACGTCAATCCGGAGAGCCGGTCGGGGGCGCTTTCCCTCCGCCGTCAAGCAGCTTGCCGCAGGAGGAGCCAGCGGCCCCGCCAAGAGACGCCTCCGCAAGACGGAGAAGTGGCGGGCGGCGAGCGGCCCAACAACCGCCTCGCCGCCCGACGCGCTCTACAGCGGCAAGCATCTTGTTGCTGGAGGCGCCTCATGCCGCCATGGCGGCAGGGCGGGGTCTTCGGAGCGCGGCTCCTGCATCCGCCAAGCGTCAGGGAATCTTCTCCTCCAATTAAATCGCGCCGGGCGGAATTTGATCTCTCGCCCTCGGCTCAGGAAGAAGAGGAAGAGTAAGATCTTGTCGCTGCTACTTGTAATCCTCCAATTTATTGCTTTATTTTATATCGTGGCTTCACTCTGAACCTTCTCCTTCTTGGGGCGCTTAGCTCGGAGGCGTCGAAGAGGGCCAAGACCCGGTGGTTGTCGTCTCGGATGATTCCCACAATGGCGGCAGAGGCACGTCTGGGACTCCTTGCGGACCGGCAACCCTTCAACAGAGCAGCCCCAGCCAGCCCCAGCGTAAGTGTTTGGTTTACTTCTCATGGTTAGGTGTGCTTGGGTGCTTCTCCGTCATTGATATCTGGTTTGTTGAATTATGTAGGAGCGAGCAGCCTCATCGAGGAAGCACCGGAGCAGCCTCATCGGGGAAGCACGGAGGTCCTCCCAGTTCTGCTTGCTTCAACTTCGCCGCCAAGGAGAACTCTCCGCCAAGGGAGCTCTCCGGCAAGGGAGGCCTCTCCGACAAGGGGAGCTTCCCGACAAGGGCCAGCGCCGGCGACCCTCCGGTTGTGGAGACCGCGGCAACAGATCCCATTGCGGTGATTTTCTTGTTTGAAAATATCCCTTGGATTCTCTTTTCTTCTTTCTTCTCTTTGAACATTTTCTTGACTTGTTCTTTCTTATTCGACCATCGAGATCCATCTGCGGAGATCCGATGGGCCGAGGCTGCCGGCGAGGAGGGCGCTTCATGGCGACAATGTCGGCGCCGCCAACACGGAGGAGGAGGCTGGCGCCGAGGCCCGCCCGACGAGGAGGCCGCCAAAGGCTCTTGGCCGCAGAGGCTGAGGGAGAATCTGGCGATCGCCGACGGCCTGAGGCGCGGGGCGCCAGCGCGCTGCCCGACCGCCGATCCTCCTGCCACCGATGCCGCACCAGACTCAAAGAGCCCCAGCCCGGCGCCTATCTCAAGGCGGCGAGGTATCTTTATCAAGCTCCATGGGCATCAAGCTCCAGGCACCGGCGAAGGAGACCTTGACGGGCTGCTTGCCTCCGCAGGGCTGTTGCTGGTTGACACTCCAAGCAGCAGCAGCGGCGAGCTGAGGAGCAGCTGCTAAGGAGGTTGTTGTCGCTCTACCGCGCCCGACAAGCCAAGCTGGAGTCGAGGGCGCTTGTCGCGAGGGCGGAGCTGATTTGGAGAAGCGCAAAGAGCTCCGCGCGCCAACAAAGAAACTCTCCGGGATATAGCGAGGCGCGGGAGCAGCTTGTCTGAGAGCGCACGGCCTTCATCTTGGAGAAGGCGAGGTCGAGGAGCAGCGAGGCTTGCCGGCGAAGCTCTCAGCGCAAGAAGGTGGTGGCGCGTGGAAGATCAACCTCGGCAGTTATGAGGAAGATCTCGCCGTCTTGTGAAGCAAGCGATTAGCGGGCCACTTGGGAGGCAAAGGATGCTGCTGCGGCTGCAGAGGCCGCCAAGAAGGAATTGGAGGCGAGGTGGCTCAGCTGGAGTCCACCCTCGAAGAAAAAGAGGAGGTCGCCGGGTTGAGCCTTGGCCGAGAAGGGCGCCTACACCTCGGCGAGCTGCAAGGTCGCTTGAAAGATCAAGGAGATCGATGCCGCCAAGGACTCCAAAGCGGATCTGGAGTTGAAATCTGACCACCTTGACGGAGACATTGGAAAGCGCCAAGGAGCAGGAAGCGGGCCTCTTGGAGAAGATCAAGGCCAATGAAGAACTGCTTGTCGAATCTTTGTGGCTGCCTGAATAATCTCGGAGGTAGCATAATGCCTTTGGACGGAAGGTCTTGTGGACACCGCCGCCGGCATCCATAACGAGTGATGGAGCTGGGGATGGTGGATCTTAGGTACTCCACCGATGAGAACCTCCAACCCAGCGTCAAACTCAGCCTGTTCTTCAAGGGCGTGCTGACGGGTCTCCAGCGGCTCCGGGAGGAGATCCCAAAGCAACTGGCGGAGGAGTCGCGCCAAGTTTGCGCCGGGGCTCTCCAGAAGGTGCTGATGAAAGTGGCCTTCCGCAACCCAGGCGTCGATTTCACCAAAGTCCTCAAGTCTCCGCCTCCATCTGCTGATGTTGAAGCGCTCAAGGCCCTTGTCGCACCCATTGTGGACAGGGTAAGCGGAGTCAAGAGGCTCGATGGCGACCGCGTGGACTAGGCCGCCAAGCTTATCTTTCTCTTGTCATTTGTAGATCATGTTTAGGTGAAAAATCTATTAGATCGCGACAAGTTATCATGTAATATACACTATCTTAGGCAATCGAATGGAATGTTATTTCCTTTACTTGATTCCTTCCCCTGTATGTTCGTTCCCTACGCTTTTAGGGGAACTTGTCAGTGCGAACACCTTTGCCGCGAGCGCTGAGTGCGGAACTTCAGCAGCTTCTTTGGCGATGCCGCCTCCGACAAACAACCTTATCGCAACTAGTTGCAGCACACTTAAGTTGTTGAGCGGACTCGAAACAAAGTAAGGCGCAAGCTAGTCATGAGTCGGTTCCTCCAGCACAGGTTTTCCATACAAAGTACTATCGTTCGAGGAAGATAACTTAAAAATTTAAAACTGATCATTTAAACTTAGCAACTTAGCTTCTCTGTTGTCCATTTTCCGGCAAGGCGACAGTTCCTCGAGCGACGCTTGGCGGGCCACACCATTATCTTCTCCTTCCCCCCCGGTTAACTTGTGGGTGGATGAACCTTCTTCTTGTTTGAGAAGAAAGAAGAGAAAACAAAGTTATGGAGCCTAGTGGCTCGTTATCGCTTACCGGGTGTGGATGCTGCACAAAATGTTAGATAACACATGCATATAAGATTATGAAAGCATGTCTTGACAAGTTGTCGCGCAACACATAGGCTTCTTGATGCACGAAGTCTGCTGCGGCTTTGTACAAAGGATTACATGCAACAGCGGCAAGACTTGTAAAAAGGGTGGTTGCGAGCGGGTTCCGACAACCGCGCCTTATGGGTAAAACTTGCGAAGATGCTCTATATTCCAGGAATTGCTCATTGCTCACCGGAACGCCATCTTCGGTCTCAAGGCGGACAGCGCCAGGCCTTGTGACTCGTTTCACCCGATAAGGGCCTTCCCACTTCGGCGTCAACTTGTTGGAATTCTTGGCGGACTGAACACGCCAAGAACAAGGTCGCCTTCCTCGAAGCTTCGGCATTAACTGCGGCTATGGTAGCGGCGCAAAGCTTCTTTGTAACGAGCAGCTCGTCTGCAGACTGAAGGCGATCCTCCTCGAGGAGCAGTAGCGTCATCTTGTCGCAGCTGCTCTTGCTCAAACTCATCATAGCGAGCACTCGAGGTGACCCGTATCTGAGTTCCGTGGGGAGAACTGCCTCTGCTCCATAGACTAGGCGAAAGGTGTGCGGCGGTGGCTCGATTTGGCGTCGTCTGATCGACCAAAGAACCACCGGCAGCTCCTCGATCCGATTTCTTCCGCGCTTGCGTAGCTGTCAAAAGTTCATTCTTGAGTCCCGCAGCACTTCAGCGTTTGCTCTCTCTGCTTGACCGTTGCTTCTCGGATGAGCAACGAAGCAAAGCAGATCTTGGCGTAAGATCTTGGGCGTCTTGCATGAAGGTGCGGCTCGTGAACTGTGTGCCGTTGTCGGTGATGATCCGGTTAGGAATCCCAAAGCGGCAAACAATTGACTGAAGAACTTGATCTGCTTGTTGTCTTGTCACCTTCCTCCTTGTTTCCACTTCCGGCCACTTTGTGAACTTGTCGATTACAGCGTACAAGTACTCAAAGCCCCGACAACTCGGGAAAGGGGCGAGATGTCGAACCCCAGACCGAAAAGGGCGAGGATAAAGGGATCGTCTGGAGAGCTTGAGCTGGTTGGTGTATCTGTTTGGAATGGAAGTGGCATGCTTCACACTTGGTTACTTGTGCGATTGCATCTGGAGGGCTTCGGCGGAAGAAACCTTCTTGGAAAGCTTTGCGGCAAGTGCTCTTCTTGCCAATGTGGTGACCACATATGCCTCCATGTATCTCTACCAACAGCTTCTGTCCATCTTCCCGGCAAATACACTTCAATTTCACTCCGTTGAGTCTTCTTCTGTATAGGATGTTGTCAACAAATTGATACATACTTGACTGCCGGGCTACTTTTTCCGCTTCTTCTTGCTCTTCGGGAAGTTCTCCTATCTGAAGGAAATGGACGATTTGCTGCGCCCATGCTGGAGCCTGTGGCTCGACAACAAGGACTAAAGGCTCATCTACCACTGCGGGAACATTAGCTTCCACGGCGAGAACCTGTGGTTCTGCCGGAGCTTGATGATCCCCGGCAAGCTTGCCGGGGCAAAGCTTGTCGGGAGCGTCTGCTTCAAGGAAACAAACCACATGGTTTGTCGGATCAGACTGCTCCTCAGTGATATTTGCATTGATTTTAGGGACCTTCTTGGCGGCGGCTCCAGGGAGCTCTGCCAGAAAGTAGTCGCCGGAAACCAACTTTCTCTTCTTGTTACATCTGTTGATGGTGTTACGGTTGGTTGAGTCGACTTGAGCACAAAATTCCTGGTTCCACGGGTAACTTAAGTCGGCACATTTGGAGAGGCCATCGGCTATATCATTACGAGCTCTTGGAACATGTTCCATTTGCGAGCCTTCAAAGTGCTCTTCTAGCTTCCTCACTTCATCGGCGTGAGGCTTCCATCAGCGGACTCGATAATCTTTATTTACTTGGCGTCACGACAAGTTGCGAGTCCCCGACAATGAGCTTCTTGATCCCAAGGTCTCTGCAATCCACGAGACCGGCAAGCAAACCTTCATACTCTGCGGTATTGTTTGTTGCTTGTTCCTTGGGAAAGTGCATCTGGACTATGTACTTGAGGTGCTCTCCGGTGGGTGCGACAAGCAACACGCCCGGCACCGGCGCCTTGCAGCGAAAAGCACCATCAAAGTACATTAGCCACTCTTTATTTGCCTCCTTGGCGGGGATGCTCGTCTCTGGAATTTCTTCATCTTGCGTTGGCGTCCACTCTGCTATGAATTCTGCCAATGCTACGCTTTGGATAGTTGAAGTGCTTTCAAACTTGAGACCAAAGCTTGCAGTTCGATGCCCACTCGACAATTCTGCTGTTGCTTACGGATTTTGCAATATCCTCTTGAGCGAAGCGGTGACAACTGTTATCTCATGTGCTTGGAAGTAATGGCGCAGCTTTCTCGAGGCCATGAGGAGGCGAAAAGCAACCACTGCACACCGAATACCTTGACCTAGCCCCTGTAAAGGGAATCGACAAAGTAGACTGGGCGCTGCACCATCCTTTTACGTATCTTATCGCAACCTCTGCTGATCTGTCCTTATCGGGACGAGCTTGTGGCGAAGCCCCCTTGTCATTGGATGCACCTGCCTCGGTTGCCGGCTCATCATCCGCCTCCCTCTCCGCTACTAACGCAGCACTAACCACTTGATTGGTCGCTGCTATATACAGCAGCAACTTCTCTTGTGGCCTAGGTGCGACAAGTATTGGAGTGGAGGACAGGTATCTCTTCAAATCCTGCAGCGCAGCCTCCGCTTCGGGAGTCCATTTCATTTCTTGATTTCTTCCGCTATGAATTCTTGGCGCTCCACTGCCTGTTTTCTAACTTTTTGCTTGACGGGCCGCGCGTGAGGACAGACAGCTAGATGGTGCTCAATTACTCTCACAGGAACACGGGGATGTCGGATGGTTGCCATGCAAACACATCGACATTCGCCCATGAGAAAACAACGAGCTTCGCCTTCCTATATAGGGTCAAGCGTGGCAGATGGTGAAGGTACCACTAGTGCCGTCCTCCTTAGCGGCACCTTCTTGGTCTTGATGGAGCTGCCATCTTCTTCTTGCACTTGCGGTGGAGCTCGATGGTGCGTCCTCGGCATGGCGCAACACTCGAAGAGTGCGCTTGCGGAGTGGGCATCGAGCTCTTGCGGACTTGGTGGTCTTCTTCCCCGGGAGCTTCAGGTAAGTGATTTGCTATCTGTCGGCTGCTGCATCCCGGTAAATCTTGTCGGCGTAGATAAGCGCATCTTTCTTGTCGCCATGCACGAAATGGCGCTTCTTGGGCGGGCATCTTAGTAAGTTGTAAGCATAATGAGGCGGCCATGAACTTGGCGAGTCTTTGGGCGACCAAGTATGCCATTGTAGGGCAATGGGAAATCGGCAGCGTCAAGCGTGACCCTCTCGGTTCTGAAGTTGAGCTCGCTGCCAAATGTTACCGCAGCGTGATCTTCCCTTTGGGCTTGCTCCTTCTGGGTTGATTCCTTGGAAAGTACCGGTCTCTTGAGCTCATTGTCGAGGATTTGAAGCTTACGGAGCACTGCGAGAGGAGATCAGGTTTAGGCCGGCCCGCCGTCAACCAACATCTTTGTGACCTTGAGGTTGCGGATAGTTGGTGATACCAACATCGGCAAGCACCCGACCGCGATGATGCGATCGGGGTGATCCTCAATGTCAAAGATGATGGGTGTCTTGGACCACCGGAGGTTTGCGCGACTCTATGGATGGTTCTGCTGCATTAACCTCACGCATCCATTGCTTGAGTTGGCGGTCGCGGTATGCGAGAAGCACCACCGTCAGCGCAAAGGACCTCCGTTGCCTTACGAAACTCCTGCTCATCAGCTTCATCGTCTTCCATGTCTTCGTCATCTTCATCTTCGTCTTCTTCCTTGTCGCGGCGCGGGAGGTCTGTCTCCTTGCCGCTACTTGGCCTTGCCGCAAGGTCCTCCCCGACCGGGTCTCTTCTTACCAGTTGCACTGCACCTTCCTGGCCTTCTCCTTGTCTCGCCGCTCGTATTCAGCTCTCTGTAGCTCAACAAGCTGCTCGACTTTCTTGCAGCTCTGGAGATCGTGGCCCTTAGTGCGGTGGATCTTCTGATATTGCTTGTTGGGCTGTCGGGCTTGTCGGCGGCCGCCACGACTTGGTGGTCGGCGTCGTGGCAACCTCCTTGCGGAGCCGCTAGCCTTAGCCTTGCCGGCGCCACCTCCGCTGCCGGACTGCTCGACAACTAGAACTTCTTGGTTTTCTTCTTTACATTGTTTAGCCGGCTCTTCCTTGCAGGCGGTCTCCTCCTTGTCGGACTCTGCTCCCATATTCTCTCACAGAGTCTTCTTCCTTCTTCAGCGTGCACACTTGTCGGCCGGGCGTAGAGCTCGTGACATCTTTCACTTTGCACATCGCCATCTCCTCCCTCATCCTGCGGTTTCGCACATTACGATGAAATGCTTGATCACCTTGGCGGGGTGGACATCAGGGATGTTGTAATGCACACGGCTGAATCTCTGGATGAATTCTTGAGGACTCTCCTTCCTTCAGGCGGCAGGTGAAGGTCACTCTCTTGGCCATGAGGCTTGTGGCCGCTGTGAAGGCGCCGACAAACTGGTGGCACAAATCCGCCCAAGAAGAAATGGAGCTGTCCGGCAAGTGCATGAGCCAAGACACGGCGTTTGGCTTGAGTACGAGAGGAAATAGTTGGCGAGGATCTTGTCGTCTCGTCCCCCGCAGCCTGCACGCGATGGTGTAGATGCTAAGGAACTCCGATGGGTGTGTCCTGCCATCATACTTCTCCGGCTTTGTCGGCTTGAAGTTTTTCTTGTCGGCCACCGGACTTGCCACAGCTCACGGTGAATGCGGGACAACCTACGCGTCACGGTAAGTCACTGGTTCCCCTGGCGCATGCATATCGACAGTGGGCCAGCGCGCTGGTCGGATTAATGGCGCGCTTCTCTTCGGCTTCGATTCGGGTTCAAGCGTCTTCTTCTTGCCGTTCTCGAAGAACTTGGCGCTGGTCGCGACGAGCTCGCGGATCCGGCGATCTTTGTGGAGTCGGCTGTCGAGGTGGATCCGGCGAGTCGGTGATCTTGGCCTTCGGGAAGGGGAGTGTCGGTGGCTGCACCCCGTGGGTTTAAATCGCCACCGGCTCGTGCCTTGTCGCCTTGCAGCGGCTGCGGCGCTTAGTTTGCCGCGGGGCGTCGCCGTTAGCAAAGCTGATGAGGCTCGGATGGTGGCCCTCCATTCGTCGACCTTGTCGGCCGTTGGAGGTAGTCTAAAAGTAGCTGAGCTCTCGCCAAGGCTTCTGCGGGAGTAGTGGGTGGCAATGGTGTGCGTGGCGGGGAGCAGGATGTGCTCGGACTCCTAACCAAGTTAGGAGGAGCAGCATCCATAGCGACAAATACCCTTTCGTTCCGGCACGCTGTTGGTGTGCATCTCGGGTCTCGAGGTCCCGGATCCTCCGGCAGCCTTGATCTATCGGACGTATGGTGCTGCGAGCACCATGGCGCTATCTTTCAGCGCCTCTTGGGAAGGGCAGCGGTGCGGACTCGGATGCGAAGCTTGCGCTGCCTTGTCCTTGGACCTGGCGGCGTTGTTGGCTCTCTCGACGACGCCCGCTCCTCCGCCAGCGTTTTCCCCACCACCCGTCAGCTCCGGTGGTGGTGGGTTCGACGCGGACGGCTCTGCTGCTGCCGAAGACTTCTTCTTTGGTGGCATGTTGGCGAAGATGTTGATGAAGATGTTGCTCGTGTGAACGCCGGATCGGGTTCACACAGCCTCGACGCCCCCTACCTGGCGCGCCAAAGATGTCGGGGAAGCTGATCGGGTCCCGCGAACACCTATGGGACCTGGGTCCCTTGTGGTTCGGAGGGGCAAGGTTGCACAAAGCGGATCGAGCGATGCACGAGCAGATTTACCCAGCGGAGCTCTCCGTGAGATAATACTCCTCTGCTGCTTTGTGGATTATATTGTGTTCTTGCTAGGGAGCAATGGGAGCTACAAAACCTAGCTTTGAATGAGTGTAGCCCATTATGAGTCGAATGAACTAAGCGGAGCTGAACCGAACCCTTTCTACGTTGCACTTGGGCCTCCTTTTATAGGCACAAGGGGTCACCACATGTGGCAAGTAGACAAGGGTAAGATAGTAAAAACAGAGGTTGGTACACGCTTTATGCAGTGTACGATGATCTATACCTAACTCGGCGGCAAGGGACAAGAGTCATAAATGCCCATCTCGATCGCTGAGCGATTATGAGGGACCGTCAAGTGCGCCTCCGTTTGCCACGATGGTAGCTTGTCGGCGCTGCTTATCGCTGCTCCCGCTGGCTGCATAGCCCGTCGACCGCGTGCTTGGGAAAGCCCCATGGCGACACGTTGGCGGATGAGCTGGGCGGAGATGAAGAGAGTTGCTGCCTGGCGAGCACCTTGCAGCGGCAAGGTTCTTGTCGCTTCGGGGCTTGTCGCTCACCAAGCCTTCCCGACAAGCTCCTCTTGCGGGGCCTTATTTCCTTCGTGCCTTGAGTGGCCTTCCCGGCAAGCTCCTCTTGCCGGGGTCTTGATTGCTTTGTTCTCGAATGGCTCCAAAGGAGCTGCTGAGGATCTTGGCGGTCACCAGGCGAGTCCTACCGCGGGGCGCTGCGACTGTCCGTGCACGAGTCCGGGATACTAGGGTACCCCTACTCTAGTACACCGACAATCAATTATCCCAATTCTACTCCAGTGTCATTGAACGTTAAGCGTGCGACCCTATGGGTTTGAGAATCATGTAGACATGGTCGAGACTCCTCTTCGGTCAATAATCAATAGCGGGACCTATATATGCCCATATTTATTCCCACATATTCAACGAAGATCTTTATCGGTTGAACCACGATGTTCAAAGTGCTGGTTATTGACTAAAGGGGGGTGAATAGGCGATTTTTATGAAAGTCTTCAAGACATGAAATGTCTTCAATGACAAGCAAGGAAACAACACCTACACATTATGCAACGAAGATAAACTACACTAGACAGGCTATAGTCAAGGGAACATTGCAAGGTAAGCATGAGGACAAATAACTGCTAGGTAGACATGATCAGAATAGGAAGACAGTGTGAAGCCATATAAGTAATCAGGGAGAATATCTTCACACAGTGAAGTCTAACAGGGCAAGCAGGCAATGACTTCACGAAGCTAAACAAAATGTAAAGATGAAAGGATAGAACCAGTAGCTTGACGAAGACAAGGATTTGGTAGACCAGTTCCAGTTGCTGTGACAACTGAAAGTCTGGTTAGGGAGGCTGAGACTGAACTCAGAAGACCGCATCTTCACCTTATTCCCCTTGAGCTAAGGACACTTAGTCCTTGATCAATCAGTCTGGTAAGTCTTCAAGGTAGACTTCCAAACCTTCACAGACTTCGTTCACCGGCAATCCATATTGACACTTGAATCCTCAGGACACGACGCCTGGCCGACTATAAGATACACAGTCTTCAAATGTAATAAGTCTTCAGATCACGCGGACAGAAAGACTTCAGTGATGCCAACACTCTTTGTGCTTTGGGTGTTTTGGGTTTTGTCCTTACAAGGATTCTCTCTCAAAGGCTTCGGAGGTGGGTTGCTCTCAAACGACAACAGTCGTGCACTAACTCTGAGTAGCCACCAATTTATGGTGTAGGGGGTGGGATATTTATAGCCAGGAGGCAACCCGACATGATATGTCCAAAATGACCATAGGTCACTAAGGAACCGAGACGTTTCCAATGGTCGGATTTCAAACACACAAGGCAGCTTGACTTGGGCTACAAGCAAAGCCGACTCATTCAACTCTGGATAAGATTTTCTCTCATTGTCTTCGCTCGAAGACATAGGATTTGGGTTGAGCATCACATCAATCTTCTGACTCTTTTCACTTGGACCCCACTTAGCAGTTCGGTGGTTCCTATGACTCAAGAAAGAATAAAATGAAACTACGAAGGAAATTATGTCTTCACACTCCATTCTCTTCAAGTGAATGTCTTCACACATCATTATTTTCGACGTGAATGTCTTCACGAACCACCATTGTCTTCAATGTCTTCATACATTTTTGGGGGTCATCTCTGGTAGGTAAACCGAATCAATGAGGGACTTCTACCTGTGTTATCCTGCAATTCTCACAAACACATTAGTCCCTCAACCACGTTTGTCGTCAATACTCCAAAACCAACTAGGGGTGGCACTAGGTGCACTTACAATTTCCCCCTTTTTGGTGATTAATGACAAACTGGTTGAAGTTTTCAACAGGGATAAAAATACGTGAAAGTTAAAGAATGCGGTCATTGGCTTCATGAAGTTAGAAGGGCTCCCCCTAAAGATGTGCATATAAGTAGTTTGCCTTGTGGAGACAGTTGGTTGCTTTGGAATACAAAGCGGGGGGAAACCCTTTTTCGGTAAGTAGTTTGCCTTTGAATGCAAATGCACATTGCAGGTTTTGCTTTGTGGAGATCTCCTTCAATTCATGAAGACAGTTCATAGTGCATACAAAAAATGTATGGAAGATAATGGCATGCACAATGAAAAATGGGCGTCTGTAGAATGACTTCATGCGGTATTTATCATCGCAATAAAAGGTAGCAGCAAATGTAGCAGACGACCACTGAGACTTAAGTGTTACAACTCAAAATCAATAGTTCAAGAATGAGAGTTGCAAAACTTAACAAAAATAAGCACCCGACCCATATAGACCCGCTTGAAGAGTATCAACTCAGATGCTTCTCCTCCTTTTGTCAGAAATGACCAAAAAGGAGTGAAGACATAGAGTGTCTAAGCTTTCCCAGGAGGTGTTGGTGAAGATGTTGGGGCAGCCAGGTCGACATTGGAGTTGGGAGGTGCAGAAGGGCCTGTTGCAGAATCGTGATGCAGTGAAGCCATAGCTGGTAAAGTGGCGTCCTCCTCCTCATCAATGACTCGTGCAACAACAGTTGGAGCTGAGGATGAGTAATCAGAATCTTCAATAGACGGAGTAGAGCACCAACTTGTGGATTGTGGAGGCCTGGAGTCAAACTTGAATCGTCCAGTGAAGCCATCTGCAGTGAGTTCATCTTCAGAGCATAACAGAGTGAGGCTCTTCCAGGCATGCCGACAGGCTTCATGAGCAACAAAAGAATTCTTGGTGGAGAGGTTGTGAATGCGATTGACATCCACTAGAAGAATTTGCATCTGACGCTTCATCCAGTCGTGATGCCTATCCTGCTTCTGATGAAGAGAAACTAGAAGGTCTCTGTCATTTAGAACTCGAGCACGCTTTTGAGGACTTTGAGCTACAGTGCTGGCTGTTGCATCAGTGGGAGAACGATGCGGCAGCCTAAGCTGACCGATAAGAGGACCAACAGCGGTAGTGGGATTTGGCACATGAACAACGTCAATGGGTGCTGAGAAGCTTTGGAAGGCAACATAATCTTCACGAACGGGTTCCTTGGCAGGCTCTGGATAGATGGCTTCATGAGACATATCAACTTAAGGCAAGAAGACAACATGATTGCGCTGAAGCCTGAGAGTTGACAAACGAGTGAAGCTTGATTAGGCGCATTATCCATGGTGCATAAAATTTGAGGCCAAAGAGACCATATGCCTGAAGCTGCCAACTGACGAATGAAGAAATCTTGAGTATTGAAGCGGATGCCTTTGAGAATGTAGAAGACCAATGTCTTCATGGTGCCTTCAATCTTGGCCTGAGGAGAGTGCCCTTTGATTGTCCATAGAGTATGCCTCAGAATATGGTATAGGGTGTAGGGCAGGTACTCGAGGTCATTTACAAGGAAGTCCTTGGGGTACTAAACTTCTACTGGCAATAGCTTCATCATACTCAACGTTTGACTTATGTTTGGCTCAGGATCTGGAAGATGCTTTCAAGTTCTTGTTCAAAGCGCTGGCAACCTAGCTCATAGAGATCACTAGGAGTGGGCAGGGGAGTAAGCTCGATGATGTCTTGAGCTTTGGCTTCATGATGTACATCACCTGACATCCACTCAAGGATCCATGTCTTCGGATCCCTGTTGTAGCCTGAGATATGAAGGGTGGCATAAAATTGAAGCAGGAGCTCTTCATTCCAATGCTCCTTGTCGACGACAAAAGGGAGCAATCCAACTTCACAAAAGCAATCAAGGGCTTCTTCAAGGCACGACAGTCCAGCTACGACATCACAACACATGCGCTTGTGAGGGAAAATTTTGTCCTGGTTGTACAAGATGCATGAGTAATGGCTTTTTCGCTAATGACTCCAGAACTTGTCAAAAGATATCTTGGGCTTCTTGTAGGGATTCTTGGCCTTGTCAAAGAATGTGTTGTGTTCTTTGAAGCTTAAGACACTGAATGAGCCCTGAGTGGTGACAACACTAGGAAGCCTTGGTATTCTTAGCTTTGGCTGCGTCTGAGGCCTTTGCTCGATATGGTAATTATATTGTGGACCAGGAGCTTCAGGAGGTGTCATAATCGGCCATCTGACACTGATCAACTCACCTTCATGGTTGAAGGCCCTTACCATAATGTGTGGAATAGGTGGAGCAGGAGCAACATCCAATGTGGATGGCTGAATATCTTCCGTGGCATCAGGGGCTTCAGGCTGCGCATTGTCTTCAGCCATGACAATGTCATTAGCTTCAGTATGAGTGGTAGCAGCATCCACAATGGCTTCGGAGGCTTCAGTTACTGAGGGGTGAGGCACAGTCACATCAGAAATCACACTTGGTTCAGTAGGGGGAATAACAACTTGGTCTTCTTCTTCTCTTTCCTCGGCTGATGCAGCCAAAATGTCTTCAGCTGCTTTGGCTTCAGACCCTTGAGCAGACTCTGAGGGGATGGCTTCAAGGAACACTTGACATGCTACTGAGCTTGTGGCTTGCACATCCTCCTCAGGAATGCTAGACATGGAGACCGATGGCCTTGGGCCTCTACGAAGCCTTCGGAAAGAGGACTACGCCTGCGGTGAGGGCGTAGTCTTTTCCATGCCTTTGGGGTATCTTGGGGAGTCTCAAGCACTAGAGTAGTGACTTGAGCGGGTGGAGTGCACGGACTGACTTCATGTAGAGGGGAGTTGGGGTGTTGCTCATCCTAGAAATCATCTTGAGTGATTGGTGTTGTGGGACCGCCGATACTAATCTGTTCACTGCTCGTGGGAGCAAGTGATGATACCGGTTTCTGAGTAAGCTGGGGAACTTGAAGATGGACTTCATCATCAACATTGTCTTCGCGACCAATGTCTTCAGCTGTGATGGTGTCAGCAGCTGGGATCTCTTCAGATTCATGGCCTCTGTGGTAGAAGGCACATGCACAAAAATACGACGTTCGCGGTTGGAGGAGGCTGGTAAGGCAACTAAGATGGGCTCAACTTGCAGCGGCTCTTCAGGAGTTGATGAGGAAGTTGGTGCTTGGGCCCTTCTTGAAGCCTTAAAAGGCTTTGTCTTCATCCTTTTCTGAGATGGAGCAGCATCAGAGGCTTCTTGATGCTTGCGCTTCTTGGCTTCAGCCTCTGCCTATTTTTTCTTCTTTGTTTCGAAAGTAGTTGGTGGAACCTTAGGCTTCAAGCTAGTCATACTGATAGGGAAGACAATGCTTGGCCTTTCCTGCCTTGGAGCCTCAGCTTCAGCTTGTGTTGGCTTCTTCTTCTTAGCATCCATCTTTGGGTCAATGCCTGGACGCCCAAGTGTTTTTCTCTTCAAGGCTTCATCGTGAGCCTGAACACATTTGCCAACATAATATTTGAGGCGCTCTCGGGAGCCCTTGGCTTCATCACGACGCTTATGGAACTCACCTTGAGATCTGCGATCATCTTCTTGAAGTTCTGAACATCCATGACATTAAGCTTGGCCATCTGCTTCTTGAAGACAACATTTTCATGGTCAATCTTATTTTTCAGCTCAATGACCCTTTGAGCAATGGCATGCTCTTTTGCAATGCAGCCTTGGAACATCACACTGATGCCAATGGGAAGCTACAGATCATCAATGGTAAGAGAAGTATCTTCAAACCATTCATCAATAAAATTGTTCAATATATCAACATCAAACAGAGGCAAATCCTTGAAGATTTCAGCTTCCTGTTTGCTCTTGATTAGCAGCTCAAGGGCATCATCAGCGAGATCTTCATCACTGGATAGATCTATTACATCTTTATCATGGTGTAGGATGCCTGCTGGAGTAAGGCCTTGCCCCGAGATCTTCTTAGTCTTCATAGAAGTATGAGACAAGTCTTCAGACTGCACACTAGATTCAGGAGGTGCAGATTTCAATGGCTTCACTCTTGAAGCTTTTGGAGCAGCTGAAGGCTTTGAAGCGTTTGACTTCTTCACTGGCTTCGGGGGCTCTACAGCTGTGGTTTGTTCCTCATCCTCAACAACATCTTCAATGCTGACCCTCTGTGCTGCACAATGTGCCAGAAATGAGTCGAAGTCATCAAATGGGCCAATGAGATTTGGTTCAGCCTCACGACTGCCATCGGACCTTGGTGCAGCTGGACCTGGGTTGAAGTCAATCCCAAATTCCTTCTTGTTTTGAACTGCTAAAGCTTTAGCAAATTGGAGATTGGCTTCAAATAGATCATCCTCACGACACCATCGAAGACTGGATGGGTCGGCGTTCTCAGGCATTGGTCCTCTGACCATGCAAGGAAAGAAGTCTCTCTGTATGGCTTCAGCTTTGGTCTTGGGGTGAAGCTTGTGGTACACAATGTCAGCCCATGGTGGCCTCATAGCATTCTTATCCGCATACTCTGGAGTCACAAAGTGGTACAGAAACCACTGCTCAGCCCAATATCTGCGAATCCATTGGACTCGAGATTTACGTTCACTATAGCTATCTTTAGGACCAGACTTGTATAATTCATAGGGATCGGGAGGCAGATCCTTTGCCGTGTTATCACGGTGCTGTCTGCCGCCTTTCTTTGCTGATTTACCACCGGTCATTGGCTTCACAAGGCTGAAAGGCTTCAGAAAAGTGTTAGTTTTCGCTCTGCTGGTCAGACAAGAACTGGCTTCAGGAGATTCAATATGATGTTGCAAGAATTCTGCAAATGAATTCAGATTATGAGAACCAAGAGACTCGCCCACAGACATGTACCTGTGACAGCATTAGAGATGCGAGGGAAGGGGACGAGGTCATATGCATTCTCAGAGGATTTTGAAGATAAATCAGTTTGAAGACATTGACCTCATAGCACGAAGACATTCACTTATTGATGTAAGCTGGTTCCAGATTTGTACGAACCCATCAATAAGTACAAGTGAGGCATCTAACTAGTTGTGAAGCATAAGTGAAAGTACTTGCAAGTTATGAGATGCAGAGTATGGAAGATCCAAATTTGGAAGTGAAGAAACAACTTTCTGAGGATATAGAAAGTTTTAACGGATCAAACATGCAGTAAAAATAGACAGTTAATTACCGCTCAAGAACAAATGAGAACTGCTAGATGAGTCGGGGATGGAGGCCGAGCAGTCCAATCTCCCATGCCCTAACTTGGCGGTGGAAGACACCTACGGCGGCGGCGGGACGAAGATGTCCGCGGCCGACTTGACGACGACGGAGAGGTTGCGGCAGCGAAGCGCTTCGTCTCTAGTGACGATGGAAGCTAGCGATGGCACTAGGGTTTGAGCGAGACAGCGAGGGGAGTAAGTTTTAATGACCACAGGGGTTGGGTATTTATAAGGAAGAGAGAGGCGCAGCGTAATCACTTAGCTACCACTGGCGGTTCACATCTGAGCTACACGTGGCACACATGCAACAACTTAAATGTTGTGCCACGACCCCACGCGCTCCCAGTTTGTCGGGTGGTCGTTCTGGCTTCTTTGGATTCAGGCAAAAAGATAAGGATAATAAAAGCCTTTTTAAATGTTTGTCTCTTAGTTTTCAACTCACAAGGAGACAATGAAGACAATCGGCACGTGTCAATAGAATGCATATGAAGATTTAGAGAGAGTAGGAGAGATAAGGACAGATGGGGTTAGGGTCCGACCACATCCACTTAGTGCAGAAGATGGAAACTTGAAGAAATAGCTATAAGTGAATGTTGTAGAGGACAAAACACACACACACACACATATACATACATACATACATACATATATATATATATATATATATATATATATATATATATATATATATATATATATATATATACAGCCGTCTATTCTGCTAATATTAGCAGAATAACTATTCTGATAACACTTCCGCACTGCACGCTCAACGCAAGAGCACGTCATTGTTTGAACCAAGTGTGTTGCACAACTCAAGCAAGTGAACTTCGTGTCGAAAAAAACTGCACGCGTTGTTTTTTGGTACTGTTTTCGCTCTAGTTTTTTAACCGCTTATCAGAACGATGCATATAATACATCGTTAGAAAGCTATGGATTAGGCGCAATTTCGCCATGTTGAACACTTTTCGAGATTTCTCATGGTTTAAGAGCAGTTTTGAAAATGGTGTGGCGCAATTTGGTACTGTTTTCGCTCCAGGTTTTGAACCGTTTGTCGAAATGAGGCGTGTGATACGCCGTTGGAAAGCTACGAACGAGGGGCAACTTTCATATGTTGAAATATTTTTGAGATTCCTTACGATTTTAAGTTAATTTTGAATATCGTGCGGCGGATGACGAGTGGCAGTGGCCGTTTTTCACGAAATTTTTGCAAACCGCTTGTCGTGGAATTGTCACGGCAGATGTCCTCTTGCAAGGACTTAGTTGCGGAGCCATTGCAACTAGGAAGCTTAAAGGGGTTAATCGGGACAAAGGACACGAGAGGGTTATACTAGTTCGGCCCCTTACGGTGAAGGTAAGGCCTACGTCTAGTTGGGTTGGTATTGCTAGGGTTTCGATGACACAGGGCGAAATCGATATGCCCGTTCTCGAGAAGTTGTTTCTTGCCCTAAGCCGCCCGTGATGCGTCCCCTTATATACGGGTTGGCCTACGCAACCTCTGAGTCCTACCGGCTCATAGGCGGTGTCCGGCTCGGTGACTAGTTAATTCGACCTTATGTTACAAGTCATGTCATCATGGCGGTTTACCACTATGGGCCTTAAGCCGCCTGTGGGCCTTAGACCCTTTATTGAACCGCCATCTTCACGCTTGGTCTTGGGCTTCTTTCTGATGAGTCTTCTTTGCGTAACCCGGCCCCTCCTGGGCGGCTTACACAAATAGTTATATCCCCAACATTATGCCCCAGATTGATTTGACCCAGTTCATGTCAATCTTAAAATACCTTAAGAAATAAACCTTCAGCCTTCTGCCTGTGCAAAGGTTTTTAACCTACCATGACGTCATCTTACGGATCCGTGTTAACCCGCCGTGACGTCATCTTTACTTAAATTCATATTTTACTCCGCCATATCCTCCAACGGATCTTTGCTTTTACTGACCGTTTCGAAAACCGAGGCGTCGGGGCCGCTGGATAATGATGTTTGGTCTCCTCGTTTCTCATGCCGTCTCAGTCGGTCTTCCCTTATAAATAGGCATGACCTAGGTCTTCCATTCTCCCCCCTTTCGGTCATCCTCTTCCTCTCGCTGTGTCTCTGCCACCCGAGCTCCGCCGCCGCCATCGTCGAGCTCCTCGTCTTCACCGACTCAGGCCGCTGCATCAACCCGAATCTGACCAGAAATCAACGGCGAACTTCCGCAGCCCGTCCACATCCGTAAGTTCCCTTCTTTCCCTTTCTTAGATCTTCATTGGAGCTTCTTCGAGTTTTTCGGTGTTCATCGCCGCCCGCAGTGAACCCTTGGTGTTCTTCACCTTCGATGCCCTGTTCAGATCGTTGAATAACATAAAACTGCTGTGGTGACTGTTTTATGTTTATCTCGAACATAAACAGATCTCTTTCCTTTTGTTCAGAGGCTTCCTTGGAGTGGATGAACTTCTCTACACTGATTTTAGGTCTAGAAATTTTTCTTTTTAGAACGACCGTTTGATCCAAAACAATATTTGCAGCTTGTGAAATCTGTTTGTTCCACACTTAGTCAAAAACTGCCTCTGTTGAATTTCTTTAACCATGGTAATCTATGTAGCCGGTTTATGACAACACCGATTGTCAGTCTTGCTTGCTTCCGGCGACTTTAAGAAAATTTAACTGCCCTTGATACCTGTAGCGGCTTAAATATCATTGCGTAGTTACCTATATGTCATTAGGCCCCATCTTAAGCCGCCATTTTGAATAGACTTAAAAATACTTTCCTTCCGGGTTAAAATTGACCCGGAGCTTCTTATTTTATCATAGGCTTCCACTTACACCATGGCACCTAAGGCTCCCAAGGCTCCTGTGACCTGTAATTGGGTCCAATCAATTGTCACAGAAAGCAAATTGTCTGAATTTGTGAAGTCTGGCCACCTGCCCAAGAAGGAGGTCATGTTTTATCGTGCCCCTGACCCGTTCGAGGAGAAACCTCAGCCCAAGAAGGGAGGTGATAGTTTTCTGGATCATATGAGCCGGGGATTTGCTCCACCCGGTTCAAAATTCTCCAGGGATGTTTTGCATTTCTTTGACCTCAGACCTCAAGACATTGGACCCAACTCCGTGTCAAATATCTGCAACTTCCAAGTTTTCTGCGAAGTGTACCTGGGAGAAGAGCCCAATCTACTTTTGTTCAGAGAGCTATTCTATTTAAACCGGCAGAATGGACGTGCCAACGGGCCCAGTCTAGAACTCGGCGGCATCTCAATTCAGCGGCGGAGAGACCTCTTTCCTTATGCCGAACTGCCCACCACCCAAAGGATGGAACCGGATGTGGTTTTATTGCGGGACACTTCTCGGCAGCGAGAACCCTCTGCCCGGCTTCTGCGCTCTGCGCCTTGAATCAAATCACCCATTGCGGATAAACTAACATTGTTGAGCGTCTATCACTTGCCCCTACCATCAAGAAGATCAAAGCCCTCTTAGGCAATGGCTTGAGCGGTATTGATTTGGTGCGAGTCTGGATCTCCTGGCGGGTGATCCCGTTAAGCCGCCGCCCCGGCTTAATGTGCTCTTACACTGGCGAGAAGGATGACCCGCTGCGCACAGTTCTGTTGACTTACCAGATGATATGATTGAAGTTATGACCCAGACTTTGTTGAAAGAAGGTACGGTGATTAGTAATGCCTTTGGCTTACTTCCCTTCTGCAAGAAGAACCCAGCCCTCGCAGTGAGTCATCAACCTCAATAAATACTTTTTACTATATTACACCTTGCTTTTACTCATAACCCATTATCATTTTTCACAGGCCGATGACAATTTCTGGAAGGTCAAGTATGACCATGAGGCGGCCAAACAAGCCAGAGCGGCAAAAAGAGCCGAAAGGAAAGCCGCCAAGACTGGAACTTCGAAGAAGAGGAAGCCAAGAGCTTCAGATATGTTTAAACTTGACGATACTGATGATGATGAAGAAGAGGTAACTTTTAACTCCCTTGACTCTTTATCATCACCTTACTGACATTAAATCTTTTCAGGAAGACACGGGGAACAGCCAAGCCGTCGAGGAAGAGGTAACTATAATCTCCTCCGACTCCAAGCCCGTACCGCGTCAGAAAATTGGAAGAGTAACCCGGAAAGTAAGATTTTCACATCCTTTGGCTTACCAAGATCCTCAATTTCTTTTGAAGCAACAACATATTGAAAGATGGAGGCAGACCCGGACCAGCAAGGATGCAGAGCTCTCCTCCGGCTTACCTGACGTAACCAGGAAGCATCGGACTGAGGTTATCTCCGATTTACGTTCGGTTTTACCTTTGGCAGGTTTAATTCGTCAACCTCTCAATTCATCTGACTCCAATTATCAGGATACCTCTCCTTCCCCCGGCGAGTCTATGCAATCTAACATGCCGGCTTTCAAAACTGCCCCCGGGTATTGTAACTTTGTTTACCTTATGCTTTACCTTACTCATGCTTTTGTACTCATCCTTCTGCCTTTGTCAACAGCGTGCAAGTGAAACTCAGTAAGAGGGCAAAAAAGAGTAAGCCGTCCCAAGACCCGGTCACGACTGAACCGGAGCTTGGCACGGCTGCTCCTGACAGTTCTACCCATCAGCCGCCGCCTGAACCAGCCTATGACATTCCAGCACCAACCTTTGATCCACCCGCCGAAGAAACTCTCAACCGTTCTGATAACCCGGAAGCTCCTAGCCCGACCAATACAATTGATCCGGAAGTTGAGATTCTGAAGACTCAGTTTGTTGAGCCCGGGCAGCCCACTGTCCTTGCCAAGTGCTCTCTGCCAGGAGGAGCTTGGAGCGCCGAAAGGCCAACCTGAACATTCTGACTATACTCATTTGAGCATTGGAGATAGTCTCTGCTATATCAATAAAGTACATAGCAGCCGTGACCTGGAAATTGACATGGTGAAGCAAATACAGCAAAAATCTGAGGGATAACTTATGCTACTTTTCTTAATCATACTTACTGTATCAGCCCCCAAGTCTATTGCTTATGAATAAATATGTTGTAGACTTAGAAAACTGCTTAGCACTGCTTTGTCCGGTTTAGTAAGAAGATATTTAAACCAGTTGTAACATGATACCTTGAACTTGCGATACACATTAGCCCCCAAGTGACAAGTATCTTTGCTTGCAAAGTGCTTGGGACTTAATGTTATCTTACCATGATTCTGACTATAATCCGGCATCAATGCAGGCCACCATAAGTCAATTTGAGTCGGAGATTGCTGACCTGAAGAGCCGCCTGGCAGCTCAAGAACTTGAAATTCAAAAGGCCAACTCCAAATTTGAATTCAGCGTCTCTGAACAAGAGAAGTTGAAGAAGAATTTTGAGGCGGAGAAGAAAATCTGGGCTGATGAGAAGGCCTCACTAGTGACCTAGGTCGAGACAGCAGAAACATCACTTGCAGAAGCAACAACCGAGCTGTCCGGCTTAAAGCGCCAGATATCTCAAATGGTCTCAGCAATCTTCGGTAAGTTACTATATATAACCTCAAATATTGCAATCCTTCCTTTGATGACTATTTTAATTGTTATCTCCGGCTCACCTTATGTTTATGAGCAGGCTCGGGAGCACAAACCTCAAGCGTAACATGTTGATCAAGCTGAAGCGGTTTACACTCTAGTGGAGCAGCTGTACACGGGTCTGGCGATGCTTTGGCCGTTGTGGCTTTATCAAATGATGTTCCCCATCTCCTGCAAGATGTGCTAAAGCGGCTTGCCGTGCTACCCCAGCGGATACAAGAGCTAAGATGGGCATCTGCCAGAGCCGGGGTTATAGCCGCATTGATCCGGGCCAAGGCGTGGCTTCCAGAGTTAGACCTGGCAGACATTGCTCTTGGGTATCCCAGCTTGAAGGAAGACGACTCTTTATTCAACAAGACAGACTTCACCGCCTGTGTGAAATACATACGTCCTGTGGCTACTCTCATTGGGAACGATACTAACCTTACCTAGTATCAGCTGGGCTATGATAGTGAGAACCGGAGAATTCCAACACCTCACTATGACGAAGTCAACCTGATCCCTCCAACTCGTAAGCATACCTTTGCCCCTGAAGTCGACCCAGCCGGTTTAATAGATGATGAAGCTGAGTTTGAAGCCTTGAGTGGCATTGACTGGGCCTCGTCAACCTTCCAGGACAGGGCAGCCGACGGAGAGGCGGAGAAGGATAACCCGGAATCTTCAAGCTAACCAAAGGAGTGAACCGCCAGACGTTTACGACTTTGCGAAAACAATGCTTCATTATTCAGACTCGGGGAGTCTTGTAATAGGGTAGAAAAACCTCTCAACTTTTGTCATGCCTTCGCGCATGTTTATGGCGCTTATTACTTTCGTAAGCCGCCATCTCTATATACTTCCAGCTTATGTTGATCTTTTATTTCCTTGATGTTAAAAATTTGCTTGCCTTATCCTGCATATAAAACAAGCAGAATTCCCTTGGCGACTTATCGCATCGGGGGTCACATAAGGTATTGATAATCCGGAGTGCGAACCAAAACATCATATAAAGGCTGGTTTATGATTATATTTGTTAAACATAATCACAATAGCATACCTATGATCCTTTTGGTAATCTCGCCGGTTTATGTGACCTAAATCATGAGGGTAAGTTTAACTCCTGAAAGTTGGCACATATGATGTTCACCTGGCCCTTAACAACTGAAGTGACCAATATTAAACCGGTAGAACGAGAACCCCATAGTACTTTCGAGAAGGCCTCACGATAGTCAAACATTTACACTTACAAAGTATGATGAATAATAAACAAAATTTAAAGGCCTCTGATTCGAATACGATCAGTGAACCGTTCCAAAGGGGTTAAGCTAAGATTCGGATACGATCATATAGCCCTCAGTGGCTTTGGCGATGCCGATCAAGTGGGTATCGACAGTTATGTTCTCTTTGGTTTGAATACGAACTATGTTTGAATAGGAAGCCCCCAAGTGACCATAAGAGTTGTTTAATGACACTGATTCGAATACGATCCACGTCAGACCCAAAGGGGTTAAGCTATGATTCAAATATGATCAAGAAGCCCCCAAGTGGGTTTGGCAGTATGCCGATCAAGTGGGTATCGACAACTATGTTCTCTTTGGTTCGAATACGACCTATGTTTGAACAGGAAGCCCCCAGGTGATCATGGCTAGATTCAGATATGATCATAAGCCAGACCAAAGGGAAAGCCGGATTCAGATATGATCTGCTCCCTATTGGTTGTTTCCACCACCTGATAAAGAAGACATGTAAACCTTTGAGGGTGAAAAGAACAGAGGTCCTGCTTTATTGCTTCATATAACATATACATCGTCAAAAAATATATACATCTTGAGAGCCGGTGGCTCAAGTATAATAAGGCCGAAGATGGGCGATATTCCACGGCCGGCGGGTCTCCTCCTCCGACTTACGTGAGTCTTTGTGCTCTCGAAATCGATAAGGTAGTATGACCCGTTGTTGATTCTTCTTGACCACAAAGGGTCCTTCCCAAGGAGGGATAGCTTGTGCATATCGGTGATCTGGATGAGCGGAGCACTAAGTCGCCTTCTGAAAGGTTACGCTTCTAACCGGCGGCTGTGATAGCGGCGCAGTCTTCTTGATAAATCGCCAAGCGGGCTATTGCCAAGTCTCGCTCCTCATCCAACAAGTCAAGTGCATCCTGACGAGCTTTTTCGTTATCAGCCTCAACGTAAGCCGCCACGCGAGGTGAGTCGTGCCGGATGTCACTTGGCAGGACTGCCTCTGCTCCGTACACCATGAAGAAGGGTGTGTAACATGTAGATATGTTAGGCGTAGTGTTGATGCTCCACATTACAGAGGGTAGCTTCTCCACCCAACAACCCGGAGTCCGCTGTAAGGGGACCAAGAGCCGGGGTTTGATACCCTTCAGGATCTCCTGATTAGCTCTTTCTGCTTGACCATTGGATTGAGGATGAGCAACAGCCGAAACATCAAGCCGGATATGTTCTTGTTGACAGAACTCTTCCATGGCACCCTTGGAGAGATTAGTGCCATTATCAGTTATGATGCTGTGTGGAAAACCAAAACAAAAGATCACCTTTTTCATGAACTGAACCGCTGTGGCTGCATCACACTTACTGACCGGCTCTGCCTCAACCCACTTTGTAAACTTATCCACTGCCACCAGGAGGTGTGTCTTTTTATCCTTAGACCTCTTGAAAGGTCCAACCATGTCAAGCCCCCAGACTGCAAATGGCCAAGTAATTGGAATCATCCTCAACTCTTCAGCCGACACATGAGCTCGTCGTGAGAATTTTTGACATCCGTCACATTTGCTGACCAGATCCTCCGCATCAACATGAGCCGTTAGCCAATAGAAACCATGACTGTCGGATTTCGGGTTCCGGCAGACCCTTGAGGTTCGAACACTGGGGTGCGCGCGGAGATCCAACCCTCCACCGTCTCGTACCTCGCCGAATCGCTGGGACCTAAACTACTAAACGGAACAGCGCAAGAGACAAGAGATTTATACTGGTTCGGCCACCATTGTGGTGTAATACCCTACTCCGGTGTGTGGTGTGGTGGATTGCCTCTTGGGCTAATGAGGAACAATACAAGGAAGAACAGCCTCGCGAGTGCATTCTTGGTGGGTGCGATGAACTGCTAGGTGGGGTTCGATCGCTCTAGCTACTGGTTTCTTGATGAGGATTCAGATCTCTCTGCCTGGGGTGGCTACTCCTATTTATAGGCGAAGGCCTGGGCCTCTTCCCAAATATTGAGCGGGAAGGCGCCAACAATTAGCCATTTGAAGGGAACAGCGGGTACACTTATCGACTAAAGTTGGTCCTCGCCGCCCAAAGGCTCTGGTGATGGCGCCTACTTGGGCTCCACAATGACTCCCTTCCGGCCGTTGGGCTGGTCTTGGTCTTGTTGCACAAAGCGGATGCCTTTGCTTGATGCTCTCGCTGCGCTTGCTCCCTTTGCACCAAAGGGGAAAGGAGGACATTCTTGTGGGCTGGCGCCCGATCGCGCCCTTGGTGCGTCATGGCTTGCGTCATGGGCGCCTCGCGAGTACCCTGCCTTGAACTCTCCGCCTCCTCATGAGCCAGCTGACGAGGCCGTGCTGAGAAGCTCCTTGTCGTCCGCCCGATGCTTGGCCCCTCGCGAGGTCTTGAGCTTGCGTTGATGAAGATGGGGCGTCTGGGCCTCCTCCGAGCCACGCCGCAGCGCGCAGCGAGCAAGTCTGGGACCCCGTTCCCGAAGCGCCGACATAGCCCGGGCCCATGGCGTGCCGAACTTGGCGGCGAGGCGAAAGGGCAAGTCTTGAGCGTCGCGAGCCCCTAACAGCCTGCGGCCTTAGGCGCCAGCGTGGCGGTTGGTTGGGCGCGTCGCGCTGCTTCCCCACGATGCCTCGGTAACCACCCGGATTCGACAAGTCCCTGCATGCAGAGTCGGTCATGATTACCGGTGATCGTGGAGGCCGACGGTTGGCCTTCGCCGGCTATAAGTATGGAACGGCGCGCGCCCTTCCAGTCTATCCTTCTGTTTCTCCTCCTCCTCGTTTCATCTGGTTGCCATGGCTCCAATTCGCCGGTTCTCCACGGGAGAGAAGGGAAAGGCTCCTGAAGAGGATCTGACCTGCTCCCCCAAAAGCGGCTTGCCCTCTCAGTGTCGAGGCAAGGCGCTCACCGGGGGCGCCCATGCCACAGTGCAGCGGCCGCCACCAGGGTTCCCTCTTCCCTTGTCTGCGCACATTAGGCGTCTCTGAAGGAGGCGGCGCCGGCGCCTGAGCGCGCGCCACGCGCCGGCCGGAGTCACGAAGTGTGCCTCTTCCCCCACAGGTCCACGCCGAGGCTCTGCCGGGAGTTCGTGCTTGGCGTCGCCACGCCTCCTAAATCTTGGATTCGTCTTCCTTCTTTCTTCGCCTCCATCGTCCGGAAGGAACCCCACAGGACTCTGCTGCAACACGCCCGGCTGCGGCACCCTCGCGACAGGGCGAGGTCGCGATGAGTTACCGGCGAGTCTTCATGACTCGAGGCTGGGGCGAGTCGCCGGGTCTCTGGAGGGCGGCGCCCTCACGATCCACCTGGAGTGCGATGGTGCTTGGCGGTGTCCTTCAAGGCCTTGACGGGAGGTCGTCGGCTGGAGTGCTGCCCGGGAGAGGTGGTCGAGGTCCCGCTGCGGTGAGGCGAGGCCGACCGACCACTCCTTGGCAGCTCCTCGAGCGGCAGGGCGTCGGAGGATCCAGCGACTCCGCCGAGCTCCTCGCGACTCGGAGGCGGCGGCAGCAGCCTGAGCCCCGAGCCTGCGCGCTCCCGGGCAGGCGGGCTCGTCGAGCCGTCGCCGCCCCCGATCTGGATGGGGTTGGCGCCCGGTGCGGGCGGCCCACTTTGTTGATGATGGCGTCTACCACGGCGGTCCACAGTCGTGGGACTCCTTAGGATTCGCGTCTTTTGTTCTGCGAGGCCAAGAATGTACCCAGGGGGCTTGCAAGATGCTTGTAACCGTTTGTCAATATGATCCTTATTGTGAAGCGATGCAAGATGCTTATTCCGTCTTAAGCTTAGTTTCTTCCTTTCGGACCTCGTGAGGGCTTGATGCTCTCTGCCGGCAGGCCCCAGTCCCAAAGCGGCTTCGGCCGTCGCTGGTATCTCCAGCTCGTGATGCCGTGGTCAAGGCGGAGGTGGCGGCCGAGTCGGTAAGAGCCCTGAGTCGTGATGCTCGGGGTCCCCTTAGCGCTCAAGCAGCCATCATTGGTGAGAAAGGAGGCGACATTGCTAACACGGGGTTGCATTGAGTGTGGGGATGGTGTTGCGATAACTAGTGTGTCCGGGGTGACTTATCTCGAGGTCGGGACAATGCTTCTGGTGCGGCGCTAGGTCCGTGCCTTGGCGGCGAGAGATTGAGTGGCGAGTCGTTCGTGCTCCTTGGAGGGACCCTGCAGGTTCACCACAAAAGGAACAAGAGCTCGCCATGCAGCGTCGTTAGTTCTGCCATTAGTTGCTTGGGAGGCGCGAGAGGCCTCGCGAGGTGTGTTGGGGCACCCGTGAGCCAGCAGGACTCCACGGGCCCTACCTCAAGCGGGTTGCACTGGCTCTGGGCCTTATCTTGAGTGTGTTCCTGCAAATTTGGCGGATGCGAGGCTCTCGTCTTGGGTCCCAGCTCTCGGGCTGGTCTCGGCCGTTCTTGGCAAGCAGTCAGCGATGCCATGGACAAGACCCGGAGGGTGAGGCAGGAGGCCGGTAGGAGCCACTGAGTCGCGATGCTCGGGCACCCCCCTTTAGCAGCATAGCTGGGTTAGATGCAGCAACTCTCGCCCTCGGGTCCGGCTCTCGGGCTGGTCTCGGCCGTCGGCAAAGCCGGTCGCGATGCCATGGACAAGACCGGAGGGTGAGGCAGGAGAGCGGTAGGAGCCCCAGTCGCGATGCTCGGGCACCCCCTTTAGCAGCATAAGCTGGGTTAGATGACGAAACTCGTCCTCGGGTCCGGCTCTTGGGATGGTCTCGGCCGTCGCCGGGCAAGCCAGGTCGTGATGCCATGGACAAGACCGGAGGGTGAGGGCAGAGAGCCGGTAGGAGCCACGAATCGCGATGCTCGTGCACCCCGTTTAACGTGCAAGATTCCGTCACCCAGGAAAAGGCACCAAATAACAAGCATGGTGGAGCGAGAGCATAATCCTAAGGAAAACGTAAGAAGGATACATGCCGCTTGGACAGGCCCGAGCGGCTTGGGGATGATGCAGCCCGAGGGGTGCCCCCAACAGGATAGGCTAATGACATGAAATAAAAGGGGGACATGCCGCAGGGACGGACCCACCTGGCCTGGGAATAATGCGGCCCTGAAGGCGCTCCCAGCCGGAAACAAAACTTAAAGATGTCACCTGGTGATGTTGGGGACGAAGGGGTGTTGGTGTAGCGGACTCGGTGGGCTGAGGGAGCCGATCCGCACGAGCCCCCAGGCCCGGGGGCCTCGGGAGGACCCGGAGGCGCTGGCGGCTCCTCGGGGGCCATCTCCATCTCCGCCCGGCTGCGGCGTGCTCGACCTCTCGAGCCTCGGGATGGCCCTCATGAGATCTTTGGTGCGCACAACCGTGTTTGGCAGGCCGTGAGGCATGCGCCGCATAGCTGTGGGCGGGCCCTCGCAATGTCCCACTCCACGAGGGCCAGGCGCTCTTGAGGCGCTGGCTCGGTTGAGCCTGGTATGTCGATCTGAGACGCATCCCACCATCCTCGCTGGATGGGGGGCCACAGTGAGTGGCAGCGGCTGCCCCTCATGACCATTGACTCTTGTAGTTCCTGAATGGCCTTGCTGACGAACTCCTGAGGGTTCGGCCTCCTTGCCTTGCTCCTGCTTGCGGGAAACGTGCTTCAAAGCACACCTCCACGTGGTGCCCAAGCGCCTCCCTCGTGACCTTGGCGAGGTCGGCGGCCCTCCAGGGGAGAGCCCCCGAGCCCGGCCTGAGGAGGGCGCCGGGCGCGCTTTCCTATGTGATGGAAGGAGGCTCCCCCTGGCCTGGTGCGGGCCCTGAGGGGCCTGCCTCTTGAGGAGCCGGGCTGGTCGATGTCTTCTTCTTCTTGGGTGCGGCCTCGGAGGCCCCTGCTGCTTGTGGTGCAGGTCTTCTAGCGATGCGACTGAAAGGCTTGCTCCGGGGAGCACCTGCGTCTCTCTCTTCACAGGGCACCGTGATGACCCCGCCGCTTCTGGCATCTTGAGGGCGTTGTAGCCGTGGTGGAGTTCTGACCATGAATTTGGCCAGCGCGGGTACCCGAGGATGGCGTTATCGGCAGCGAATGTGGGCGACGTCGAAGTCGATGAGCTCGGTGTGGTAGTTGTCGCGAGCCCGAAGGTGACAGGAAGCGGACCTGCCCGATCGGGACCGTGGAGCCGTCGGTGACTCGGAGAAAGGCTTGGTTGGCTGAAGGCTGGTAAGGCGCTTGAAGATTGTTGAATGTTTCCACGGACGGGGCGTTGAGTCCTGCCCGCCGTCGATGAGGGTCTTGGTGACCAGCACATTGCGATGATTGGGAACAAAGCATCGGAGAACTCCGGCTGTGGCGCGCGACTTGAGCTGATCCGCTGAGCTGAGCGTGATGGCGCCGCCAACCACCTAAGAGGCGCGTGGCCTCGAGCTTGGGAGGACTGCATTCACTTGCGGGCGAATTGCTTGAAGATCTGGCGAGAGGCTGGGGCTTGAGCTCCGCCCAGGATCTGAGGCGATCGACGCGGTTCTGAAGCCCCAGCCCCTCGTCCTGATGACGGTCCTCAATTCTCCTTGGCTGCGGCGGCAGTGGAGGGAGGCCTGCGTTCCCCTGCGGGCGATCCTCGCGAGGCTGATCCCTCCAGCCTCCCTCGCGAGGCGGGTCTTGCCAACGGTCCTCGCGAGGTTGGTTGCGCCACCCTTGGCACGGGCCGTGGTCTTCCCAGCGTCTTGCATTCCTTCCTCCTCCTCGGCCGTAGCCCTGGTCGCTGCGCTCGGGGCATCTGCCGACCCTTCCTTCGCGTACGGCCCGGAGCTCTTGGCATTCATTGGTGTTGTGGGTGTGGAGGTCGTGGTACACGCAGTACCGACTGCCCTTGGAGGACTCGGGCTGATCTCTGCCTCGCTTGGTGTCTGGTTCGGCTGCGAGTACGGCAGCCCCTTTGCGCTTCACGACCTTGGCCTTGGAATTCTTTTCTTCGGGATCCGTGGCAGGCAGCTCGAGGAGGGATAGGCGCCCCTCCTCAGCCCTGGCGCACTTGGTCGCCAAGTGGAACAGCTCCAAGGAGGTGCACAGATCTTCATGCATCGCCAGCTCCTCCTTCATCTTGACGTCGTGCATGCCGTCGGAGAAGGCAGAGATGATGGCCTCCTCCGTTACCCTGGGGATCTTGAGGCGTGCGTTGTTGAAGCGCTGGATGTACTTTTGCAGGGTTTCCCCTGGCTGCTGCTTGATTCGGCGCATGTCGCTCACGGCGGGTGGCCGGTCGCGAGTACTACTGGAAGTTGGCGATGAAGCGGGTGCGCATCTCGGCCAGAAGAGATCGTGCTCATGGCAGATTCAGAGCCAGTGCGGCTCCGTCCTTGGCGCCATGGGAAACCAGTTCGCCATGACCTTTTCATCCCGTTGGCAGCCTCGATGCCCAGCTCTTAGAGCTGGAGGAACTCCGTAAGTCAGCTGTGTAAATCGTGGCGAGGAGGCAGGTCCGGCTTGAACTTGGCGGGCCACACGACGCTGCGCAGCTCGAAGGTGAAAGCGTGGCAGCCCGCCGTGGCAGCTGGGGCCTCGGACGACGAGAGAGCTTGGTCTTGCGGGCCTCCTGCGCGCGGCTAGGGGCACAGGTCTGACGTCGGCTGGGCGGGAGCGCTTCGGGCAGCTTCGTGGGCGAGGAACTTCTTGACAGCTCTGCTCTTGCAGCGCACGGCGCTGGCGGGCGGTTTCGCCAGGCCCACGCGCCTTGGGGCCAGGCGCTTCTTGAGGAGGAGGCGGCTGAGGCCCGGGAGCTTCATCGCCCAGGGCGGTGCGTGCAGCGAGACGGACGGTGCGGGGCGCCTCTGCAGCGCAGACGAGCTCGGCGACTTCGGTCGAGCCATTCTTCGTGACGCTGCCGACGGCCACGGTAGCGCAGGAGCTCGTTTGCGCGATGATTGCAGCTCGAGCCTCCATGGCGCGCGGCGCGCGTGACGAAAGAACCAGCGGGGTGAGCAAAGGCGTGGCGGTGTGGCTGTCCCGCCTCATGGACGGGTGCCGGGGCGCTTGCTGCTCGTTTCCGCCGGGCCGCTAAGCGGCGCCGACGGCAGACGACGGAACGGCAGCGCCCCACCGACGGAGCTGTCTGGGCGACATGGGAGGCGTAGGGCGGCTCGGCGCTCAGCAGAGCCCGACGGGCGCCGACATGGTTGTGGTGGTCGGGAAGAACGAGGCGACGAAGGTAGATTCCGACGCACTTACCGGGCGCGCTAAATGTCGGATTCGGTTCGCAGACCCTTGAGGTTCGAACACTGGGGTGCGCGCGGAGATCCAAACCTCCACCGTCTCATACCTCGCCGAATCGCTGGGACCTAAACTACTAAACGGAACAGTGCAAGAGACACGAGATTTATACTGGTTCGGGCCACCATTGTGGTGTAATACCCTACTCCAGTGTGTGGTGTGGTGGATTGCCTCTTGGGCTAATGAGGAACAATACAAGGAAGAACAGCCTCGCGAGGGTCTGTTCTTGGTGGGTGCGATGAACTGCTAGGTGGGGTTCAGTCGCTCTAGCTACTGGTTTCTTGATGAGGATTCGGATCTCTCTGCCCTGGGGTGGCTACTCCTATTTATAGGCGAAGGCCCTGGGCCTCTTCCCAAATATTGAGCGGGAAGGGCGCCAACAATTGGCCATTTTGAAGGGGAACAGCGGGTACACTTATCCTGACTAAAGTTGGTCCTCGCCTGCCAAAGGCTCTGGTGATGACGCCTGCTTGGGCTCCACAATGACTCCCTTCCAGCCGTTGGGCTGGTCTTGGTCTTGTTGCATCGAAACGGATGCCTTTGCTTGATGCTCCCGCCTGCGCTTGCTCCCTTTGCACCAAAGGGGAAAGGAGGACACTGCATGGGCTGGCGCCCGACTGGCGCCCTTGGTCGTCATGGCTTGCGTCTTGGGCGCCTCGCGAGGTACCCTGCCTTGAACTCTCCGCCTCCTTATGAGCCAGCCTGACGAGGCCGTGCCTGAGGAAGCTCCTTGTCGTTCGCCCCGCGAGGCTTGGCCCCTCGCGAGGGTCTTGAGCTTGCGTCGATGAAGATGGGCCGTGCTGGGCCTCCTCCGAGCCACGCCGCAGGCCGCAGGCAGGCAAGTCTGGGGACCCCCGTTCCCAGAACGCCGACAATGACGGAAAGCCTTGGCCACAAGAGATTTTGAGCCGGCATGATGACCACAGTCTCCTTCATGGATCTCATGAAGTATCTCCTGACCCTCCGCAGGCGACACACAGCGTTGAAACGCCCCAGTGACACTGCGCTGATGTAACTCGGCATGAACA
Source organism: Aegilops longissima (assembly GCA_021605205.1). Classification (NCBI taxonomy): domain Eukaryota; kingdom Viridiplantae; phylum Streptophyta; class Magnoliopsida; order Poales; family Poaceae; genus Aegilops; species Aegilops longissima. The sequence goes on along the minus strand of CM038677.1, from coordinate 663,397,201 downwards.
ATCGTCACAGATTTGGACCGCCTGATGATTTGTCTCGCCAAGGTCTCATCCTCAGGCAACTCTCCCCAGGTCATATAGGCCAAATATGGCACTGTCCAATCCGGGATGACGTGAAGAGCGGCCACCAGCGTGCCTCCGGTGCCGCATCGCTAGTTCTTCCTCTATAGGTACCTTGGATGAAGGATTATGCAAAACGTTGAGAAAGGTGTTAGGCGGCACCGGCTTACGCTGAGATCCCAGCCGGCTTAAAGCATCAGCCGCCTCATTCTTCCTTCGATCAATGTGCTCCACTTGATAACCTTTGAAGTGCCCAGCCACAACATCAACTTCACGACGGTAGGCCGCCATAAGGGGATCCTTGGAGTCCCACTTGCCTGACACCTGTTGAACCACGAGATCTGAGTCGCCCAAGCACCTTACCCGGCTCAAATTCATCTCTTTGGCCATCCGGAGACCATGGAGTAAGGCCTCGTGCTTAGCTGCATTGTTAGTACAAGGAAACATAAGCCGACACATAACCAAATTTGTCACCTCGAGGGAAGTTAAAACAACTCCAGCCCCGAGCCTTCTAACTACTGGACCCATCAAAGTGAATAGTCCAATTATGTGTTATCTGGCTTCTCCTCAGGTGCCTGCAATGCTGTCTAATCATTGATAAAATCCACCAGGGCTTGAGACTTGATAGCAGTCCGAGGCATGTATTTCAAACCATGAGGCCCAAGCTCAATGGCCCACTTGGCGACTCGTCCCGTGGCCTCTCTATTCTGTATGATGTCTCCTAAGGGGGCAGAGCTTACCACAGTGATAGGATGACCTTGGAAGTACTGCTTCAGCTTCCGGCTTGCCATGAACACTCCGTAAACAAGTTTCTGCCAATGTGGATACCTTTGTTTAGACTCAATGAGTACCTCACTGATGTAGTAAACCGACCGTTGAACCGGATGCTCCTTGCCAGCCTCCTTGCGCTCCACCACGATGGCAACACTGACGGCTCGTGCGTTAGCAGCCACATATAACAATAATGGCTCCCTATCAATGGGAGCCGCAAGGACTGGCGGCTCAGACAAATGTCTCTTTAAATCTTCAAAGGCAGTATTAGCAGCATCACTCCAGACAAAAGTGTCTATTTTCTTCATCATCTGATATAGCGGTAGGGCCTTCTCACCTAACCGGCTTACGAACTTGCTTAAAGAAGCAATACGACCCGCCGGTCGCTGAACATCATTGATGCACACCGGTTTAGCCAAAGAGGTGATTGCCTTGATCTTCTCCGGGTTAGCTTCAATGCCTCTGTTTGAGACCAGAAAACCCAGAAGCTTGCCTGCAGGTACACCAAATACACACTTGGCTGGGTTAAGCATCATCTTATAAACCTGGAGATTATCAAAGGTCTCCTTTAAATCAGATATCAAGGTTTCCTTCTCCCTGGATTTCACCACGATGTCATCCACATAAGCATGAACATTGCGCGCAATTTGATCATGGAGACAAGATCTTGTACACATCGGCGATAAGTCGCTGAGGCGTCTTGAGCCCAAATGGCATAGATACATAGCAGAAGGCTCCAAACGGAGTGATGAAAGCCGTCTTCTCCTGGTCCTTAACTGCCATTTTGATCTGATGATAGCCAGAGTAAGCATCCAAAAAGCTCAATCACTCGCAACCCGCCGTAGCATCAATGATTTGATCAATACGGGGGAGGGCAAAGGGATTAGCCGGACAAGCCTTATTTAAGTCCGTGTAATCCACACACATCCGCCAGGTGCCGTTCTTCTTGAGCACGAGCACCGGGTTAGCTAACCACTCCGGGTCAAAAACTTCAACAATGAACCCAGCCGCTAAGAGCCGGGCGACCTCCTCTCCAATAGCTTTCCGTCTTTCCTCATTGAACCATCGAAGAAATTGCCTGACCGGCTTATACTTCAGATCAATATTAAGAGTGTGCTCAGCGAGCTCTCTCGGGACGCCCGACATGTCAGAAGGTTTCCATGCAAAGATGTCCCGGTTCTCACGGATGAACTCGATGAGCGCGCTTTCCTATTTAGGATCCAAGTTGGCACTAATGCTGAACTGCTTAGAAGAGTCGCCTAGAGTAAAGTCAACAAGCTTCGTTTCAGCGGCCGATTTAAACTTCAACGCCGGGTCATGCTCTGTAGTTGGCTTCTTCAGAGAGGTCATATCTGCCTGGTCAACATTATCTTGATAAAACTTTAGCTCTTCTGCCGCACAAACAGACTCAGCATAAGCCGCGTCACCTTCTTCACACTCCAAGGCTACCTTTCAACTCCCATGCACAGTGATGGTGCCCTTGTGACCCGGCAACTTTAGCTGCAGATAAACATAACACGGCCGTGCCATGAACTTGGCATAAGCCGGCCGCCCAAACAGAGCATGATATGGAATCTTGATTTTGACCACCTCAAACGTCAATTTCTCAGCCCTGGAATCATATTCATCTCCAAAGGCCACCTCCAATTCAATCTTACCGACCGGGTATGCCGACTTACCAGGCACCACCCCATGGAAAACGGTGTCGGATGTCTTTAAATTTTTGTCAGTCAAGCCCATGCGTCGAAAGGTCTCGTAATAGAGTATGTTGATACTGCTACCTCCGTCCATGAGTACCTTGGTAAATTTATATCCACCGACCTGAGGTGCCACCACCAAGGCTAACTGACCCGGATTATCAACCCGGGGCGGGTGATCTTCCCTGCTCCATACAATAGGATGCTCTGACCACCTCAAGTAACGGGGAATTGCCGGCTCAACAGAGTTCACGACCCTCTTATGAACCTTCTGGTCACGCTTGCACAAGCTAGTGGTGAACACATGATACTGCCCACTATTCAGCTGCTTCGGATGGCTTTGATAACCCGACTACTGCTGCTGTTGTCCTCCTTGACCAGGCTGCTGTTGATTATAGCCGCTTTGATTTCCCTGAAAGCCGGAACTTGAACCGCCGCCCGGGCCATGAAAGCCGCCGACTCCTGAGCCGCCGCCTGACCCATGATTGCCATCAAACGTGTTGAAATTCTTGAAAGCCTTCATGATCGCGCAATCTTTCCATAAGTGGGTGGCGGGTCGTTCCCGGGTGCCGTGTCTCGGGCAAGGCTCATTGAGTAGCTGCTCAAGAGATGGGCCTGACCCGCCAGATCGAGGGGCGGTTTTCCCTTACATCTCTGATTGTTACCCTGCGCATTGGCATTGGCCACAAACTCCGGGTTACCCTCAGCCTTACGCTTGTTCCCTCCTTGATTCATCGGGTTATGATGCTGACCCTTTCCATTGCCGTTCTTCTTTCCCTTCCCTGTCTTTTCCTCATCAGACGCAGGATCCTTGGTACTATCAGAGTCAGCGTATTTGACTAAAGCTGCCATCAGCATACCCATATCATTGCAATCACAGTTAAAGGCGCCGGTTTACATCTTAGCGGCTCAAAGCGGCAATTCTTCTCAACATGAGGACTCTGAGCGGCATCCATCTTATCGCATTTAATGTATTATCTCCTTGACCCGGCGCACCCAATGAGTTGTGGATTCACCCTCCTCCTGCTTACAATTTGTCAAATCCACAATCGACATAGATTGCTTGCAAGTGTCTTTGAAGTTCTAGATGAATCGGGCCTTTAGCTCTGCCCATGAACTAATGGAATTGGGCGGCAAGCCCTTTAACCAAGACCGGGCCGTTCCATCCAACATCATGGTGAAGTACTTAGCCATTGCTGCGTCGCTGACCTCCAACAGCTCCATGGCCATCTCATAACTTTCGATCCACGCTCCGGGCTGTAAGTCGGCCGTGTAATTCGGCACCTTTCGAGGTCCCTTGAAGTCCTTGGGTAGACGTACATTACGTAGAGCTGACACCAAACAAGGAACACAGCCGGTTCTAGTAGCCACTCCCGTCTCAACGGAAGTCGTCGGATACTCTGGGAGATCTTGATGAGCCGTCTGTTGAGCCGCTAGCTGAGCCGCCCGCTCGTCCTCCTGACGTATTCGGTCTTGTACCGGGTTATAGCCACCGGGCTGGTTACGGCGCTGGGCGTTGCTTGACAAAGCTTCTGACTCCGTGTGCCTGCTGTAACTTGGACTCCGGTTTTGACGAGGCGGTGCTAACCAAGGCGGAGGAGTCAAATGAATCCTGTCTCTGCTATAAGAATAAGTCTCTTGCTGAGCCAGGGCCATCTGGACAAGTTCTCTAATCCTCCGGGTCTCCACCGCTGTCGGATCATCATCGTCCACTGGGAGAGCCGCCAAACGCGCCGATGCTGTGATTAAGTTCTCCATGGGGCTGGAAAAGTGACCTAGTGGTATTGGTACATAGCGGGGCGGGGCCATACTCCCATGAAGAGGTGCCATCTCTCGAGGCTGAGCCGGTCCTCCCGCTCCGACTGTCATGAACTGATTTGCTTCGGGCGGGTTGCTAGGGCCGGCACCGGGTGTAGCGAAAAGGTTCCGAGGGTCGTAAATCGGAGGCAAACGGGATTGAGTTTTCTGGTGCCTCCTTCTCATCACCTCATTAGATGCGTTCAGGCTCATCTTAAGCTGGAAAGCCTCTAACTGGAGCTGCTGCGCCCGTGCATCCAAAGCTGCCCGTTCTGTAGCTAACCTGGTGTTCTCAGCTGCCAAGGCCTCCTTGGCCGAGCTATCTCCTCACACACCTGTGCCACCTCCGCGTTATGCTCATCTTGATTTGCAGGAATAACCGTGGCGGTTAACATGGCCATAAGCTTATCCATGAGATCCATCAGTATCTGAGCCGGCGGGCGCACATGGCCTCCTGCCCCGGCCGCTCCTGACCCGGACGTTATTGCTGCAGCGGTTGTAGAGTTTTGGCCGGGTTGAGTCCCAGCCATGAAGACTCCTGCCCAGCTTGGCGGCTCATAGGGGTCCGGAATACTGGGGCCATCGGAACAGCCCCCAAGCACGCCATCTTGCACTTGATACAGCGAATCTGTTGAACCGGCGGACGAATCACCGTCAGAGAGGACGGCCGTCTCACCACCATCTTCAGATCCTTCAGAAAGTTCCTCTCCGTGGATGCAGCTCACGAAGGTATGCTTCATGATGGTTTGTAATCGAGCGGGTCTCGCGCACTGAGCCGTCTCGACGAGGTCGGTGCAGTTGTCTGGCTCAGGGCCTGGCTCACCAATCCGGCCAATGAAGACGTGGATTCCGCCGAAGGGGACCCGGTACCCGTACTCAATTGAGCCGGCGTCGGGGCCCCAGCCTTCGTCATCGATGTAGATCTTGCCGCGACGACTCTTGGTCATCCGCCAATCACGTATCCTCGAGCCCTTCGAAGCTGCCCTTCAAGAACTCAAATCCACCGTGCGCTGGCCCCACGGTGGGCGCCAACTATCATGGAATTGTCACGGAAGATGTCCTCTTGCAAGGACTTAGTTGTGGAGCCATCTCAACTAGGAAGCTTAAAGGGGTTAATCGGGACAAAGGACACGAGAGGGTTATACTAGTTCGGCCCCTTACGGTGAAGGTAAGGCCTACATCTAGTTGGATTGATATTGCTAGGGTTTCGATGACCAGGGAGCGAAATACACTATGCCCTGTTCTCGAGGAGTTGTTTCTTGCCCTAAGGCGCCAAGTGGTCGTCCCTTATATACGGGTTGGCGCCCCACGACCCTCTGAGTCCCCGGCTCATAGACAGTGTCCGGCTCGGTGACTAGTTAATTCTACCTTATGTTACAAGTCATGTCATCATGGCGGTTTACCACTATGGGCCTTAAGCCGCCTGTGGGCCTTAGACCCTTTATTGAACTGCCATCTTCACGCTTGGTCTTGGGCTTCTTTCTGATGAGTCTTATTTGTGTAACCCGGCCCCTCCTGGGCGGCTTACACAAATAGTTATATCCCCAACACCGCTGGTCGGAATGATTCAAACAATATGTCATTGGAAAGATATCGACGAGACGCAACTCTTTCATGTAGAACTCTCTCTCTAATTCTTTACGGTTTAAGAGGAATTTCGAATTTACCGAAATGCTGACACTGTTTTTTGCAACACCCAAATCGACATGGATACTTCATCCGACTGAAAACCGCACTGCAACGGGCGAAAAACCACACTGCATCATACAGGTAAGAGAACTGCATGGTTTATTTTATTCAAACGTAATTTTTTCAAGGACGAGAAAGTAGAGTGCACTTCACATCGGGTGTAAATGAACCACAACACTATCAAGAAGTGAACCGCATTACTTTTTTTTGCTTTCGTAACAATTTTTTTGCATTTACGGGATGAACAACATCATACGGCTGACCGCACTACTTCGGAATGAAAACCGCACTGCATCGGACGAGCAACGGGGCAAGCGAGCCGCATGGTTTCTAAATGCATTTTTTGTTTTAAATGGATTGTACGAAAAGTCCTTCATAGTGGACTTTTTTCAAGACCAAAGCGCACTGCGTTTGCATGATTTTTTAAATACATTTTTATTTTAAAATGTGTGTACTGAAAATTCCTTCGTGGTGGACTTTTTTCAGAGCAAAGTGCACTGCATTTTTTTGCATGTTTTTTAAGTACATTTTGTTTGAAATGGACTGTACTGAAGAGTCCTTCATAGTGGACTTTTTTCAAGACCAAAGTGCATCGTATCTGCATGATTTTTTAAATGAATTCCTAGGTCAATGCTAACCTTTGCCCAGCTCCTACTTTTTCTGCACTGACCTGACCGACTGAGATCTCCAACAAGTAAGCAACCAACTGCTTTGCTTCAGTCGCTGCATGCTTAGTACTACAGCAACAAGTTTTCCCAGCACAAGCATTACACATTTGCACTCGACCCTAGCTTCAACAGGGCAATGTGCATGAAAGAATGCATTTTCGCAGACTGATGGAACCTCATAAGTTGAAACATACTGTAGTAGTGAAATGATTGGCTAGCACAATGGACCAGCAAATGTCCATCACGAGCAAGCATGTAGTATACACAGTGGAGCAACAAACTTGGGTAGTATACAGAGCAACAAATGGTTTTAGAAATCTACAGAAAAAAGAGCAAAAGAAGCTCTTTCTGAATTGCGCATGGGCGGCTACTGTTCCAGGGCGTCGTCGCCGGCGAACTGCACGTCCGTACCGCATGAAACGCTCGCGTCGTGCACATGGTTTGCTTCCACCCACACACTGGACTGCATGGTGCCACCGGCTGTGCTGCTTACACTCACGCAGTGGACTGCATGACCAAAATCAACAGAAAAAAAACTGAAAAATACACACACAAAAATTGTGAGATCCAAGCCCAGGGACTGCACGGTGCCGACGAGTGTGCTGCTTCCACTCACGCAGTGGACTGCACAACCAAAATCAACAGCAAATACACAAAAAAATTGTTAGCTCCCAAGCCTAGCAAGCTGCTGCTCGTCCTTGATCTCATGGCTCAGGACGCAGGTGCTCAGGTGCGGCGGCCCAGCAGTCCAAAAAATTCGATGCGATGGCTCTTCTCATTGCACATACCTGGCAACCGAACCACCTGATGCCCAATCTGCACTGCACGAGGAGTCACAGTGCACTGCACGCCCACGGCCGTGCTGCTCCAGCGACGGAGGATGGGAGGTGGAAGAGGGGGACAGAGGGGCAGCGAACCACGAACTTGGCGGCCCTGCGCGGGTACTTGGGGTGCGATCTGACCGGGGGTGCCTGGATCCATCGTCGGAGGTTGTGGGAGAGGAGGTGCAGCAGGGATTTCGGCCGCCGCGGTCTCTGACGCGGGATGGAAGGGATGTAGGTGACCGGCTCGCCGTGTGCCGGAGAGGAGGATAGCTCGTCGGATCTGCCATACCTCTCCTCCCATGGCACCCAGACCTTGCCAAGCCCCCTCTGGCGCTTCCCTTTCCGTCCGTCGAGGGTTGGTGGAGGCAGATGCAGAGGGGAGGGAGGCATTGGCGAGTGGATCCTGCCGCCCTCCCCCTGCCCCGTGCGCGCTACCCAGGTCGCAGGGACCGGCGCACCTCGATCCCACGTGGGGATGCTGCCCCATGGCTTGGCGGCGCTGTTGCCCGGAGGGAGGCGGTGCCTTGATCGCCTTGGCCGGTGATCAGGCGGTTGGGGAGGGGAGACGAGGGAAGGTGGAGCGGATCCCACCAGATCCGGTGGTTGTTGGGAGGGCCTTGGCCGCGGGAGGTAGTTGGCTGGTCGGGGGGGGTCCCAGGCAATGGCGGTGGGCGGTATAGGAAGGCGGGGCAGGGGAGGCTGGTGGCGCGGGTGAGATGGTGGTGGTGGGGTGTGGTGGTTGGGTCCGTCTCCACAGTGCTTGATTCTTGGGTATGTGGTGGTGGGCGGCGGGCTTGGCGCAGTGGTGGTGGGCGGGCGGATGCGACAAGGAGGCAGGTCGTGGAGATTGGGGAGAGCGGTCGGTCGTGGGGGCTGGTGGGTGGTTGTGGGAGGAGGTGTGGGTTCTTATTATGTTTTTTCGTTCGGGGGTGTTAGCAGAATAAGAGGTATTGTTAGCATAATAAGGTCTTATAGGGTGTTATCACAATAGACTCACCTATATATATATATATATATATATATATATATATATATATATATATATATATATATATATATATATATATATATATATATAAATAAATAAACCATGAAGATAAATCAATGTTGAAGACAAATCAATTTTTGAAGATAATGCAATGTGATGCCAAAAATCTTCAAAAAAAGTTGGTGGTGGCGTTACCCGCCGTATAGGAAGTATTAGACCCAAACATGGCGCACAATTATCGTGACGCTCTGAAGTCAATTTCCTAATTAATGTATACATTACTTTGTGTGTTGCACACCTAAGTCATCAATATGCATAAGCATTAGGATGTGTGTCCATTCACAAAACATTCGAGGATCCTAAGATATTTAGCTTAGACAACAGCTTGCAAAACCTTTTCTCATCCAAGGGCTTCATGAAGATATCTGCCAATTGCTCTTCAGTGTTGACGTGACTAATATCAATGTCTTCCTTCAACACATGGTCTCTGAGAAAGTGATGACGGATCTGAATGTGCTTTGTCTTCGAGTGTTGAACTGGATTGTGAGTAATCTTGATGGTGCTTTCATTGTCACAGTAGAGGGGTACATTCTTCATGTTGATGCCATAGTCCTTGAGGGTTTGATTCATTCAGAGAAGCTGAGTGCAACAAGATCCAGCAACAATATATTCAGATTCAGCAGTGGAGAGTGATACACAATTCTGCTTCTTTGAAGACCAACAGACAAGAGATCGTCCAAGAAAATGACATGTGCCTGATGTAGACTTGTGATCAACCTTGTCACCAGCATAATCAGCATCTGAGAATTCAACTAGATCAAACTCTGAGCCCTTTGGATACCATAATCCTAGCATTGGGGTGTGAGCCAAATATCAAAGTATTCGCTTTACCGTGAGGTGATGCGACTCCTTTGGTGCCGCTTGGAATCGGTCACACATGCAAAAGCTAAGCATTATATCTGGCCTAGATGCACATAAGTACAATAAAGAACCAATTATGGAGCGGTATACCTTTTGATCGAACTCTTTACCATTGTCGTCGGGGCCCGATTGGCCTTTGGTTGGCATTGGCGTCGTGTACCCTTTGCAGTCTTGCATTCCAAACTTCTTCAGACAATCTTTGAGATATTTTTCTTGTGATATGAAGATGCCATTTCTCTGTTGACGGATTTGAAGACCTAGGAAAAATTTCAGCTCCCCCATCATGGTCATCTGATATTGCTCTTGCATCATATGCCTGAACTCATCGCTATATCTTTTGTCAGTGCAGTCAAAGATAATGTCTTCCACATAGATTTGGCATACAAACAGCTCTCCATCATAAATCTTCATAAAGTGAGTGGGATCTAAGGAACCAAGTTTGAAGCCTTTGCTTTTCAGGAAGTCTTTGAGTGTGTCATACCAAGATCTAGGTGCTTGTTTCAGGCCATACAGTTCCTTGTTGAGCTTGTATACCATATCAAGATGCTTTGGATTTCAAAACCAGGTGGTTGAGCTACATATACTTCTTCTTCAACTTTGACGTTGAGGAAAGCGCTCTTCACATCCATTTGATAGAGAATGATATTGTTGTGGTTAGCATAGGCTAGCAGTATGCGAATGACTTCAAGCCTAGCTACAGGAGCGAAGGTTTCAGCGAAATCAACTCCTTCCACTTGTGTGTAACCTTGAGCAACGAGACGAGCTTTGTTTCTGACAACTTGACCATGTTCATCTTGTTTGTTGCGATAGATCCATTTGGTGCCAATAATATTGTGCTTGTGAATATCAGGACGTTTGACTAGCTCCCAGACATTGTTGAGCTCAAATTGTTGAAGATCTTCTTGCATAGCTTGAATCCATTCAGGTTCCATGAAGGCTTCATCAACTTTCTTGGGTTCGGGTATGGAGACGAATGCAAAGTGCCCACAGAAGTTTGCTAGTTGCGTAGCTTTTGATCGAGTAAGAGGACCATGTGCATTGATGCTATAAAGAATCTTCTCAATTAGAACTTCATTGGCAACCCGAGGATGAACAAGTGAATAATTTGGTCTTGCTGATCGTTATATTTATCTTCAGCATTGTCTTCAGGCTGAGCATGGTCTTGTTGGGAAACGTAGCATGCAATTTCAAAATTTCCTATGCTCACGCAAGATCTATCTAGGAGATGCATAGCAACGAGAGGGGGAGAGTGTGTCTACGTACCCTCGTAGACCGAAAGCGGAAGCGTTTGCCAACGCGGTTGATGTAGTCAAACTTCTTCTCGTTCCGACCGATCAAGTACCGAGCGTACGACACCTCTGAGTTCTGCACACGTTCAGCTCGATGACGTCCCTCGTACTCCAGCATAGTATCAGGGAATTATATGAGTTTCGTCAACATGACAACATGGTGACGGTGATGGTGAAGCTATCCGCACAGGGCTTCGCCTAAGCAGTACGAGAATATGTCCGGAGGAGAGGGGGCAGCCAAGGGGGCGCCCAAGTAGGAGGAATCCTACTTGGGGCCCTAATCCTATTCGCCCCCCTTACCATAATTCCCAAAGGGGAAAGGAAGGAGGAGGGAGAGAGAAGGAAGCGGGAGGCCGAATCCCTCCCCTTCCTTTCTCTCTTCTCCTCTTTCCATCCCCCCTTATTTCGGCCTACATGGGGCGCACCAGCCCGTTAGGGGCTGGTCTGTCCCACTCTTGGCCCATTAGGCCCATCTAGTTGCCATGGGGAAGCCCAGAACCCCTTCCGGTGACCCGATATGTACCCGGTACCCCTGAACACTTCCGGCGTACGAATACCATCGTACTATATATCAATATTTACCTCTTGACCATTTAGAGACTCCTCGTCATGTCCATGATCTCATCCGAGACTCCGAACAACATTCGGTCACCAAATCACAAAACTCATGTCAGGACCCCGATTCTAAGTCACACTGCTCATATCACTTTGCGGCCTCACGCACGGTATTCCCACGGGTGTTGCCTTACCATGGTCCGGGACCGTTTGCGCCTTTTGTCTCATGTATATGATAGTGTCGCTAGCATCCATATGACATAGAACCCGGGCCGACATGACTAGTCGTGAACCCAAAGTGGCACTAACTTACAGGGACAGGCTTACATGAATCAACATCGAGCATATCGGTCAACAGCGTGCGAATCCGGGCTGTAGCACTGGGCTAACAGGACTCTGGGAACCCGGGCTGTAGCAGGCTAGGCAGGACTCGGATGTCATCGCGTGACATTTCCTGAGGGACGTAACCACGAGAACGGCGAATCACATGCCGCCAACAGTGTTCCGGAGCGAGAGTCTTTGGGCTAGCAGGACTCCGATGAACCGGGCTGTAGCAGACTACTATGGCTGATGGTAACACAAGACTACATTTCCCCATAAGAGAGGCTACCAAGGATAAACAACTAGGTTGTCGAATCCCACACATACCAAGCATTTCAATCATACACACAATATGCTCGATATGCATAAATACAACATGGCATCACAACATAACTCTACGACTCAAGTATTTATTCATTAGGCTCCGAGGAGCCAAGTATTACAAACATGGGTCTGATGACCCCAACATGCAGAGCATACAAGCAGCAAGCACATGCGGAAGTTTAACTTGTCTGAGTACAGACAACTACAAATGAAGAGGTCTGAGAAGCCTGACTATCTATAAGACCCTCCCAAGGGTACAAGATCGTAGCTGAGGTAACAAGCTAAACGTCGAAGTCCACGCGGAACTACTAGTGAGACTGAAGTCCCTCTGCAAAACATAAAATAAGCAAACGTGAGTACAAATGTACCCAGCAAGACTTACATTAGAACTATCTACATATGCATCAGTATCAACAAAGGGGGTGGTGGAGTTTGACTGCTGCAAGCCAGCTTTGACTCGGTGGCTATCCTGAACTACGACTGCAAGTAACTCTTTTGACGTGGCGCACACGAGTCCACATATTCACCATATCAATACACCACTATGGATCCGCTCCCGTCTCCCTACGAGAACGCCATCCATAGCACTCACGCTTATCTTGCGCATTTTAGAGTATCCACTTTCACTTGTCTATGAACTGTTATAGGCAACCCAGAAGTCCTTTACCGCGGACATAGCTATTCGAATACATGATGTTAACCCTGCAGGGGTGTACTTCTTCACACACGCTCTCACCAATTACCGCCGTTTACACGACATGTACTTGGCAACCTTTAAGCGGAAGCCCAGCGAGGGTGTCGGCCATGGCCTACCTAAACACTCAAGTCTCTAGTCCAGGTTATCGCCTATTCAGGTTCCATCCGCAGGGAGTCCGGCCGAGGTTTACACATACGGCCCCGAACAATGTGTACAAGGTTCTTTGACACCAAACGGGGGCCCGGCATACCCGACCACGTGCCTACCGCATCACAGCCCACCCCTCGGGTCAGCGCTGCGCACGGCCTCCAGCATACTACAAACACCAGAATCTACTTGCAACTCGTGGACAGAGGACAAGGGTGGTTAAGAAGCCGAGAGGGGTCGAGTTACCGGAACCCAATGTGTGGTAGTAACTTTTCATGGATCACAAACACAGAACTCTGTTCCTGAGGACAGTTTCAATGAGACAACCCACCATGTACTCCTACATGGCCTCTCACCACTACCTTTACCAAATCGTGTTCACACGCTTAGCTCACACACAGTAGGACATGTTCAACACCATTCCAATTCATCCCCGATGAATCAAACCCGACTCAACTCTAAGGAGTAGCAGGCATGACAAACAAGCATTAATGAGTAGGCACAGCAGGGCTCAAAAAACTCCTACACATGCTAGTGGGTTTCATCTATTTACTGTGGCAATGACAGGTCATGCAGAGGATAAAGGGGTTCAGCTACCGCAGCAAGTAACAGTCGAATGGTTGTTGTCCTAATGAAGTAAAAGAGAGCAGGAGCGAGAGAGTGGGATTGTATCGGAATGAACAAGGGGGTTTTGCTTGCCTGGCACTTCTGAAGATAGTATAGTTCTTCATCGATGTCATTGAACTCATCGTCGGTACGTCGACTACTGAGAGGGGGCAAGCACCGGCAAACAAGGAAGAACACAATCAATGCAATGCATAATATTATGCATGATCATGACATGGCAATATGCTGTGGTTTGAGCTAATGCAACTAGCAACAAGTTAAATGAAGTTGGTTTGAATCCAAGATTCACATTCAAACTCCACATGTGAAGGTTTAAATGCCATTTATATGATTTGTGCTACACAACAGCTATAAGTTGTTCGAACATGCATGAAAATGATACAGATGGATAGATTGGATTTTTCTGATCATTTTTCATATATAAATTATTTAATTTGGAGTTACGGCTGAATTTCTATGATTTTTTGAAGTTTTAGCTATTTTCTGGAATTTCCTGAATTAAAATAAATCCAGAAAATACATATTGCATCAGCATGACATCACCCTGATGTCAGCAGGTCAACTGGGCGCTTCCAGGTCAAACCTGACCAGTGGGGTCCACTGGTCGGTGACTAGGGCTAGTTAGTGACGCTGATAGGTGGGCCCGGTCAACACACAAGTCAGCATGGTCAAGACTAACGTGTGGGGTCGGTCAAAGTGTGACGGGGCCAGGTCAAACTGAACTGTGGGGCCCGTGGGGGTTAGTTTTATTTAAACAGGAACAAACCGGGTTAATTAGGGCGTGGGGCCCATATGTAAGTGAGTTAGGGGGTAATTAGCAGGGTCATTAGTGGCTAAGTAAGTGCGCCACGTCGGCGTCACCGGAGTTTAGCCGGCGGTGACCAAAACCATGGCGGCAACTCGCCGGAGTTGCTCGGGTTTCGCGTACAGGCCGCGGTTTGAACCGCGGTTGGTCTCTAAGGGTAGATGGCGTTGCAGCGCCTCGGCTGGTGGCAGTAGCCGGGCCTGGGGTGGGCGAAGTTGACAACCACGAGCTCAAAGGCGGCGGCCGGAGTTCGGTGGGGCACGGGCGGGGCACTACGGCTTGCGGACGAGCGAGCGAGGTAGCTGGGCGGCATCTCTGGTGTTCCAGGAGCACATTGGTGCAACTAGTCGGAGCTGAGGTGCTCAGGAGCGAGGACCTCATCGGCCATGGCGGACGGCGGCTTCGGTTATTTTCGCGGGCAAGTGGTTACAGGACGAAAACGACGACGTGGTTAAGGGGGAAAGGACCGGGAGCTCACGGGGAGGCCGACGACAGGATCAGCTGGCTCGGGGACGTTCGGAAGGCGACGAATCCGTCGATGGAGTCCGGCGGCCGTGCTCGGGGAAGATGACTCGTGGCGGCGATGTAGGGCTCTCGTGGTGGCGTGGCTCGGGGTGGAAGAAAGATAAGGCGAGGCGGAGCTAGGGGACCAAACGGCGAGGCGAGGGGAGCACGGTGGTCGCGGCTATGGCAGCAGCGAGCTCGCGGGCGTCTCGGCCATGGTGGAGAGGGCGAGAGGAAGGTGAGGGGGAGAGTGGCGGGGTGGTCAGTGCTATCCAGACGGCTCCCGCGGGTATGTCCACGGCGCCACGCAAGCTAGCTGGCAGGAGGTGGCACAGGTGGCATCGGCGCTCACGCGTCCTAGCACGCAGCTGCTTCGGGGCGAGGGGGAGGAAGACGACAGAGAGGAGGAGGTGGGCTGGGCCGGCCAGCTCAGATGGGCCGCCAGGTGGGCTAGAGTGCCAGGTAAGTGCCCAAGTGAGTCTCTCTCTCTCTCTCTCTCTCTCTCTCTCTCTCTCTCTCTCTCTCTCTTTCTCTCTCTCTCTTTTATTTGTTTCTGTTTTCTATTATTCTGTAGTCTTTAGGGCTTTATTAAAAATACTTAGACACTTCCAAAAATCATGAAACTACTCATGATCACTGTTGGGAATATATCCTATAGTAAACATTTTAGTTTATGATTATTTGAGCATTTAAAATATTTAATAGCATTTAAATTCCCAAATGCAAATATAGTATGATTTAACCCAGAGCCCAAATATGTCATTGAAAAATGTGCATCACCTCTGGTTACTGTTTCCAGCATTTTCCAAGAATGATGAACATTTTTTAAAGCCATTTGGATTTACTGGAAATATTTTGGTTGAACCTAGTGAATTCCTTTAATGCTAGGGTTTAGGCAATCCCCATTTCAAGTTTCTTTCAAAGTTTAAACATGATGCACACATGAAGTTAGCCTAGTGCAATGCCGTGGTTAGGATGTGACAACTCACCCCACTAAACAAGAATCTCGATCCCGAGATTCAAGACGGAGGTAAATAGAAAGAGGGGACACAAAGCTAACACGATCTCATGATCCACCTTCCCTTCTCGAAGATGTTGATTCATTGCTTCGTATTGATCTTGACGTCTTTGCTTTCAAGATCTTCATCCAACACGATGATGACAAAAGGAAACTCTACAGGAAACGATCTCCCCGAAGATCGAGCACTCAAGATCAACTCATGGAGTGAGACGTTAGAACATCTCTTGAGCTGAGACATGAAAGACAGATCAGGAGTGATGGAAAGGAGGTAGATGACAAGGTTCTACTGGGTAGGCAAAAATTCCATGCTGAAAAGGATGGTGCATGATTTCAAGATAGTGATGAAATAATTGCCATGATTCCATAATATGGCACCTTAGGGGAGATGACTAGTGGGATTTTCCCTTAAGTGGCAAAAAGAATTACTTTTGATACAAAGATCATTGAAACTCTCTATACCAGCCTAAGGCAATCACAAACGATCATTTGAAGAAGTTCGAAGAATGGCATACTCCGACTAGAATGGATGATGTGGACTATCTTGTTGAAGACAACGCAACAGATGATTTTTGCTTATCACCGGAAATGGATGAGACCCATGGTAGACTGGCACAGCGATGGTGCATACTGGGAACAAAATGCAAATGTTGGGAATGATTCTAGTAACTAGGGAAAAACTCAACAGTCGAGAGTGATTCCACTGTTTGAAAGGTTTAGCATAACCGAAGGAACTGCGAGCGGATCCCATTTAATGCCGACGATAGATCCTAGTGCTTGAGCGTGCTCTCAAGAACTTGAGCGTTACCACATTCATCAAGGTTTTACCAATATCCGTGACAAGGATCCTGGCAACACATCATACTACCATGATGAATACCGGTGGAGGATGCATATGCAAAGGAAGATAACACTTTCTCAGATTTCACCTTAGCGGAGCCAAGAAGCAAAATCTGGATGATCGACCGAGAGACACTTAGCACTCCGCTTCTAATGTTCTCCTTGATGTGCTAGCGTAATCCATTCATAGATATGGTTTGATATGTAGAACATCAAGTAAAAGGTCGGACTTCAGGAACTCAAAAATCCATAAGCAACAACTAGGGAGTAAATCCTACAAAATCCTTATGGGGAGGTGGCCAACTTCCTCAATCAAGATACTAGAATAATAGGTCTTCTGGCTGGGTGTGTTGGCCACGATATCCACTTTACCGTTATCAAGAGACCAATATTATAGTTCTTGGGAGATGTTCCAACCATCATATATGCCTGAGATTCAGATCTGGTTGGTGTCAGAATATTCCAGACTCATCAAGTCTAGAAACAAAAATTAAAGTTTGCAACACAAATCAACGAGATGACGTTGCAAGATTCTCGGGAAATGAACTGCGATAGCAAGCTCCAAAACATGAGCTGGTTCTGCTACAAACATGTGAACACGTTGTCCTAGACAAGCATGGCCACATAGTAGTCTTATAATAAAACACTACCGAGTTCAGGTGGGGAAACCATCATTGCGGATAACGAAGTCCTTGCATAAGTCATATGATTAGCTCTTATGAAGGAATTCCTTTTCCTGGAACAAATCAGTTAGTGGCTTGGTGTGCTAGGGATACCCATAGAATGAAGATGATCAGTCTATCAGACCATGGAGTACTTCGCACGTGCATGACTGACTTGGGATGATTTCAGAGGAAGTTAAAACAACTTTTCTCAAATTCATGGCGGCAACTTGCATCAAATGCACGTGAATTTGAGGAGGTCACATCTTTCATCCGAACATATACTTCACGAATGGGTCATGAAGATAATGCTTATAGAAGTTTCCAATACTAACTGGATGTTCAACATGAATCATGGAGAAGATAAAAATGTTGCTGATGGGTTCAAGAACAACTCATCCAGGTTTCCATGTAAGTGGAATTCCATAATTATGAGAACAAGTGATAGCATTGGTCAGACCAAAAGATATAATGGTGTATGCTTGAGGTAACAACAACGAGTAAGACAACATTACGAATATCGTTGGTTCTGATTTGATTTGATGATAGCCCATACTCAAACCAAAAATTGGATAAGATAATAGATCCAGCAATTGACCACAAGGATCAGTCAATGAAGATATCATCTTTCTTCAACACACACACACACACACACAAAGATATCCCTTTGGAATGAACTGAGTTGGACAAGCTTTCATCTTCCAACTCTCCAAGTTGTTGTTTAGCTTAACCAACTAGCTCAGGGTATCCGACACAGATTCTTGGAGAAAGGGTGGTTTACAGGATAACCAACTTGATCACGAACTCAACATAGCGGTCAGGTGACGACCTGGTGATACTTCCTAGAAGATATTCGGAAAATCATGAACCACCGTTATGTTACTAAGCTCGAGAATAATCCTGCTTCTAAGGGCAAGACGAAATGATCAAATAAGCAAGGATTGGCACTATCCTAACTCACTGATCGAAAAGTGCACCGGAAATAAGGACTAGGTAGCACAATCTATCTTAGAATGATGATTCAATAACCAACACGCTAAGAAGGAAATTATTGTCCATTAACTGCCAAGCAACGGGGTTGCTAGGAGTATTGATTTCGCACATCACAATTCACTTGTCGGCATTCCGGTTGCAACAACACGGGAGCCGAGAAATGAATAATGATGGCGAGAAGTATCACTACAACAAGAGTTCATAAGAGTTGGTGCAATTCCCATGACATTCTTGACATAAGACGGTAATACTTCAGGACATAACAGAATCAAAAGCTGGGTTGGCATTTTGATCTGCGGAGCACAACTATTTTGACACAATCCTGGATATGGATGAGGTACTGGAGTTTGTTTCTCCTAGTCATTCTGAATAGAATGGCTTGATAGACCGCAAGAGTAATAGGCATCGATAACACGAATGCATAATCACTCCTGACTATCAATTGATAGATGAAGGTCGGAATACGACCGAAGAGGGACAACTCAAAGGAACATATATATTTTTGAGTTGTGGATGCATAGATTAGTATGTCGAGCAAAGCTCAACATTTCTTCCGGATAATCCATGCAGAGAGGTAGAACTGGCAGATTCATAATGTAGAATGGAGAACCTATTAAGAGCACTCTGGTTGTGATCTTTCGACCAGCAAGGAACTTCTGCCATAAGTAGTTCATGGTATTTGGAAGAAGGATATACCACGAACCTCGAGGACTATCACAAAGGTTACTACTAACCTAAAGGAACTAGCAAACACTATCAACATGAGGTAAGTGGGGTGAATCTCGGGTTCAAAACCCAGAAGTAGAATACCTACATACTAGGTGGCATCACGGGATGCTTTCGAGAATGGTGGCCAGAATCATCACACCGGGGATATAAAACATTGCTAGATTACTGAGTGGTTCTCTAAGACACCTAGGGTCATAATACTAGCTCCAACATATATGTCAAGGCAATGGAGTACCTCAATAAAGCAATTAGTGTGATTAACCTGGCCCAAAGGAACATCAAAACCAGAGGGAAAGGATTTGCAAGTGCATCAGATGGTTTAGAAGCCTAGAATGACTTGGACAGCATAACAGTTATAAACGCTCAAAAAGATTGGAGACATGCTACAAAAATGGTGGCATAGCCACTCAGAAGCACAATATCAAGGTTTCGAGATCAACAGTTATCATACGAAAGTAGTAGGAACTGAACCGAGGCTTAAATCCAACAATTCTATAAGTCTACGAATTAGTAGCACGTGATCCTGATAGAAAGAAGAGAAAGCCTAGTTCCTTAATCCACGTAGGAAAGATAAGATGACTCGGATCAGAAGGGCATAGGGTAAAGGAGTAAAAAGAGCCTTACGTTCCACCCCACAATCAATTCCCTTATATAACTAAAGAATTTCAAGACTCAACTTCGACCAGTTTGGCTTTGTAATCCTACAGGCAGTCAGGATCTGATACCAAAGCTGTCAGGACCCCGATTCTAAGTCACACCGATCTAGCATGTAACACCTCATATCATCTTGCGGCCTCACGCACGGTATTCCCACGGGTGTCGCCTTACCATGGCCCGGGACCGTTTGCGCCTTTTGGCTCACGTATATGATAGTGTCGCTAGCATCCATATGACATATAACCCGGGCCGACATGACTAGTCGTGAACCCGAAGTGGCACTAACTTACAGGGACAGACATACATGAATCAACATCAAGCATGTCGGTCAACAGCGTGCGGATCCGGGCTGTAGCACTGGGCTAACAGGACTTCGGGAACCCGAGCTGTAGCAGGCTAGGCAGGACTCCGGATGTCACCGTGTGACATTTCCCAGAGGATGCATACACACGAACGAAGTGAATCACATGCGGCCGGTCAGTGTTTCCGAGCGAGAGTCTTTGGGCTAGCGGACTCGGTGAACCGGGCTGTAGTGGACTACTATGGCTCATGGAAACACAAGACTACATTTCCCCATAAGAGAGGCTACCAAGGATAAAAAACTAGATTGTCGAATCCCACACATACCAAGCATTTCAATCATACACACAATATGCTCGATATGTGTAAATACAACATGGCATCACAACATAACTCTACGACTCAAGTATTTATTCATTAGGCTCCAAGGAGCCAAGTATTACAAACATGGGTCTCATGACCCCAACATGCAGAGCATACAAGCACATGCGGAAGCTTAACTTGTCTAAGTACAGACAACTACAAATGAAGAAGGCTGAGAAGCCTGACTTCTACAAGACCCTCCCAAGGGTACAAGATCGTAGCTGAGGTAACAAGCTAAACGTCGAAGTCCACGCGGAACTACTAGTGAGACTGAAGTCTCTCTGCAAAACATAAAATAAGCAAATGTGAGTACAAATGTACCCAGCAAGACTTACATCAGAACTATCTACATATGCATCAGTATCAACAAAGGGGGTGGTGGATTTTGACTGCAGCAAGCCAGCTTTGACTTGGTGGCTATCCTGAACTAGGACTGCAAGTAACTCTTTTGACGTGGTGCACATGAGTCCACATATTCACCATATCAATACACCACTATGGATCCGCTCCCGTCTCCCTACGAGAACGCCATTCATAGCACACACGCTTATCTTGCGCATTTTAGAGTATCCACTTTCACTTGTCTATGAACTGTTATAGGCAACCCAGAAGTCCTTTACCGCGGACAAGGCTATTTGAATAGATGATGTTAACCATGCAGGGGTGTACTTCTTCACACACGCTCTCACCACTTACTGCCATTTAAACGACATGTACTCGGCAACCTTCAAGCGGAAGCCCAGCGAGGGTGTCGGCCACGGCCTACCTAAACACTCAAGTCTCTAGTCCAGGTTATCACCTATTCAGATTCCATCCACAGGGAGTCCGGCCGAGGTTTCCACATACGGCCCCGAACATTGTGTACATGGTTCCACGATACCAAACGGGCGCCCGGCATACCCGGCCACGTGCCTACCGCATCACAGCCCACCCCTCGGGTCAGCGCTGTGCACAACCTCCAGCATACTACAAACACCAGAAACTACTTGCAACTCATGGACAGAGGACAAGGGTGGTTAAGAAGCCGAGAGGGGTCGAGTTAGCGGAACCCAATGTGTGGTAGTAACTGTTCATGGATCACAAACACAGAACTCAGTTCCTGAGGACGGTTTCAATGAGACAACCCACCATGTACTCCTACATGGCCTCTCACCACTACCTTTACCAAATCGTGTTCACACTCTTAGCTCACACACAGTAGGACATGTTCAACACCATTCCAATTCATCCCCGATGAATCAAACCCGACTCAACTCTAAGGAGTAGCAGGCATGACAAACAAGCATGAATGAGTAGGCACAGCAGGGCTCAAACAACTCCTACTCATGCTAGTGGGTTTCATCTATTTACTGTGGCAATGCCAGGTCATGCAGAGGATAAAGGGGTTCAACTACCGCAACAAGTAACAGTTGAATCGTTGTTGTCCTAATGTAGTAAAAGAGAGGAGGAGCGAGAGAGTGGGATTGTATCAGAATGAACAAGGGGGTTTTGCTTGCCTGGCACTTCTGAAGATAGTATAGTTCTTCATCGGTGTCATTGAACTCATCGTCGGTACGTCGTCTACTGAGAGGGAGCAAGCACCGGCAAACAAGGAAGAACACAATCAATGCAATGCATAATATGATGCATGATCATGACATGGAAATATGCTGTGGTTTGAGCTAATGCAACTAGCAACAAGTTAAATGAAGTTGGTTTGAATCCAAGATTCACATTCAAACTCCATATGTGAAGGTTTAAATGCCATTTATATGATTTGTGCTAAACAACAGCTATAAGTTGGTCGAACATGCATGAAAATCTTACAGATGGATAGATTGGATTTTTATGATCATTTTTCATATATAAATTATTTAATTTGGAGTTACGGCTGAATTTCTATGATTTTTTGAAGTTTTAGCTATTTTCTGGAATTTCCTGAATTAAAATAAATCCAGAAAATACATATTGCATCAGCATGACATCACCACGATGTCGCAGGGTCAATCTGGCGCCTCAGTCAAACCGACTAGTGGGGTCCATCGGTCGGTGATCAGGCTAGTTAGTGATGCTTGTGTGGGCACAGTCAATGACAAGTCAGCATGGTCAACACTGACGTGTGGGGTCGGTCAAAGTGTGACGGGGCCAGGTCAAACTGACCTGTGGGGCCCGTGGGGGTTAGTTTTATTTAAACAGGAACAAACCCGTGTTAATTAGGGCGTGGTGCCCATATGTAAGTGAGTCAGTGGGTAATTAGCAGGGTCATTAGTGGCTAAGTAAGTGCGCCACGTCGGCGTCACCGGAGTTTAGCCGGCGGTGACCAAAACCATGGCGGCAACTCGCCGGAGTTGCTCGGGTTTCGCGTACAGGCCGCGGTTTGAACCGGGTTGGTCTCTAAGGGTAGATGGCGTTGCAGCGCGTCGACTGGTGGCAGTAGCCGGGCCTGGGTTGGGCGGAGTCGACAGCCACGAGCTCAAAGGCGGCGACCGGAGTTCGGTGGGGCACGGGCGGGGCACTGCGGCTTGCGGGCGAGCGAGCGAGGTAGCTGGGCGGCATCTCTTGTGTTCCAGGAGCACATTGGTGCAACTAGTCGGAGCTGAGGTGCTCAGGAGCGAGGACCTCATCGGCCATGGCGGACGGCGGCTTCGGTTACTCGTGGGGCAGTGGCTACGGGACGAAAACGACGGCGTGGTTAAGGGGGAAAGGACCGGGAGCTCACGGCGAGGCCGATTTAGATCAGCTGGCTCGGGGACGACCGGAAGGCGACGAATCCGTCGATGGAGTCCGGCGGCCGTGCTCGGGGAAGATGACTCGTGGCGGCGATGTAGGGCTCTCGCGGTGGCGTGGCTCGGGGTGGAAGAAATATAAGGCGAGGCGGAGCTAGGGGACCGAACGGCGAGGCGAGGGGAGCACGATGGTCGCGGCTATGGCGGCAGCGAGCTCACGGGCGTCTCGGCCATGGTGGAGAGGGCGAGAGGAAGGTGAGGGGGAGAGTGGCGGGGCGGTCAGTGCGATCCAGACGGCTCCCGCGGGTCTGTCCATGGCGCCACGCAAGCTAGATGGCAGGAGGTGGCACGGGTGGCGTCGGCGCTCGCGCGTCCGGGCATGCAGCTGCTTCGGGGCAAGGGGGAGGAAGACGACAGAGAGGAGGAGGTGGGCTGGGCCAGCCAGCTCAGATGGGCCGCCAGGTGGGCTAGAGTGCCAGGTAAGTGCCCAGGTGAGTCTCTCTCTCTCTTTTATTTGTTTCTGTTTTCTATTATTCTGTAGTCTTTAGGGCTTTATTAAAAATACTTAGACACTTCCAAAAATCATGAAACTACTCATGATCACTGTTGGGAATATATCCTACAGTAAAGATTTTAGTTTATGATTATTTGAGCATTTAAAATATTTAATAGCATTTAAATGCCCAAATGCAAATAGAGTATGATTTAATCCAGAGCCCAAATATGTCATGGAAAATGTGCATCTCCTCCGTTATCAAGCTTTCTAGCATTTTCCAAGAATGATGAACATTTTTGAAAGCCATTTGGATTTACTGGAAATATTTTGGTTGAACCTAGTGAATTCCTTTAATGCTAGGGTTTAGGCAATCCCCATTTCAAGTTTCTTTCAAAGTTTAAACATGATGCACACATGAAGTTAGCCTAGTGCAATGCCAGAAGCTAGGGATGTGACAACTCATATAAATGTTAAGCGACCCTACGGGTTCGAGAACTATGTAGACATGACCGAGACACCTCTCCGGTCAATAACCAATAGCAGAACCTGGATGCTCATATTGGCTCCCACATATTTTATGAAGATCTTTATCGGTCGAACCGCTATGACCACATACGTTATTCCCTTTGTCATCGGTATGTTACTTGCCCGAGATTTTTTTTGACTATATACTGCAAGGGAACAGCCTCACAGTTCTTTATTGCCAAGAACTAGAGAGAATACAAATGTACAATTTACAAGTGAGACGGAGAAATGAAAATACTTACAAGGGGCCTAAGAGAGTGTAGCTATCCATGATACTAAGCTATCTTTATATTTACATTTGATTCTATGAGCCAAAAGGGAAATATCATGTATGAAATTCCTCCTCCAAGATGTGAAGGAAGGTCTCTCATTTCTAAAGATCTTCCCATTCCTTTGTGTCCAGATATTCCATGTAGCAGCAAACACCACCTCTGTGATGAAAGGGTAACCAAAATCCCTCTTAGCAGAAAGAGCCATCTCATATGTAGTCTGGTTTGGCTGAACAATCCAAGAAATCCCAAGGTAATTCCAAACCCTTTGACTGAAGTTGCAAGCAAAGAAGAGATGTGCACGGTCTTCATGAGAAGCATAGAGGCAAAGAACACATGTGTCATCCTGTATGATCCATTGTCTGCGCTGCATCATATCCCTAGTATTCAAACGGTCCATTAAAAGAAGCCATCCAAACACTTTAAATTTGAGCGTACAAGCGCACTTCCAAATCCATCTCAAAATGGGATCAACCACTAGGTGAGAGAAGCAAGACTCATAGTATATCTTTGATTTGAACTCCCCAGATTTAGATGGCCACTTCCAAATGTCCTTACTCTCCACATTCTGATTGATCAAAGACAACAAATCTTGAAGTTGAGTGAGCTCAAAATAAGCCTCCTGTGACAGAGGCAGATGGAAATGCTCCGAGACCTCCGGCTGCTCCATAAACTCTCTGACTGTGACCGTGTCATCAGTGACAAAAGAATGAAGTCTTGGGAAATGCTCGCACAAAAGGACAACATTATTACCCACCTGCCAGCGATCAAGCCAAAAAACCATCGTGTTCCCAACATACACTTGTGGGACGACTAACTTGCTGAAGTTGTTGTACAAAACTCATGACATCGCACCACCAAAATTAGCCACAACTCTGAGTGACTTGCGGTGGTGAAGAAGCATAATAGGTGTCCCAAATTAAAGTGACCCAAGGCACGTCCACTCTGTTAAAGAACTTGAAAAGGTGCTTGAGCAACAGAGCTTCATTTTGAAATCCCAAATTAAGCACACCCAAACCACCATACTTCTTAGGTCGACAGACCAGATCCCATGCAGCCAATGATTAGCGAGGATTATCTGTGTTGCCTCTCCACAGGCACTGACGCATGATTCTCTCAATCTGCTGCAAGATGCCCTTGGGAAGAGATAGCGTACACAAGAAATAAATTGGCATGGAGCATAACACCGACTGAAGCAGCTGTAGACGACTCCCTTGATTCAGCAGACATGAGGAAGCAGATAAGCGGCGCTCAATACGATCAACTAGAGGCAGTAGATCATAGATTGTGGGCCTAGACGTGCCCATGGGTAACCCTAGATATGTGAAAGGCATAGAGCCAACATCACAACCTAGCAGATTGGCAACCCGAGCGCCCTCCTCATCACTCATATTGATTGGAATAAGTGATGACTTACTCAAGTTGACACGTAATCCAGTTGAAGCCGCAAAGGTGTTAAGCATATCCTTGAAGGCGATGAGTTGATCATCAATCGCAGGTAAGACAATGAGGGTGTCAATCGCATATTGAACGATCGGGTAATAATTGGAGTTTGTTGGTATTGGTAGAGACAGAATGTTCTGGAGCACATCTCATTGACCACAGATTGGAGCAGATCCACAGCAATCACAAATAATAACGGAGATAGTGGGTCTCCTTGGAGAACTCCCGATCTGCAGACAAAATGATTACATGGCACCCCGTTTAAGAGAACAAAAGAAGAACCCGTGGACAAGATGCTATCAATCCAGCCAGTCCAACGTGCATCAAAACCCTTGCATTGTAAGATTCTGAGGATGGCTTCATGCTCAATTGTATCGAATGCCTTCGTAAAATCGAGTCTAAGGAGGATGATGGGACGCTTAGATGCTTTACATTGGTGAATGTATTCAAAACACCAAGAAAGAAAATCTTGAATAGATCGACAATGCAGAAAACCATATAGATTGCGATGTATACATCTCAGGATCACTTTCTGAAGCCGATTAGCCAGCAGTTTAGTCAAAAACTTCAAACACGTGTTGGTCAAGAATATGGGCCGAAAATCTCCAACCACTTCTGGACTTAGCTTCTTGGGGACAAGGATATAGTTACCCACTCCTGCCCCAAACCTGAGCAACACATTTATTAAAGCCAGGTAATTCAGTCCAATAATTTTCAAAGCGAAAAACTTTAGCTTTAGGAATGGCAGTGGCAATCGTGACCACGCAAGGAACATGATCAGAGGCCGATCGTGCAAGAGGCAAAACTAAGGTATTGGGATGATCCGAAGGCCATGCAACCTAAGTGAAAAACCAATCAATTTGTTCGAGGAGGGGTTCAGTTTGCATATCAGACCAAGTAAATTGCCTTCCCTTAATTGGCAGTTCAACAAGACCCAAGTGACCGATGATTTCATTAAAAAGAAAGATGTCGTTGACATTACCACCAGGCAGGTTACGATTTTCAAGCGACCTCATAAAGTTAAAATCACCCAAAAGAAGCCAATTGTCATCACAATTAATGTCCAGGTTGTATAACCACTGCAAGAAACTCATCACGGGCAGGACCCTGACATGGGCCATAAATTGTAACTAGCGTCCAAACTTCAGATGTATGTTTGGAATGGAACTCCACAATGATGCCAAAAGGTTTAGCCTCAATTAACTTGCCCTAAAAAAAAGAAGAATTCCAAATAACGACCATACCGACTTATGCACCCACCGAAGGCACATAAGCAAAATTATCAAAACTTCAGGGACAAAACCTCCTAATGAACCTATGATCAATATGCATACACTTAGTTTCTTGGAGGCAGACCACAGAACAACCACATTCATCAATCTTCTGTTTAACAGAAAGTTGTCGCGCTTCAGAATTAAGGCCACGTACGTTCCAACAAAGCACCTTCCAATCCTTAAACCCAGACTGATTCATTACAGACCATAATAAGTTGCAGCAAAAGTAGATCACACAATGATCTACAGAGACCAGCTAAGCATAGCAAAATGACAGAGTTCCAAACATAAAAACAGAAATAAAGATAGATGACGTTTAAAGTGGCATGCCATAGACCATGAAGCTGCATTATGCAATTAATCATCAGGACTCTTGCTGCTGGTAGATTTAGCTGGATTAGCCACAAGCTTATCCGCGGTGATCTTCTCCGGGGCGATGCGCAGACGAGTCCCAATACGCTGAAGATCAGCAATGGCAGTTGGTGGAGGCACTGTCGAAGCTCCATCAGACTTAGCCGACTTGGTCTTGCGCTTCTTCAGAGTGTGAGGAGATCTGATCTGACATTTAGACTTGCTAGTGCCACTGCTTGGCACATTACGGTAGCCATCACGTAAAGCACTGAGACGTGCCCTACGACGAACCTCAGTGTCCACCAAAATAGTAGTCCTCTGCTTTCGGTCACGTTTCAGAGTCACTTTTGAGGCAGCAGTGAACTCAAAAGATTCAGTGACAGGTGCAGAAAGATCATCAAAGCAGAGAGCCCTTGCAACTGGCCTTTTAACTGGAGAGATAATGCGAGTATTGACACTGGAAGTAGCAGGCACATGTGGTAGAACAAAGCTGAGATCATAGCCATTGCAGAAAATATCCCAAGACTTCTTAGCAAGCAAGAGGGACCCAATTCCAGTCTCGAACATGAACTTTGGGATTTCAACAAAGCACAGAGATGGCATCAACTTCTCAAAAGAGCGCTGCCACTGCATGACAGGAGGCAGGACAGGCCCAAAGACTATGAACACCTGCCCAATATGCAGAGGAGCCTGCTGTGGTCCCATTGGGGGCTGGTAAATTACCACATCCGCAGCGTCAGGGGCATTGTTAATATTGTTAACTAAATCATCAAAAACCTGCAGAATAATTGACTCCTGGGACTGAACTTCCTCAACCTGAACGTGTTGAACAACATCATTAACTAGCTGAATATCCTCCTGGGGCTGCTCATTCACAGGTGGCGGCACGTCATTCCACCCCAGCTCGGGGTATTCCTGCATGACCAAGTTGTGGTTATCGAAATGCATATCTCCAGGCAACGGGTGAGGGTTGCCATCAAAAGGCATGGGATCCTCATCGGCAGGCAGAATATCAGCAAACCCAGCAGACAGAATGTAAATAAGGGCAGTCCAAGATATCCTAGCCCCACCAAAGTCAGTGTACTCGCGGTAAACTACATCCCTCGGCACAAGAGATGGAGCCGAAAACGACACATATGCCAAAGTGCGGACTCGCATCAGATCGTCTTGGTGCCAGTGATGGAAACAGCCAAAAGTGCTAACTGCATTTGCAATATATTGTGTGCGTCTGTAATCCAAAGGCACACCTAACATCATGATCCATCCACGATGAAAACCCTGGGTGGCTCTGTAGTTCAGACCTTCATCATGCGGAACGAATCTAATAAATCTATCATTACCCAGATCAAAGGCAGGGTGATCAACTAGAGCTTGCCTAGCTACAACACTACAAAAGCGGAAAAGACCAACACCTTGAATCCATGGTTGTGCCTCCAGAACTGCCCTCCCAAGAGTATTAACCACAAAGTCACTGACCATGTTTCTGAAGATGAGAACCTCCTCAGGCAGCAGAGCCCGCTCGACGATGGCGATTGCGAAATCCTCATGCTGATGATCTGGAGCTCCCGCCGATGAGAGGAAAGTGCGGGGAAGGCGGAGCGGGCCGCCCCCGATCACTTCAAAGCCCGTAGGAGCAAACTCCATAGGATCAAGAGGGAAGTTGGCCATCGATGGCGGCGTGTCAGCAGCTGGGGTGGAGGCGGAGCTCAAATCTGCGGCGTGGCAATGAGGAGATGTGGCCGGCGGTGGCGTTGCGGGCGGTGGAGGTGGGGTTTTGGGAGGTGGCTCTGCGGGTAATGGTGGAGGGGACGGGGTGGCAGACTTGACGGGACTGGGCAATGACCCAGTTTTACAGGCGACGATAGAAACCGAGGCGTCGGACGGAGATATTCCTGCCGACCGACCCGGAGAGCCTGCATTGACCTGCGGGTCCCACTTGTAAGCTGGAGAAGGGGTAGAATCCGAATAGCCCTTTGGCCTGGTGACCCAACTGAAAGCATCTGCGACACCTAACTCGATTAGTACACGAGTTGGTTAAATGCGCCATAGATAAGCAATTCCGATATTTCCAAACTTTAAACACCATATCATCAACCAGATCATTAAACCGACCCGAATCAGTAGAGGAGTCCATTACAATATTGTCTTGGAGAAACTCGTTGCGTGTGGCAACAGGAGACGATATAATATCCTCATTGAACAAAGAATTAGGAGATTGGATTTCACCTGAGATGGCTTGGGCTGTGTCAACCACATGGGCTGGAGATCCAGGCCCATCAGAGTCCAAGCTAATGTTGTCCCCATGCACATGCAGATTTACGTCCAAGCCAGTTGGAGCGGCCACTGAATTCTTGGCCGGAGAAGTAGCGTGGAAGTTAACCATTCCAAAAATGATGGGTGGCGACGCAACCGTCCACTGGAGATCGGTTGTCGACGGCGAAGGGAGAATGACCTTCTCCCGATCATCAAAGGAGTAACCAGCATCAACAAGTGTATCAACACACCGTTCCGTAGCTGGGTATCTATAGCCCTTGCAAACATCATATTGTTGAAATGTGGCAAAAGAAAGCTTCTTCTTTGTTGAAGATCCAAAATACAAAGAAGATTTCCTAGGAGGCTTATGCATCGCAATCATACCAAGGGAAACACGCCTTTTGGAGGGACTTATTAAGATCCACTCTGCATCACATTCTTTCTTCCAAATGATAAATTCACGTTTCCAATTAGGGCCACCATTTCCCCACAGATGGAAATGACATTTGAATTGCGGGCAGGAAAACGAACGTAATTGCATAATAAAAAGTCCAACCCTTTTGCATGAAACAATGAATGAAAATACCTTGTCTTTAATGAGCTGAACAGAAAAATCAATAGCAGATCCACCAATAGCTGACTCCAAAGCCGCCGCCACCGAATCTTCATTAAGATGGAAGATATGCCTCCTGAAAGACACAACCAGAATGAATCGGCCCATGTCATCCGTTGAGTGGATGCATTTTCCACAAGATCTGAAAACCTCATCGGCAAAAGCCAGCCCTTTGGAGAAATCCAGATCCAAAGTTGATCCACCACGAGAACCCATTTGAGATGGGTATGAGAGGGTAGATCAGAGGACACCAGAGGAGATGAGTGGAGAGAAACCAAGATTCACTGGTTGGAGAGGAAGATCGTTGGAGAGCCTAGGGCGTGGGTGGGAGGGGAGGTGGGAGAGCCATAGCATTCCTCCTCCCCTACTTGCCCGAGATTCGATCGTCGGTATCTTCATACCTAGTTCAATCTCGTTACCGACAAGTCTCTTTACTCGTTCCATAATGCATCATCCTGCAACTAACTCATTATTCACTTTGCTTGCAAGGCTTCTTATGATGTGCATTACTGAGAGGGCCCAGAGATACCTCTCCTATACTCGGAGTGACAAATCCTAATATCGGTCTACGCCAACCCAACAAACACCTTCGGAGATACCTGTAGAGCATCTTTATAATCTTTCAGATATGGGGTTCCGGCAAAACCCTTGAGGTTCGAACACTGGGGTGTGCATGAAGATTTTCCCCTACCGAATCTCGCTCTCAGCCTCACCGTGATCCCTAAGCTAGATCGATGAACTCACGACACAAGAGAAACAAGATTTATACAAGTTCAGGCCACCGTTGTGGTGTAATACACTACTCCTGTGTGTGGTGGTGGATTGCCTCTTGGGCTGATGATTGACAGCACAAGGGAAGAACAACCTCGCGAGGAGAGGTGTTCTTGTGCTTGGCGAACTTGTGTGGATGAGGATGATCTGAATGACCCCCCTTCTACTGTGGTGGCTAGCCCTATTTATAGAGGCCCTGGTCCTCTTCCCAAATATTGAGCAGGAAGGGATCCAACAACTGCCATTTTGAAAGGCGACAACTAGTACAAGCTATCCTGACTAAAGGTGGTCTTTGCCTGTCAAAGGTGTTGGTGATGACGCCGTCTTGGGCTCCATGGTGACCTCCATCTTGCCGTCCTGCTGGTCTTGGTCTCATTTCACCGATATGGAAACCTTTGCTTGATGCCTCGGTACTCCGCGCCTGCGCTTTCCCCCTTAGCACCTAAGAGGAAACGAGGACACTGCGCGGGCTGGCGCCCGCCTGGTCTTGGTCATCATGGCTTGCATCATAGGAACCTCGCGAGGTACCCCTTGCCTTGATCTCTCAGCCTCCTCGCGAGCCTGCCTGGTGAGGCCGCTCCTGATGAGGCCTTGCGTCGTCCGCCCCGCGAGGCTTGGCCCCTCGCGAGGGTCTTGAGTGTTGGTTGATGAAGACGGGCCGTACTGGGCCACTGGCGGAGCCATGCCGCAGGTCGCATGCAGGCAAGTCTGTGGACCCCCATTCCTAGAACGGCGACAGTAGCCCCCGTGCCCAAGGCGCGCTCGGACTTGGCTTAGCGGCGAAGCCAAAGGGCAAGGGCGCAGTGCCGCGGGCCCCAACAGCCTGCGGCCTTGGTCGACAAGTGGTGACTGATTGGACGTGGGCGTCTCCTCTTCCCCACGTTGCCTCGGCAACTGCCCGACTTGATGAGTCCCTTCTGTATGCAAAAAGGGTTATCATTACCTGCGATCGTGGAGGTCGACGGTTGGCCTCCCTTAGGTTATAAATGAGGAGGGGTGGGAACCCCTCATCGCCCATCTCTTCTTGCTCCGCCTGCTTCTTCTTCCCTGCTCCACCTCCGGTCTTGACACCGATGGCGCCGATCCGTAGATTCTCAGCCAAAGAGAAGGGGAAGGCTCCCCGATATGGACCTGACCCGCTCCCGCCGAAGAAGAGGCCAGCCCACCGCCATGGTGAGGTCATGGGGCTGGAGATGACGAGGCCTTGGTATGAGCGGCCACCTCCTGGGTACCCGCTACTCCAATATGCCCGAGCCGATGGCTCCGGAGAAAGGGACGGCGAGCAGCGCCGCCCGTACCGCATCCGCGGTCGGCGCGCCATGGTGGCACGCGCTGTCGCCCCTGGAGTCCACGCCGCGGACTCCTCTCGCGAGCTCGTGCTGCACGCGGCGATGCCGCCAAGCACTTGGATCCGCCTTCCTTCATTCTTCTCCACCGAGATGCCGCCGAGGGGGCCTCTCGAGCTTTGGCTGCAGCACGCCGATTGTGGTGCCCCGACGACCAGAGCGGAGGTTGAGATCGTTGCCCCGGGCAAGATCTTCATGACCCGGGGCTGGGGCGAAGTCGCCCGGGTCTGCCGAACGGGGGGTGCCCTCGTGATTCATTTTGAATACGATGGCGCCTCCTTGTTGTCCTTCAAGGTCTTCGACACGGAAGGCCGCCGCCTGGAGTGCTGCCCCGGAGGAGGCAGTCAAGACGTCGATGCGGTAGGGGCTGGGCCTGCCTTCTGCTCCTTCAGCAGCTCTTCAGGCAGCAGCAGCGACGCTCGGGAGTCCAACAACTCTCCCGAACTCTTCGAGACTCCGGAGACGAGCGACGACAGCTACGTACCCCCGAGCTCTCGTCGAGCCTGGTGCAAGGCGGCAGGATCGGGCCGCCGCCGCCGCTGATCTAGATGGGGTTGGCTTCGGTCTTCCATGGCCCACTATTGATGATGGCGCCAGCCACGGAGGCGCGCGTAGTTAGGGTTCCTCAGAGTTCTTGTCTTTTGTTCCCTGCGAGGAATCGAGAAAACACCCCGCGGGCGCGTGTAAAGGGTCCGCTATGGCTTTTGTTGATGTTATCCTTATTGTGAAATCATGTGAGCGCTTGTCTTGTCTCGGCTTGGTTCCCCCTTTCTAACCTTGCGACTACTTGGTGCTCTACGCTGACGGGTCCCGGTCCCCAGGCAGGCTGCAACCGTCGCTGGTATGCCAGGTCATGATGCCGTGGTCAAGGCCAGGAGGTGAGCGGCCCGAGGTCCAGTAAGAGCCCCTGAGGCACGATGCTCAGGATGTCCCCTTTAGCGTGCAAGCAGCCGCCGAGAGGCGAGAAAGGAAGGCAACATTGCCATCACAGAGCTGCAACAAGTGAGAATTTTGTGTTGCAACGATTAGTTGTTCCAGGTGCAAGACTTGTCTCGGTAGTTCGGAGTCGTTCCCTTGCGTTGCGCCAGACTTGCGCATCGGCGGCCGTGGCGCAGCTAGGTTAGGCCCGTGCGAGCCTCCTCTTTCTTCCCCACACTCTCCTTCGTGCTCTACGTCCTCAGGTCCCGACCCTCGAGCGAGCTCAGCCGCCGCTGGTATGCTAGGTCGCGATGCCGTGGTCAAGGCCAGGGGGTGAGGGCTGGAGAGCCAGTAAGAGCTCCTGAGTCATGATGCTCAGGATCCCCCCTTTTAACGCGCAAGCGAATCGTATGGGAAAGATAGGGAGATCGTGGTGCCGCCCGCTATAGACCTCAGGAGGTTCCTATAAATCAGCACGAGAAAAGCACGGGCTGCCATTATGATTG
Source organism: Aegilops longissima (assembly GCA_021605205.1). Lineage (NCBI taxonomy): Eukaryota > Viridiplantae > Streptophyta > Magnoliopsida > Poales > Poaceae > Aegilops > Aegilops longissima. The sequence continues at coordinate 663,363,488 of CM038677.1, read as the reverse complement.
TTGGCTGGCCATTGGTTTCTCCGAGAAGAGGGTGAGGGCACTGAGGGCCTGATGAGGTGATGCACACGGGGCTTCCGCGGGCCAGAGCTCGACCGCTCAGATTTGTCGGCATTGCAGGGACGGACCCGTGCGCAAGCACCATGCCAGCGTGAGCAGCTCCCATGGTGGGTGGCAATCGAGCAGGTGATAATCACATGCAGATTACGCATGGAAGGCAAACCAGCTTAGGTAACCGTAGAATGGATACATGCCACTAGGTCAGACCCAAGCGGCTTGGGGATGATGCAGCCCGAGGGGCGCCCCAGCAAGGTAAGCTAAAAACATGAGGAAAAGGGATACATGCCGCAGGGACGGACCCACGCGGCCTGGGAATGATGCAGCCCTGAGGGCGCTCCCAGCTGAAATGAACTTGGAAGAGGTCACCTGGTACCGTTGTAGATGGGGGGTGTTGGAGCAGCTTGGAGATGTGCGGTGAAGAGGCTGACCCTCACGAGCTGCCGGGGCCCTGAGCCTCGGGAGGCTCTAGGGGTCCAGGTGGTTCCTTGAGGACCGTCTCCATCTCCGCTAGGATCACGTGGTGCCTGGCCTCCTGAGCCACCAGGATGCTCCGCAGCTGACGCCGGTAGGTGGCAGCCACGTTCGGCAGGCTGAAAGGCATGCGAACGTAGCTGTGCAGCGGACCCTCGCAGCGTCCTACGTGCGAAGGTCAGAGGCGCTCCTGAGACGCAGCTCGGTTGAGCCCTAGGACGTCGATGCAGACACACATCCCACCATCCTCGCCTGGATGGGGGGCTACGTCAGGCAAGCGGTGGTCGCCGCGCATGGCTCTCACTTCCTGAAGCTCATGAGTGGTCTTGGCGATGAACTCCTGAACGTTGGGCTTCCCACGCCCCGTGCCTTCCTGAGGGAAATGTGTCGCGAAGCACGCCTCCAAGTGGTGCCCGAGCGCCTCCCTCGTGATGTTGGCGAGGTCTGAGGCCCTCCATAAGAGAGCCCCCGAGCCCTGCCCGAGGAGGGCGCCGAGCGCGCCTTCCTATGCAAAGGAAGGAGGCGCCCCTTGCACGGGCGCTGATCTTGACGCACCACCACCTGAGATGCCAACTTCCTGAGGCCTTGTGCAGAGCGGTTGCTTCTTCTTCTTGGGGACTGCCTCAGGAGGGTTCTTGCCCGAGCTGTCCGGGTCCTCGATTGATGCAGCTTGGAAGGCACGCTCGAGGGAGCACACCGTATCTCTCTCTTCGCAGGGGACCGTGATGATTCCGCCACTTCCTGGCATCTTGAGGATGTTGTAGCCGTGGTGGGTCACTGCCATGAACTTGGCTAGGGCAGGATACCCGAGGATGGCATTGTACGGCAGATGGATGTGGGCGACGTCGAAGTCGATGAGCTCGGTGCGGTAGTTGCCGCGCTGTCCAAAGGTGAATGGGAGGTGAACCTGCCCTATCGGGGTGGTGGAGCCGTCGATAACTCCTGAGAAAGGCTTGGTAGGCTGGAGCTGATCGTATGGCACTTGAAGGTTGTCGAACATCTCGACGGACAAGACGTTAAGCCCTGTGCCACCATCGATGAGGTTCCTGGTGACTTGCACATTGCTGATGACTGGTGAACAGAGCATTGGGAGGACGCCAGCAGTATCCACGCACTTGAGTTGATCTGCTGAGTTGAAGGTGATGGCACATTGGACCACCTGAGCGGGCATGTGGCCTCGAGCTTGGGGAGGACTGCATTCACCTCGTGAGTGAACTGCTTGAAGATGCGCTGAGAGGCTGGGGCCCGAGCTCCGCCCAAGATGCAAGCAATAGCACGTGGCTCATGGAAGCCCCCAGCCCCCTCATCCTGGTGATGGTCATCATTCCTTCTTGGCGGCGGTGAAAGCGGAGGAAGGCCTGCGTTACCCTGCGGGCAGTCCTCGCGAGGCTGATCCCTCCAGGCGCCCTCGCAAGGCTGGTCCTGCCAGCGATCCTCACGAGGTCAGTCACGCCACTCCTGGCGAGGGCCACGGTCGTCCCATCGTCCTCCGCCACGTCCTCCTCCTCGGCCGTAGCCCCGGTTGTTGCGCTCGGGGCATCGACCGAAGCGTCCTTCTCGAACGGCCCTGAGCTCCTAGCATTCGTTGGTGTTGTGGGTGTGGAGGTTGTGGTAGGCGCAGAACGGTCGGCTGCCCTTGGACGACCCCGGCTGGTCTCTACCGTGCTTCGTGTCTGGTTCCGCCGCGAGCACGGCCGCTCCCTTGCGCTTCACATCCTTGGCCTTGGCCTTCTTTTCTTCCGGGTCAGCAGCTGGAAGCTCGAGGAGTGAGAGGTGCCCTTCCTCAGCTCTTGCGCACTTGGTCGCTAGATTGAACAACTCCAGGGATGTGCACAACTCTTCGTGGATGGCAAGCTCCTCCTTCATCTTGACGTCACAGACGCCATCAGAGAACGCTGAGATGATGGCCTCGTCCGTCACCTTGGGGATCTTGAGGCGGACGCTGTTGAAGCACTGGATGTATTTCTGCAGGGTCTCCCCAGGCTGTTGCTTGATGCGGCGCCGGCCACCCGTGGACGGGGGGCGGTCGCGAGTGCCCTGGAAGTTGGCGATGAAGCGGCTGCGCATCTCGTCCCAGGAGGAGATCGAGCCGGGAGGCAGGTTCTGGAGCCATGAGCGGGCACCGTCCTTGAGCGCCATGGGAAACTAGTTTTCCATGACCTTCTCGTCGCTGTTGGCTGCCTCGATGCTCAGCTCGTAGAGCTGCAAGAACTCCGCAGGGTCGGGGGTGCCGTCATAGCGAGGAGGCAGGTCCGGCTTGAACTTGCCCGACTAGGCGACGCTACGCAGCTCAGGGGTGAAGGCACGGCAACCTGCTGTGGTCACCGGGGCCCTTTGCCGATGTGGAGCTTGCTCTTGATGGTACCCGCGCGCCGCTGCCAGAGGCAGCACATGGTCTTGTCGTGCCGGTGCAGGGACGCGGTCTTGGCGTGCCGGTGCAGGGACGCGTTCTTGGCGTGCCAGTGCAGGGAGCACAGGGGCGCCTTCTTGAGGCCGAGGGATTTCTTGGTAGCTTCTTTCTTGTCGCTGGGCACCGGATGCGGGTGGAGTCGACAGGGGCAGCGCGCCTTGAGCCAGGCGCCGCCTTGGGGAGAGGTGGTGGGGCTCCTTGAGCCACGCCGCCTGTACACAGCGGAGGGCGAGGAAGCGAGAGGGACGGCGCGGGAGAGCCCCCCGCGGCGCTGACGAGCTCGGTGATGCGAGCGACCCATTCTTCATAGAGGTCATGAATGTGGCGGTAGTGCAAGAGCTCCACGTGCCAGGAGCAGCGCGGCCTGCGCGTCCGTGGGGGCGCGACGAGCGTGGGACGACAAACCAGCTGGGGTCAGCGACGGAGTGGCGGTGTGGCCTTTGAGGGAGTCCTGGATTAAGGGGTCCTCGGACAGCCGGATTATATACTTTGGCAGGACTGTTGGACTATGAAGATACAAGATTGAAGACTTCGTCCCGTGTCCGGATGGGACTCTCCTTTGCATGGAAGGCAAGCTTGGCAATTCGGATATGTAGATATCCTTCTCTGTAACCGACTCTGTGTAACCCTAGCCCCCTCCGGTGTCTATATAAACCGGAGGGTTTAGTCCGTAGGACAACAACAATCATAATCATAGGCTAGCTTCTAGGGTTTGGCCTCTACAATCTCGTGGTAGATCAACTCTTGTAATACTCATATCATCAAGATCAATCAAGCAGGAAGTAGGGTATTACCTCCATCGAGAGGGCCCGGACCTGGGTAAAACATCGTGTCCCCTGCCTCCTATTACCATTAGCCTTAGACGCACAGTTCGGGACCCCCTACCCGAGATCCTCTGGTTTTGACACTGACATTGGTGCTTTCATTGAGAGTTCCACTGTGTCGTCGCGATAAGGCTTGATGGCTCCTTCAATCATCCTCAATGACACAGTCCAGGGGGAGGTTTTCCTTCCCGGACAGATCTTTGTATTCGGCTGACCGCTTCAACAACTTCGCTTGCCATCCGAGCAGATCGGTAGCTACGCCCCTGGCCATCAGGTCAGGTTTGGAAGCTTGAACTATACTGCCGATATCCGCGGAGACTTGATCTTCGACGGACTCGAGCCCATGTCAGGTACGCCGAACAGTCGTGACGAGCATGACTTAGATCTGCCATCAGACAGTGTTTGGGAGATCGCACATGTGGCGGCCCCGGGATTCAATCCGGAGCAGATCGCACCCTCCGAGGACGGGTGGATGGACCCCGCCACGAAGGCCGCACACTCATCGGCGTTGGAGCCGAGCACTGATCCCGCCTCCTATGAGGATGGTGTCATCGGACCCTCGGACTCACCTCCGGCTACAGGATCTGAACCGCTTATGCCCGTGCCTATCTAATCTGATTGGTCACCGGTCATGGAATTCACCTCCGCGGATATTTTTTAGCACTCGCCCTTGGGTGATGTGCTAATTTCGTTAAAGTCACTTTCCTTGTTAGGAGACCCTTGGCCGAACTACCTCCGGCTCGAGTGGGACGCGGACGACGAAGAAATTCGTTCCCCATCCACCACCCACTTCATAGCCACTGTCGATGACTTAACCGACACGCTCTATTTTGACTCCGAAGACGTCGACGGTATTTACGACGATGCAGGAGAAGAACAGGAACCACCGCCCACTGGGCGCTGGACTGCCACCTCATCATATGATATATATATGGTGGAAAAAACAAAAGAAGGTGATGGTGATGATGCAACGAAGGATAATCCCCTCGTCAAACCACCAAAGAGGCTCCTTAGGCGCCGCTCTAAATCTTGCCACAGTAAAAACAGCGACAACAGCGCAAGAAAGAATAATACCCCGGTCGACTCCAAAGGAAACAGCGACCCCATGGACCCAGAGATGGAGCAGGATGAGCCAGGGGACGAACATAGTTCGGAGCCAACGTTAGATGACGCTGATCCCGTGGGTACAATTCACCAACCTGTCTCCGGAGAGAACAGTCCGGACGATGATGCACTCATCATCCCAGAAAAACTCTTGGAACAAGAGAACCTCCACAAAAGGCTTATTGCCACCGCGAGGAGCCTAAAGAAGCAGTAGCAAAGGCTTAAAGCCGCGCAGGATACGCTCAACCGCAGGTGGAACACAGTGCTCGACACTGAGGAAAAATACGGTGCCGATCGCCACACAAAGAGCTATCCAAAGCGCAAGCTGCTGCCCGAATTCGACGACAAGGCCATAGATCCCATTCAGCCGAAAACGACCGATCAGCCGGACTGACCACCCCGTGGGCGCAACAGGACGGCTAATGATGCCACACACAAGTCAGCACATGATTTACGTGAGCTCCTGGACAAAAAGTCCGGTATGGTCAGGTCCATCTATGGATCTAGGAAGCGCACTTTGGCACAGGATCAGAGCTACCAAAACGATCACATTGATTGAATACCAGCTAGGAATCAGCACCGAACACAACAACCGTCGACAACATGCCATGACAGGTCCAAATACAGGGTTGCCGCACACCCCCTGTGCTTCATCGATGAGGTATTGGACTATGAATTTCCGGAAGGATTTAAACCCGTGAATATAGAGGCATACGACGGAACGACAGACCCTGGGGTCTGGATTGAGGACTTTATCCTTCACATCCACATGGCTCGCGGAGATGATCTCCACGCCATTAAATACCTACCCCTCAAGTTGAAAGGACCAGCTCGGCACTGGTTGAAAAGCCTTCCTGAAAACTCAACTAGAAGTTGGGAAGAACTTGAGGATGCTTTTAGGGCCAATTTTCAAGGGACCTATGTCCGACCTCCGGATGCAGACGATTTAAGTCACATAATTCAACAGCCCGGAGAGTCAGCCCGAAAACTTTGGAACAGATTCCTTACTAAGAAGAATCAAATCGTCGACTGCCCGGATGCAGAAGCCTTAGCGGCCTTCAAGCACAGTATCTGGGACGAATGGCTCGCCAGACACCTCGGCCAGGAAAAGCCGAGGACAATGGCAGCCTTAACAAGCCTCATGACCCGCTTTTGTGTGGGCGAGGACAGTTGGCTGGCCCGTAGCGGCACCAGCGACCCAGGTACATCCGAAGTTAGGGATGGCAACGGGAAGCCGCGACACAACAAAAACAAGCGTCAAAACAATGATGACAGCCCATATAACACGACGGTCAACGCCGGATTCAGGGGCTCCCGACCCGGTCAACGGAAGAAGCCATTTAAAGGCAGCAGAGAAGGACCGTCCAACCTAAATAAGATTCTAGAAAAATTATGTCAGATCCATGGCACACCCGAAAAACCTGCAAATCACACCCACAGAGAGTGCTGGGTTTTCAAGCATGCCGGCAAGCTAAATGCCGAACACACGGGGAGGGTGTAGGATCTTGAGAAGAGGTGTCTAGAGGGGGGGGGTATTAGACACTAAGTACCAAAGTTGCAGTTTTTAACCTTATTAAAGTTTAAGTGGAGTTTAGGCACAAGTTTAACTTTTTCAATACATAACAAGCAAGCATGCAAAGAGTATATGAGCAGCGGAGAGTAAAGCATGCAACTTGCAAGAAAGTAAAGGGAAGGGTTTGGAGGATTCAAACGCAATTGGAGACACGGATGTTTTTGTCATGGTTCCGATAGGTGGTGCTATCGTACATCCACGTTGATGGAGACTTCAACCCACAAAGGGTAATGGCTGCGCGAGTCCATGGAGGGCTCCACCCACGTAGGGTCCACGAAGTAGCAACCTTGTCTATCCCACCATGGCCATCGCCCACGAAGGACTTGCCTCACTAGCGGTAGATCTTCACGAAGTAGGCGATCTCCTTGCCCTTAAAAACTCCTTGGTTCAACTCCACAATCTTGTCGGAGGCTCCCAAGTGAAACCTAGCCAATCTAGGAGACACCACTCTCCAAGAAGTAACAAATGGTGTGTTGATGATGAACTCCTTGCTCTTGTGCTTCAAATGATAGTCTCCCCAACACTCAACTCTCTCTCATAGGATTTGTATCTGGTGGAAAGAAGATTTGAGTGGAAAGCAACTTGGGAAAGGCTAGAGATCAAGATTCATATGGTAGGAATGGAATATCTTGGCCTCAACACATGAGTAGGAAGTGTAGGTTCAGTCTGATGGCTCTCTCCACGAATGAAGAGGATGTGGAGGGGTTTATATAGCCTTCACACAAAATCTAACCGTTACACACAATTTACCAATCTTGGTGGGGCCGAATCAACAAACTCGGTCAGACCGATTTTAGTAAACCTAGTGACCGTTAGGGTTTTAGGTGGGACTGACTTGCATCTCGGTAGGACCGATATGGTTAGGGTTAGGGCATAACAAAATCTCGGTGAGACCGATTACACAAACTCGGTGAGGCCGATTTTGGTAATTAGCTGTCACGCCCAATATGCGACCCTATCCAAAATGAACTCGACGGTCCCACCAAGGATAGACCCGCATATTGAAACGCTTTTGCAAGGTGGATATCATTACATCAACATTACATAATATATGGGGATACATACATAAGGCACGAATGCCACAAGAATACATCAACATCATATACAAGATCAACATCCGACTACGGATGAAACATATACAGAAACTCAAACGACATCCACCCTGCTAGCCCAGGCTACCGACCTGGAACCTATCCCCGATCAAGAAGAAGCGTAAGAAGAACTCCAACACAAGCAAACATCGCTCTCGGCCATGATCATTGCAAACCTGTACACACTGAATCGTGGTGTAGTAATCAGAGCCACAAGGACTCAAAGAATCTCATTACCATGGGTATCAAGACTAGCAAAGCTTAAAGGGAAGGGAAGGGGTAAAGTGGTGAGGTTGCAGCAGCGACTAAGCATATATGGTGGCTAACTTACGCAAATGAGAGCGAGAAGAGAAACAATGGAACGGTAATCAACTAGTAATGATCAAGAAGTGATCCTGAACTCCTACTTACGTCATACATAACCCAGAAACCGTGTTCTCCTCTCGATCAACCCCGAAAAGAGACACTCACGCTAGTTACGCATTACGGTTGGTGTATTTTAATTAAGATCAACTTCGGTTTTCTACAACCGGACATTAACAAATTCCATCGCCACATAACCGCAGCACGGCTCTCGAAAGTTTATACCCAGCGGGTGTCCCAACTTAGCCCATGATAAGCTCTCGCGATCAACGAAGGATATTCCTTCTCCCGGAAGACCCGATCGTCTCGGAATCCGGCTACAAGACATTTCGACAACAATAAAACAAGACCAGCAAGACCGCCCGATCTTGCCGACAATCCCGATAGGAGCTGCACATATCTCGTTCTCGTGGCAACACCGGATGAGACAGGCTCTGAGTAAAACCAAGCCTCGAGTTTCCCGTGGTGGCCCTTGAAGCGGCTCGGTTCGAACCAGCACTTAGAGAAGCAACGGCCCGGGGCTAAAATAAAGATGACCCTTGGGCTCCGAAACCCAAGGGAAAAAGGGCTAGGTGAGGCAAATGGTAAAACCAATGTTGGGCCTTCTTTGAAAAAGTCTTATTCAAAGCGAACTGTCAAGGGGTCCCATAAATCACCCGACCGCGTTAGGGACACAAAATCCGGGAACATAATACCGATATGACGGAAACTAGGGCGGCAAGAGTGGAACAAAACACCAGGCATAAGGCCGAGCCTTCCACCCTTTACCAAGTATATAGATGCATTAATAATATAAGATATATTGTGATATCCCAACAAGTAAACATGTTCCAACAAGGAACAACATCTCCATGTTCCAACAAGGAACAAACTTCATCTTGACCTGCAACTAGCAACGCTATAAGAGGGGCTGAGCAAAGAGGTAACATAGCCAAACAACGGTTTGCTAGGAAGGGTAACAAAGGTTAGAGGCTGACATGGCAATTAGGTAGGCTTGAGCAGCAAGTGATAGGTAGCGCAGCATAGCGATAGAACGAAGCAACTAGCATAGCAATGATAGTAGTGAGATCCAGGGTAGCGGTAATCTTGCCTGAAATCCCGCTAGGAAGAAGAACGAGTCCATGAAGAAGATGAACAGATGAAGCCGAACCAAGCGTAGACGAACGAATCCTCACGATCGCAACGAAACAGGAACTAACAAGAAGAAGCACACAACATGGTAAACACACCACACATAGGCAAGACATGATGCACAACCAAGCATGATGCATGACAAAGCTACATGAAGCTACTCATGGCAAGAGATGATGCAAACAAGAGCAACACATCAAGGCAAGTTTAAATGAGGCCGGGAACAACATATAACAATTCCGGTAAGTCCTCATATGCAAATTTCGAAATTGGTCCAGATCTGAATAAACCTTATGTTCAAGTTGTTAAACAGCAAGTTAAGATGCACCACGATGATCTACACGAAAATCTAGTCAAGTTACATATAAAGTTCATTTAATTCGGAGCTACGGCCTAGAAGATATGAGCAAAACAAGATAAACATGGCATTGATGCAAAATGCATGCAAACATCAAGCAAACACCTCAAAACAAGGATCCAACATGATAATATGAAACTACATGCAAAATCAAGCAAGTTTCATGTAGAGCACACTCAAAACGGAGCAACGGTGCAACACATACACACTATACAAGTTATGACAACAATCTGTCCAAAACAGCAACTAGGCATATTGCAAGCACCAAAACAACAAGCTACAGCATCCCAACGTAATAACAAAAGGCATGGTCATGATGTACAGGTAAAGCATTACAAAACATGAACACTGAGCTATCTCCAGAAATCACTAGAACATGCTCAAAATGACATGGCAAGATTGCAAATAATAACAGCTTTAGGACTTTAGCGTAAATAACATCAAAGTTGCAATGTTTAGAGCTATCAAACAATATGTTACAGGAACTTATCATGGCAAACAAAGGCATGGCATGAATCTACTCAAAGCATAGAACAAAAGTCCCTTACTGACCATGAGCCAAAAAGGATCAGAAAATATGATGGCACCCATGTAAACATGGCAAGTTATATGACAGATTCATACATGGCAGAAACAACAACAAGTAGGCATGTTGGTGAGCTTGAACCACTCACCACAGAGCAATACATGGCATGGCAAGGCAACCAACAGTAAGATGACGTGGCATAGAAGCTATAAATGGCAAGAACAACAACATAGCATGCAAGGATCAACTATAACAACCTTGGCAAAATTGAATAACATGTAAACAATCTGCCAGGAAACATTTTATAGCAAAAGTAGAGCTCGATTGACTCAAGCTATGGCACTCCATAATTGCAAACAATGGCATGGATGGATAGATAAAGACATGTATAACAAAACATCCTTACTGAAGTATCTCAAAATATGCATGGATCTCTCTGTAGCATCAAGTTAACATGGCATAAAAATATCAGCAGAACAGGGCTGAAATCAGCAACATCAAGACACCTAGTTTGCATGCTTGTGCTAGTCACCACAGAGATCACAAAAAATACATGGCATACACCCCTGGAAAGCTGGCATGGCATATTACAAAACACATGTAGGGCTCAAACTCATAGGGTGCACACATCAATCATGGCAAAAATGACAAAAGTGCAAGTTCTGATAAGAATCTGAAACTAACATCACATAGCACTCTTCCAACAGCATTTAGGGCATCAAGATGAGCTCAAATGAAAATGATGCAATGAGATGAAATGATCTACTCATCGAGGCGAACATTTTGACATATTACACGCGCAAAACGGAGCTACAGATGCAGAGTTATGATGCGATGAAAATGCATGAAAATACTGGAATCTGGGGACTTAGGCGAAATTTACAGGAAAAAAATGGGAGAGCGTCGAATAGCTATGAGGCGCCCAGAGCGGGGATTAGGGGGCTGCTCACCCTGGGCTCGGCCCATGACGAGGAAGCAGGCCAGGGAGCTGGGCTGGGCCTTGGGGCCGGCGGCTGGGGCTGCGGGGCCGCGAGGCAACGACCCGGCGCCCCACGCACGCCTGCTAGGAGAAGGAGGCCACGCCAAGCCGCTTCCGGCGAAGCGGCGGCGCAGCCTTGGACAGCGAGGCAGGGGAAAACGGCGCGGGCGGCGGGAATGGACGGATCCGGCAGCGCGGTGCCGGATCCAGACGGGAGGAAGTCGGAGGGGCTCGGCGACGAGATCCGAAGCGGGGCGGCGAAGCTCGGAGCTCGGCGGCGCATCCTCGCGAAGAGAGAGAGGCAGGGACCGTGAGGGAGAGAGAGGAAAAGGAAGGAGAGAGAGGGCGGCGGGACCTGGGATCCGCGCCAGCGCTGGACCGGCGGGCGGCGGGCACCGCGACGGGCGGTCAGCAGCGGGTCCAGGAGCTCGGGGAGGAGGCGGCGCTTAGGGCGGGCGGTGGCGCGGCGGGCGCCTCGGGCCCAGATCGGCCGGGCAGGCCGCGGATCGGCCGGCCGGGCCCTGGGAGGCCAGGGGGGCGCGGGGGCTGTTGGCGAACGTAGTAATTTCAAAAAATTTCCTACGCACACGCAGGAACATGGTGATGGCATAGCAACGAGAGGGGAGAGTGTATGTGCACGTACCCTCATAGACCGTAAGCGGAAGCGTTATAACAACGCGGTTGATGTAGTCGTACGTCTTCACGATCCGACCGATCCAAGTACCGAACGTACGGCACCTCCGAGTTCTGCACATGTTCAGCTCGATGACGATCCCGGGCTCCGATCCAGCAGAAGCGTCGGGATGAGTTCCGTTAGCACGACGGCGTGGTGACGATGATGATGCTCCACCGACGCAGGCTTCGCCTAAGCTCCGCGACGATATGACCGAGGTGTAATATGGTGGAGGGGGCACCGCTGCAGCTAAGGAACGATCCGTAGATCAACTTGTGTGTCATGGGTGCCCCTGCCCTCAGTATATAAAGGAGCAAGGGGGTGCGGCCGGCCCTAGGGAGGCGCGCTGGAGGAGTCCTACTCCCACCGAGTAGGACTCCCCCCTTCCTAGTTGGATTAGGTTTGGGAGGGAAGAGGGAAGGGCGCCGCCCCTCTCTTGTCCTATTCGGACTAGAGGGGGGGGCGGCGGCCTGCCCTGGCCGCCCTCCTCTTCTCCCTTATGGCCCATCAAGGCCCATTGACCCCGGGGTTCCGTAACCCCGGTGTTCGGTAAATCCTGTTTTCATCCGAACCTTTCCAAGTCCAACATAGGCTTCCAATATATCAATCTTTATGTCTCGACCATTTCGAGACTCCTCGTCATGTCCGTGATCACATCCGGACTCAACAACCTTCGTACATCAAAACTTATAAACTCATAATAAACTGTCATCGAAGCGTTAAGCGTGCGGACCCTATGGGTTCGAGAACTATGTAGACATGACCTAGAACTATTCTCGGTCAATAACCAATAGCGGAACCTGGATGCCCATATTGGTTCCTACATATTCTACGAAGATCTTTATCGGTCAAACCGCATAACAACATACGTTGTTCCCTTTGTCATCGGTATGTTACTTACCGAGATTCGATCGTCGGTATCCAATACCTAGTTCAATCTCGTTACGCAAGTCTCTTTACTCGTTCCGTAATACATCATCTCACAACTAACTTATTAGTTGCAATGCTTGCAAGGCTTATGTGATGTGTATTACCGAGAAGGCCTAGAGATACCTCTCCGACAATCGGAGTGACAAAACCTAATCTCAAATACGCCAACCCAACATGTACCTTTGGAGACACCTGTAGTACTCCTTTATAATCACCCGATTCGTTGTGACGTTTGGTAGTACCAAAGTGTTCCTCCGTAAACGGAGTTGCATAATCTCATAGTTACAGGAACATGTATAGGTCATGAAGAAAGCAATAGCAATATACTAAACGATCAAGTGCTAAGCTAACGGAATGGGTCATGTCAATCACATCATTCTCCTAATGATGTGATCCCATTAATCAAATGACAACTCATGTCTATGGTTAGGAAACATAACCATCTTTGATTAATGAGCTAGTCTAGTAGAGGCATACTAGTGACTATATGTTTGTCTATGTATTCACACATGTATTATGTTTCCGTTAATACAATTCTAGCATGAATAATAAACATTTATCATGATATAAGGAAATAAATAATAACTTTATTATTGCCTCTAGGGCATATTTCCTTGAGCCTCCCACTTGCACTAGAGTCAATAATCTAGATTACACAATGATTCTAACACCCATGGAGTCTTGGTGCTGATCATGTTTTGCTCGTGGAAGAGGCTTAGTCAACGGTCTCGCAACATTCAGATCCGTATGTATTTTGCAAATCTCTATGTCTCCCACTTGGACTTGGTCCCAATGGAATTGAAGCGTCTCTTGATATGCTTGGTCCTCTTGTGAAATCTGGATTCCTTTGCCAAGGCAATTGCACCATATTGTCACGAAAGATCTTCATTGGTCCCGATGCACTAGGTATGACACCTAGATCGGAAATGAACTCTTTCATCCGACTCCTTCATTTGCTGCTTCGAAGCAGCTATGTAATCCGCTTCACATGTAGATCCCGCCACGACGCTTTGTTTAGAACTGCACCAACCGACAGCTCCACCATTTAATAAAAACACGTATCCGGTTTGCGATTTAGAATCGTCCGGATCGAGTGTCAAAGCTTGCATCGACGTAACCATTTACGACTAGCTCTTTGTCACCTCCATATCGAGAAACATATCCTTAGTCCTTTTCGGTATTTCAGATGTTCTTGACCGCTGTCCATGATCCACTCTGGATTACTTTGGTACCTTCCTGCCAAGCTTATTGCTAAGCATACGTCGTCTGGTACACAGCATTGCATACATGATAGAGCCTATGGCTGAAGCATAGGAACATCTTTCATTTTCTCTCTATCTTCTGTGGTCGGGCATTGAGTCGACTCAATCTCACACCTTGTAATACAGGTAAAAACCTTTCTTTGCACGATCCATTTTGAACTTTTTCAAAACTTTATCAAGGTATGTGCTTTGTGAAAGTCCAATTAATCGTCTTGATCTATCTCTATAGATCTTGATGCCCAATATGTAAGCAGCTTCACCGAGGTCTTTCATTGAAAAACTTTTATTCAAGTATCCTTTTATGCTATCCAGAAATTCTATATCATTTCCAATCAATAATATGTCGTCCACATATAATATCGTAAATGCTCTGAGCTCCCACTCACTTTCTTGTAAATACAAGCTTCTCCAAAAGTCAGATAAAACCATATGCTTTGATCACACTATCAAAGCGTTTATTCCAACTCCGAGAGGCTTGCACTGCACCATAAATTGATCGCCGGAGCTTGCACACTTTGTTAGCACCCTTTGGATCAACAAAACCTTCTGGTTGCATCATATACAACTCTTCTTCTAGAAATCCATTCAAGAATGCAGTTTTACATCCATTTGCCAAATTTCATAATCATAAAATGCGGCAATTGCTAACATGATTCGACAGACTTAAGCATCGCTTCGGGTGAGAAAGTCTCATCGTAGTCAACCCTTGAACTTGTCGAAAACCTTTCGCAACAAGTCGAGCTTTATAGACAGCTACATTACCATCAGCGTCGTCTTCTTCTTAAAGATCCATTTATTCTCAATGGCTTGCCGATCATCGGGCAAGTCAACCAAAGTCCATACTTTGTTCTCATACATGGATCCCATCTCAGATTTCATGGCTTCCAGCCATTTTGCGAATCTGGGCTCACCATCGCTTCTTCATAGTTTGTAGGTTCGCCATGGTCAAGTAACATGACTTCGTAATAGGATTACCGTACCACTCTGGTGCGTATTTTACTCTAGTTGACCTCTGAAGTTCAGAGTAACTTGATCTGAAGTTTCATGATCAATATCATTAGTTTCCTCACTAATTGGTGTAGTTGTCACAGAACCGTTTCTTGTGATGAACTACTTTCCAATAAGGGAGCAGATACAGTTATCTCATCAAGTTCTACTTTCCTCCCACTCACTTCTTTCGAGAGAAACTCCTTCTCTAGAAAGGATCCGAATTTAGCAACGAAAATCTTGCCTTCAGATCTGTGATAGAAGGTGTACCCAACAGTCTCCTTTGGGTATCCTATGAAGACACATTTCTCCGATTTGGGTTCGAGCTTATCTGGTTGAAGTTTCTTCACATAAGCATCGCAGCCCCAAACTTTAAGAAACGACAACTTTGGTTTCTTGCCAAACCACAGTTCATAAGGTGTCGTCTCAACGGACTTTGATGGTGCCCTATTTAACGTGAATGCGGCCGTCTCTAAAGCATATCCCCAAAACGATAGCGGTAAATCAGTAAGAGACATCATAGATCGCACCATATCAAGTAAAGTACGATTACGACGTTCGGACACACCATTTCTCTGTGGTGTTCCGGGTGGCGTGAGTTGCGAAACTATTCCGCATTGTTTCAAATGTAAACCAAACTCGTAACTCAAATATTCTCCTCCACGATCAGATCGTAGAAATTTTATTTTCTTGTTACGATGATTTTCCACTTCACTCTGAAATTCTTTGAACTTTTCAAATGTTTCAGATTTGTGTTTCATTAAGTAGATATACCCATATCTGCTCAAATCATCTGTGAAGGTGAGAAAATAACTATACCCGCCGTGCCTCAACATTCATTGGACCACAAACATCGGTATGTATGATTTCCAACAAATCAGTTGCTCGCTCCATAGTTCCGAGAACGGCGTTTTAGTCATCTTGCCCATGAGGCACGGTTCATAAGTACCAAGTGATTCATAATCAAGTGATTCCAAAAGTCCATCAAGATGGAGTTTCTTCATGCGTTTACACGATATGACCCAAACGGCAAGTGCCACAAATAAGTTGCATTATCATTATCAACTCTGCATCTTTTGGTTTCAACACTATGAATATGTGTATTACTACTATCGAGATTCAATAAAATAGACCACTCTTCAAGGGTGCATGACCATAAAAGATATTATTCATATAAATAGAACAACCATTATTCTCTGTCTTAAATGAATAACCGTCTCGCATCAAACAAGATCCAGATATAATGTTCATGCTTAACGCGGCACCAAATAACAATTATTTAGGTCTAAAACTAATCCCGATGGTAGATGTAGAGGTAGCGTGCCGACCGCGATCACATCGACTTTGGAACCATTTCCCACGCGCATCGTCACCTCGTCCTTAGCCAATCTTCGCAATCCGTAGTTCCTGTTTGAGTTGCAAATATTAGCAATGTAACCGATATCAAATACCAGTGTACTATGCGAGTATTAGTAAGGTACACATCAATAACATGTATATCACATATACCTTTGATCACCTTGCCATCCTTCTTATCCGCCAAATACTTGGGGCAGTTCCGCTTCGGTGTCGGTCGCTTGCGGAGAAACACTCGATTTCAGGCTTAGGTCCAGACTTGGGTTTCTTCTCTTGAGCAGCAACTTTCTTGCTGTTCTTGAAGTTCCCTTCTTCTTTCCTTTGCCCTTTTCTTGAAACTAGTGGTCTTGTTGACCATCAACACTTGATGCTCTTTCTTGATTTCTACCTCCGCTGCTTTTAGCATTGCGAAGAGCTCGGGAATTGTTTTGGTCATCCCTTGCATATTATAGTTCATCACGAAGCTCTTGTAGCTTGGTGGCGTGATTGGAGAATTACATCAATGACACTATCATCCGGAAGAGTAACTCCCAGTTGAATCAAGTGATTATTATACCCGGACATTTTGAGTATATGTTCACCGATGAACTATTCTCCTCCATCTTGCAGCTATAGAACTTATTGGAGACTTCATATCTCTCAATCCGGGCATTTGCTTGAAATATTAACTTCAACTCTGGAACATCTCATATGCTCCATGACGTTCAAAACGTCGTTGAAGACCCGGTTCTAAGCCGTAAAGCATGGCACACCGAACTATAGAGTAGTCATCAGCTTTGCTCGCCAGACGTTCACAACTTCTCGGCGTTGCTCTACAGCAGGCCTGGCACCCAACGGTGCTTCGGGCGTAATTCTTCTATGCAGCAATGAGGATAATCCTCAAATTACGGACCCAGTCCGTGTAATTGCTACCATCATCTTTCAACTTTGCTTTCTCAAGGAACGCATTAAAATTCAACGGAACAACAGCCACGAGCCATCTATCTACGATAAACATAGACAAGCAAAAATACTATCGGTACTAAGTTCATGATAAATTTAAGTTTAATTAATCATATTAAAACTCCCACTTAGACAGACATCTCTCTAGTCATCTAAGTGATTCGTGATCCAAATCAACTAAACCATGTCCGATCATCACGTGAGATGGAGTAGTTTCAATGGTGAACATCACTATGTTGATCATATCTACTATATGATTCACGTTTGACCTTCGGTCTCCGTGTTCGAGGCCATATCTGTTATATGCTAGGCTCGTCAAGTTTAACTTTGAGTATTCGCGTGTGCAACTGTTTTGCACCGTTGTATTTGAGCGTAGAGCCTATCACACCCGATCATCACGTGGTGTCTCAAAGACGAAGAACTTTCGCAACGGTGCATACTCGGGGAGAACACTTCTTGATAATTTTAGTGAGAGATCATCTTATAATGCTACCGTCAATCAAAGCAAGATAAGATGCATAAAGGATAAACATCACATGCAATCAATATAAGTGATATGATATGGTCATCATCATCTTGTGCTTGTGATCTCCATCGCCAAGCACCGTCATGATCACCATCGTCACCGCGCGACACCTTGATCTCCATCGTAGCATCGTTGTCGTCTCGCCAACTATTGCTTCTCGACTATCGCTCTCGCTTAGTGATAAAGTAAAGCAATTACATGGCGTTGCATTTCATACAATAAGCGACAACCATATGGCTCCTGCCGATTGCCGATAACTTCGGTTACAAAACATGATCATCTCATACAATAAAATATAGCATCACGTCTTGACCACATCACATCATAACATGCCCTGCAAAAACAAGTTAGGCGTCCTCTACTTTGTTGTTGCAAGTTTTACGTGGCTGCTACGGGCTGAGCAAGAACCGTTCTTACCTCGCATCAAAACCACAACGATAGTTTGTCAAGTTGGTGCTGTTTTAACCTTCGCAAGGACGGGCGTAGCCACACTCAGTTCAACTAAAGTGAGAGAAACAGACACCCGCGGTCACCTTTAAGCAACTAGTGCTCGAAGCGGTGAAACCAGTCTCGCGTAAGCGTCTGGCGTAATGTCGGTCCGGGCGCTTCATCTCACAATACCGCCAACAAAAGTATGACATGCTGGTAAGCAGATGACTTATATCGCCCACAACTCACTTGTGTTCTACTCGTGCATATGACATCAACGCATAAAACCAGGCTCGGATGCCATCATTGGGGAACGTAGTAATTTCAAAAAATTCCCTACGCACACGCAAGACCATGGTGATGGCATAGCAACGAGAGGAGAGTGTATGTCCACGTACCCTCGTGAGACCGTGGCGGAAGCGTTATAACAACGCGGTTGATGTAGTCGTGCGTCTTCACGATCCGACCGATCCAAGTACCGAGCGTCGGCACCTCCGAGTTCTGCACATGTTCAGCTCGATGGCGATCCCGGGCTCCGATCCAGCAAAGCGTCGGGGATGAGTTCCGTCAACCGACGGCGTGGTGGCGATGATGATGCTCCACCGACGCAGGGCTTCGCCTAAGCTCCGCCGACGATATGACCGAGGTGTAATATGGTGGAGGGGGCACCGACACGGCTAAGGAACGATCCGTAGATCAACTTGTGTGTCATGGGGTGCCCCCGCCCCGTATATAAAGGAGCAAGGGGGTGCGGCCGGCCCTAGGGAGGCGCTGGAGGAGTCCTACTCCCACCGGGAGTAGGACTCCCCAATTCCTAGTTGGATTAGGTTTGGGGAGGGGAAGAGGGAAGGCGCCGCCCCTCTCTTGTCCTATTCGGACTAGAGGGGGGGGCGCGGCCTGCCTGGCCGCCCTCCTCTTCTCCCTTATGGCCCATCAAGGCCCATTGACCCCGGGGTTCCGTAACCCCGGTGTTCGAAGAAAATCCTGTTTTCATCCGGAACCTTTCCAAGTCAAACATAGGCTTCCAATATATCAATCTTTATGTCTCGACCATTTCGAGACTCCTCGTCATGTCCGTGATCACATCCGGGACTCCGAACAACCTTCGGTACATCAAAACTTATAAACTCATAATAAACTGTCATCGAAACGTTAAGCGTGCGGACCCTACGGGTTCGAGAACTATGTAGACATGACCTAGAACTATTCTCGGTCAATAACCAATAGCGGAACCTGGATGCCCATATTGGTTCCTACATATTCTACGAAGATCTTTATCGGTCAAACCGCATAACAACATACGTTGTTCCCTTTGTCATCGGTATGTTACTTACCCGAGATTCGATCGTCGGTATCCAATACCTAGTTCAATCTCGTTACCGGCAAGTCTCTTTACTCCTTCCGTAATACATCATCTCACAACTAACTTATTAGTTGCAATGCTTGCAAGGCTTATGTGATGTATATTACCGAGAAGGCCTAGAGATACCTCTCCGACAATCGGAGTGACAAAACCTAATCTCAAATCGCCAACCCAACATGTACCTTTGGAGACACCTGTAGTACTCCTTTATAATCACCCGATTCCAGTGACGTTTGGTAGTACCAAAGTGTTCCTCCGTAAACAGGATTTGCATAATCTCATAGTTACGAGGAACATGTATAGGTCATGAAGAAAGCAATAGCAATATACTAAGCGATCAAGTGCTAAGCTAACGGAATGGGTCATGTCAATCACATCATTCTCCTAATGATGTGATCCCATTAATCAAATGACAACTCATGTCTATGGTTAGGAAACATAACCATCTTTGATTAATGAGCTAGTCTAGTAGAGGCATACTAATGACTATATGTTTGTCTATGTATTCACACATGTATTATGTTTCCGGTTAATACAATTCTAGCATGAATAATAAACATTTATCATGATATAAGGAAATAAATAATAACTTTATTATTGCCTCTAGGGCATATTTCCTTCAGGGGCGACGTGGCGACGCCCGGTTGGCTGTGCGCGTCGCCGGCGGCGGGGCTGGCCGATGGGGGCGCGACAAGTGGCGGTGGAGGGCTGGCTTGGCGCTGAAATTGAGGAGGGAGGAGGCTGGCGGCTGCGGGGATCCCGAGGCGGCTAGAGGTAGGTGGAGGGCTGGGGATGCCAAATTTGGAAGGGGATGTCCATATATAGGCGGGGATGGCTAGGGTTTGGGTTTAGGGGTTTTGAGGCCGTTGGAGCCTCCGATCACGATCCGACGATCGAGAACGGAGGGGGTTTAGGTGGGTTGAGAAGAGGGTTGGGCTGAGTGGAGAGAAGAGAGAGAGAGGGCGGCAGTTTGGAGACCGAAGCGTCCGACGAAAGGTACCGACAATGAGTACCACTATATGTTTAACGGTTGGGCGATCAAGCGGACTCGAATGTGACGAAACTTGGCAGGCGCTCTGTCTACACTATAATAAGACCGCAAGCCAAGCTTCAACCCATTCGAGAACATTTAACCCCTTTACGAAAAAGAGGTAAAAGGGCGCGGGAGACATAGGAGTGCGGATTGCAAAAGCAGACACGGGAAAATGCTCGGATGCATGAGACGAACACGTATGCAAAATGAAATGCACATGATGACATGATATAAAATGCATATGATGACATGGCAAAGTGCAACACGCAAGCAAATGACATGGCAACGACGACGAATAACTAACGGACACCTGGCACATCGAATCCGGGGCGTTACAACACTCCTCCACTAACAAGAGATCTCGTCCCGAGATCTTAGGACCGAGACGGAAGAGAAAAGGGATGAGGTGAAGGACGAACTGAAGAGAACAAGCAAAGAATCGAGAGTACACGAGAAGAATAGAGGAACGACGAGAATGACGAGAATCAAATGCTCACGGAAACAGATAGACTATGAAACAACTCGTTCTAACCGGAATGGTTAGAATGGAAAAAGAAACGGATAAGACTGAAGGATTTAGGCAAAACTCCGGCTAAAACATGGAGGAATAGAACTTGAACTTCAGAGATGGAATGACACCTGATGAAGACATGACACAAAACCTCCGGAAAGAATTAAAGAATGGAAAGAAATGAACTTAGAAGGAAGGATTGAATGGAGTTGTTGAGAAAATTCAACAACAAAAAGAATAAGCTTTATGTGGACTTAGGATAACCTCTCAAAAATTATGAGGTGATAACCTACCACAACAGAAAAGATTAAATAGCTGAGGAGAATGAAGAAATGCAAAACTCCACTTTGAAAGGATATGGAGGATTAATTGCACTTTGAGATGCAAGAAGGAAGATACTTGAGCTCCTTCAACAAGAATCTTGATGAACTCTTGAAGAATGAATTAAATCATGAAGAACCGCCGTGAAGAACTTCGGTAACAAAAGATGATGAGATATGATGAAGGATGAAAGAATAAGATGAGCCTTGCGATGACTTAGATGAAGGTTCCGACGAAATGGCCGAGAAAATTTGAACTCCGGAAAAGAAAAGATGAAAAACACTTGGAAATAGAATTTATTCAACATGAACAAACTCCGAAGAAAAAGATTGTTCACTTGGATGAAATAAGAATAAGATTTATTGTATGCTTATCCTTCATCAAATTAAATTGATGACAAACAATGGATTTGGCATAATACTTATTCTTCTTGAAAAAGGATTGAGGGGAATATAGCACAAAACTTGAGAAAGGTCTTCATGAATCACCGGTAGGATTGGAAAGAATGAATGAATTAAAATGATAGTGAAGGAAAAATATTCTTGAACGAACCACCGTAAGAATTCGAAAATGAACGAAGAGAAGAGAACGAATCGCCGGAAGGAATTAGAAACCACGAAGATACTTGAGGGAAATTTTGAGACAAGAGAACAAAGAGATCGCGAACTGATTAACGAATGCTTGAACGAAGCACCGGAAGAATATTGAGATGAACGAAGCTGAAAACTTGGAACGAAGAAATATTCCGAAAGGATGACCTCCGGATGATCGAGACGGAAAACAACTCCTGAAATACTCCAGATGGGTGAAAAGAATATCTGACAAACGGAATAATTCGAGAGGATAACATGAAGCTTGAACCACGAATCTTCGAGAGAACGGACAAGATTTAGAGGGAAAACTCTACTTCGGTCTTCAAGAACGACTATAAACACCACCAAAATTGTTGAGATACTCCGGTAGAAAGAAAAAACAGAGAGGTTGAGCCAATAATGAAATGATTTGAAATCGATCTTGACAAGGCCTGTGACTGATGGAATCCATTCTTACGTCACACTTGAAAGGAATTGAGAATAACTCCGGGGGAATTAGAAGAGTCAGGTAAGATCCTGGGAAAGACCTGTGGGTTAGGGCCCACTAAAAGAAAATACCGTTAGAAAGGGATGTTGAACAGATAGATGATGCACCGGAAGAACTGAAATATTTGACTGAGGTGACAACCTCGAATTAAATGGAACACTGATGAATCTCCTAAGATGTCTTGAGCACTCCGGAAGGATAAACTGGCGAGAGGCGAACGAGCAAGGGGAAAACACTTTAACCAAGGAAAAGAATGTGATCAACTCGAAAAACTTGAATTGAATCCACCGGAAAAGAAAGGGATGAAGAATGACGAGCGAGGCGAGAATTCACGGTTGAGATAATTGATGGAAGACCCAAGAGGCTCCACACGAATGGAATAGATGGTGGAACAGACTCAAACTCCGGGAAGAAAAGGGTGGGAGGGCGGGAAAACAAAGACAACTTGGAAGGGGAATCGACGAATATCTTGAAGAGAAAACACCGGTTGAAATCATTGAGGAAAGAAAGCAAAGACTTCACACGAGTAGGATGGATACTCGATTACAGACTCCAGTTCCGAGAAGAAGAAGGGAGGGCGGGTGGGAAAAGAAAACAACTGAGGATTGAACTTGCAAAACAAAGAGGGTCGAATCGCCATGACGAGAAAATGCACCGGACAAAATAGCTGAGGAACAACTACCGGAAAACCAACTGCGTGAACCTAAAGAAAAATTTGAAGGGGAAGAGAAGTAATTCAAAACACCTACGTCAAGATTTCTCACCAGAGCGTCGAAGGGGCAGAGGAGTAAAAAGAATTCCTACTCTCCGATATAACTAAACTCCGAAATCAGTTTTTTTTCTAGACTCAACATCGGCCAAACTACACGATCAATCAAGGGGGCTCCTAGGGTCGGTCGAGGCTCTGATACCAACTTGTCACGCCCAATATGCAACCCTATCCAAAAGGAACTCGACGGTCCCACCAAGGATAGACCCGCATATTGAAACGCTTTTGCAAGGTGGATATCATTACATCAACATTACATAATATATGGGGATACATACATAAGGCACGAATGCCACAAGAATACATCAACATCATATACAAGATCAACATCCGACTACGGATGAAACATAAACAGAAACTCAAATGACATCCACCCTGCTAGCCCAGGCTGCCGACCTGGAACCTATCCCCTGATCGAAGAAGAAGCAGAAGAAGAACTCCAACACAAGCAAACATCGCTCTCGCGTCATGATCATCGCAAACCTGTACCTGCAACTGGTGGTGTAGTAATCATGAGCCACAAGGACTCAAAGAATCTCATTACCATGGGTATCAAGACTAGCAAAGCTTAAAGGGAAAGGAAGGGGTAAAGTGGTGAGGTTGCAGCAGCGACTAAGCATATATGGTGGCTAACTTACGCAAATGAGAGCGAGAAGAGAAACAAAGGAACAGTCATCTACTAGTAATGATCAAGAAGTGATCCTGAACTCCTACTTATGTCAGACATAACCCAGAAACCGTGTTCTCCTCTCGATCAACATCGAAAAGAGACACTCACGATTCGCATTACGGTTGGTGTATTTTAATTAAGATCAACTTCGGTTTTCTACAACCGGACATTAACAAATTCCCATCTGCCACATAACCGCTGGCACGGCTCTCGAAAGTTTATACCTGAGGGGGTGTCCCAACAGCCCATGATAAGCTCTCGCGATCAACGAAGGATATTCCTTCTCCCGGGAAGACCCGATCAGTCTCGGAATCCGGCTACAAGACATTTCGACAAGAATAAAACAAGACCAGCAAGACCGCCCGATCGCCGACAATCCCGATAGGAGCTGCACATATCTCGTTCTCGTGGCAACACCGGATGAGACAGGCTACGAGTAAAACCAAGCCTCGAGTTTCCCGTGGTGGCCCAAGAAGTACTCGGTTCGAACCAGCACTTAGAGAAGCACCGGCCGGGGGCTAAAATAAAGATGACCCTTGGGCTCCGAAACCCAAGGGAAAAAGGGCTAGGTGAGGCAAATGGTAAAACCAATGTTGGGCCTTCTGGAAAAGTCTTATTCAAAGCGAACTGTCAAGGGGTCCCATAAATCACCCGACCACGTTAGGGACGCAAAATCCGGGAACATAATACCGATATGACGGAAACTAGGGCGGCAAGAGTGGAACAAAACACCGGGCATAAGGCCGAGCCTTCCACCCTTTACCAAGTATATAGATGCATTAATAATATAAGATATATTGTGATATCCCAACAAGTAAACATGTTCCAACAAGGAACAACATCTCCATGTTCAACAAGGAACAAACTTCATCTTCACCTGCAACTAGCAACGCTATAAGAGGGCTGAGCAAAGCGGTAACGTAGCCAAACAACGGTTTGCTAGGAAGGGTAACAAAGGTTAGAGGCGACATGGCAATTAGGTAGGCTTGAGCAAAGAAGTGATAGGTAGCGCAACATAGCGATAGAACGAAGCAACTAGCATAGCAATGATAGTAGTGAGATCCGGGTAGCGGTCATCTTGCCTGAAATCCCGCTAGGAAGAAGAACGAGTCCATGAAGAAGATGAACGGATGAAGCCGAACCAAGCGTAGACGAACGAATCCTGACGATCGCAACGAAACAGGAACTAACAAGAAGAAGCACACAACATGGTAAACACACCACACATAGGCAAGACATGATGCACAACCAAGCATGATGCATGACAAAGCTACATGAAGCTACTCATGGCAAGAGATGATGCAAACAAGAGCAACACATCAAGGCAAGTTTAAATGAGGCCGAACAACATATAACAATTCCTAAGTCCTCATATGCAAATTTCGAAATTGGTCCAGATCTGAATAAACCTTATGTTCAAGTTTTTAAACAGCAAGTTAAGATGCACCATGATGATCTACACGAAAATCTAGTCAAGTTACATATAAAGTTCATTTAATTGAGCTACGGCCTAGAAGATATGAGCAAAACAAGATAAACATGGCATTGATGCAAAATGCATGCAAACATCAAGAAAACACCTCAAAACAAGGATCCAACATGATAATATGAAACTACATGCAAAATCAAGCAAGTTTCATGTAGATCACACTCAAAAGCGAACAGCGGTTCAACACATACACACTATACAAGTTATGACAACAATCTGTCCAAAACAGCAACTAGGCATATTGCAAGCACCAAAACAACAAGCTACAGCATCCCAACGTAATAACAAAAGGCATGGTCATGATGTACAGGTAAAGCATTACAAAACATGAACACTGAGCTATCTCCAGAAATCACTAGAACATGCTCAAAATGACATGGCAAGATTGCAAATAATAACAGTTTCAGACTTTAGCAGAAATAACATCAGGTTGCAATGTTTAGAGCTATCAAACAACATGTTACAGGAACTTATCATGGCAAACAAAGGCATGGCATGAATCTACTCAAAGCATAGAACAAAAGTCCCTTACTGACCATGAGCCAAAAAGGATCAGAAAATATGATGGCACCCATGTAAACATGGCAAGTTATAAGACAGATTCATACATGGCAGAAACAACAAGTAGGCATGTTGGTGAGCTTGAACCACTCACCACAGAGCAATACATGGCATGGCAAGGCAACCAACAGTAAGAAGACATGGCATAGAAGCTATACATGGCAAGAACAACAATATAGCATGCAAGGATCAACTACAACAACCTTGGCAAAATTGAATAACATGTAAACAATCTGCCAGGAAACATTTTATAGCAAAAGTAGAGCTCGATTGACTCAAGCTATGGCACTCCATAATTGCAAACAAGGGCATGGATGGATAGAGAAAGACATGTATAACAAAACATCCTTACTGAAGTATCTCAAAATATGCATGGATCTCTCTGTAGCATCAAGTTAACATGGCATAAATATATCAGCAGAATAGGGCTGAAATCAGCAACATCAAGACACCTAGTTTGCATGCTTGTGCTAATCACCACAGAGATCACAAAAAATACATGGCATACACCCCTGGAAAGATGGCATGGCATATTAAAAAACACATGTAGGGCTCAAACTCATAGGGTGCACACATCAATCATGGCAAAAATGACAAAAGTGCAAGTTCTGATAAGAATCTGAAACTAACATCACATAGCACTCTTCCAACAGCATTTAGGGCATCAAGATGAGCTCAAATGAAAATGATGCGATAATATGAAATGATCTACTCATCGAGACGAACATTTTGACATATTACACGCGCAAAACGGAGCTACAGATGCAGAGTTATGAGGCGATGAAAATGCATGAAAATACTGGAATCTGGGGACTTAGGCGAAATTTACAGGAAAAATAATGGGAGAGCGTCGAATAGCTATGAGGCGCCCAGAGCGGGGATTAGGGGGCTGCTCACCCTGGGCTCGGCCCATGACGAGGAAGCAGGCCAGGGAGCTGGGCTGGGCCTTGGGGCCGGGCAGGCTGGGGCTGGGGCCCATGAGGCAGACGACCCGTCGCGCTCCCACGCACGCTGCAGAGAAGGAGGCAGCGCCGCGCAGCGCTTCCGCGAAGCGGCGGCGAGCCTTGACGGCGAGGGGAAAAGCAAACGCACGGGCGGCGGAATGGACGGATCCGGCAGCGCGGTGCCGGATCCGGACGCGGAGGAAGTCGGAGGGGCTCGGCGACGAGATCCGAGCGGCGGCGGCGAGCTCGGAGCTCGGCGGCGGCATCTCGCGAAGAGAGAGAGGCAGGGACCGTGAGGGAGAGAGAGGAAAAGGAAGGGAGAGAGAGGCGGCGGGACACAGGGTCCGTGGCAGCGGACCGGGCGGCGGAACAGCAGCAATGGGCGGTCGGGCGGCGGGGTCGAGGAGCTCGGGAGGAGGCGAAGCTAGGGCGAAGGCGATGGCGGCGCGCTGGCGCCTCAGGCCCAGATCGGCCAGGCGGGCAGCGGATGGGCCGGCCGGGTCTGGGAGGCTGTAGGCGAAGGCGGCGTGGCGATGCCCGTTCTTTGTCGCAGTCGCCGCCGGGCGGGCTGGCCGATGGGGGCGCGACAAGTGGCGGTGGAGGCTGGCTTGGCGCTGAAATTGAGGAGGAGGAGGCTGGCGGCTGCGGGATCCCGAGGGGCTAGAGGTAGGTGGAGGGGCTAGGGATGCCAAATTTGGAAGGGGATGTCCATATATAGGCGAGGATGGCTAGGGATTGGGTTTAGGGGTTTTGAGGCCGTTGGAGCCTCCGATCACGATCCGACGATCAGAACGGAGGGGGTTTAGGTGGGTTGAGAAGAGGGTTGGGCTGAGTGGAGAGAGAGAGAGAGGGCGGCGGTTTGGAGACCAAAACGTCCGGCGAAGGTACCGACAATGGTACCACTATATGTTTAACGGTTGGGCAGTCAAACGGACTCAGAATGTGACGAAACTTGGCAGGCGCTCTGTCTACACTATAATAAGACCGCAAGCCAAGGTTCAACCCATTCCGAGAACATTTAACACCCACACACGAAAAGAGGTAAAAGGTATTTGGGAGACATAGGAGTGCGGATTGCAAAAGCGGATAACGGGAAAATGCTCGGATGCATGAGACGAACACGTATGCAAAATGAAATGCACATGATGACATGATATAAAATGCATATGATGACATGGAAAAGTGTAACACGCAAGCAAATGACATGGCAACGACGACGAATAACTGACGGACACCTGGCGCATCGAATCCGGGGCGTTACATTAGCTAACCAGAGAGTTGGTCAGGCAAACTCGGTTGGACCGATTACTCAAACTCGGTGGGTCAGATTTTGATAATGAGTCAACCAGAAAGTTTGCATTGTAATCTCGGTAGTACCGATTCTCAAACTCGGTGAGACCGATTTTGATAATGGACATACACAGAGAGATTACAATCCCATCTCGGTAAGACCGAGATCCCTATCGGTAGAACCGATTTGCCTAGGGTTTGTGGCAGTGGCTAAGACATCAAAACTTGGTGGCGCCGGATAGAAAGAATCAGTGGGGCCGAGTTTGACTTTAGGTTTTAGGACATATGTGTGGAAGTGGGAAAGTGGTTGAGGGTATTTGGAGCATATCACTAAGCACTTGAAGCAAGAGGCTCATTAAGCAACACCTCATCCCTCCTTGATAGTATTGGCTTTTCCTATAGACTCAATGTGATCTTGGATCACTAAAATGTAAAATGAAGACTATTGAGCTTGAAGCTTGAGCCAATCCTTTGTCCTTAGCATCTTGAAGGAGTTCCCACATCCTTTAGTCGATGCCAGTCCATTGTTGAACTTATCTGAAACATACTAGATAAAAGTGTTAGTCCAACAAGAGATATGTTGACATTAATTACCAAAACCACCTAGGGAGCACTTGTGCTTTCAGAGGGAGACGCCAAGTGAAGACGAGGATGAGCCTCGCCAGCCGAACACTGGGGGACAGAAAAAATTCCCACCAGAAATCAAAACACTGAATATGATTTACGCAACTCACATTCCAAAGAGTAGGCGCAAACGCGCACTCCGAGACGTATATGCTGTGGAGCCCGTCAAGGCCCACTGTACGGGCTCTCTAGCACTAGAGGTTGTATTCGGTTCTCCCGACAACTTCAGAACCGAAGAACTAATCTTCGACATTGCTCCATTCCGAAGCGGCTATCACGCACTACTCGGAAGAACGGACTTTGCTCGTTTTAATGCAGTATCGCACTACGCCTACCTTATACTTAAGATGCCCGGTCCACATGGCGTCATCACAGTTAGCGGAAATACAGAGCGTTCCTAACGTGCGGAAGAATATGTGGCGGCTCTAGCAGCCGAACACTGAGCAGCCTCTCCTACCAGAATAAACGATCGTCAAGACCACGGACACGGTTAGACGAGTCCGGCGCTCCACCAGATATAACAGCCCAGATAAACCTGAGCTGGGGATACCCCCATAAGTGGTGCCAGGGGCTGCTCGCACAAAAAAAGCCCATAGTTTGGCTCGACCATATTAATACAATAGCATATTGCATTTTCATTCAGATTAACCAACTCTTCGCACAAAGTCTTTCACCTGGGTTTTCCCCTTTTTATAGATGATCATCGTGCTACACCCTTCCAGGATACGGCACAACGGAGATAAAGGTGCATACGTGCAGCAGGGCCCCGCTCAAAGGTTTCTCTTTAGATTAAGACCCTGCGTAAACCTTTTTTAATGTCTCTTGTTACTTCTTCCCCTCCGGACACTCAATACAACCAGGAGGGATACTGGCGTTCCTGACACTTCATCACGCCAGACTAATGCATGTACCTGGAAACACAGGGCTCATTATTGAGGGCGTTATTCAGCCCAGTATATGTTGTAAAGTCCGAATACCTTAGGGAGTGTTCGGCGTCGCGAGTTTGGCCTTATATGCATCAGCTCTGAATCATGTCTTTGGTCAAATGTTGGGTTTTCCCGGCTCCCGTGTTTTGCTACCTTACGTTCTGCTCTATCCCCTAAGGTGGCACCGGGAGAACTAATGCGATTGTGCCTTGGTTCATCTGGATGAGCATCTCAGTAGAGAAAGCCGAAAACTGACTGTCATGATACAGCGCGAGACTGGTCAACCACTCGAAGCGGAATCTTCGTGATTCCTCCGCATTGACAAAGGACCGGTTTCCTGGTCACGTACATACGGGCACCATATTCGGATGAACGCGGAAGTACCAGGGGCTATATATTAGCCCCACCGTCAAACTCCTATGGCTAAGTGAAAGTGTTAAGGCTATATAGTCTGATTGCCTGGTTCGTCGCGCTATCACCTCCTTAATGGACCAAGACATTGGATCAAGTGTGACTACGCGTTTTCTCGAACACCCTCGCATTATATGTGTGGGGGCTGAAGCCGACGACTGCAAACTTTCAGGTTATATACATACATAAACGGCCGCACAGGAGGCACTATAATACTTTCGGGAAAAAGTATAAACACAACCTCTATAATCAAAATAGCATTGCTTTTACAATGGAGATACATGTCACTCGAACATGAAACTCTTCGAGCACTGAGCCTCTATTAAACGAGCGCCTTCTAGGACTTTTTCAAAATAGTGCTCGGCTGGGTCCTGGCCTCCCCCCGGACCCCGAGTTGCAATAGCGGTGGTTTCCATCCCTGCCCAGTATGTTTTAAAACGGGCAAGAGCCATCCGCGCACCCTCTATGCACGCCGACCTCTTCACGGCCTCGATATGCGACACAACACCAAGGAATTGTTGCACTAATCCAAAATAACTGCTCGGCCTTGGTCCCCGTGGCCAAAGATGATCCACGACAGACCTCATAGCAAGCCCGGACAACCTGTGTAGCTCGGCCCATGCAGCCATCCATTCATTCAACGGCAGCGGACGCGTCTGGGCACTGAACTGCGACCAAAATAACCTTTCAACCTTATGGTCTTTCCGATCTTTGTAAAACTCGGTCGCATCAGCAACACTCTTTGCCAGGTCCGCATACGCGTCAGCAGCACTCCACAACTGATCCAGAGGGGCATACTTCGGATCTCCGAACTTCATCCGCAACAAATAGGGTCTCCCAACAGTGATATCTCCGGCCTCACGAAGCTCCTCCCTTATCCCTCTCATTTCAGAGCGGGTTTCCTTGGCTGCCTCTAGGGCCTTCTTTAGGTCAGCCGCTTACGCTTGGTTTTCCTTTTCAAGGAGCTCATGGCGGTCGGCGGCATCTTTCAACTCAGCAGCCATCTGGGCTATCTTTCCTTCGCTCTGGCGATGAGCAGCCTGTTCGGCTCTTAACTCTTCGACCGCCTTCAGAGCGGCCGCATCACTTATTCGGGCTTGCTCCTTGGCTCAAGCAAGCTCCGCCCGAAGGGTCTCCACGGCAGTAGCTCCATCTGCAGTCACATCATATTATAGATACTAAAATCATGCTCCTCTTAAATATTTGCTGACAAGTTAAACATACATACCCTGGGCCTCGTCAAGCCGCTTGTTAACAAGCGCGATGTCGGCATCGGCCACGTCAAGCTGCCGCTTCAATTCGGCAAAATCACCAGTCCGGTCTGCCGCTTGCACATAAAGCAGCGCGATTATTACCAGAGATTATGATCCTCTGTTTTCCTCCTTTAGATGGCAACCAGAGTCTCAGGGGCTACTATCTATACAGAGCACACCTAGCATGTGTGGTACCGTCAAAAATACATTTTTTGCACACCTCAAAGCCACTCAGCAGACTCGTAAAAGCTTCATTCAAACCGCTTTTGGCGGATGAAATCCTCTCAACCACCGTACCCATTAAGGGACGATGTGTCTCTGAGATGGCCGCTCGCTCTAGAAGACCCATCAGTGTGTCTGGCTATGTGCCGGACAATCCCGGACTCCTCCTGAAGCTCTCCTTGGGAGCCGGATATTCCGGACCATGGGCAGCCGAAGTGTCAACTTCTGGCCTTGGCGGATCAGGAGAAATCCTCCGTGAAGACACCTCGGGGTCGTCCGCCCCATGTGGCGGGGAGGCAGGAGGAGGCGTTTCACTCTCCATCATCTCCGGAAGAAGATCCCTCGAAGACGAACTCTGTGGAGAAGGGCTACGAGCCGGACTGCAACAAATATGTCTCGGTTATTATTCTCAGAGACAAAACATGATATACTTACCAAAGTACCCGTTTTTTACTTACAGCTCGGTTGAGGGCTGGCCCCCTTGCGGGCGTTGTACGATAAGGACGCCCTCTGGGGCAGGGCCCCCTGGTGAGGGTTTCTTCCCTCGCTTGGAAACCTCCGTTTCCAAGTCTTCAGAGGAGGCCCTTTTCTTACCGTGAGGAGAGGGGGTTTCACATTCACCTCCCCGATTATCCTCCTTCGCGGAGGCACTTACTCCCTCGATTTGGATGTGTAAGGTATGAAGCCCATCGGTGGCTTCTCTATTCCTCCCCTCATCTTCTCCTGATGGCACCTGGTATGGTGCACGCTCAAGCATCCTGATCAATAGAGGATCCGGCGAGCCTTCGGGAAGAGGGGCCGAACAACTAATCCTCTCCACCTTCCTTATCCAGTCCTGGCGTAGAGCAATTTTTCAAAATGATGTTATAACAAACATAAAGGACGGTGTGTTCAGTAGCGGAATTACTTACTTGGGTATCCAGACGGTTGCAGTTGAGACCCACGTCCTCGGTGGTATCCGGACACTTTATTCGTGATCCGAAGAATGACCCATACATCTCTTTGAGCGTCATGCTGAAGAATTGTTGAATGGTTCGCGGTCCTTCCGGGTTGAACTCCCACATACGAAGAGGCCGACGTTGGCAGGGCAGGACCCGACGAACCAGCATTACTTGCATTATCTTGACAAGACTGACATCCTTCTTAAGAAGGTCTCGGATGCGGCTTTGCAGTGTCAGCACGTCATTAACTGGCCCCCAGTCCAGCCCCTTGTTGACCCATGACACCAGCTGCGGCGGAGGGCCCGAGCGGAACGCTGGAGCGGCCGCCCGCTTTGTACCTCGGGGAGCTGTGATGTAAAACCACTCCCGTTGCCACAAGTCAGAAGTTTCTGTGAAGGAACCCTTTGGCCATGGAGCATCAGCGCCTTTGCTTATTATAGCGCCTCCACACTCCGCGTGACGCCCGTCGATCACCTTCGGCCTCACATTGAAAGTCTTGAGCCATAGGCCGAAGTGGGGGGTGATGCGGAGGAAGGCTTCACACACGACGATAAACGACGAGATGTGAAGGATGGAGTCCGGAGCTAGATCGTGGAAATCTAGCCCGTAGTAGAACATGAGCCCTCTCACGAAGGGATCAAGACTAAAACCTAGCCCTCGGAGGAAGTGGGAAATAAATACGACACTCCCATTGGGTTCGGGAGTGGGGATGACCTGCCCTTGAGCAGGCAGCCTGTGCGGGATTTCAGCGGTGAGATACCTGGCCTCCCTAAGCTTCTTGATGTCCTCCTCTGTGATAGAGGAGGCCATCCACCGGCCTTGAAGGTTGGATCCGGACATGGTCGAGGGTCTGAAGTGCTTAAGCTTGAGCCTTGGGTGTTGGAACTCGAGGTGCGGGAGGGGAGGATCGAGCATGGGAAGAAAAGGACAGGCCTTGGCCCCCTTATAAAGAGGACGAATATCAAGCGTCCCCCGCGTGACCGTTTGGGACTTGCCTAAAATCAAGGAGTCATATTAAACAAACATGGTTGGGTTACCCACACCTGTATTGATGAGAATCCCGGGATAAGGGGAACACAATCTTTGCTTCGACAAGACGTGCCAATAAAACCGCCTCGCAGCACGTGTAGTGGCTGGTGGTGAAAAAAGGTTCAAATAAAGACCAGGTCGTGGCGTGACATCACGCTATGAAAACTTGTCAGCACATTAGATTTGTGGAATATTGTGCTCTCTATGGTGGTATGTGGAATTTGTTTTGCAGAGCCGGACACGATTCTTGTGTTCAAGAACTTCTATGGAGTATTCGGAGAAGGAACCCGCCTTGCAATGCCGAAGACAATCTGCACGCCAGACTCATCATCATTGAAGCCTGGTTCAGGGGCTACTGAGGGAGTCCTGGATTAAGGGATCCTCGGACAACCGGACTATATACTTTGGCCGGACTGTTGGACTATGAAGATACAAGATTGAAGACTTCGTCCCGTGTCCGGATGGGACTCTCCTTTGCGTGGAAGGCAAGCTTGGCAATTCGGATATGTAGATCTCCTTCTCTGTAACCGACTCTGTGTAACCCTAGCCCCCTCTGGTGTCTATATAAACCGGAGGGTTTAGTCTGCAGGACAACAACAAGCATAATCATAGGCTAGCTTCTAGGGTTTGGCCTCTACGATCTCGTGGTAGATCAACTCTGGTAATACTCATATCATCAAGATCAATCAACCAGGAAGTAGGGTATTACCTCCATCGAGAGGGCCCGAACCTGGGTAAAACATCGTGTCCCCTGCCTCCTCTTACCATTAGCCTTAGACGCACAGTTCGGGACCCCCTACCTGAGATCCGCCGGTTTTGACACCGACAGCCTTCCCGCCGCACCGAGGGGTGCAGCGAGGATGCTTGCCGTTCGTTCCCCGCCGGGCCGGTGGTGGCGTTGGCGGCAGGCGATGGAGAACGACGGGGAGGCCCGCCGACAGGAGCCGTTTGGGCGACGCGAGCGGCGAGAGCAACCCGACGCTCGGCGTGGGCTCGGCGGGCGTCCGACATGGATGCGAAGAAGCGGTGGGACGCGGATCAGCGGAAGGAAGGGTTCGGCGCACCCCTACCTGGCGCGCCAGATGTCGGATATGGGGTTCCGGCAAACCCTTGAGGTTCGAACACTCGGGTGCGCACGGAAATTTCCCCCTACTGAATCTCCCTCTCAGCCTCGCCGCAATCCCTAAGTTAGATCGGTGAACTCACGGCACAAGAGACACAAGATTTATACAGGTTCAGGCCATCGATGTGGTGTAATACCCTACTCCTTTGTGTGGTGGTGGATTGCATCTTGGGCTGATGATTCACAGTACAAGGGAAGAACAGCCTCACGAGGAGAGGTGTTCTTGTGCTTGGCAAACTTGTGTGGATGAGGATGATCTGAATGACCCCCCTTCTATTATGGTGGCTAGCCCTATTTATAGAGGCCCTGGTCCTCTTCCCAAATATTGAGCGGGAAGGAATCCAACAACGGCCATTTTGAAAGGGGACAGCTAGTACAAGCTATCCTGACTAAAGGTGGTCTTCGCCTGTCAAAGGTGCTGGTGATGATGTCGTCTTGGGCTCCATGGTGACCTCCGTCCTGATGTCCTGCTGGTCTTGGTCTTGTTGCATCGATATGGAAACCTCCTGATTCCTTGGTACTCCGCGCCTGCGCTTGCCCCCTTAGCACCAAAGAGGAAACGAGGACACTGCGCGGGCTGGCGCCCGCCTGGTCTTGGTCTTCATGGCTTGCGTCATAGGAACCTCGCGAGGTACCCCTTGCCTTGATCTCTCCGCCTCCTCGAAAGCCTGCCTGGTGAGGCCGCTCCTGATGAGGCCTTGCATCATTCACCCCGCGAGGCTTGGCCCTCGTGAGGGTCTTGAGTGTTGGTTGATGAATACGGGCGTCTTGGCCATCGGGCGAGCCACGCCGCAGCAGCAGCGAGCAAGTCTGGGACCCTCGCTCCTGAACACCGACATAATCACCCAGTTACGTTGTGACGTTTGATCGTACATAAGGCTTTCCTTCGGTATCCAGGATTTGCATAACCTCATAGTCGGAGGAATATGTATTTGACATGAAGAAAGCAATAGCAATAAAACTGAATGATCATTATGCTAAGCTAACGGATGGGTCTTGTCCATCACATCATTCTCCTAATGATGTGATTCTGTTCGTCAAATGACAACACATGTCTATGGTTAGGAAACTTAACCATCTTTGATTAACGAGCTAGTCTAGTAGAGGCATACTAGTGACACAATGTTTTGTCTAT
This sequence comes from Aegilops longissima, assembly GCA_021605205.1. NCBI lineage: Eukaryota > Viridiplantae > Streptophyta > Magnoliopsida > Poales > Poaceae > Aegilops > Aegilops longissima. The sequence continues at coordinate 663,327,801 of CM038677.1, read as the reverse complement.
GTATCCACACATGTACCAAGTTTCCGGTTAATACAATTCTAGCATGAATAATAGACATTTATCATGAAATAAGGAAATATAAAATAACAACTTTATAATTGCCTCTAGGGCATACTTCCTTAAGTTGAGGTGGAGTATTCGCACAAGTTTACGCATTCACAATACATTTCAACATGACAAGAGTATGAGCAGCGGAAAGAGTAAAGCATGCTAATTGCAAGAAAGTAAAGGGATGAGATTGGAGTGTGCAAATGCAATGTAGACACGGAGATTGTTGGCGTGGTTCTGATAGGTGGTGCTATCGTAGATCCACGTTGATGGAGACTTCAACCCACGAAGGGTAACGGTTGCACCATTCCACGGAGGGCTCCACCCATGAAGGGTCCACGAAGAAGCAACCTTGTTTATCCCACCATGGCCATTGCCCACGAAGGACTTGCCTCACTCGGGTAGATCTTCACAAAGTAGGCGATCTCCTTTCCTTTACAAACTTCTTGGTTCAACTCCACAACATGTCAGAGGCTCCCAAGTGACACCTAACCAATCTAGGAGACACACCACTCTCCAAAACGTAATAGATGGTGTGTTGATGATGAGCTCCTTGCTCTTGTGCTTCCAATTATAGTCTCCCCAACACTCAACTCTCTCTCACAGATTTGGCTATGGTGGAAAGATGATTTGAGTGGAAAGCAACTTGGGAAAGGCTAGAGATCAAGATTCTTTTGGTTGGATTGGAATGTCTTGGTCTCAACACATGAGTAGGTGGTTCTCTCTCCGAAAATGAGTAGTGGAAGTGTAGGCACGTTCTGATGGCTCTCTCACAAATGGAGAAGGGGGTGGAGGGGTATATATAGCCTCCACACAAAATCCAAGCCTTACACACATTTGACCCAACTCGGTCAGACTGAATAGAAGAACTCGGTGAGACCAATTTGTTCAAAATGTGAACGTTAGGAATCTCGGTGGAACTGACGAGATCAACTATGTGGGGTCGATGTCCAAGGGCTTAGGGCAAACATCAACTCGGTGGCACCGATCGCATCAACTCGGTTAGACCGAAGTGAAGCAATAAGTCAATAGATACGATGTCAAGCAAACTCGATTGGACCGATTGCTCATTTTGATGAGACCGAAATAATTACAATAGGAAACAAAGAGTTTGCAAGGCCATCCCGGTAAGACCGAGATCCGTATCGGTGTGACCGAATTGTCTAGGGTTTCTGGCAGTGGCTATGTCAACTGAACTCGGTGGCGCCAGATAAATCAAATCAGTGTGGCCGAATTTGACTTGGAGTTTTGGACATATGTGGAAATGAGAAAGTGGCTGAGGGTTTTTGGAGCAATATCACTAAGCACTTTGAGCAAGTAGATCATAAAGCAACACCTCATCCCCTTTTAATAGTATTGGCTTTCCTATGGACTCAATGTGATCTTGGATCACTAAAATAGAAATGAAGAGTCTTGAGCTTGAGCCAATCTGTGTCCTTAGCATTTTCAAGGGGTTCCACATCCTCTTGTCCTTACCATGCCATTTGTTGAACTCATCTGAAATATACTAGATAAAAGCATTAGTCCAACAAGAGCTATGCTGACATTAATTACCAAAATCACCCAGGGAGCACTTGTGCTTAAAATGCCCCCCTTTTTGGTAATTGATGACAACATACATCAAAGCTTTAGTTAAAGATATGAAGAGTAACAAGTAAAGCTTTAGAAAGACATGTAACATGCATAGGCTCCCCCTACATGTATGCAATCATGTAAATATGGAATATAATAACATGTGAATGCATAAGCATGATAGAGCAAGCAATGAGTTACATGTATCTTGGTTGAATGCATCATAGCAAATGATGTAGATAAAAGGAAGTGTACCTTCATGTTCATGATTCCTTCTTGCAAACAATATGTACATTAGCAAGAGATCATTGATACGTCTCCAACGTATCTTTGATATTTGATGTATTCATGCCATGTTTATAATATTTCCACATGATTTTGGTATGATTTGGTTAGAACTAACCCGAATTGACGTTGTTTTCATCAGAACTACCGTGGTGTTATTTTTGTGCAGAAATAAAAGTTCTCGGAATGCGCTGAAAATCAACGGAGATTTTTTTGGAAAATATAAAAAATACTGAAACGGAAATTTATTGGAGGGGAGTCCCATGGGGCCCATGAGGGTGGGGGGCGCGCCCACCCCCTGGGATGTGCCCCTGTGCCTCGTGGACTCCCCGTGGGTCCCCCTAACTTGTTCTCGACGGCAAAACCTCCTATAAATACCCAAACTTCCAGAAAGAAACCGACATCGGGAGTTCCGCCGCCGCAAGCCTCTGTAGCCACCAAAAACCTCTCGAGAGCCCGTTCCGGCACCCTGCCGGAGGGGGAATCCATCACCTATGGCCATCTTCATCATCCCGACGCTCTCCATGACAAGGAGGGAGTAGTTCACCCTCGGGGCTGAGGGTATGTACCAGTAGCTATGTGTTTGATCTCTTTCTTTCTTGTGTTCTTGATTTGGCACGATCTTGATGTATCGCGAGCTTTGCTATTATAGTTGGATCATATGATGTTTCTCCCCCTCTATTCTCTTGTAATGGATTGAGTTTTCCCTTTGAAGTTATCTTATCGGATTGAGTCTTTGAGGATTTGAGAACACTTGATGTATGTCTTGCATGTGCTTATCTGTGGTGACAATGGGATATTCATGTGATCTACTTGATGTACGTTTTGGTGATCAACTTGCGGGTTCAGTGACCTTGTGAACTTATGCATAGGGGTTGGCACACATTTTTGTCTTGACTCTCCGGTAGAAACTTTGGGGCACTCTTTGAAGTTCTTTGTGTTGGTTTGAATAGATGAATCTGAGATTGTGTGATGCATATCGTATAATCATACCCGCGGATACTTGTGGTTACATTGGAGTATCTAGGTGACATTAGGGTTTTGGTTGATGTGTGTCTTGAGGTGTTATTTTACTACGAACTCTAGGGCTGTTTGTGGCACTTATAGGAATAGCCCAATGGATTGATTGGAAAGAATAGCTTTGAGGTGGTTTCGCACCCTACAATAATCTCTTCGTTTGTTCTCCGCTATTAGTGACTTTCGATTGACTCTTTGTTGCATGTTGATGGATAGTTATATGATCCAATTATGTTATTATTGTTGAGAGAACTTGCACTAGTGAAAGTATGAACCCTAGGCCTTGTTTCGAAGCATTGCAATACCATTTGTGCTCACTTTTATCACTAGTTACCTTGCTGTTTTTATAATTTCAGATTAACAAAACCTATATCTATCATCCGTATTGCACTTGTATCACCATCTCTTCACCGAACTAGTGCACCTATACAATTTACCATTGTATTGGGTGTGTTGGGGACACAAGAGACTCTTTGTTATTTGGTTGCAGGGTTGTTTGAGAGAGACCATCTTCATCCTACGCCTCCCACGGATTGATAAACCTTAGGTCATCCAGTTGAGGGAAATTTGCTACTGTCCTACAAACCTTTGCACTTGGAGGCCCAACAACGTCTACAAGAAGAAGGTTGCGTAGTAGACATCAATCATCATGCACATGAGTGTGATGCATATACTTACCTTGCGGTCTTGAGCTGGCTTTGGAAGAGGTGAACTTGAGAAAACAGGGTTAGATACACACAAGAATACTCTAATTAAAGCAATTTCAGGAAACCACAAGAGTACCAAGACTGGGATGACATGTAATGGGTGAGTACTTAGTACTTCATTTGGATATAGACATGTCCCCAAAGATTTATAGATATGCGATGAATTCCAAAGGATTTTCTTCCCTGGAAATGGACTCTTTCTCCCCTTGGATCTGATATTGGATAATGGGAGAAGGTAGGGTAAGAGAAAATCAGAGCAGAAAAATAAGAGCAGAAAATGGTGCAAACAACTAAAATTTGCAATAGCTAATATTAACCATATATTGACATGTCTTTCCCCTCTTAAAGACATGTGAATTCTCTCCTGTTTTGTTTTACTAGCATATGATAAGCTTTGATGTGCTCTCTCTCCCCCTTTGACATGCTTTTCCAAGAAGGGCACTTTTGAAGCATGAGTCAAATAGGTATGGTCCTTGAGACACACTACAAAGCAGCATGTAGGTTAAGATGTGGGTAGAGCATAAGAATCATTGAGTGGAGCTAAATAAAATATGCAGACGGCAATGGCAAAAAGTTCTCTCATCAATGAAATCGGTAACACGTTCCATCGCTGACACCGAGTTGGCGGTATCATGGATGATGCATACCGGTCAGACCTGGTTAGTCCACGTCAGTTGTACCGATGAACTATCTACAAGATATCCTTCAATGCAGAGGAAAAGTTTTTGTCAACTCAGCTCACTTGGCAAAGTAAATCTCACAAGGATTTGGAAGGAATTAATTGAAGGATCTGTAATGAATTAGATACAGAAACAAAAGCAGAAAAAGATCTAGATGAAGTTTTTTTCTTTTTTTATAATGGGAACAAGCTAGCAAGAAATATATGCAAGAACACGAAGTAAGTGAACAAAGAAACACTAGAGAACTTCATCTAGAAGGGGTCGACAACAAATTCACCTATGTTAGAGTATATTGACTGAGGAGTCAAGTGATAACACTTGATCGTATGTCATACTCATCGTTTAAGCTCAAAATGGGGTTACCATTTTTCGTTTAAGCATTTTGATGTATTCACATCTCGTTGAGCTGCTTTGACTCATGACTTGGAGTAAAGCTTCTCTAAGATGGAATAACATACCTTGGGTGGTGTTGATCTTGATCATGTAGTCGAACTTGTGTTGGATGGTCAAGGTTGATGTAGTCCATCAAGAATTTGGAGCACCACTTGTAGTTTGAGTTCATCTTCCTACATGGGTTAGTTTTGCAAGGAAGAGCACTTATGTATCCCAAATGATAATCATGAGACTTGATACCAAATAAAATTTGAGATATAGAAATTGTCCAAGGATATGTTGAGTGGGTTCATGCTTCCTTGTCTTCAACAACCATATAGTACGAACTTGGTGATGTAGAGATTGCTCAAAATGTGAGTGGCTTGCAATCTCATAGATTTGGGCTCATCTAAGTACCTACAAGGGTTAGATAGCATGCAAGGGTACTAATATAGATCCAAGACATATGATCATAATCATAAGAGAAGTATCAAGGATTAGTCATAAAAGGCTCATGCCTTGCATGTATCCAAATGGAGTTTCTACTCCAAGATTTGAGGCATCAATGATGTTTAATTCACCTCTCAAATGGCAAAATACTTTCTCATCAAGCGGTTTGGTGAATATATTCGCCAATTTCTTATCGGTACGAACATGCTTAAGGTTGATGTCTTCTTTATTAACATGATCTGGAATGAAATGATGACGAACTTCGATATGCCTAGTTCGAGAATGTTGCATGGGATTATGAGCAATTTAATAGCACTCTCATTATCACAAAGCAATGGAACATGTTTCACATGTATCCCATAATCCTTAAGGGTTTAGGTCATCCAAAGTAACTGAGCACAACATGATTCGGCGGCAATGTATTCCACTTCGGCGGTGGATAAGGATACCGAGTTTCGTTTCTTGGAGGACCAAGACACAAGAGATCTACCAAGAAATTGACATGTACCCGAAGTGGAATTTCTATCAACCTTGTCACCGACATAGTCTGAATCGGAGTAGCCAACAAGATCAAAAGAAGACCTCTTAGGATACCAAATGCCAAAGTTTGGTGTGTGAATTAAGTATCTCACTATCCTTTTCACAACCTTAAGATGACATTCTTTAGGGGCCGCTTGATATCGTGCACACATGCACACACTTAGCATAATATTGGGATGGGAGGCACATAGATATAACAATGAACCAATCATAGAGCGGTAAACCTTTTGGTCAACCGGTTTGCCATCCTTAGTCAAGTAAAGATGTCCACTAGTAGCCATGGGTGTTTTCATACCTTTGCTTCTTGCATGTTGAACTTCTTGAATAGGTCCTTGGTATACTTTGTTTGAGAAACAAAGGTACCTTCCTTAGTTTGCTTGATTTGCAAACCAAGAAAGAATATGAGTTCACTCATCATAGACATCTGAAACTTCTCCGGCATTAGCCTTCCAAACTTTTCACTAAAATGAGGGTTAGTCAAACTAAATATGATATCATCCACATAAATTTGGCACACAAATAATTCACCATTAACCCTTTTAGTAAAAGTGTAGAATCAATCTTCCAAATTTCAAAGCCTTTTTCAATAAGAAACTTGGTCAAGCATTTATACCATGCTCTAGGAGCTTGTTTAAGACCATAAAGAGCTTTGTGAAGTTTGTAAGCATGATCGGGTTTCTTGGGATTAAGAAAGCCGGGAGGTTGTTTAACATAGACTTCCTCCTCAAGTTCACCATTTAGAAAAGCATTTTAATGTCCATTTGGTATAAAGTGATATCATGGTGATTGTCATAAGCAAGTAAGATGCGTATTGACTCAAGTCTAGCAACGGGGGCAAATGTCTCACCAAAGTCCACACCTTCGGCTTGAGTATAGCCTTGGGCGACGAGACGGGCCCATTTGCGTACAAATTGTCCATCCTCATCTTGCTTATTCCGAAACACCCACTTGGTTCCAATGACATTGTGCTTCTCATCGGGCTTTCAACCAACGTCCATACTTGATTCCTCTCGAAGTTGTGTAGCTCTTCATGCATAGAGTTCACCCAATCCGGATCATCAAGAGCTTCTTCAACCTTCATAGGTTCAATAGTAGAAATGAATGAGTAATTTTCACGAAAGTTAGGCAATCAAGTTTTAGAGCGAGTAATTCTCCCGGTTTGAATATCGTCAAAGATTTGTTCGACGGGATGATATCTGGAGACTCTTCCTCTAACTCGTGAGAGCTTTTGTTTGGGTCGGGGTGGAACATCCTCTTCATTGTCTTCTTCTTCTTGTTCTTGTTCTTGTTCTTGTCCTTCTTCGTTGTTGTTGCCGTTGTTGTTCTCTTGTGGAGGTGGAGAAGGAGGTTGATGAGTTTTATCTTGTTGTACTTCCTCGTTTCCTTCATCTTGACGTGTTCCACTTGTGGATGCCTCCAAGTCAACTTGTGGTTCACCTTGTCGTGAAGTTGAGGCTTCCACTTGAACGGACGAGGTACTCTCCTTCACCTCCGTTGGGTGAATCTTGCCAATAGAAAAGTCTTGAATTGCTTTTGAAGGATCTTTGTCTCCTACATCAATTGGCAATCGCTCTACTTGCGAGCCATTAGATTCATCAAACTTCACATCTACCGTCTCTTCAACCTTTCGGGTGAAATTGTTGTAGACACGGTAAGTGTGAGAGTTTGAGCCATAACCGACTAGGAAACCTTTATGAGATTTAGGGGCAAATTTCAAACGATGATGCTTATCAAGAATGTAACACTTTGAGCCAAATACTCAAAACTATACAACTTGGGGTTTGTTATCAGTGAGAAGCTCCTATGACGTCTTGCCGAGAAGCTTATGAAGATATAGTTGATTTGTTGCATGACAAGCTGTCTCAATCGCTTTCGCCCAAAAGTGTCTTGGCGTCTTGTATTCATCAAGCATCGTTCTTGCCATCTCAATAAGTGTTCGGTTCTTCCTCTCAACAATTCCATTTTGTTGAGGAGTGTATGTAGCCGAGAACTCATGTGAAATCCCTTCTTCATCAAGAAAGATCTCCACATTGGTGTTCTTGAACTCCGTTCCATTGTCGCTCCGAAACTTCTTGATCTCCACTTCAAATTGATTTTGGGCCTTCCTAGCGAAGTTCTTGAAGATCTTTTGGACCTGCGATTTATCATCAAGAAAGAACACCCACGTAAATATTGAAAAGTCGTCAACAATGACCAATCCGAATGAGTTACCACCGAGACTCTTGTAGGCATTGGGACCAAAAAGATCCATATGAAGTAGCTCAAGCGGTCTTCTCGTGGTCATGATGTTCTCCACGGGATGACTTCCTCCAACTTGTTTTCTTGCTTGACAAGCACTGCAAAGCCTATCCTTGTAAAATATAACATCTTTAACACCAATGATATGATCACCTTTAATAAGCTTATTAAGATTTCGCATGCCCACGTGACGTAACCTTCTATGCCACAAGCAACCTTTAGAAGATTTAGCGATTAACCAAGTACGAGGTTGAGCCTTTTTAGTGAAATCAACAATGTATAGATTTATAAGCCACAAGTATAGGGGATCGCAACAGTTTTCGAGGGTAGAGTATTCAACCCAAATTTATTGATTCAACACAAGGGGAGCCAAAGAATATTCTCAAGTATTAGTAGCTGAGTTGTCAATTCGACCACACCTGAAAGACTTAATATCTGCAGAAATGTAGTATGGAAGTAAGGTAACAGTGGCGAAAGTAACAGTAGTAGTTTTGTAACAATCGTAACAGTGGCAACAGGAAAGTAACTAAGCAAAGATCAATGTGAAACGAGATCGTAGGCAATGGATCAATGATGGATTATGTCAGATGGCACTCATGATGCAACAGTTATAACCTAGGGTGACACAAAACTAGCTCCAGTTCATCAATATAATGTAGGCATGTATTCTGTATATAGTCATACGTGCTTATGGAAAAGAACTTGCATGCCATCTTTTGTCCTACCCTCCCGTGGCAGCGGGGTCCTATTGGAAACTAAGGGATATTAAGGCCTACTTTTAATAGAGTATCGGACCAAAGCATTAGCACTTAGTGAATACATGAACTCCTCAAACTACGGTCATCACTGGGAAGTGTCCCGACTATTGTCACTCCAGGGTTGCCAGATCATAACATGTAGTAGGTGACTATAACTTGCAAGATAGGATCAAGAACACACATATATTCATGAAAACATAATAGGTTCAGATCTGAAATCATGGCACTCGGGCCCTAGTGACAAGCATTAAGCATAGCAAAGTCATAGCAACATTAATCTTAGAACATAATGGATACTAGGGATCAAACCCTAACAAAATTAACTCGATTACATGGTAAATCTCATCCAACCCATCACCGTCCAACAAGCCTACGATGGGATTACTCATGCATGTCGGTGAGCATCATGAAATTGGTGATGGAGGATGGTTGATGATGATGATGGCGATGGATTCCCCTCTCCGGATGTCACAGCCCTAGCTTAGTCTTGCCTGTCATTGCATAATATCCATGCATCATGTTTAAGTTCTCTGGAAATTTGAAATGGGGATGTTCAGAACCCTAGCATCAAATGAATTCAACTAGGTTCAAATAAAATCATTTTCAAAGAACCCAAAATGCCTTTAAAAAATGTTCATGATTTCTGATAAAGGTGAAAACCTCTGCCAATAATGATGGACATATTTTTAGGTCATTTATGGATTTTTGAGTTAATTCATAAGTATTTGAATTTGGACATTTAATTCCTATAAATATTTTTAAATGTCCAAATAATTCTGGAAGTACTTGGAGGCTGTTGGAAATAATTCAAACACTGCCTATAAATTTATTTCAGGATTTTATGAAGTGATTTAGTATTTTACTAAATTCAGATACAAAATAGCAGAATAGAAAACAGAAGAAAATTAGAAAAGAAAGGAAACCTACCTAACTTACCCGTGCAGCCCACCTGGCGGCCCAAGTGGCCGGCCCAGCCAACCACCTCCTCCCTGTCGTATTCCACCTCCTGCCAGTAGGCAGGAGGGCGTGTGGCCGCCGTGCGCGCACACGCGTCCCGGCCACCTCCTGCTTGCCGCTCCCCCTCGACGCCTGGCCTTCTCTAGAGGTGCCACGACGCCCCTGGAACCCCCTCGCTCACTCCTTCGACCCCATCCCCTTCCCTGGCTCTCTCTCTCGCACACACAAAGCGCAGCCGTCGCCGTCATTCGCCGTTGCCATGGCCACAGCCACCGCCACGCCCCGCCAACGCACTTAGAGGTTCTGCCTGGTCCTCCTCTTCCTCCTCACCGAGCCACGCAAGTAGAGGATCACCACGCCGTCGTCTTCGAGCTCGTCACCACAGCATCTGCTCGCCGGACTTCGCCGGTCGATTCGTCACCTCCGACGCTTCCCCGAGCACGCTGGCCATCCCTATGGCACCGCAGTGAGCCCCCGAGTTGTTTCCCCCTTCTCCCCTGGTCGCTTTTGACCACTAGGCCATAGCCCCGTCTTGGCCGAGAACTCCACGCCGCCGGCAATGTCGCCGCCGTCCCTGCAGCCATTGAGGCTCGAAACCAAGCACGTCACCATGCTCCTAGCATCTTCAGGAGCTTGGTGAGCCCCTTAGCCAGCCCTCCTGTCCTCTGTGGCCTCGCCCTGCTCGAACCCGTAGCTCCGGCCGCTGCTGTTCTGGTCGCCGCCGTTAGTCCTAGCCACCGCAGCTCCGGCCACCACCACTAGACGAAGCAGCTCGCTCCCAGGAACATGTAGGAGCAAACCCCGCCTCAAACCGTGGGCTGTAGTGAGATCCCGACGATCTCCGCCGTGCGAAATGGTCGTCGCCGGCGAAACTCCGGCGACTGATGACATGGCCCATCATTAGCCACTAATGACCCAGCTAAACCACCCCTAGAGCCACTGCCATGTGGGCCGGAGTGCCTAAAGTAATTAGTTTTATTTCTCTGTTAGATTAGCACTAATCACGGTGGGCCCCGCCTGTCAACTTTGACTTGACCACGTCAGCTTTGACCGGGTCCCACATGTCAGCCTCTGTAGCTGACTCCGTGTCACCGACCAGTAGGCCCCACTGGTCAGGTTTGACCTGGACGGTGCCTATTGACCTGCTGAGGTCAGCATGACCTAATGCTGAAGCAATAAGTCATTTTCTGGATTAAACATAATTCAAGAAATTCCTGAAAATAGCTAAAACTTCTAAATTTCATAGTAAATTTTCTGTAACTCCAAATAAGATAAATTATATATGAAAAATGATCAGAAAAATCCAATCTATCCATCTGTACTGGTTTCAGGCATGTTTAAACAACTTAACATTGCTGTTTAGTGCAAAACATGATAATGCACTATTTAAATTCATAATTTGAGTTTGGGATTGAACCTTTGGTTCAAAATGACCCAAACCCATCTGGTTGTAGTTGCACTAGGCAAACACACTCATATCACCACATCATGAGCATGCATCATATTGTGCATTGCATTGATTGTGTTTCTTTCTCAGTTGTCGGTAATTGCCCCTCTCGATAGACGTGTCCCGATGATGAGTTCGATGACACCGATGAAGAGCTATACTATCTTCAGAAGTGCCAGGCAAGCAAAACCCCCTTGTTCATTCTGATACAATCCCACTCTCTCGCCCCTACTCTCTTTTACTGCATTAGGACAACAACGATTCAACTGTTACATGCCGCGGTAGTTGAACCCCTTATCCTCTGCATGACCTGTCATTGCCACAGTAAATAGATGAAACCCACTAGCATGAGTAGGAGTTGTTTGAGCCCTGACGTGCCTACTCATTCATGCTTGTTTGTCATGCCTGCTACTACTTAGAGTTGAGTCAGGTTTGATTCATCGGGGATGAATTGGAAAGTGGTGAACATGTCTTACTGTGTGAGCTAAGTGTATGAACACGATTTGGTAAAGGTAGCGGTGAGAGGCCATGTAGGAGTACATGGTGGGTTGTCTCATTGAAGCCGTCCTCAGGAACTGAGTTTTGTGTTTGTGATCCATGAACAGTTACTACCATTCATTGGGCCCTGAAATATGACCCCACTCGACTTCTTAACCACCCTTTTTCCTCTGTCTAGGAGTTGCAAGTAGTTTCTGGTGTTTGTAGTATGCTGGAGGCCGTGCACAACGCTGACCCAAGGGGTGGGCTGTGATGCGGTAGGCACGTGGCATGATGTACCGGGCGCCCGTTTGGTGTCTCGGGAACCCTGCACACATCGTTCGGGGCCATATGTGGAAAATTCGGTCGGACTCCCTGCGGATGGAACTTGAATAGGTGATAAACCTGGACTAGAGACTTGAGTGTTTAGGTAGGTGGTGGTCTACACCCACGTCGGCTTTCGCTTGAAGTGTGCCGAGCACATGTCGTGTGCAGACGCTAAGTGGTGGAAACATGTGTGAATAAGTACACCCCTGCAGGGTTATAAATGATCTATTCGAATAGCCCCGTCCATGGTAAAGGACCTCTGGGTTGCCTATACAGTTCATAGACAAGTGAAAGTGGATACTCTAAAATGCGCAAGATAAGCGTGACTGCTATGGATGGCGTTCTCGTGGGGAGACGGGAGCGGATCCATAGTGGTGTATTGATATGGTGAATATGTGGACTCGTGTGCGCCACCTCAAAAGAGTTGCTTGCAGTCGTAGTTCAGGTTAGCCACCGAGTCAAAGCTAGCTTGCTCCAGTTAAATCCCACCATCCCTTTGGTGATAATGATGCATATGCAGTTAGTTCTGATGTAAGTCTTGCTGGGTACATTTGTACTCATGTTTGCTTAATTTATGTTTTTGTAGAGAGACTTCAGTCTCGCTAGTAGTTCCGCGTGGACTTCGACATTTAGCTTGTTACCTCAGCTACGATCTTGTGCCCTCGGCAGGATCTGGTAGATAGTCAGGCTTCTCAGCCTTTTTCATTTGTAGATGTCTGTACTCAGACATGTTAAGCTTCCACATGTGCTTGACTTGTATGCTCTGAATGCTAGGTCATGAGACCCATGTTTGTAATATCTCGCCCCTCGGAGCCTATTGAATAAATACTTGAGTCGTAGAGTCATGTTGTGATGCCATGTTGTATTTGCACATATCGAGCATATTGTGTGTATGTTATTGAAATGCTTGGTATGTGTGGGATCTGACTATCTAGTTGTTTATCCTTGGTAGCCTCTCTTATCGGGAAATTTCTCCTAGTGCTTCCACTGAGCCTTGGTAGCTTGCTACTGCTCCGGAACACTTAGGCTGGCCGGCATGTGTCCTTCTTCGTTCCTGTGTCTGTCCCTATGGGGAAATGTCATGCGATTACTACCGGAGTCCTGTTAGCCTTCTATAGCCCGGTTTACCGGAGTCTTGCTAGCCCACTTGCTACAGCCCGAATTCACTCGCTGATGACCGACACGTTCATTCCTGGGTCATGTATGCCTGTCCCTGTAAGTTAGTGCCACCTTGGGTTCACGACTAGCCATGTCAGCCCGGGCTCCTTGTCATATGGATGCTAGCGACACTATCATATACGTGTGCCAAAAGGCGCAAACGGTCCCATGCAAGGTAAGGCGACAAACATGGGAATACTGTGCATGAGGCCGCAAAGTGATATGAGGTGTTACATGCTAAATCGGTGTGGCTCTAAGTCGGGGTCCTGATACCGGAGCCCCAAACGGACTCCAGATCTACCATCCCGAGGAAGAACAGGGCTTGGCGGCGGCCCTGTATTGTAAAACGCGATGAATCCTTCTCTTTGATTTTTTCTCCCCGAACATGAATATATGGAGTTGGAGTTGAGGTCGGTGGAGGTCCAGGGGGCCCACAAGGGCAGAGGGCGCGCACCCCACCCTTGTGGCCAGGGTGTGGGCCCCCTTCGGTTGATTCTTTTGCCAATATTTTTTTATTTATTCCAAAAGTTATCTCCATGATGTTTCAGGTTATTCTGAGAACTTCTATTTCTGCACAAAAATAACACCATGACAATTCTGCTGAAAACTGTGTCGGTCCGGGTTAGTTCCATTCAAATCATGCAAATTAGAGTCCAAAACAAGGGCAAAAGATTTTGAAAAATTAGATACAATGGAGATGTATCATAGATCACCTCTACGTATACCGGTAAAGACCATATTATGATTATCTCTTTGAAAGACTTGGCATTCTACTTCAGTAAATAGACCATTGATACCGAAATCGGCTAGTCTAGATACGAAAAGTAAATTGTATCCAAGAGATTCAACGAGCATAACATTTTGGATAGAGCTGTCATGTGAGATGGCCACCAAGGCCAACTACCTTACCCTTTGAGTTATCACCAAAAGTGACATACTTTCGGGGACAGTCATTTTTAGCAAGCTCATGAAACATGTCCTTATCTCCGGTCATGTGATCGGTACATGCACTATCAAGAACCCATTCCTTTCCTTCGGCCATGTAACCTCGAAGGTTAGCCATGAGACCAAAGTGTCTCATTGACTCATCAAGATCAAATTCACTATCATCATCCTCATCATAATATCCATGTTCAACATCATCTTGTGATTGATCATCACCTAGAGAGAGTGATTCATTAGATTTATTACCATGACAATGTAGCGACCAGACCTCAAACAGTCTAATCTCTGTGCATCAGTGTCATCCCTGGATCAGTAATGCTGGCACACTTACAACTGAGTTGAGGATTTATAACAGAGTTTCAATCACACACTTACTACATCGAATGTCTCAAAAGAGAACTTATTACAATAATATGGCTTAAGGCCATCTAAAACGATAACAACGGGAGGCTTGGAAGATAAAGTGAGTCCATCAAACTCCAACGACATAGCTGAGTGAACGACAACGACCTATGGCACCTTACTCGTCGTCTGAAAGTCTACAACATGAAATGTTGCAGCCCAAAATGGGCCAGCACATGGAATATGCTGGCAATGTAACACATAGTGTAATGAATAGAATAATGCTATCACTACATGCATATATGGCTAGTGGAAAGCATTATGGTTACAGTTTTGCATAAAGCCAAATTTTCCCTACAACAAAGGAATAAATTTTATTTAACTATCATGGTGGTTGATAAAACATTGAGAAGGTTCCTCCAACTCAATCCCAATTAAACATCATCATTAAACCCAACAAATTAATTTAGAGTGATGAGATCAACATGATAATCCAAGAACCAGATACTCAAGATGTCCATAACCAGGGACACAACTAACCATGATTAGTTTATACACTCTGTAGAGGTTTGCACACTTTTCCCCACAAAACTCGAACACATCTATGATTGGAGATTCGATAAATAGCCTTTCTTAAGCATTAACTCTCTACTCTAGGTAGACAGTACCACCTACAACCCACTACATCTGCTAGTCTACCTATTCAAGAGCTTCATGCAACTTACTCAACTATGCCAGAGCCCATATTGGCTTGTGGCTGCACACGGAAGTTTCCAGCATGAATAATCTTATGATAGCTTTGAGCCTGGGTGGCAAACTGTAGGATGATCACACGGGTACTCCGGGATATCCTAGGACAACACTGGATTCTCTAGTGCCCTGAAAACCACTGGGTACTCCAGGGTGCCTCAACCAATCCACCCAGATGTGTATTTAAGTATCCACCTTATGTTAACCATTAATTAACAATACTCACATCTGTCATGGATACACTCACCAGAACCACGTCTACGAGCATAGTATAGCAATCCTGAGCATAACATAGACATAACTCCCAAAGGTTTGATAATAAAAGGGCAATAGGTTCTACCTCATCATCTACTTCCCAAACCCACATGTTAATTAGATCCTAACCATGCAATGTTTGAGGGTTGATCTAATGCATAAAAACCGGGCAATAAAGAGGTATGATCAAAGTGTTACTTGCCTTGCCGATGATCCGCAAAACCTACAGATTTGTAGTAGCATGCTTCGCACTCCAGGAATTCTATCGCAAACAAACAATAGCAAACATAAGCACTCAAACTAGAAGCATAGGTAAAACTCAAATAAAAGATCTAACCATAAAGTTCAACTGAAGAACTCCGGTATGCAAAAAGAATCAACTCAAACGGAGCAAAGAAACTCAAACTACGAAAGAAACAAGATCCATTAACTAATCTGGACTAAAGTCAAAATTTATAGTACCAAAATCTTGTTCAATTTGGTTAAACAGAAAGAGGGCTTCGAACCCTGGAAAAAATAAAACGCGACGAACAGGCTAACGAACGAATGTTCACTGTCTGCGGCTATCGGACAAACAACGTTCGTTAAAACGAATGTACGGAAGAACGTCCGCTATTTAACTGAACCGAAAAAACTGAACCGAATCTATAAAAACGGATCTAGGGTTCCGAAAAAAACCGATCGGTTTTCCTAAGAAAACTGGCAGCGCGGCGGCTACCTCGGCGGGGGTTTGGCGGTGGCTCCGTGGTCGGCGGCGGCGGCGGGTGGTGGTGGCGGCGCGACGTGTGGTGGCGGGGCGACTAGGGTTAGCGGGTCGGTCCCCTGGCTTATAAGGGCCGGCCGGGCTAGTGTCCAGGTCGGACATGGCCCGGTTAGGTCGGTTCCATTTAAAAGAAATCCTCACGCAGAAAAACTAATAAAAGAAATATTAAACGGATTCCAAAAATCCTGAAATAAATTTTCACGGTCTTCAAATAATATTGCGGATAAAGTGAACATTTATTTGGGCCTCTAATGCAACTTTGAAAAACGCATTTTTTTCTAATTCAAATAAAATAGCAAGAAAACTCCGAATAAAATTCTTATTTGATTTTAATATCTTTCCTCCAATATTTCTTTATTTTGGAGAAGTCGTTTTATCCCCTCTCTTTTATTTTCATATTGGAAATATTCGAAGAAAAAATAATTAAAACCAAATGATCCTCTTTTCAAAAATTTGAGAAAACTCAAATATGAAAATAATGAAATCCCCAACTCTCTCTGTGGGTCCTTGAGTTGCTTAGAATTTCTAGGATCAACCAAAAATGCAATACAATATTATATGCAATGATGACCTAATGTATAACATTCCAAATTGGAAATTTGGGATGTTACAAACCTACCACCCTTAAGATGAATCTCGCTCTCGAGATTCGGGTTGGCTAGAAAATAGGTGCGGGTGGTCCTTCCGTAGGTCTTCCTCTCGTTCCCATGTGGCTTCTTCTTTGGTATGGTGGATCCACTGAACTTTGCAGAACTTGATAACCTTGCTGCATGTGACTCGGCTAGCAAACTCGAGAATCTTCACTGGTTTCTCCTCGTAAGTCAGATCGCTATCCAACTGAATCGCTTACAGTGGCACTGTATCTCTCAGAGGAATATCAGCCATCTCTGTGTGGCACTTCTTTAACTAGGAATCGTGGAACACATTGTGAACTCATGACAATCCTTCTGGTAATTCCAGCTTGTAAGCAACTTCTCCCATACGCTCCAATACTTTGTATGGTCCCACAAAACATGGTGCTAACTTTCCCTTAACTCCAAAACGCTTAACTCCTCGAAGTGGGGACACACGAAGATATACTCTATCTCCGACTTCGTAAACTATCTCCTTGCGTTTAGAATCCGCATAGCTCTTCTGCCTGGACTGGGCTACCTTGAGTCTATCATGAATCAGCTTAACCTTCTCTTCGGATTCCTTAATCAAATCTGGTCCAAACAACTGACAGTCTCCAACTTCATCCCTTAACAATGGTGTCCTGCACCTCCTTCCGTACAAGGCCTCGAAAGGGGCCATCTTCGAACTGGCTTGATAACTGTTGTTGTAAGAGAACTCTGCATACGACAAATTGTCGTCCCAACTAGATCCATAATCTAGTGCACAAGCTCTCAACATGTCCTCCAGAATCTTGTTGACTCTCTCAGTCTGTCCATCTGTCTGTGGATGAAAGGCTGTACTGAACTCTAGCCAGGTACCCAAAGTCACATGTAACTAATTCCAAAACTTTGAGGTGAACTGGGTTCCTCTATATGATACAATGGTCCTCGGAACTCCATGCAGACATACGATCCTGGTCATGTATATCTTTGCCAACTTAGCACTGGTGTAAGTGGTCTTCACTGGGATGAAATGAGCTACCTTCGTCAACCGATCGACTACAACCCAAATCGAGTCATAGCCTGAACGAGTCCTGGGCAATCCTGTGATAAAATCCATGTCTAGCTTGTCCCACTTCCATTCGGGTATCGGCAATGGCTGTAGCAAACCTGCTGGCTTCTGATGCTCTGCCTTTACTCTCTGACATACATCACATACTGCTACATACTCAACAATATCTTTCTTCATTCCGGTCCGCCAGAAACTGTCCTTCAAATCCAAATACATCTTGGTATTTCCTGGGTGAATCGAATATGGTGAATCATGGGCCTCCTGCAGAATCAACTTCCTGATCTCGGGGTCATTAGGCACATATACGCGATCCTCAAACCATAAGGTATCATGCTCATCCTCACGAAATCCTTTCACCTTTCCTTTGCTCATCCTTTCCTTTATCTCGGCAATCTCCTTATCAGTTTTCTGAGCTTCTCTGATCTTATCCATCAAAGTAGACTGAATTTCCAATGCTGCTACAAAACCTCTCGGAACTATTTCCAAACATAGCTCGCGAAGATCCTCTGCTAACTCCTTAGGTAATCCTCCAGCCATGAATGTATTGACATGACTCTTGCGACTCAACGCATCGGCTACTACATTATCCTTTCCGGGATGATAGTGTAACTTCATATAATAATCCTTAATGAGCTCCAACCATCTCCTCTGCCTGAGAGTCAACTCCTTCTACAGGAAGATATACTTCAAACTCTTGTGATCCGTGTACACCTCACAATGGTTTCCGATGAGAAAATGTCTCCATGTATTCAACACATGCACTATGGCTGCTAACTCCAAATCGTGTGTCGCATAATTTAGCTCATGAGGTTTAAGCTATCGGGAGGCATATGAAACAACTCTTCCCTCCTGCATAAGCACTACTCCAAGTCCTCGACGAGAAGCGTCGCAATACACTTGATAATCCTTGCATTGATCTGGAAGAATCAACACTGGGGCTGTAACCAAACATTTCTTCAACTCCTGAAAACTGTCTTCACACTCCTCAGTCCAATTGAACTTGGTGTCTTTCTTCAACAACTCTGTCATGGGCTTTGCAATCTTAGAGAAATTCTCAATGAACCTCCTGTAGTATCCTGCGAGTCCAAGGAAACTCCGGGTCTCTCCAACAGATGTGGGTGATACCCATTTAGTCACATTGACAACCTTGGTGGGGTCTACTGCGATTCCTTCTTTGCATATAACATGTCTGAGGAATCCAACTTCCTTCAACCAAAACTCACACTTGCTGAACTTGGCATATAACTGATGTTCCCTGAGCTTCTCGAGAACCAAACACAAATGCTCCTTATGCTCCTCTTAATTCTTCGGGTAGAACAAAATATCGTCAATGAACACCACGACGAATGATGCGGAGCATCCCTAGCTCATCCCCATGGACATACCTACATCTCCCTCAACACCATTTGGACCCGTGACAAGAGCTAGGGCAAAGGCTATTGAAGATAAGGTGAACTCGCTCCTCTGCGAGCTCCCTCTCTCTATTCATGAGACTTGGCTACTACCTCACATGGAGACTCTGTTTGTGATCAGGTACTTGGAGGAGAGCCATGGGACAGCTACACCCAATGGCCAAGGTGGCAAAGACACCAAGCATGAACATCAATAAGAAGAGCTACTTGGGAAGCTACAGGTACCGGACGACTGGCCGGACCCGGACGTCCGACCCCTGAAGGTTGCTACAACCGAGAGAAGGAAGGCCAGCCCGAGCTCCAGGCACCGGACGACCGACCCAGTCCAGACGCCCGGCGACTCCCAGCGAGCGGACGACCGGCCGCCCCGGACGTCCGACAACTGGGCACCCGAGAGGAAATTAACGGAAGGCCGAAGCCACCGGACGTCCGTCAAACCTGCACCCGAGCCAAAACAGCGGATGTCCGATCCTACCGGACGTCCGGACCTCCGCGAGCGACCGGACGACCGGTAGAGACCGGACGTCCGACACATGAGTGACTGCAGCAGCGGGCTAATGCCCTTGTACCCCTTCACTTTGACCCCCATTTGCACTATGACTATAAATAGGCCTCTCCCACCTCCTAGCTAGGGTTAGCATTGTGATAGCTCGTTTGAGATAGAGCATTGCTCATCCGTACCGGGTCTACTCCACGTGAGGGACCATGCCTCTTCGGAGAAGATCCATTCGGATTCAAGGCCTCTATCCGGAGAAGACAATCAAGACCTCCTCACGGAGAAGAACGATTACTCTTGTATCTTCCCTTTGTTGACTTTGGATCATGTGTTACCTTGTGCTTTCGGTGATCTAGCCCTTGTGTGATTAATCACTTGTCGGTTGAGTGTTTCTCTCGTTTCTCCCCGTGATTTCCCTTGTGTTCTTCCACGCGTTCTTCATGTTTCCCCGTAGGATCCACTCCAAACGTGAAAGATCGGCCCCATAGGGTTCTGCCCTACATCATCTTGGTATCATGAGCCACGTTGATCACGTTTTTGGAGCCCCTACCCCATGTTTTCTAGCTTGATTTTGTTGTTTTCTTCCTAAATCCGAAAATTCCCCACCAAAAATAGCCCAATTTTTTTTGTGATTTGTTGGTGAGTTGAAACTTTGTTGGATTTGGTCCATGCATTTGTGTTGCCACGTGTGGATCTAGCTTTCCCACCCTCCCCACCCTTTTCCATCCACAAATCCGCTCGATTTAGACATCACCATCTTCTTCCTCCCCGAAATCGTGCTGTTCTTCCCATGCCCGATTTTCGCCCAGGTTACGGACGACCGGACCCTGCCGGACGTCCGACGACCGGACGACCATGACCACCGGACGTCCGTGCAACTCTGACGAAACTGAATTCTGTTCAGTTCGGCCACCACCACAACCCCACCTTCCACCACATCTTCCAAACCCACGTACACCACCATCATCCCCAATACCTCCTAGGATGATTTTGACTTGTTTTGGTCTTTGAGATTTTGAGTTGTGGCTCCCATGTCCTATTGTGTTTCGGCTATATAGGTACGGTTCGACATCATCATCACCACGGCTCATCTTCGCAAGGGTCTCATCATCGCCAAGGATGGTAACCTCGACGACATCTTTGTCATACCTTGCAATTGCATTGATACCCACATGGCCTTACTTTTTCGTAGCTTACCCATCGAGACTAGCCATTGAGTATTGCTGGCAACGTGACTTGTGCACATTAGTGATCATACTCCATAGCATACATACCATACCATAGTGGTGCATATCTTGGCATCAACTTGTGTGTCACAAAGTTTTCATCGCATACTCAATTGCTATCATGGTTTGTGAAGTTTTGCATGAGAAAAGAGCTCAAAAGTGAAAGATCCACCCAAGCTTTTAAGCAAATAGGAAAGATAAGCAAAGAGCTTATGAGCAAGAACCATAGCATCATACTACATTAAGATTGTCATACTCGATCATCTTGGATCATAGCACCGAAATACCATACATATAGCATACTTGGGATAGAGGTCGTTGCATTTTTGCCTAGTAGGTTGTGCACAAGTTCCGTATCCGCCTATTGTGCAATCGTGCTAGCGTCTCTCGTGTATTATGCAACAAGAGCATTTTCGTGGATTCCACATTTTGGCTCACTTTTGGTATGCACAATCCCATTTATCTATTTGCGTGTGCGTTTCCGTGTACCCCTATTTGCTTGGTCTACTTGTTGCATTTGCAAATTTGTGAATCTTTTCCAACATTATTGAAGCTCACTTACGATTGCATCAAATTTTGTGCCACCATCCTAACCAAGCTCCACCATAAGCTTTTATTTGTGTAGGTGCGAGAACCGACAAGGATTGGTACCAATAGTGCTATTTCATTGTCCGCATTTGAGTGAACTTGATTCATCATCAACATCGGTCAAGGTACATTGGTATAAGTTCTTCTCTTTCTACCACTCACATTGTGATTGGAATGATGGATAGGCCGAGTACTTCTACCAACCCACTCTTCATCGAGCAAGACGACGACATGTCATCATATGTCACCAAGAGCCACCTCTTTGGCGCACAACGAGCGTTACATCAAGAGCAACAAGCTATGAACGGACGCATCGACAACCTCGCCACCGACTTGCGACTCTCCGAGCAACGTACCAAGGACTACTTCGACAACAAGCTGATGCTCACAAGCAAGAGAAGGATGCAAGGATGGACGAGATCCGCGCCTTGTTGGTGAACCGGCCTCCTTCAACTTCTTCATACTTAAGACGGAGCCACTCAAGTCGACACTCCGACGACTCCTTCTCCGGCTCAAGTACACCATCATCAAACACTCTTCGAATAGCCGCGCATCAAGACCGTCATGCATCTCGCAACCCGCTACACGACAAGCATTCACAAGAGCAAGTCGATGAGCAAGTCCCTCGTCCTCACCCAAACCAAGTCGCTTTTGCTCAAGCTCAAGAACGACAACGACTACGGCGCCAAGAGGAAGAACGAGCGCGTCTACACCAAGAGCACCAAGACGCCGAGGCTCAACGTCTTCAACAACAACTACGTGAAGCGCAAGCTCTTGAGGCGCAACGTGCCCTTCAAGAATCAAGTCGAGCCATCACCAACCGCAATCACGAACGGCACAATCAAGAGGAAGCCCTTCGAGAAGAAATCCAAGAGAGGAACTACCAACCGCGAATGCAATGTCAAGTTCCTCAAGCTCCTTCACAAGCTCGTCAAGCCCCACCTCAACCTCAAGTTCAACAAGAGCAAGTTGATCATGGACTTCCTCCACGCCAAGAGCAACATGAGGATGATTACCCTCCACGTCAAGGGCGTCATCATCACCATCACCAACAACACAATGAAGAGCAACGCTATGGCAAGCTCAAATTCACAATGCCCAAGTTCAATGGAAGCAATGATCCGGAAGAATACCTCTCATGGGCATTGAAGGTCGACAAAATCTTTCGTTTGCACAACTATGAGGAAGAGAAGAAGATCGCTATGGCATCACTTGAGTTCCAAGACTATGTGCTTATATGGTGGGAACAAGTCCTTGAGCGCCGAGAAGCAAGAGGTGAACCACCTATCACCACTTGGGATCAAATGAAGGAAGTCATGCGAGCATGTTTTGTGCCCACCTACTACAACCGCGATCTTTTCAACAAGCTACAACTCCTCAAGCAAGGAACAAAGAGTGTTGAATAATACTACAAGGAAATGGAGATAGCCATGATTCAAGCCAATGTCACGGAAGATGATGGGCAAACAATGGCACGCTTCTTGAATGGACTCAATCATCCCATCAAGAAGATCACCGACTTCCAACCCTACTCCAACCTCACTGAGCTCGTACATCAAGCTACAAAGGCGGAACGTCAAGTGCAAGATGACTTCAAGTACGCCAAGTACTCATCCAAGACCTATGGCTTCTCCAACAACCAAGCTTCAACAACTCCTCCAACCTCTACATCAACCACGCCTTCTCCAAGCAATGACGACAAGCCAAGTTACAAGAAAACTTCGTCAAGTTCAAGTGGTCTTCCTCCTACTACAAGCAACTTCAAGACGCATGCTTCATCATCTACTCCGACCGATGAGACCATCAAGACAAGCTCCTTCAAGTGTTTCACTTGCGGCGGCCGAGGCCACAAGTCCTATGAATGCACAAACAAGCGCACCATGATCCTCAACGATGATGGCACCTATGACTCCATGAGTGATGAGGAGATGGAAGCTCTTGAGCAAGTGGCCATGCACCGGCGCGTGAACAAGGATGAAGATGATCAAGTCTTTTGGGATGAGGATTCGAGCCCCGCTCTCGTTATCTCCAAGGTCTTGACTCTTCAACATCAACAAGAAGAAGACCAAAGATGCCACATCTTCCACACAAAGGCCGACATCAATGGAAGGTCTGTCAAGGTCATCATCGATGGAGGTAGTTGTCACAACTTGGCAAGTGAAGAACTATGCTCCAAGCTTCAATTGGTCAAGAGGAAGCACTCACACCCCTACAAGGTTCAATGGCTAAGTGAATCCGGCACTATACGAGTTGAGCATACGGTCCAAGTCTCCTTCAAAATTGGTGCATATGAGGACACTTTGGAGTGTGATGTGGTCCCAATGACCGTTTTCCACCTCCTTCTTGGTCGACCATGGCAATTCTACCGTGGTGTCATCCACAACGGGCGCACCAATCACTATAGCTTCAAGATGAAAGGGAAGGAATATGTGCTACGACCTATGTCTCCCAGTCAAGTGATAGCCGACAAGCAAGCCACCCATCGTGGAGAGAAGAGTGAGAAAGTGATCCACCAAAAAGTGAGTGAGAGCCACAAGCCAAACTTGAGCGCCTCTTCGCCTAGAGAGAAAAACCTAGTCCTATTTGCCACAAAAAGTGAGATGAGAGAAGTGTGTGAGAACCCATCGAGTGTGATGCACTTTGTCCTTGTGTGCAAGGATGAGAAACCAAAAACTAACACCTCTCACGAGCTACCTTTAGTATTTCAATCTCTTTTGCAGGAATTCCAAGATGTTTTCCCCGATGAGCTACCTCCGGGTCTACCTCCTCTACGAGGCATTGAGCATCGAATCGACCTCATCCCTAGAGCGCCTCTCCCAAACAAAGCTCCATACCGCGTCAAACCCAAGGAAACTAAGGAGATCCAATGGCAAGTACAACAACTAATCGACAACGGTCATGTACGTGAAAGCTTAAGTCCTTGTGCCGTTCCCGTTACACTTGTGCCTAAGCAAGATGGAAGTTTCCGCATGTGTTCCGATTGTAGACCTATAAATTCTATTACCATTCATTATAGGCATCCCATTCCTCTCTTAGATGATATGCTTGATGAACTTAGCGGTGCCGCCTTTTTATTAAAAATTGATCTTAAAAGTGGCTATTATCAAATCTGCATACAAGAGGGTGATGAATGGAAAACTTCTTTCAAAACCAAATTTGGCTTATATGAGTGGCTAGTTATGCCTATGGGTTTATCGGAAGCTCCCGGTACTTTCATGCGTCTTATGCATTATGTGCTTCGCCCTTATATTGTAGTCTTTGTTGTGGTTTACTTTGGTGACATTCTTGTTTTTAGCAAATCCATGAAAGAGCATCTTAATCATGTTAGGGCTGTTTTGCAAACCCTTCGCAAGGAACGTCTTTATGCCAACTTGAAAAAAATGCACGTTTGGTGTTGACAAACTCGTTTCTTGGGTTTTGTTGTCTCTTACAAGGGTGTCCATGTTGATGAATCTAAAATCAAAGCAATTAAAACTTGGCCCCAACCCACCAATTTGCAACAAGTGCGTAGCTTTCTTGGTCTTGTGGGTTTTTATCGTCGCTTTGTGAAAGATTTTAGCACTATTACCGCTCCTTTGCATGCGTTGAGTAAGAAGAATGCTCCTTTTGTTTGGGGATCTTTCCAATCCACCGATTTTGATGAGCTCAAGTCTTTGCTTACTCATGCCCCGATTCTTGCTTTACCCAACTTTGAGAAAACTTTTGAGGTTCATTGTGATGCAAGTGGTACCGGAATTGGCGGAGTTTTGATGCAAGAAAAACGAGCCATTACATATTTTAGTGAAAAAATCTCCGGTGCTCAACTTAACTACCCCATCTATGACAAAGAATTGTATGCTTTAGTGCGTGTGCTACATGTTTGGGAACATTATCTTAGACCTCATGAGTTTGTCATCCATACCGATCATGAAACGCTTAAGTACTTAAAAGGTCAAACTAAGTTGAACAAGCGTCATGCCAAATGGAGTGAATTTATTGAATCTTTCCCCTATGTGATCAAGTACATTAAGGGTAAGGAAAATGTAGTTGCGGATGCTCTTTCACGCATATGCACGCTTGTCACTAAACTTGAGTTGAATGCTATTGGCTTTGAGCACATAAAAGACTTGTATGCTAATGATCCATATTTTGCTACTCCTTATGCTAAATGTTTGACGCATACATCTTGGAAACAATATTACATCAAGGATGGTTATCTTATGAAAGCTAACAAACTATGCATTCCCGAGTCTTCTCTTTGTTTGCTCCTTTTGCAAGAGGCTCATGGAGGCGGACTCATGGGACATTTTGTACACGACAAGACATTCACCACGCTCTCCAAGAACTACTTTTGGCCCAAGATGTTCCGCGATGTCTCACGTTTCACCAACCGATGCTCTACATGTCGCAAAGCTAAGTCTAAAGCTCAATCCCATGGTCTTTACATGCCTCTTCCTATTCCTTATCAACCTTGGGAAGACATTAGCATGTATTTTGTACTTGGTTTGCCTAGAACTCAAAATGGAAAGGATTCCATGTTTGTTGTTGTGGACCGATTTTCTAAGATGGCACATTTCATTCCTTGCAACAAGATAGACGATGCTTCACACATTGCAAATTCTTTTGTAGGGACATCTTGCGACTCCATGGAGTACCAAAGACAATCGTCTCCGATCGTGACGTCAAGTTCTTGAGTTACTTTTGGAAGACCCTATGCGCCAAGCTCGGAATCAAGCTCTTGTTCTCATCCGCATACCATCCTCAAACCGACGGCCAAACGGAGGTGACGAACTGGACACTCTCCATTCTACTTCGTGGGTTGATCAATAAGAACATCAAGGAGTGGGAAGCATGTCTACCCATCGCCGAGTACGCCTACAACCGTGCAAGACATTCGACTACCGGCAAGTCCCCTTTCGAGGTCGTCTACGACTTCAACCCGTTGTCACCATTGGACATTCTACCTCTTCCTCTAAAAGAGCGCACCAACATGGACGTGAGTGCACGGGCAAGCTACATCAAGAAGATGCATGAGGATACAAGGCACACCATCGAGCGCCAAGTACAAGGACTAGCGACCAAGCTCAACGTCAACAAGCAACCCATGATCTTCAGCATTGGCGATCTCGTGTGGCTACACCTTCGCAAGGACCGCTTCCCCAACGGACGCAAGTCCAAACTTCTCCCTCGAGCCGATGGACCCTTCAAGGTGCTAGCACGCTACAACGACAACGCCTACAAGATAGACCTCCCACGAGGCAAGTACAATGTGAGCGACATCTTCAACATCAAGGACCTCGCGCCATACCATGGAGATGAAACTTTTGATCCGAGGTCGGATCTTTCCCAAGGGGGAGATGATGCGGAGCATCCCTCGCTCATCCCCATGGATGTACCTACATCTCCCTCAACACCACTTGGACCCATGACAAGAGCTAGAGCAAAGGCTATTGAAGATAAGGTGAACTCGCTCCTCTCCGAACTCCCTCTCTCTACTCACGAGACTTGGCTACTACCTCATACGGAGACTCTGTGTGTGATCAGGTACTTAGAGGAGAGCCACGGGACAGCTACACCCAATGGCCAAAGTGGCAAGGACACCAAGCATGAACATCAAGAAGAAGAGATACTTGGGAAGCTACAGGTACCAGATGACCGGTCGGGCCCGGACGTTCGACCCCTGAAGGTTGCTACATCCGAGAGAAGGAAGGCCAGCCCGAGCTCCAGGCACTGGACGACCGACCCAGTCCGGACGACCGGCGACTCCCAACAAGCGGACGACCAGCCGCCCCGGACGTCCGGCAACTGGGCACCCGAGAGGAAATTAACGGAAGACCGAAGCCACCGGACGTCCATCAAACCTGCACCCGAGCCAAAATAGTGGATGTACAATCCTACCGGACGTCCGGACCTCCGCGAGCGACCGGACGACCAGTATAGACCGGACGTCCGACACATGAGTGACCGCAGCCGCGGGCTGATGCCCTTGTACCCCTTCACTTTGACCCCCATTTTCACTATGACTATAAATAGGCCTCCCCCACCTCCTAGTTAGGGATAGCATTGTGATAGCTCGTTTGAGATAGAGCATTGCCCATCCGTACCGGATCTACTCCACGTGAGGGACCGTGCCTGTTCAGAGAAGATCCATTCGGATTCAAGGCCTCTATCCGGAGAAGACAATCAAGACCTCCTCACGGAGAAGAACGGTTACTCTTGTATCTTCCCTTTGTTGACTTTGGATCATGTGTTACCTTGTGCTTTCGGTGATCTAGCCCTTGTGTGATCAATCACTTGTCGGTTGAGTGTTTCTCTCGTTTCTCCCCGTGATTTCCCTTGTGTTCTTCCGCGCGTTCTTCGTGTTTCCCCATAGGATCCACTCCAAACGTGAAAGATCGGCCCCATAGGGTTCCGCCCTACATCAACGAACTTATCCAAAAACTCCATAAACACCTTGTTCATCATGTTCATGAAATATGCAGGTGCGTTAGTCATACCAAATGACATAACGGTATACTCATATAGCCCGTACCTTGTGGTAAAAGATGTCTTAGGTATATCCTGCTCTCGAATATTCAGCTGATGGTATCCTGACCACAGATCGATCTTGGAAAATACTTTAGCTCCTTGCAACTGGTCAAACAAATCATTGATCATCGGCAGTGGGTACTTGTTCTTGATCGTCACTTCATTCAGCGCACGATAATCAACAACCATCCTTAAGGATCCATCCTTCTTCTCCACTAGAAGCACTGGTGATCCCCAAGGTGACGAACTTGGTCGAATATAACCTTTTTCCAGTAACTCCTTAATTTGATTCTTAATTTCCTCCAAATCCTTTGCGGGCATCCGATACGGTCTCTTGATATTGGCCCTGTGCCTGACAAAAGCTCAATCAAAAACTCAATGTCTCTATCCGGTGGCATGCCTGGCAACTTCTTGGAAATACATCAGGGAAATCCTTCACCAGTGGTGTTGGGGATGTAACTACTGAATATAAACCGCCCAGGAGGGGCCGGTTCACCCTCAGCCATAATTGGAGCCCACGACGACTCAGAAGATGGGGATTCGCTATAGAGCTTAGAGGCCCGGAGCCCAGGGGCGGATTAGGGCCCATAATGGTAAAACCGCCATAACCATGTAAATTGTGTTGTAAGATAAGAGAAAGTAGAGACCGAGCCGGACACTTGTATGAGCCGGCCTCGATCAGAGGGTCGGCCAAGGCCAACCCGTATATAAGGGGACGACCCGGCGGCGGTTTGGGGACAGAAAACAACAACTCGAGGGTTAGGCGAAGCTATTTGCTCCCTAGTCACCGAGATCACATCAATCCCATTACAAACTAGACGTAGGCTTTTACCTTCATCGAAGGGGCCGAACTAGTATAAACTCTTGTGTTTTTGCGTCCGCTTTAACCTCTCTAAGTTAACCCGTACGATGGCCCCGCGACTAAGTCCTTTCATGAGGACATCTGCCGTGACAATTCCACGACAGTTGGCGCCCACCGTGGGGCTATCGCACGATGGTTTGATGATCTTAGAGGCTATGCTGTGGGCCGGATGACCAAGAGTCATCGCGGCAAGCTCTACATCGACGATGCATGCTGGGGCCCCGAGGCCGGCTCGATTGAGTACGGGTACCGGGTCCCCTTTGGTGGCATACACGTGTTCATCGGCAAGATCGGTGAGCCAGGGCCTGAGCCGGACATCTGCACCGACCTCATCGAGACGGCTCAACGGGCGAAACCTGCCCTGGCTAAACCGGCTGTCAAGCGTGCTTTCGTGGGAGTCATCCACGGAGGAAACTATGAGGACGGATCAGCATCTGGTGGCGAAACCGTTGTCTACTCGGATGACGAGTCATCGACTGGAGAAACTGAGTCTCTGTACCAGCTGCAAGATGGCCAGATATGGGGCTGTTCCGACGGTGACAGTATTCCGGACCCCTTTGATCCGCCCAACCGGGTTGGAATATTCATGGCCGGTACACAAGCGACGCTTCACTCTTCGACCGCCGCGACAATGGTCGCCGGTTCAACAGCGGCGATGGCAGCCGGGGCAGGAGGCCCTGTGCGCCCGCCGGCTCAAGTTTTATTAGAACTATTCGATGCATTGGCTGTGCTCATGGCAGAGGCTAACCCGACAGATCAAGACCTGCATAATGCGGAGATTGCAAAGGTGAAGGAGCAAATCACTCAGGCTAAAGCGGATCTGGCAGCTGCAGACGCTAGGATGGTGGCAGAGCGGGCCGCTTTGGATGCGCAAGCTTATAGGCTCATGCTGGATTAGAATGCGTCGCATGAAGTCATGAAGAGGAAATACAGATCCCGTTTGCCCTCAGTTTTCGAGGGAAGAGACCTCTTCAATACCCCAGGAGCAGGGACCAGAATCCGCTTTGTGGTGAGCCGGCGGAAGCACTGGACGGGCGCGCCGTTCAGCCCGTGTGATAGATCTACCGCCATCATACCGGCGCACCTCGTCTGTGCAAACACCCCGGGCCATTACTCCAACCCAATGGATAACCTTGTTGCGGCTGCGGCGCGGTTGAGGCGATCCCAATCGGGCGATTCACCGCAGCGCTTGAGACGCGCGGGTCAAGGAGCCCTTAGGACTGCTCGTCCAACAAGAAGCGATTCGACAGCCGCGATCGGATCCACTCTACCCCCCGCCCGAGCCGGAGCTATAGCAGGCGCGTGGATGAACCGGCTGTGTCAAGTAACGCGCGGCGCGGTGCGCCCCATGGCAACAACCCGGCGGGCGATTTCGACAACGCTCAGGAGGTGGTGGACCGGGCCAGGGCACGAAGGGAGGCCGAGTTAGCAGCACAGCATCAGGATCATCAGCTTGCGCCGGTTTGTCCAACCATCTTTGAGCCCGGGGTTACCTCTAGCTCTTTGGGGGTGCCTTGCCTTGTCCCCGCTTTATGCAATGTACGCTTGCCCAAGGATTTCAAGGGGCCACGCAAGGTGCCAAATTACACCGCCGATCCGCTCCGTACATGGGTAGAGAGTTATGAGATGGCCATGGAGATGCTGGATGTGGATGAAGCTGCGTGTGCAAAGTATTTCACCATGATGTCGAAGGCACAACCTGCATTTGGTTGAAAACTTGCCGCCCAATTCCATCAGTTCATGGGCCCAGCTATGGACCCGGTTCATTCAGAATTTCAAAGATACTCGTAAGCAGCCCATGTCTCAGGCCGGACTTGGCGGCTTGTGTCCAGTGCTGAGGGGAATCCACAACCCATTGGGTACGCCAGTTTTGAAGTCTTGCATTCTTCGATCGATCAACGCTGATTCTGCAATCTTAACCCTAGAGGGTAATCGCCGTTTAAACCTTTAAAGTTGAAGTTGGGTCGCATGAAGCGGTTTTGCAATGACATGGGCACTCTCATGGGCGTTTTAGTGAAGTATGATGATTCTGATAATACCAAGGTTCCTAGTCGGAGGATGATGATGAAACAGGAAGGGAAAGCGTAACAGAACTCCAGAGGCCAGCAGATCACTCGCAGGTAATGGTGGAAACAAGCGAAGGCGAATGGTAACATGGGCTTCAGAGCCAACACCAACGCTAGCAGGAGAAGGGCCAACGGCGCAAGGGTAAACAGTCAACCGAGGTGGTGCGCCTAATCACAATCCGGACCGTTGAACTATCTGCTGAATCAACCCCGTCCAAGCATGGGACGAAGGAGGCGCCAAACAAACCACCTCTGGAAGGATTGTTACATTATGCAGGAGTTCAAAAGTTCTAATGCTTTCCGGTATGACTCAAGGCCCGGCGGCGTTCGTGGTCCGTCCGGTTACGGTGGAGGAAATTCGTCCAGGGTTTAATGGAAATCCGGGCGGACATAACAATCAGAACAACCAAGGTGGTTACAATCAGCAGCAGCAGCAGCAGTCGGGTTATCAGAGCAATCCAAAACAGTTGAATGGTGGACAGTATCACGTCTTCACTACTAGCTTGGACAAGCGAGACCGGAAACTTCAGAAGCGGGCAGTCAATGTTGTTGAACCGGCCGTGCCTCATTACCTACGCTGGTCAGAGCAGCCTATTGTGTGGAGTAGAGAGGATCATCCTCCCCGGGTTGACAATCCAGGTCAGCTAGCCCTAGTGGTGGCACCTCAGGTGGGAGGATACAAGTTCACCAAGGTGCTTATGGACGGAGGGAGCAGCATCAACATCCTGTACTATGAGACCTTCTGTCGTATGGGGTTAACAGATAAACATCTCAAGCCGTCCAATACAGTATTTCATGGTGTGGTGCCTGGCAAGTCAGCATATCCGGTTGGTAAAATAGCTCTGGAGGTGGCCTTTGGGGATGAACATGACTCCAGATCAGAAACATTGACGTTTGAAGTGGTGAAGATTCAAAGTCCTTATCACGCCCTGTTTGGGCGGCCGGCTTATGCCAAGTTCATGGCACGACCTTGTTATGTCTATTTGCAGCTCAAAATGCCGGGTCACAAGGGGACGATAACGGTTCATGGGAGCCGCAAGATCGCTTTAGAGTGTGAGGAAGGTGATGCGGCTTACGCAGAGTCGGTTTGTGCCACCGAAGAGCTAAAGTACTATAAAGATAATGTTGATCCGGCGGATATGACCCGCTGAAGAAGCCAACTACGAGCACGATCCGCCTTGAAGTTTAAATCGGCGGCCGAGACTAAACTTGTTGACTTCAGCACCGGTGATTCGTCCCAAGCAATTCATCATCGCGCCAACTTGATCCTAAATAGGAAAGCGCCTCATCGAAGTTCATCCGTGAGAATCGGGACATTTTGCATGGAAGCCTTCGACATGCCGTGTACCGAGGGAACTCGCAGAGCACACTCTTAATGTTGATCCCAAGTACAAACCGGTAAAGCAGTTTCTTCGCCGGTTTAACGAGGAAAGGCGTAAGGCCATTGGAGAGGAGGTTGCCAGGCTCTTAGCAGCAGGTTTTATCGCTGAAGTTTTCCATCCGAGTGGCTTGCTAATCCGGTGCTGGTCCTTAAGAAAACGGCACTTGGCGATGTGTGTGGATTTCACAGATCTTAACAAGGCTTGTCCAACAGATCCTTTGCCCTCCCCGCATTGACCAGATTATTGATCCTACGGCGGGTTGTGAGCGCTTGAGCTTTTTGGATGCATATTCTGATATCATCGATCAAAATGGCGGTTAAGGACCAGGAGAAGACATCATTTATCACTCCCTTTGGAGCCTTCGCTATGTGTCTATGCCTTTTGGGCTCAAGAGCCCAAGCAACTTATCCGCTTGCATACAGTAATTGCTTGCATGAACAGATCGGCCGTAATGTGCATGCTTATGTGGATGATATTGTGGTTAAGTCAAGGAAGAAGGAAACACTGATTGATGATTTGAAAGAAACCTTTGACAACTTATGGGGTGTACAAGATGATGCTTAACCCGCCAAATGTGTTTTCGTGTTCCGCAGCAAGTTATTGGGTTTCCTTGTGTCCAACAGGGGATTGAAGCTAATCCGAGAAGATTACGGCTATCACCTCCTGGCTAAGCCAAAGTGTATTAATGATGTCCAGCGCTTACGGGCCGGATTGCCGCTTGAGCCGGTTTATCACCGCCTCGGAGAGAAGGCCATTCCTTTGTATCGATGTCAAGAAGACATATCGCTTTATGCGAGTCCACCACCGATGAAGCATTGAGGACTTAAAGCGCAATTGGCCAACCGCACTGCATTTCGCCGCTCCCATTGACAAGGAGCCGTCGCTATATGTTGTCGCTAATGCCGTGGCAGTTAAGCGTGGCCATTGTGGTAGAGCGGAAAGAGGCAGGAAGGAGCATCCAGCTCAACGTCCGTTTATTATATCAACGAGGTGCTTATTGAGTCCAAGCAGAGATATCCGCATTGGTAGAAGCTGGTGTATGGAGTTTTATGGCGTCGGAAGCTGAAGCAGTATTTTCAAGGGCATCCCATCACGGTGGTCGGCTTCAGCTCCCTTAGGTGATATCATACGTAACCGGAGGCGATCGCCGGATTGCTAAGTGCACTATAGAGCTTGGGCATACGGTTTAAAGTATGTGCCTCGACGGCAGAAAGTCCCGAGCACTTGTGGATTTCATTAATGATTGGACGGAGTTACAAGCGCCAAGAAAAGCCGGATCATACCTATTGGACCATCCACTTTGACGGGTCCAGCAGTTGAAGGCTCGGGGCTGAGTCGTGTTAACTTCCCCACGAGGTGACAAGTTTTGTTACGCCCTCCGCTTAATGTTCCCTTGTACTAACAATGCAGCTGAGTATGAAGCCTTGCTCCATGGTCTTCGGATGGCTAAGGAGATGAATCTAAGACGGGTTAAGTGCTTCGTGACTCGGACTTGGTGGCCCAACAGTGTCCGCACTTGGGATTCCAAAGACCCACTCATGGCTGCATATCGTCGGGAGGTGGATGTTGTTGCAGGTGATTTTAAAGGCTATCGTGGACCATGTGGATCGTCGGAAGAACGAAGGGGCGGACGCTTTGAGCCGGTTGGGCTCTCAACACAAACCGGTCCCGCCCATTGTCTTCCTTGATGTACTGCACAACCCATCAGTCAAGCTCCCCGATGAAGCAGATTTGGCTATTCCTGATCCGGAGGCTCAGTTGGTGGCAGCCCTGCATGTCATTCCGGATTGACGCCCCTTATTTGGCGACATGAGTCGGGGCGAAGTTGCCGAAGATGAGACGCTGGGTCCGGCAGATAGTTCGGCGGTCTAAGTCTATGACCATTGTTAATGGCGAGTTGCATCATTGCAAGGTATCGTATGCTTCAACGCTATGTGTCCCCGAGGAAGGCTGTGAAATATTGCATGACATCCACAAAGGAGACTGTGGTCACCATGCCGGTTCAAAATCCTTGGTGGCTATATGCCCGCCACGGTTTTTATTGGTTGACTGCCCATGCCGATGCGGAAGATCCGGTCGACGATGTGATGGTTGCCGAAGTTTTCTAGATGTGTTCATATACCGCCCAAGAATTGAGGATGATTCCAATTACTTGGCCGCTTATGCATTTGGGGTTGGACATGGTTGGACCTTTTAAGAGGTCCAAGGACAAGAAAACACACCTGTTGGTGGCAGTTGACAAATTTACAAAGTGGGTAGAGGCGAACTCGTTAGCAATGTGATGCGCCACGGCGGTTCAGTTCATGAAAAGGGTGATCTTCCGGTTTGGTTTTCCACACAAGATCATCACGTATAATGGTACCAATTTGTCCAAAGGTGCCATGAAGGAGTTTTGTGAACGTGAGCACATCCGCTTGACGCTTTCTTCAAGAGCTCACCCACAGTCCAATGGTCAAGGTAACGAGCTAATCAGAGATCCCGAGAGGTATCAAGCCCCGCTTATGGTCCCTTTGCGAGGACGCCGGTTGTTGGGTAGAAGAGCTATCGTCTGTGTTATGGAGTATAAATACTACCCTAACAGATCCACCGGATACACGCCGCTCTTTATGGTCTATGGAGCGAGGTGGTCCTCCCAAATGATATCCATCATGACTCACCTCGTGGCAGCCTATGTTGAGGCAGATAACGAGACGGCACGACAGACGCTTTGGATCGGCCGGATGAAGAACGAGATATGGCAGCTGCTCGCCGGTGATTTTCCAGCAGGATCTTCGTCGGTATCATAGTCGCCGGTCGTAACCGTAACCTTTCAAGAAGGAGATTTGGTGCTTCGCTCATTCAAGACCGCATTTAATATGCACAAGCTATCCCCACCTTGGGAGGGACCTTTGTGGTCGCAAGAATCGCACAACGGGTCATATTATCTGATCGATGTTCGAGAGCATAAAGACTCACGCACGTCAGAAGAGGAGACCAACAGGCCGTGGAATATAGCTCATCTTCGGCCTTATTATACCTGAGCCATCGGCTCTGCTTATGTACATATCATAACAATGTATATTATGAATAAAGCAATAAACCGGAGCCTCGGTTAAAGCGGGGTATCCGTTCTGTTACATCTTGTGTGGTTACATGGAGTTGTTGTCTTAAAACGGCCTCCGGTTTACCCCTTGAGCTTGCTTTTCAAAAAGCTTTGTGATATCACTCGGGGGCTTTGGTCGTGTCCGAACCAATGCAACACCTTTTGATAGGCGAAAGCAACCAGATCACTTGGGGACATGGTCAAGTCTGAACCAGTCATGCCTCTTGATCGGCCTAAGGCCATAGAGTCACTTGGGGGCTTGGTCGAACCCGAACCATTGCCACGCCACTTGATCGGCATAATGCCACGGTTTCAGTTGGGGACCTGGCTGACTCGAGCCATAGCTACACCTTATTGGGAGCTTGGTCGTGTCCGACCATGGTAACACCATCTGATCAGCTCAGTAAAAGCCTCTTTTTTGCAAATGGTTTTATCATTGCCTTTGCTTCCATATTTTTTCATAACTGTTATTTGATTTTTGTTGCGTTTTTAAACCGATAACATTTTTAAAACCGGTTCAACCAGTCAATTGACGGAATTCGGTCTATTTTTAATCCGGAGATAACTTTTCCAGTTTGACTTTTTCTGTTAACATCCCATTATGGAGTAATAGGGGGCTTAACATGACCCGGCATGGTTTACATGGTAAACCAGCATTATAAACACAGGAGCTGTTTTCTCCTTTGACGGTAATGGTTTATATAACCTCCGCTTCAAGGTTGGCTAAGCCAACTTCATGCCCGACGCTGGCAGGTATTTTTGTATCACAAAATTTTGATCATATACCTCAATATTTCATTACATATAAATATGAACGTCACAAGCCGGCTGGCGACACAAGCCGCCGTGGCAGTTTAAGAATTTGTGACTGCAGGCAATATAGATTGAAGGTTTCGATTATTCAATCAAAAGTATCAAGACCTATGCGCCGAAGGTTGCGATTGAAGGCACAAAGGCATATTCAAAACAAAGGTGATGGCTATTCTATTACAAGGCATTCAGAGGCCCAAAATTTGGAATGGCGTCATGACAAGCAGCTTATGATGCATCAACCGGCTTGACGGATTAAGCTTCATTGCCGGGTTGATGTGAAGAAGATGGGTCGTCTGGCGTCGGTTCTTCTTCTTCCTCCTCACCACCCAATGGCCGGAAGTCATTGGCGGACCAGTCAATCCGGGTTAAAGCCTAAAAGACAGCCTCTTCACTTATAAGCTCAGCTGGATCAACGTCAGGGGCGTAAGTGTGCTTACGGGTTGGGGGAACAAGGTTCTGCACTTC
This sequence comes from Aegilops longissima, assembly GCA_021605205.1. Classification (NCBI taxonomy): domain Eukaryota; kingdom Viridiplantae; phylum Streptophyta; class Magnoliopsida; order Poales; family Poaceae; genus Aegilops; species Aegilops longissima. The sequence continues at coordinate 663,291,149 of CM038677.1, read as the reverse complement.
CGAAATTACAACTTCAACCCGCCTGTTGTTTGCATCATAGAAAGAGAGGTGAACCGTCAGGTTGGCCTCTGCTGCCAGTTGACTCGCCAGAGGACGCATCTCCCTTGTTATCCGTCTGAGAGCATCATTATCAAAGGCTTCGCCATTTTCTTGAGCGCTGGGGAAGCCTTTGGCTATGTCAGCCGGATCAAGGTCTGCTATCCAAGCTTTGGCGCGAGTAAGAGCCAATAAGGTGCCAGCCCGGGCAGCGGATCGTTTCAACTCTTCGAGCTGTGCCGCTATCATGGATAGACGGTCCAACATATCCTTGATCAAGGACGGAGCTGTGTTATCATACGAAGTAGCACAAATGACTCGCTGGGTGCCGGTATACAGTTGCTCAATCAGCGTATACGCGGCCTTAAGCTTCTTCCGCATGTCAGAGCCCAGATGAGCAATACGCTTACCTATACCGGTTTAAGGGAGTTCAGGTTAAACCGGCGGAAATGTTAAAACGAAATAGTAATCAAAACCTTGGTGAAGCATTTCTTACCAAATATCGCAGAGGTCATGGCGTTAATTTGGCGCTTTAATCCGGTGAGCTCTTCCGTCACCGGTTTAAGAGCCGCTTCAGCATCTTCCGCCCGTTTTAGCAACCCAGCCTTCTCCGTGTCCCAGTTGGTCTGCTCAGATTTAAACCACTCCTTGAGCTGATCCATAGTGGTCAAGGCGGTTTTCAACTCATCCTTGGCCTTGGAGGCTTCTGCTTGTTGGGTCTTCAGATTGGCATGAAGGTCATTGAGTTGTACGGTTTGTTGGCGTATCTCACTCTGATAAAAAAGGGATCACGTTAGTTGTTTCATCATGAAGTCCCAAGCTCAATACAAGTATTCAACTTGGCACTTGGGGGCTAATGGTTAATTGCTCAAACATGTTTTGCTACGGTGATACAACTTACAGTCCCGGTTTAACTATGCTAAGTTGAACCGCCCTTGGGGGCTACATTAATAAAGTTTGAGACGCTTGAGTTTGATATTAAGTCCCGGTTTAACTAAGCTTGTTGAACCGCCCTTGGGGGCTACTACACAACAAAGGTACAAGAGAGGCATAACTCCTTACCTCATAGCGCCCTTCATAAGATTCACCGACCGCTTCAAATCACGACTTGTGTAGAGCCGGTTCAGAAGCCGGAGTGAAGTTCTTGGGCGAGAAATTGTCATGTCGACGGATCAGTTTTTCCTTCTCCTTACTCATGGCAAGAAACTCTTCCTTGGCGCTGTGTTTTGATAGAGCGACCGGATTGCCGTGGGCGTATATGCGGTGCCCGCCACTACGACATCATCATCTTTGGCCGGGCTGGCCGGATTGGCATTCTTTCCGGGCTTGGTGCTTTCATACCCGGCTCGGCGGATCAGAATCAAACCTGTTCTGCTGCAGACTCGGTGGAGCAGGATGTGATGTTTCCACTTGACATCCGGTTCAACCTCTGGCGGATTAGCATTGTCGTCGTGATTAAACCCAGCAGAGCTGTTTTAGCAACTTCGATTTTCGCCATGATGCTCTGGAGTCTTCTCCGGATCAACATCCACAGTAGGGTCAAGGGTCTTCGCCTTCTTACTTAGGCGAGCCTTGGTGCTGCAACATTCAGAGTTAGAGTATGATAAACCGACAAATGCAAAAAGAAATAGAGTAATATGCTTACCCAGCAGAACTTTAAGAGGAGGCGCTTGAGTGGTTGATGAACCGCCAGATGAGTTGGAAGAGGCCTGATAATTCGGATCGACGGATTGAGAGGACATCGAAGAAACCTTTCAAAGGATAACGCCAGAGAACAAATCACCTCGGACGACGCTCCGGGTTGGGGTGTCGTAAACCGGACGACGAATTTGTTGACCGCTGTGCCGGGTCGACGGGCGTTCTTCAGCTTGCTGTGTCTTCAAAGAAAGATTTGATTCAAATGAGCACATGAGTGAGATTTTTTCACTTTCCGGACTGTGCGGCTAATTCTTTTAACCGTACAAGATCGAATCGAAGAAAGAAGGATTACCTCAACAGATCGGCATGGCTGGCCTCAAAGATCATCCCGGGAATTGTAATCGCAATAGGATGAATGATAAAAGGGACAAAGTAAGTCAAGCTTTACCTCAGCATCTGAATCTTCATCTTCCGGCGGTTCAGAAGACTCGGCGGTTTTCCTCTTACCAGCTTTCTTGGTGGTCTTGGACTTTACACGAGGAACCCGGGCTGGTTTGGTTCGTTTCCAAAAGGAGCTGTTAGCCTGAGAATTAACAAGGATTAATATATATCAATAAGGCATTAAAATCAGTAGAGCGATGAGCGGAGCCTTACCGCGGGCGGTTTGTTGGAAACACGGAACGGGGTCAACCCGGTTTGGCTACATATGGAGATCGGTTCATCGAGCATCCTCTTCACTGTCTCGGTAACTTCAAGCTTAGTTATTGGTAGCTCGTGACGTCGTTGAGGGTCTTTGACGTTACCAGTGTATTCATGCATCAATCCGGGGCGGCGGCTTAATGGCAAGATGCCCCAAGAAACCCAACATCGGACAAGGTCAATACCAGTTAAGCCATTGGCCATTAGAGCCCGGAGCTTGATAATTTGAGGCGCAAAATTCTTCCGTTCTGCGGTGGTCAAGCGTAAAGGCAATGGGTGATGGTTGCCAAGCCGGTGAGGGCGGTAACCGGCAAGGGGTTTTCGCCGTTAGGAGCGGTATTCCGGCAATAGAACCAGGTTTGGTTCCAATCTTTCGGATGGCTATGGTGTTTTGCGTGAGGAAAGTCTACTTCCTTCCTTTTCTGGATTGAAACGCCACCAAGTTCCGTGTTAGGACTATCCGAAAACTCCGTACGGCGGTTCAAATGAAAGAAATCCCGGAATAACTCCACAGACGGTTCTTCTTGAAGGTAGACTTGACAGAAAACTTGAAAATTGCATATATTGGACACAGAGTTCGGACCAATATCTTGTGGATGGAGTTGGAAACTTGCGAGGACATCCCGGAAGAATTTTGATCCGGGCGGGCTGAATCCCCGGTCTAAGTGTTGCATAAATACAATTACTTCTCCTCTTGAGGTTCAGGAGGGCATTCGAATCCGAACACGCCAATAAAGGACATTTTTGGAGGCTAAAGCGCCGGTGGTGACATATCCATTGATTTGTGTCTCAGTGATCTTGGACCGAACCCAATTGCAGGCAGAGAATTGTTTGGCCATTCCGGAAGAAAAAACTGCGAAAGGAAAAGTAAAGACCGGTTTACCGTTAACGGTTCAGGCATATTATTCAATGCTAAACCGGCAGATTGACATTCAGTTCCAATTTCCGGTTTAACTGAGGACTAATGGGGTATGGCGGATTAGCTATCAAAAAATTAAACCGCCCTTAGGAGGAAGGGACAGAACTGAAAAATCTGCTAAGTGTTGACAGAAACAGGTTTCACACATGGACGGAATTAATTTGGATCTACCAAAGATTCAGTAAGAAAAAATTTCTGCGATCCATAAAAGCTTTATAAAGAGCAGGGAAGTTCGTGCGTTCTATCAAGAGATTCTGAACAAAAAGGAAGATCTGCTAGGTGCTAAACTGAATGCGGAGCAGCTACCGCACAAGATATATGCTACGGGTGAATTAAGAAGCCATGACAGAGCGGGTACGAAGAGACTAGAGATGAACACCTATGAACGACGACAAGAACATGAGCCTTAAGATGCAGATCTAGGGTATGAGGAAGAGCCTTACCGGATGCGCAGGATAGCGGAGGAACACCAAGAATCTCTGGTACGACCAGGTTGATGCAGCGGCCTTGGGTTGGTGCAGCGTTCGAAGGCGACGGCGGAGCTTCAGAGCTGGGGCGTCGCGAGGAAGAAGAAGCGCGGAAGGGGAAGAAGAGAAAGGGCCTTCCGGTCTTTTTATAATGAGGCAGAAAGTAATTGACCGGCGCAAGAATCGAGGAGTTGAAAGCGGCAGATGGCGCAGCGGTCGCCTCGATTTCCGGGATAATATTAAATGAAGGGAATCTTATTGTTTCATTTTCTTTAATGAAGATGACGTCAAGATGCTCTGCTGCTGGGTTCGGAGGATGATGTCATGGCGGTTTAACAGATGGCGGTTTACGAAATATGAAGGAAGATATTCAGAGTTTTCCTAAGGTGTTGAAGATTAACATGAACAGGTTCAAATCAATCTGGGGCCTAATGTTGGGGATGTAACTACTGAATATAAACCGCCCAGGAGGGGCCGGTTCACCCTCAGCCATAATTGGAGCCCACGACAACTCAGAAGATGGGGATTCGCCATAGAGCTTAGAGGCCCGGAGCCCAGGGGCGGATTAGGGCCCATAATGGTAAAACCGCCATAACCATGTAACTTGTGTTGTAAGATAAGAGAAAGCAGAGACCGAGCCGGACACTTGTATGAGCCGCCTCGGGACTCAGAGGCTGGCCAAGGCCAACCCGTATATAAGGGGACGACCAAGCGGTTTGGGGACGATAACAACAACTCGAGGGTTAGGCGAAGCTATTTGCTCCCTAGTCACCGAGATCACATCAATCCCATTACAAACTAGACGTAAGCTTTTACCTTCATCGAAGGGGCTGAACTAGTATAAACTCTTGTGTTTTTGCGTCCGCTTTAACCCCTCTAAGTTAACCCGTACGATGGCCCCGCGACCAAGTCCTTTCATGAGGACATCTGCCGTGACAATTCCACGACAAGTGGTACTTCCTCATGTACAACTCCTGATAAGGAATTCACTTGAGTCTTCTTCGGCACATGCCGGGATACATACTTTATCCTTCTTCCTTCTGGGGTGATGAGCATAATCGACTTACTAGCACAGTCGATGTTCCCTCCATACTTTGATAACCAATCCATGCCTAATAGTTCCAGTCCTTGTGACTCCAATACTATTAGGTCTGAGGGGAACACGTAGTTACCAATCCTTAAAGGTAATCTATCACACCATAGGCTAGCCATATACTCTGCTCCTGGCGAGGTTACTAACATGGGTGACATAAGGGCTTGGGTTGGCAGGTTATACTTATCCACAAATCCCCTTGATATATATGAATGCGATGCACCAGTATCAAAAAGAACGACTGCAGTAAATGACTTAACCAGAAACTTACCTATAACTGCATCGGGTTGCGCTTCAACCTCCTCCACGCTAACGTGGTTCACTTGTACCCTGTTGAAAGGGTTGGGCTTCTTCCTAGAGCTTCCATTGCCATTTCCATTCTTTGCTTCAGAACACTCCGTGGTGTAATGTCCATTCTTCCCGCACTTGAAACAAGTAATGTGACTTAGATCCTTCTTGGCGGGCGTTGCTGGGTTGGAACGGTTCTGGCCGTTGCTTCCTCCATTCCCATTCCCATTCTTGGGGCCACTATGGTTATGCGAACTTCCTCCATTGGAATTATGGCCTCCATGGTTATGGTGAATGTGTCCTCCCGGGTTCGGAGTAAAACGAGGCCTCTGCTGAGCTCCTGAATTGTACTTCCCTTGTCCATACTTCCTCTTGTGGTTGTCTATATGCTGCTGCTTCCCTTCAATCATGAGAGCTTTATCTACCAACTCCTGGTAGTTGTTGTAGGTTGCCACCATCAACTGCATGCTCAGCTCATCATTCAGTCATTCCAGAAACTTCTCCTACTTAGCGGCATCTGTAGCGACGTCATCTGGGGCATAACATGCTAACTTACTAAAATCATCCACATACTGGCCCATTGTGCATCCTCCTTGGTGCAAGTCGTGAAACTCACGCTTCTTCTTGGCCATAGCTCCTGCTAAAACATGGGCAGTGTGGAAAGCCTACTGAAACTGGTCCCATGTGATAGTGTCGATGGGGTAAGTGGCTGTGAAATTCTCCCACCATGATGCTGCGGGTCCATCAAGTTGATGTGCGGCAAAACACACTCTCTCTGCATCTGTGCATCCTGTAGTGGTCAGCTCCCTTCCAATCCTACGGAGCCAATCATCTGCAACAATCGGCTCGGTGCTACTAGAGAGCACCGGCGGATTCAGCCTTAGAAACCGAGCTAAGTGATCAACATGTGGTGGTGGTGGCGGATTGTCGTCGTTGTTGTTGTTCCCCTGGTTCTGATTCTAGACTAGTAGCTGCATCAGGGTATTCTGCTGCTGGATCAACTGGGTGAGCTCCGGCGGGAAAGAAAATCCATTGTCACGTCTCTAAGGCATCTGATGGGTTTAGAAAAGATGAGAAAACAGAATAGAATGAGGTCTAGAGGGAAAACACTACCCATATGCTCATGAGACGAACACAATCATATCACTTCAATCAATTCAAACAAGGGCATACAATCGGTCTAACTATCGTTACAAAAGTGCTCGGACTATACTATATACATGGGGAATACTACTACTGATATGGTGGTCGACTAGAAGTTTTAATCGGTGGAAGAATCCATGATATCTGCACCAGCTTCATCAACATAGTCATCATCGCTATCGTCGGGGTCCGAGTCAGTGTCATCGATGATGATGTAGTCCTCCAAACGAATGTCCTTGAAATCGTCGTCATCTCCTCCGGGCGGGGTCTCCCATGAATACTCCTAGCTTCCTTGTCAGATAGTCACTCTTCTCCATGAGTATCGTCATTTCCTCCTCATATCCATCACGTGTAGACTTGAGTTCTTCCTCCAGCTTCATGATCCTGATCATTGCCTTCTTCAGGTCTATCATGCTCGCAAGACATCCGGTTCTCCCCGGCGATTTAATGTGCTGGTTTAACTCCTGGATGAAAGCTGCAATGGACCTATCCCTGCTGGTGCTGATCATCTCCCATTGCTCATCTCGGCGCCCACAAATCTGGTAGATAGTATCCTTGAGATCCTTGTGGTAAACTTCTCCAATGCGTCCCATAGTGATGTGGGCTGCCATGCTCTTTCCTAGACTCCAGGTTGGTGCATCAAAGGAAAACTCTATGGGCTCAGTGACTGGCATGAATGTCCTTCCTGGAACTTGAGCTCGAATCATTCAACACTCCTCTTCTGGTAAAGTGGCGCTGTAGGTCCCGGTGAAGCTTGGTATTCCAATGTTCAGGTACCTAGTAACTTCCTTCAAATGTCGTACAAAAGGAGTGTCTTCATCCGGTTGTGTGAACTTGTTCCTTGCATACGCCATCCTCAGAGTAGAAAAGGTGAGGAGTCAGAAATGAGAAGAGAGTAGTGACCTATGGTTTTAGCTTAGTGGTCATGTCCTACAGTCAGCGTGTGCTCTGATACCATCTTGTAGCGACCATACCTCAAACAGTCTAATCTCTGTGCATCAGTGTCATCCCTGGACCGGTAGTACTGACACGCACAGTACTTGAGGGTTTATAACAGAGTTTCAATCACACACTTATTACATTGAATGTCTCAAAACGGAACATATTACAATAATATGGCTTAAGGCCATATAAAAACGATAACAACGGAAGGCTTGGAAGATAAAGTGGGTCCATCAAACTCCAATGACATAGCTGAGTGAACGACAATGACCTATGGCACCTTACCCGTCGCCTGAAAAGTCTGCAACATGAAATGTTGTAGCCCGAAACAGGTCAACACATGGAATATGCTGGCAATGTAACACATAGCGTAATGAACATAAATAATGCTATCACTACATGCATATATGGCTAGTGGAAAGCTCTATGGTTACAGTTTTGCATAAAGCCAAATTTTCCCTACAACAAAGGAATAAATTTGATTTAACTATCATGGTGGTTGATAAACATTGAGAAGGTTCCTCCAACTCAATCCCAATTAAACATCATCATTAAACCCAACAAATTAATTTAGAGTGATGAGATCAACATGATAATCCAAGAACTAGATAATCAAGATGTCCATAACCGGGGACACGGCTAACCATGATTAGTTTATACACTCTGCAGAGGTTTGCGCACTTTTCCCCACAAGACTCGAAGACATCCATGATCAGAGATTCGAGACATAGCCTTTCTGAAGCATTAACTCTCTACTCTGGGTAGACAGTACCACCTACAACCCACTACATCTGCTAGTCTACCTATGCCAGAGCCCATATTGGCTTGTGGCTGCACACGGAAGTTTCCAGCATGAATAATCTTATGATCCCTGTCGTGGTATTCTCACGGGGTGTAAGATTTACATATGCCACAAGGTGGCTTCGTGTGAGGGCAAGGCTGCTGCCGGAATATCCAGGGACGGGTATGCGAGTAGCACGCGCTAGTTTACCCAGGTTCGAGGCTCTCCGGAGAGATAATACCCCTACTCCTGCATGTCTGAGTATATCTGGTATATCTGGTATAGAGTGCTCCGGAGCTGTATCTCGAGGTCGCCATAGGCATCCGGCCTCAGATATGCCTCATATGTGGCATGCTAGTGGCCGGCCATGCTCATGGCCGTGAGCATGCATGTGGGTGCTCATGCGTGAGTCCATCTCCTGATGGATGGATGGAGCTAGCTTATATAGGCATGGCTAGCTTGATGTGTAAGCTATGTGGGTAGCTTAGGAAGAAAGCTAGGTAGGCATGGTGGGGTGTCATCCTTGTCCCCTGGGTCACTTCATAAATAGTGCCAGGGGACAAGTGACACTGTACATGATGGCTGGGGTGTCACGTGAACAGTGCCAGGTACGGTCGTCACGTCGGGGTCGCGTCGGGCTGCAGTCGGCAGCCCGGAGTCGGCCTGGGCGGCCGGGGAGTCGGCAGCCAGCAGTCGGCCTGGTGGTGCAGTCGGCAGCCCGGAGTCGGCCTGGTGGTGGAGTCGGCAGCCCGGAGTCGGCCTGGTGGTGCAGTCCGTAGCCTGCAGTCGGCCTGGGCGGCGGGGGAGTCGGCAGCCAGCAGTTGGCCTGGTTGGTGCAGTCGGCAGCCCAGAGTCGGCCTGGTGGTGCAGTCGGCAGCCCGGAGTCGGCCTGGTGGTGCAGTTGGCAGCCTGGAGTCGGCCTGGTGGTGCAGTCGGCAGCCCGGAGTCGGCCTGGTGGTGCAGTCCGTAGCCTGGAGTCGGCCTGGCGGCCGGGGAGTCGGACTGAGGGGCTTTGCTAGCCCTGATGTCTTGGAATATCATCTTGTCGTCTTCGGGGTATCCGTGTCCAATTACTCCGACAGTAGCCCCCAAGCCTCCGGGCAACTTTGGCAAAGTTGGGCGGAGGTTTTTTTGGCGAGTGTTCGTGGAAATGATCATGAAAAAAGACAATGTTAGTCCACGCGGATATATCAAATGATTTCTTTTAGCATTGCAAGTTTTATGCGGAGGGTGCCGACTGGTTTCGGCCCGAGCCCCTTAATCTTTTTTCATGTTCCTCCGCTTTTTGGCTTGTGCTCGCCGCGGACAGCCGCTCTGCGGTCTGTGGCTGAGAGTGGACCGCGAAGTGGAGTGTACAATACTCAAAGTCTGGGAGCAGATTCAACCGAGTTGATACTAGTAAAGTAAATGGTCGGGTCGCCCGAAGCGTTTCTCTTCCCGGACGTTTTTTCGCGTGGGCGGCCTCCAGCGTTCACTCTTGCTAACCGGACAGCTGCTCTGCGGTCTGTGGCTGAGAGGTGGGCCTTTGGAACCGCGCACGCTACTAAGCCGTCTGCGGGAACTAACGTCTGAGGCCAAGCGGCCAGCCCCCGGGCCAACTCTGGCTGGCGCCGGGGCGAACAATGATGCAACTGTAATAAAATGCGGAGATAGCCCCCGAGCATCGCTCGGGATTATCCGTGCTTGCGTGATGCAAAAATATGCGGGTGAGGAGCTCACATTGATTTTCGTGTAGCCGTGGTCATCGAAGACAGCCGGCGCGACTCGGTGCTCGCGGAGCGCGCCGGCGCACCTGCTGGGTGTAGCCTTCGAGACCCCGGGTGCTCGAAGCGGGGCCCCGGCCGGTCAGGCTCGACCGGCCAGGCGGAGAGGCGTCTTGCAATGCCCTTCTTCTTCTTTTTCTCTTCTGCCGGCTACTGGCAGCCGGACAAAACTCTTATCTTGTCTGGAATCTTGGCGAGGCGCGCCAGACTCATTGGTGTAGCCCCGAGATTCGGGCCGATCGCGAGCAATGGGCCGGATCTCTCGGCGACTACTTTGTCTTCTTCTCTTGGCGAAGCAACAAGACTCATTGGTGTAGCCTCCGAGATTCGGGCCGATCGCTGAAAGCGGTCGGGCCAATCTCTCAGCACTACTTTGTCTTCTTCTCTTCTCTTCAGCCGGTGTGCGGACGGATCGACTTCGTCGGTCGGCCGAGCGATGAAGCGGCGTAAGAACCAGCCGTCCAGCAGCAACGCTGGCTGTTGACCGGAGTACCGGGTGGACTGCGATCCGCAAGTCGGATCCTTCTTTTCTTTTTTTTTTTTTTTGCCGACCGGCCGTGGGCACCCGGCCTTTTCTTCACCCGACTCTGGGCAGCCGGATGCACACACACATTTTTTTTCTTTCTTTCTTTCTTTTTTTCCTCAGCACCCGACTACTTCTCAGCCGGATTGGGCACTCGGCCCTTGACTTATCTTGGGTAGCTAGCTTGCTTTTCCCAGCCGGCTACATGGTAGTCGGCCTCTTCTCTTCTTTTCCTTCTTTTTTAGGCACTCGGCTGTAGGCAGCCGGCCCTTTCTTTTTCTTCGGACGGACCTTTTCTTTTACTTCTCTTTTTCAGCTGGCCATCGCTTTTTCCTTCAGCGCCGGCCTCGACAGCGGCCGAGCGGGACCGGCAGGGGCGCGTGGCACAGCAGACACGGCGCCACCCGGGAGCCGCAGCGAGGCGTGACCGACCCGCCGCCAGAGGCGCGCGGGGAGTCGGCACGGCGCTGAAGCCAGGTGGCCACGCTGAGTCGGACGCGCCAGCAGGAGGCGGCGAGGCGGGCGACCCGCCAGCGGCACGGCGGGGAGGACCCGGCATTGGGGAGCCGGCCCGAGAGGGCGAACCGGCAGGCGGCGGAAGCGCAGCGGCTCATGCTGAGTCGGACGCGCCAGCGGGAGGCGGCGAGGCGGCGAGCCGCCAGCGGCAAGGCGGGAGGACCCGCATTGGGGAGCCGGCTGAGAGGGCGAAACCGGCAGGCGGCGGAGCTGCAGCGGTGGCCAGCCGTCCGCCTGGGCGAGACGGCAGCGGCGGCGAGCCGGGCGCGGGTTGGAGACGAGGCCGGAGCAGCTGGTTGGGGACGATGGTTGAGCGACGGCCGCGACTCGGCGGGGGCGAAGCACATGGCCTCGGGCGGAGGCGACCGGCGAGGCCGAGCTCGGCGAGGCGTGGCGGCGGCCGAGGCGCGAGCGAGCCGCCACGAAGCGGGCAGCCGCCGCAGCGCGACCGCCACGGGCGGGCTGGAGCCGCAGGCGCTTCGCCCCGGCCGAGGCGGAGCGCGGGCGCGAGGCGGATGAAACAGACGTTTATCCGGCGCCGCCACGAGCCGGACGCACCTACAAAGCGGAGCAAACGGGCCGGTGGCGAGACGCAGCGCGGCGACTTCGCCGCAGAGGCGCTGGACGGAGCGACGCCGGGAGGCAGCCGGGCACCCACGTGGCTCGCTGCGAAAGGACCTGCATGGTGCGTGTGGAGCGGTGGAGGTGGAGGCGGCGGAGCTGGGCGCGCGACCCGGCAGGGAGTATGCCGATGGAGGCGGCTTGCGGGATGGGCCGGAGGTGATTAGCGGACGCCGGACGGGCGGCGAGGCGGCAGCGGCACCCGGCGTCCCGGCCGATGCGGGACGCGGAGCCGGAGAGAGCCGGGAACGGCGACCCGGCGCCAGGCACAGGCGATGCCGGACGTGGCCCGGGTGCTGAGGGGCAGCAGCGGGGCGGGAGCCATGGGCGGCGCAGTGTTGTGGCCGAAGCCGGCCGGGCGTTGATGAGCACGGAGGCAGCCGGGATGCAGGTGCTCGGGCAGAGCTGGACGAGACGACGAGCAGAGGAGGCCAGCGCGCTGCTGGGGCTGGCCGAGACCGAGGCACGCAGAGGTGCTGGCCTGGTCAAGTCCTCCGCTGCAGAGGAGGTCGAGCGAGGAGGACGGGCGATAGGAGGGGAAGCTAGACGGAGTGGAAGCGGCAGGGGCTTCGCTGCGCGCACATGCGCGATATGATGAAACAGAGGCGTGCTAGTGCAGACATGTAGAGGAGTACATGACTACAGTCTGACCAACGCATGAGCACTATACGGGCAATATTTGGGAATTATCTGACCAGCGTACGGCTAGTGCACGACGATAATCTGTCTTTTATCTGATTAGTATTAGGATGTAGTGTATGAGTTGTGTATAGGCAGCACATGGCCGTGGTTGACCATTGTTTGACTCATATCTAGCTAACTAGCATAGATTATATATAGAGTAGCGGATTGCCCGTTTCGGCCGGAGCAAAGCGCAGCGCTGAGGGGACCGGACGCAAGCGGCGCGCGGATGGATGCGGCTGACCGAAGCGAGGCCCCGCGCACGGCGCGCGCGCGGATGGACGGCTGCGTTGCAACGGTGGTGGTGAAGATGAGGCTGACGAGGCCGACGACAAGGACGCGCCACCCCTCGCGGCCGCTCTAGGGGCGGGTCGATGTCGAGCCCCCGAGCGCTACCGGAGAGACGGCGACGCCGCGGCGGAGGCGATGGAGAAAAAAGGGTCCCGCCCGGAGAGCGAAACCAGCAGCAGCGCGGTAGCATAGTACCGCCCCACGGTGGGCGCCAAATGTCGTGGTATTCTCACGGGGGGTGCAAGACGACATATGCCACAAGGTGGCTTCGTGTGAAGGCAAGGCTGTTGCCGGAATATCCAGGGACGGGTATGCGAGTAGCACGCGCTAGTTTACCCAGGTTCGGGCCTCTCCGGAGAGATAATACCCCTACTCCTGCATGTCTGAGTATATCTGGTATATCTGGTACAAAGTGCTCCTGGAGCTGTATATGAGGTCAGTGCCATAGGCATCTGGCCTCGTATATGCCTCATATGTGGCATGCTAGTGGCCGGCCATGCTCATGGCCGTGAGCATGCATGTGGGTGCTCATGCGTGAGTCCATCTCCTGATGGATGGATGGAGCTAGCTTATATAGGCATGGCTAGCTTGATGTGTAAGCTATGTGGGTAGCTTAGGAAGTAAGCTAGGTAGGCATGGTGGGGTGTCATCCTTGTCCCCTGGGTCACTTCATAAATAGTGCCAGGGGACAAGTGACACTGTACATGATGGCTGGGGTGTCACGTGAACAGTGCCAGGTACGGTCGTCACGTCGGGGTCGCGTCGGGCTGCAGTCGGCAGTCGGCCTGGTGGTGCAGTCGGTAGCCCGGAGTCGGCCTGGGCGGCCGGGGAGTCGGCAGCCAGCAGTCGGCCTGGTGGTGCAGTCGGCAGCCCGGAGTCGGCCTGGTGGTGCAGTCCGTAGCCTGCAGTCGGCCTGGGCGGCCGGGGAGTCGGCAGCCAGCACTCGGCCTGGTTGGTGGAGTCGGCAGCCCGGAGTCGGCCTGGTGGTGCAGTCGGCAGCCCGGAGTCGGCCTGGTGGTGCAGTCGGCAGCCCGGAGTCGGCCTGGTGGTGCAGTCGGCAGCCCGGAGTCGGCCTGGTGGTGCAGTCCGTAGCCTGCAGTCTGCCTGGGCGGCCGGGGAGTCGGACTGAGGGGCTTTGCTAGCCCCGATGTCTTGGATTATCGTCTTGTCGTCTTTGGGGTATCCGTGTCCAATTACTCCGACAATCCCGTTAAGCCTGGGTGGCAAACCGTAGGATGATCACACGGGTACTCTGGGATATCCTAGGACAACACTGGATTCTCTAGGTGCCCTGACAACCACTGGATACTCCAGGGTGCCTCAACCAATCCACCCAGATGTGTATTTAAGTAGCCACCTTATGTCAACCATTAATTAAAAATACTCACATCTGTTGTCACAGCCCCAGATTAGCCTTGCTTGACTTTGCTTGCTCATCATGTCATCATGTTTAAATTCCTAAGAAACTTGAAATGGGGATTTCCTAAACCCTAGCATTAAAGGAATTCACTAGGTTCAACCAAAATATTTCCAGCAAATCCAAATGATTTCCAAAAATGTTCATCATTCTTGGAAAATGCTGGAAACAGTAACCAGAGGTGATGCACATTTTTCCATGACATATTGGGCTCTGGATTTAAATCATACCTTATTTGTCTTTGGGCATTTAAATTTGATATATTATATTAAATGTCCAAATATTCATGAACTGAAATTCTGGTTATTGGAAATAATCCAAATAGTGGCCACAAGCAGTCTCATGATTTTTGAAAGTGCATAGGTATTTTTAATAAAGCCCTAAAAATTTACAGAATAATAGATAACTGAAATAATTAGAAAAACGAGAGAGAAAGAAAGGATCCAGCCACTTACTTGGCGCAGCCCACCTGGCAGCCCACTGGCCGGCCCAGCACTGTGCTGGCCCGTGCATGTCATCGCCTACCTTTGCCAGTAGGCAGAGGAGGGACACGGCGCCGCGCCGAAGCTCGCCACGCCACCACCCTGCTCGCTCAGACGCTGGTCACCGCTTGACGCTGCTGAACGCCTCCCAGTGTCGCCCACCCACCCGACACCTCACACTTCCCCCTGCTCTCTCCCTCGCTTCCTCGACGCCATGGCCGCCGCAGCTGCGTCCGCGCCGATGAGCACCACCGCGGCCATCGTCCACCCCCTCACCTCCTCGACACGGCCCCGAGCTCCGCCGTGCCTCCCTCGTCCTTCACGACGGCTCATGCGACCGAAGAGCCCCGAAGCGCCGCCCCGACGTTTTTCCCCTCCTCGGTCGCCGGAGATCCCCCTCGCCGCCGTGACCACTCTAGCTCTTCCCCGAGCTCTCTGACCCGCTCGTCGAGACCACTGTGAGCTGCTGCCCGTCCTCCCCCTCTCTGTTTCCTCTCTCGTGCACCGCACGCACCACACCGAGCTCACCGCACCCGCCGCCGACTGTGCTCACCGCCGGCGTGGCTCTGGCCACGAAATGGCTCCGCTGTCACATCCATCTTGTTCACCGCGCTGCGTAGAGCACGTAGGTGCCCCGCACGAGCTGCCCCGACCGTCGTAGTGACGACCCCGAGCTCACCCGAGCTCCGGCTGCCGTCGAAGTCGTCGCCGGCGACGTTTCCGGCCACCCCCGGTCCAACCACCACCACCACTCGATGCGGGGGAGCGCCCACGTCACTTAGATGGCCTCCGCCGTACTTTTGGTCGCTGGAGCGCGAATTCCGCGCTGCCCCGCCGCGTCTGGTCATCGCCGGCGGCCAAAAGCCGGTGGGTTTGACCCATTTGACCATGTGGGCCCCGCCCCTGGTCAAACCTAGATTAGGAGTTAAGCTAATATTAATTTAGTTAGTTAAGCTAATGACACTGACACGCGGGACCCACCGGTCAGTTTGACCTGGGCCGCCCCTGTTGACTTGATGACGTCACACCGACGTCATGTTGATGCAGTTAATGATTTTCTGGAATTTAAATAATTCAAGAAATTCGAGAAAATAGCTAAAACTTCTAAAAATCATAGAAATTAATTTATAACTCAGATTGAAATGATTTATATATGAAAAATTATCAGAAAAATCCAAAGAATCTGTTTATGGAATTTTCATGCATTTTTGAGCAACTTAAAGATACTGTATATGACAATTTGAATTAATGGCATTTGAAATGCCTTATGTGGAGTTTGAATTTGAATCTTGCGTTCAAACCAACTCCATTTAAATCATTGCTAGTTGCATTAGCTCAAATCACATCATATTGTGCATTGCATTGATTGAGTTCTTTCTCTGTTGCCGGTGTTGTTCCCCCTCGGTAGACGTTGTTCCGATGCTGTGATCGATGACACCGATGAAGAACTATACTATCTTCAGAAGTGCCAGGCAAGCAAAACCCCCTTGTTCATTCCGATACAATCCCACTCTCTCACTCCTGCTCTTTTTACTGCATTAGGACAACAACGATTCATCTGTTACTTGCTGCGGTAGCTGAACCCCTTTATCCTCTGCATGACCTGTCATTCCACAAGAATTAGATGAAACCCACTAGCGTGAGTAGGAGTTGTTTGAGCCCTGTTGTGCCTACTCATTCATGCTTGTTTGTCATGCCTGCTCATCGCTTAGAGTTGAGTCAGTCTGATTCATCGGGAATGAATTGGAATGGTGTGTGAACATGTCTTACTGTGTGTGAGCTAAGTGTGTGAACACGATTTGGTAAAGGTAGCGGTGAGAGGCCATGTAGGAGTACATGGTGGGTTGTCTCATTGAAGTCGTCCTCAGGAACTGAGTTCTGTGTTTGTGATCTATGAAACAGTTACTACCACACATTGGGATCCTTAATTGACTCTCTCGGCTTCTTAACCACCCTTGTTCTCTGTCCAGGAGTTGCACCTAGTTTCTGGTGTTTGTAGGATATGTGTTGGAGGCCGTGCGTAGCGCTGACCCTAGGGGTGGGCTATGATGCGGTAGATACACCGTGGCCCGGTGTACCGATTCGCCTGCTTGGTGTCTCGGGAACCCTGCACACATCGTTCGGGTCGTTAGTGGAAACCTCGGCGGACTCCTGCGGATGGAACCCGAATAGGCGATAAACCTGGACTAGGGACTTGAGTGTTTAGGTAGGCCGTGGCCGACACCCTCGCCAGGCTTCCGCTTGAAGGTTGCCGAGATACATGACGTGTACATGGCGGTAAGTGGCGAGAGCATGTGTGAAGAAGTACACCCCTGCTGGGTTAATATGATCTATTCGAATAGCCGTGTCCGCAGTAAAGGACTTCTGGGTTGCCTATAAAAGTGCATAGACAAGTGAAAGTGGATACTCTAAAATGCGTAAGATAAGCGTGAGTGCTATGGATGGCGTTCTCGTAGGGAGACGGAAGCGGATCCATAGTGGTGTATTGATATGGTGAATATGTGGACTCGTGTGCACCACCTCAAAAGAGTTACTTGCAGTCGCAGTTCAGGATAGCCACCGAGTCAAAGCTGGCTTGCTGCAGTCAAACTCCACCACCCCCTTTGTTGATAATGATGCATATGTAGATAGTTCTCGATGTAAGTCTTGCTGAGTACGCTTTGTACTCACGCTTGCTTATTTTATGTTTTGCGAGAGACGTCGGTCTCGCTAGTAGTTCCGCTTGGACTTGACGCTTAGCTTGTTACCTCAGCTACGATCTTGTGCCCTCGGCAGATGTGGTAGATAGTCAGGCTTCTCAGCCTTTTTCATTTGTAGATGTCTGTACTCAGACATGTTAAGCTTCCGCTTGTGCTTTGACTTGTATGCTCTGAGTGTTGGGTCATGAGACCCATGTTTGTAATATCTCACTCCTCGGAGCCTAATGAATAAATATTTGAGCCGTAGAGTTATGTTGTGATGCCATGTTGTATTTACACATATTGAGCATATTGTGTGTATGTTTTGAAATGTTTGGTATGTGTGGGATCCGACAATCTAGTTGTTTATCCTTGGCAGCCTCTCATATGGGGAAATGTAGTCTAGTGTTTCCTGAGCGATAGTAGTCCGCTACAGCCCGGTTCACCGGAGTCCTGCTAGCCCAGCACTACTGCTCTGGACACTTGACTGGCCGGCATGTGTTTCATCTCGTTCTGTGTTCTGTCCTTCGGGAAATGTCACGCGGTGACATCCGAGTCCTGCCTAGCTCACTACAGCCGGGTTACGGAGTCCTGTTAGCCAGTGCTACAGCCGGATTCACATGTTGATGACCGACATGCTCGATGTGATTCATGTATGCCTGTCCCCATGGGTTAGTGCCGCTTTGGGTTCACGACTAGCCATGTCGGCCCAGGTTCTCTGTCATATGGATGCTAGCGACACTATCATATACGTAAGCCAAAAGGCGCAAGCGGTCCCGGGCCATGGTAAGGCAACACCCGTGGGAATACCGTGCGTGAGGCCGCAAAGTGATATGAGGTGTTATCGGCTAGATCGATGTGACTTGGAATCGGGGTCCTAACATCTGTCATGGATAGACTCACCCAAACCATGTCTACGAGCATAGCATAGCAATCCTGAGCATAACATAGAAGTAACTCCCAAAGGTTTGATAATAAAAGGGCAGTAGGTTCTACCTCATCTTCTACTTCCCAAACCCACATGTTAATCAGATCCTAACCATGCAATGTTTGAGGGTTGATCTAATGCATAAAAAATGGGTAATAAATAGGTATGATCAAAGTGTTACTTGCCTTGCTGATGATCCGCAAAACCTAGAGATTCGTAGTAGCACGCTTCGCACTCCGGGAATTCTATCGCAAACAAACAATAGCACACATAAGAACACAAACTATAAGCACTGGTAAAACTCAAATAAAAGATCTAACCAGAAAGTTCAACTAAAGAACTCCGGTTTGCAAAAAGAATCAACTCAAACGGAGCAACGAAACTCAAACTATGAAAGAAACAAGATCCGTTTACTAATCTGGACTAAAGTCAAATTTTACAGTACAAAAATCTTGTTCAAGTTGGCTAAACAGAAAGAGGGCTTCGAGACGAAGATCTAGGCGCTTGAATCACCTGATTCGGATAAAAACGAGCGAAAAGATGAACTAAAACGAAGATCGGGGCAAAAATCGCGATAAAAAATAATCGTGGAAAAACCCTGGAAAAAATAAAACACGAAGAACAGGCTAACGAACGAACGTTCGCTGTCTCCGGCTAACGGGCAAACAATGTTTGTTAAAACGAACGTACGTCCACTATTTAACTAAACCGAAAAAACTGAACCGAATCTAAAAAAACGGATCTAGGGTTTCGAAAAAAACCGATCGGTTTTCCTAAGAAAACCGGCGGCAGCGGCGGCTACCTCGGTGGCGGCTCCGGTGGTCGGGCGGCATGGGCGACTCGGTGATTTGCGGCGGTGGCGTCGGCGGCGGCGGCGGCGGCGGGGCTTGACGCTGCTGGTCAAGGCGGGCGGCTAGGGTTGGCGGGTCGGGCCCCGGCTTATAAGGGCCGGCCGGGCTAGTGTCTAGGTCGGACATGGCCCGGTTAGGTCGGTTCCATTTAAAAAAAAATCCTGATGCAGAAAAACTAATAAAAGAAATACTTAACGGAGTCCAAAAATCCTGAAATAAATTTTCACGGTCCTCTAATAATATTGTGGACTAAGTGAACATTTATTTGGGCCTCTAATGCAATTTTGAAAAATGCATTTTTTCCTAATTCGAATAAAATAGCAATAAAACTCCGAATAAAATTCTTATTTGATTTTACCTCCAATATTTCTTTATTTTGGAGAAGTCATTTTATCCCCTCTCTTTTATTTTCATATGTACTCAAAGAGAAAATAATTAAAACCAAATGATCTCTTTTCAAAAATTTGAGAAAACTCAAATATGAAAATAATGAAATCCCCAGGTCTCTCCGTGGGTCCTTGAGTTGCTTAGAATTTCTAGGATCAACCAAAAATGCAATAAAATATGATATGCAATGATGACCTAATGCAAAACATTCCAAATTGGAAATTTGGGGTGTTACAGACCATGTGCATCTTTATGAATTCTAATGACTTGTGAGATGATGCTACTAATGACTCCAACATCTCCTTTGGCACGCATAAGGTCACGAAACTCAAATAGACAATCATCAAATTTAGGATCACTAGGTTTCATTTTATGAAAAGCTATGGACTTTTGAAGAATCTCATCTAGATTTTTTCAAGGAATAGTTTGGAAAACGTTCCTCAAGATATCTCCATATGGTATAAGCACAATCAAATGTACGCAAGCATACAAGCAAATTTCTAGGCAATCCTCTCATGATAAGATCAATGGTTCTAAGATTGTGGGTTATGTCAAGATACTCGTAGGGGGTAGGATGCAAGGGATCAATAGGAGGCGCACAAGGGCTAGTAATGTACTTTTTCAAATTATATTCATTGAAAATCTCAAGCATCTCATTTTCCCAAGCACTAAAGAACTCCCCGTCAAGCATAGGCACTCTACGTCTAATACTCCCAATCGTAGACTCAACCATATTCCTCCAAAGGGACTTAAACCAAAGCAATCGAGACCAATACTTTGATACCAATTGAAAGGATCGAGAAGAGGTGTCTAGAGGTGGGTGATTAGACACTCAACAAACAAAGGTGGCCGTTTTTAAGTTCTTCAAGTTGAGGTGGAGTTTTATCACAAGTTTAAGCATTCACAATACATTTCAAGCAAACATGACAAGATTATGAGCCGCGAAAGAGTAAAGCATGCTAATTGCAAGAAAGTAAAGGAATGTGATTGGAGTGTGCAAACAAAATGTATACACAGAGATTTTTGGCGTGGTTCCAATAGGTGGTGCTATCGTACATCCACGTTGATGGAGACTTCAACCCATGAAGGGTAATGGTTGCGCGATTCCACGGAGGGCTCCACCCACGAAGGGTCCACGAAGAAGCAACCTTGTCTATCCCACCATGGCCATCGCCCATGAAGGACTTGCCTGACTGATACGTCTCCAACGTATCTATAATTTTTTATTGTTCCATGTTGTTATATTATAACTCTTGGATGTTTATAGTCATTTTATATCAACTTTATATCATTTTTTGGGACTAACCTATTGACATAGTGCCAAGTGCTAGTTGTTGTTTTCTGCACTTTTTTTACATCGCAGGAAATCAATATCAAACGGAGTCCAAATGCAGCGAAACTTTTTTGAGATTTTTTGGACCAGAAGACATCCAGTGGGTCAGAGAAGCACCTGCGGGGTGCCCCGAGGGGGGCACAACCCACCAGGGCGCGCCTGGGGGCCTAGGCACGCCCAGGTGGGTTGTGCCCACCTCGGTGGCCTCCTGCACCACCTCTTCGCTCTATAAATGCCCAAATATTCCAAAAACCCTAGGGGAGTCGACGAAATTTTATTCCAGCCGCTGCCAGTTCCAGAACCACGATATCCAATCTAGAGCCCTTCTCCGGCACTCTGCCGGAGGGGGAGATCATAACCTATGGCCATATTCATCATCCCGATGACCACCATGATGCGGAGGGAGTAGTCCACCCTCGGGGCTGAGGGTTTGTACCAGTAGCTATGTGTTTAATCTCTCTCCCTCGTGTTCTTGATATGTCACAATCTTGATGTATCGCGGGCTTTGTTAATATAGTCATATCATATGGTGTTTTCCCCTCTCTATCTTGTGATGAATTGAGTTTTCCCTTTGAGATTTTGTTTTATCGGATTGAATACTTTTATGGATTTGAGAACACTTGATGTATGTCTTGCTATGAATACCCATGGTGACAATGGGGATATCATATTGATTCACTTGATATATGTTTTGGCACTCAGCTCGCGGAATCCCGAGGTGACATTGGGGTAATCTATGCATAGGGGTTGATGCACATTCTTGTCTTTGTTTCTCCGATAGAAATCTTGGGGCACTCTTTGAGGTTCTTTGTGTTGGATTGACTATTACGAATCTAAATTTGTTTTGGTGTTATTTTAGTACGAACTCTTGGATAGATTGATCGAAAAGAATAGCTTTGAGGTGGTTTCGTACCCTACAAACAATTTATTCATATGTTCTCCGCTAGATAAGAACTTTGGAGTGATTCTTCTTCGCACGTTGAGGGATGGTTATGTGACCCAATTATATTAGCATTGTTGAGAGATTGCACTAGCGAAAGTATGGACCCTAGGCCTCATTTTCAAGCATTGCAATACCGTTTGTGCTCCGTTTTATCAATTGCTACCTTGCTGTTTTTTATTGTTCTTATTACAAAAGTCAATATCTACCATCGTTATTACACTTGTATCACCATCTTCTCGCCGAACTAGTGCACCTATACAATTTTCCATTGTATTTGGTGTGTTGGGGACACAATAGACTTTTTATTATTTAGTTGCAGGGTTGTTTGAGAGAAACAATCTTCATCCTATGCCTCCCACGGATTGATAAACCTTAGGTCATCCACTTAAGGGAAAATTGCTACTGTCCTACAAAACTCTGTGCTTGGAGGCCCAACACGTGTCTACAAGAATAAAGTTGCGTAGTAGACATCAAACTCTTTTCTGGCGCCGTTGCCGGGGATGTGAGTGCTTGAAGGTATATCTTTAGATCTTGCAATCGAATCTTTTAGTTTCTTATTTTATCACTAGTTTGGTTCATAAAACAAAACTACAAAAAATGGAATTGAGGTTGCATCATATTGTTCATCTTTATAATGTCTTTCATGAAAATGATGGAAAGGAAAACTGTGCTCAATTGATAGAGGAAGAATTCTATAAAATGTTTGACAATAAATCTTTGAATGATGAACATGATTACAATATTGTTGGTATGAACTATTTGAATATCCATGATGCTAATGGTATGCAAAGCCATAAGCTTGGGGTTGCTATGTTTGATGAAGATGATATTTTTAGTCCCCCAAGATTTGATGTGAATTTTTTTATAGTGATTGCATGCCTCCTATTTATGATGATTATAATGATGAAAGTGGATTTGGAGAGGTCATGACTTTATTTAGTGATGAATCACCCATTTTGGATGAGGCTTCAATTGACTATGATAACAAAGTTGCTATCTATGATGATTATGGTGATGACATGTATGCTATAAAGAATAATGATAACCATGAAACTTCTCATTATGATTTTAATTTTCACTTTCATGATAGTTATTTTGTTGAGTTTGCTCCTAGTACTATTGATGAGAAAAAAATTGCTTATGTGGAGAGTAATAAGTTTTCTATGCTTTTATGTCATGAAAAGATGTTTTATGTGATAGTTATATTGTTGAATTCATTCATGATGCTACTGAAAATTATTATGAGGGAGGAACATATGCTTGTATGAATTGCAATAATATCAAGTTTCCTCTCTATGTGTTGAAAATCTTGAAGTTTTGCTTGTTTTGCCTTCCTATGCTAGTTGATTCTTGTTCCCATAAATTGTTTTCTCACAAAATACCTATGCATAGGAAGTGGGTTAGACTTAAATGAGCTTTCCATGTGATTCATGATGCTCTTGTTATGTTTCAATTCTTATCTTCTATGCAAGCATCATTGAAATCATCATGCCTAGCTAAAAGGCATTAAAGAGAAGAGCTTGTTGGGAGACAACCCAACATTTTTATCTACTGTTTTTGTGTGGTCACATGATTAAGACACTGTGGTAATCATGTTTTATAGCTTTTGTTTCAATAAAGTACCAAGTAAAGCCTTTGGGATAGTGTGGATGATAGTTGACTTGATTCTGTGCAAAAACAAAAACTTTTGTGCTCAGTCCAGGAAATTTGAAAATTCACCGGAACATGCTTTTGATCTGAATTTCTTACAGGTGATAGATATACAAATTATCTATGTTGTCCTAATTTGTCAGAAGTTTTGGAGTAGCAGAAGTATGGTTGGAGTACAGATTACTACAGACTGTTCTGTTTTTGACAGATTCTGTTTTCAATGGATGGTTTGCTTGTTTCCTAGTTTGTATGGCTTATATTGCTCAATATAAATTGTGGAAATGATATGCTACAATAGGAATTGTGTGGAAACAATTATGAATCTTGTCTTTGACAGTACCAAAGTGAAATGGTTTGCTCTTTATCATACTAACCTATCTCACGAAGTTCCGTTAAGTTTTGTGTGATTGAAGTTTTCAAGTTTTGGGTGAGATATCAATATGAGGAGAATAAGGAGTGACAAGACCCTAAGATTGGGGATGCCCAAGGCACCCCAAGGTAATATTCAAGGAAGATCCAAGCAACTAAGCTTGGGGATGCCCCGGAAGGCATCCCCTCTTTCTTCTCCAACATTATCGGTAACCTCACTTGGAGCTATGTTTTCATTCGTCACATGATATGTGTTCTGCTTGGAGAATCATTTTATTTTGTTAGGATTTGCTTGCTGTTATTTAGAATAATGTTTTGCTTCTTTATTTTCAATAAAAATGTCAAGGATAGCCTTTACCATGCTTATTTTGCAAGTCTACCTGTTGCTGTTTGAAAACAGAAAGTTTATCGCTCTTTCAAATCTCCCAAGAAAAGTCAGAATGTGATAAAATGTTGAAACTTTTTGCATAATAAGCTCTGATAAATTTTCTACAGTGTGGTAATTTTTCATAATTTGTGGAGTTAGGGAAGTATGATGAATCTTGCATTCTTTACGGACTATACTGTTTTGGCAGATTGCTATTATGGTTGCTTTGTTTGCATATGTTTGCTTGTTTAATGATTCTATTTGAGGATAGGACTATTAAATATGTAGAGGAATTTAGTATGCAATGTTGAATAATAATTTTAGTAATTTGCTACAGTAGATAATGATAAGGTTTGTGCATTCGTTTATACTAACTTATCTCACGAGTTCTTGTTGAGTTTTGTGTGGATGAAGTTTTTAAGATTTAGGGAAACCGTGTTATAAGAGGCATTAAGGAGACACAAAAGCTCAAGCTTGGGGATGCCCAAGGTATCCCAAGATAATATTCCAAGAAGTCTCAAGCATCTAAGCTTGGGGATGCCCCGGTAGCATCCCACCTTTCTTCTTCAACAATTATAAGTATCGGTTGAGCGTAAGTTTTTGCTTCTTCACATGAGTTGTGCTATGCTTGGAATGTCATTTTATTTTGTTTTTCTTGTTGTTTATATAAAATACTTAGGTTTGAAAGTTTTTAAATAAGAGAGAATCCACAATTGGCTACCCATTTGCTTAACTACTCGCTTGATCTTCACTTATATCTTTTTGGAGTAGTTTGTCAATTCTCTCATGCTTCACTTATATTATTTTGAGAGATGAAAATTTCTATGCTCATGTTCTTCACTTATATTTTTTGAGCTTATTAAAAGCAACATATGAAATTAGTCCCAAAGTGATAGATATCCAAAGAGGATATTGATATAATAAAAACTTTCACGAAGATCATTGGGCAAAATAAACTTGGTTCTTTGTAATGGTTTTGAGATATGACGATATGATATGTGAGACATGTTGATGAGTAATTATGCTTTAGTAAGAAGAGTTAAATGCACTGGAGGTCCTAAAAGTTTCATTGTTGTGTCACTTTAGTCCTATTTCTTTGAAAATGCACCTTTAGGTCCCAATTATTTCATAAGTGGTTGACCCGAGGTCCTTTTCTTGACGACCGCTCGCTGACCTGCCCTCGTGGCGCGTTGACCCATGCCACGTCAACACAGGGCTACGGAGGCTGCTCTTTTTTAACACAAAGCCCCTTAGAAACACTCTTCTTCACATTCCCCGGTCCCTTGCTCTATTTCTTCCCCAAATCCCTCCCTGTTTCTCCCGTGCCCTAACCCTAGCCATGGCCGGCACTTCAAGATCCTCGGCGGGGAAGCAGTTGAAGAAGAGGAGCATGGTAGCATCGTCGTCAGCGCCGCCGCCGCTGCTGGTGCAAGCTCCAACTTTGGCTGGTATGTTGCCGCTCGTGCCTTGTCCTTGCTGCCATGTCCATGACACCATTGTGCTCCGTTCGAAATCTACTGCCAACCTTGGACAGGTGTTCTACAAATGCCCCAACCATCCTGTAAGAACCAAGAGTTTGACGTTTTGAATCATTTATCTTTGATTCTATCCCATTTCTCTTTTTCGGAATGTCTCAAATTCGTCCAGGTTGGACCGAATCCATGCCAGCACTACTACTGGGGAGATGGCCCAGATAACTATTTTGATTTTCTGGTTAGGAATGGCCACATATCTATTGCAAGAACAGGAAGATCTGGAGGTAGCTCTGGTCATTCATTGGGCAACATAGAAAGTGGAGAGGTGGAGGAGGAAGAAGACAGAGGTGTTGAAGTCCAGAAGATTTGCAATGTTGTGATGATTGATGTTGTGAAGAAGTTGGATGAGCTGATCTGCTTAGTTAGGATGTTCTTGTTGTGTGTTTTCACTTTGTTGGTTGTGATGGTTTATGTAGTGGCTCTGAAATGAATGAAGTACATGTAAGCACTATTGGGATGGACTATTTGAATGAAGTGTTTAATCTGAATTGAAAAGCAAGTTTGAGATTTTGGAAGCATTTTGATCTAAATGAAGTGTTTGATTTGAATGAAAGTTAGCTCATTTTTACTCCTTTTTGTCTCGTGGACGGTCGCGGGCGATCATCCACATTGATGAATAGCTTCATTTTGGTCACTGTGGATGGTCGCGGCGATCATCCCCAATGATGGTTAACTTATTTTTGGTTTCACGGATGGTCGTGGCGATCGCCCACATTCTTGAATAGCTTCTTTTTGGTTAATGCGGGCGGTCGCGGCGATCGTCCACAATGATAGTTAGCTTATTTTTGGTCTTGCGGACAGTCGAGGCGATAGTCCGCATTGCTGATTAGCTTTTGAAACATTCACAAGAATGCATTGACATGTAGAACAACAAAGCTCACACAACAGTTCATTTCCAGCATTGCATAGTTCACAGAAAAGTTCACTTGGCCATACTAGTGTGTCTGTATCCCTGTCAACAATTCGCTGTCCTGTATCCAAATTCATACCAGGGAGAAGCCAATAAACATTACACTGGGCCATATCATATCCTAGATGCAGCAGAAAGTCCTTGATCCAAAGTGGAGACCATGTCTCAACTTCACATCCATCACAATACTCAATTTTTCCATCAATATAAGACTTGTTCGACCCAAATACACAAAACAACCCACCATAATTGATTTCAATAGAAAACTCTTCTTCATTTGGTCCTATCATTACAATGGAAACAAGTTGTCAAATTTCAATTGATGTATTGAAGCAAAAAAATTACAAAAGAAGTGGTCTTTTTGAATTTAGAACAGAAACCCTAACCCTAACCTCAAATTAGAGCATGTGGTTTCGGAACCTAAATGTGACAGTGCAAATCAAAGTAAATCTATGACTATGGCACAATCCTTGCAGATTAGAAGCACTACAGGAGCAGAGGAACAACAAGATTAGGCTTCTTACCGTAAGATGGAGGAGGATCGCCCACTTTTCGTCACAGAGGGGGCATCTTGATGGTCACCCGCTCAGATTGCCCTCCAGATCACCTCCGGTCGTCGCTGCACGGAGGAAATCACCACTGCATGCAGGAAATCATCACCGGCGCCGCCACCGATCCCCTCCAGTGTCGCCACAGTAGCCCCACAAGAGGAGATGGGGTGCCACTAAGAGGGTAATATATAGGGGGGCTTATTTCAAAGTTTCTCGTCTAGCGGATGGGCCCTGTGTCGACATGGCGTGGGTCAACCTGCCACGAGGGCAGGTCAGCGAGCGGTAGTGAAGAAAAGGACCTCAGGTGAACCACTTAAGAAAGAATTGGGACCTAAAGGTGCATTTTCAAAGAAATAGGACTAAAATGACACAACGACGAAGCTTTTATGACCTCCAGTGCATTTAACTCTAGTAAGAATATTAGTGTTAAGGTTTGTGATTCCCTATGCAAGCACGAAAGTCAATAGTTATGCAATGAAATTACATCCTACTTGTGGTGCATTATTCGGTGTTTGTTATGCTTAATGCTCGCTTATGAGATTTTTTGTTTCTTGGTTGGACGCTGCTCAATCTTTTTGCTAGCCTTCATTTGCACTAAGTATGATCACTACTTGTGCATCCAAAACCCTTTAAACCAGTTTTGCCATACGAGTCCACTATACCTACCTATACGTTCTTGTCTTTGTTTCTCCTGTACAAATCTTGGGGCACTCTTTGAGGTTCTTTGTGTTGGATTGAGTATTACGAATCTGAATTTGCTTTGGTGTTATTTTACTACGAACTCGTGGATGGATCGATCGGAAAGAATAGCTTTGAGGTGGTTTCGTACCCTACAAACAATTTATTCTTATGTTCTCCGCTAGATAAGAACTTTGGAGTGATTCTTGTTCGCACGTTGAGGGATGGTTATGTGATCCAATTGTATTAGCATTGTTGAGAGATTGCACTAGCGAAAGTATGGACCCTAGGCCTCATTTTCAAGCATTGCAATACCATTTTTGCTCCGTTTTATCAATTGCTACCTTGCTATTTTTATTGTTCTTATTACAAAAATCAATATCTACCATCGTTATTAACACTTGTATCACCATCTCTTCGCCGAACTAGTGCACCTATACTATTTGCCATTGTATTTGGTGTGTTGGGGACACAAGAGACGATTTATTATTTGGTTGAAGGGTTGTTCGAGAGAAACCATCTTCATCCTACGCCTCCCACGATTTCGTAAACCTTATGTCATCCACTTGAGGGAAAATTGCTACTGTCCTACAAAACTCTACGCTTGGAGGCCCAACACGTGTCTACAAGAATAAAATTGCATAGTAGACATCACTCACTCGGGTATATCTTCATGAAGTAGGCAATCTCCTTGCCCTTACAAACTTCTTGGTTCAACTCCACAACATGTCAAAGGCTCCCAAGCGACACCTAACCAATCTAGGAGACACCAATCTCCAAAAGGTAATAGATGGTGTGTTGATGATGAACTCCTTGCTCTTGTGCTCCAAATTATAGTCTCCCCAACACTCAACTCTCTCTCATAGATTTGGCTATGAAGGAAAGATGATTTGAGTGGAAAGAAACTTGGGGAAGGCTAGAGATCAAGATTCTTGTGGTTGGATTGGAATGTCTTGGTCTCAACACATGAGTAGGTGGTTCTCTATCAGAAAATGAGTAGTGCAAGTGTAGGCATGTTCTGATGGCTCTCTCAAAAATGGGGAAGGGGGTGGAGGAGTATATATAGCTTCCACACAAATACAACTGTTACACACATTTGACCCAACTCGGTCATACCAAATAGAAGATCTCAGTGAGACCGATTTGTTCAAAATGTGAATGTTAGGAATCTCGGTGGGACCAACAAGATCAACTCGGTGGGACTGATACGCTAGGGCTTAGTGAAAACATCAACTCAGTGGCACCGATTGCATCAACTAGGTTAGACCGAAGTGAAGCAATAAGGCAACTGAGAGGATGTCGAGCAAACTCGGTGGGGCCGATTGCACATTTCGGTGAGACCGAAATAATTACAATAGGCAACAGAGATTTTGCATGGCCATCTCAGTGAGACCGAGATCTTTATCGGTGTGACCGAATTGTCTAGGGTTTCTGGCACTGGCTATGTCAACTGAAATCGGTGGCGCTGGATAGATCAAATTGGTGGGGCTGAGTTTGACTTGGAGCTTTGGACATATGTGGAAATGAGAAAGTAGCTGAGGGTTTTGGAGCAATATCACTAAGCACTTTGAGCAAGTAGACCATAAAGCAACACCTTATCCCCTTTTAATAGTATTGGCTTTCCTATGGACTCAATATGATCTTGGATCACTAAAATAGAAATGAAGAGTCTTGAGCTTGAGCCAATCTTTGCCCTTAGCATTTTCAAGGGGTTCCACACTTGTCCTTACGATGCCATTTGTTGAACTCATCTAAAATGCACTAGATAAAAGCATTAGTCCAACAAGAGATATGTTGAGATTAATAACCAAAATCACCCAGGGAGCACTTGTGCTTTCACCTGTTCCTCATTGGGTATGACTTCTCCAGTACCCATCAGCTTGATAGTTTCACTAGGAGAAGCTTCATTTAGCACATTTGGCAGGTGCTCTCTTTGTGAGCCCTTAGTCTCATCGAACCGCACATCTACAGTTTCGACCACTTCATAGTGAAAGAGGTCAAAGACTTTGTAGGTTTGTGAATCCTTTCCGTAACCAAGCATAAAATCTTCATGTGCTTTTGGTGCAAATTTGGAAGTGTGATGTGGATCCTTGATCCAGCACCTAGCACTGAAGACTTTGAAATAGCTTACGTTTGGCTTCTTACCGGTGAGTAGTTCATAAGATGTCTTCTTGAAGAATTTGTGAACATAAACTTTGTTGATGATATGGCACGCAGTGTCAATAGCTTCAAGCCAGAACTTTCTTGGAGTCTTGTACTCATCAAGCATCGTACGAGCCATCTCAATAAGGGTCATGTTCTTGCGCTCCATGATGCCATTCTGCTGAGGTGTGTATGGAGCAGAGAGATCATGAGTGATGCCCAGTGTATCAAGATAAGTGTCAAGGCATGTGTTATTGAATTCCCTGCCATTATCACTCTTGATGTGCTTGATCTTGATGCCATAGTTAGTTATGGCGCGATTGGCGAATCGTCTAAAGATATCCTGCACTTCAGTCTTATAGAGAATTATGTGCAACCAAGTATATCTAGAATAATCATCAACAATCATGAAGCCATAAAGATGTGTAGTGGTAGTAAGAGTAGAGTAGTGAGTAGGGCCAAATAAGTCCATGTGTAACAGCTCGAAGGGACGTGAAGTCGTCATGATTTTCATCGAGGGATGTTTTGCCCTAGTCATCTTTCCGGCTTCACAAGCACCACATAGATGATCATTCTTGAACTTGATGCCCTTGATGCCAATAATGTGCTTCTTCTTCATGAGAGTGTGCAAGTTCCTCATGCCCTCATGTCCTAGCCTTTGATACCAAAGCCAACACTCTGAAGCTTTTGCTAGAAGACATACGACAAGCTGTGGTCCTGCGGAGAAATCTACCATATAAAGATCACCTCTTCGATAACCTTCGAAGACTAGAGATTTGTCAGAAGACATAAGCACAAGGCAACAATATTTTCCAAATATCACAATCATGTCAAGATCACAAAGCATTGAGACAAACATTAAGTTGTATCCGAGGGATTCAATAAGCATCACTTTATCCATGTGTTGATCCTTTGAGATAGCAACTCTACCTAGGCCCAATACCTTTGTTTTACCAGTGTCAACAAATGTGATATGACTTTTAGTAGACGGTCAAAAAGTTGAATCCATGAGAAGATTCGATCACCAGTCACGTGGTTAGTGCATCCACTGTCCATAATCCATTCAGTAGCTTTCGGAGTTGTACCTTATAGTGCAGTTAGTAAGATAGGCTTCACCAAGAGTATTGTGAAGCACAAACATTTGATGTACAAGCATACTATCAAAATTAAGATTCTTAGATGGTAAGATGGGATGGTCATCAAGAAATCCGGGGATGAAATAAATGGTAAGACCATTTTGGCACTTTATCTTGCATCCCACAAGATGTTTTAGGTCCCCAGCGTTGTCTTCAGAAGTCAATGATTTTCGGCTGGAGACCCGACCCTGCAAGAGAAGTTAAATCTTCTTAACCACCCACATCTTAAGGGGTGTCTTAGAAGCAATGAGTCTAAGTGCAGCATCTGAGAACTTTAGCTTTGGAGCCCTAGCAAATAGTTTTGCAGGAGGTGAATAGTACTCAAACGAATATGCAGAAAAATTCTTTGATTTGTGAATATAGCGGATTGAGGAAAGTCGCTCATATTCATGAGTCAGATTATTGTTTCCCTGCAAAACATTGGCGTTAGGGTGACTGTCGTGGGGTTAACACGACAGATGCCCTAGTGAAAGGACTTAGGTGTGAGGCCATCGCGATGGTGACTATCTTGAAGGGGTTGAGCAGGACGAGAGACACGAGTTTACCCAGGTTCGGCCCCTCACAATCAAGGTAAAAGCCTACGTCCTGCTTTGAGTTGTATTGCTTGAGTATCGATTACAAGGTTGCGGATTCGCTTAACCTAGCTATCGATTGATTGTAACTTAAGTCTAACCCGCCTCAGGGACTCACCTTTAGATACAAAGGTCGAGGCCCTGGGCTTACAAGAGTCCGGGTCGGGTTATACATCGTAACCGATCCTGGCTCTAAGTCGCCTTGCCTTCTTTGGCAAGTCACCGGTGGGCGGCTTACACCTCTGGGTCACGCGCTGTCTTCTGGTCTTGGGCCTTAAATCGGCCCACCTTGTACGCCACCTCCCTGGCTTCATGTCTTGGTCTCTTGGGCCTGTCTAAGGCTTCATTGTTTAAGTCGCCAACTGCCTAACCTGACCCTTTTTGGGGGGTTACACTGTGGGGTTATATCCCCAACAAGTACGCTTGAGCGACTCCTGGTACTAAGTCAGACTAGTTTCAGCTCGGAAAGCTTGGCTGACAAGTGTCGCAAAGTTGGCACAATCATGAACAATAAGTGCGATCTTTACATCAGGACGCGGTCCTTCATGGAATTTCTCCTGCTTGCGAGCGTCAGTGCAGACGTCATCCTCAGCATAGCGGGATAATTCAAGGAATTTCCTCTGATATTCATCCACAGTGATTTTGTCTTGTGTGAGTTTGTGGAGCTCCTTCTTCTGGTCCATCAGACCTTGAGGGATGTGCCATGCACGGAAGGCTGACTGAAATTCCTGCCAAGTGGTTACAGTTTCAGCAGGCAGCATACCCCTCTGGTTTTCCCACCATTGAGCAGCTGGACCCTTCAAGTGAAATGCCGCAAAGGTGACGTAACTGGCAGGGGCAACATTAGCTAACTCCATCTCAAACATGATGTCACAAAGCCAATCATTAGCATCCATAGGATTGGTGGAGTTGCGGAAAATGGATGGGTTGAGGCGTACGAATTCCTGCAGTGTTATTGGGGCAGGTTGTTGATGAGCATTTGGGTTTGGAAACTAGGCCAATACCTCAATCATAAACTGACGGTTCAGCTCAAACTACTACATCATTGCAACAATATAGGGTGGAGGTGGAGGATCGTCATCCATCCTGAGCGGTTTAGCAAGGGTTGAAGCAAGTGTATGGAGTCATTCATGATTAACCTAAACCATGAGCAAAGGGCGCAGTATGTACAAAGTAGTAGTCATTAAAGACATACAGATCCATACACAAGCCAATTACACGCTTCAGACAACAGAAACATTCTAGACATACTAGGTGGCATGAATGCACGCGATGGACGGATACAACAACGGGAGATAACAAAAGCTACGACAACGTTAGAGAAAACTCATGAAGTCTGGCATCTGCAGGTGACGATGCAGGGTGCCCTCGATATGAGGATCCTGCGGTCCATGACCATGCACAACCTGGCCCTCAGCTCATAGCAAAGGTCCATGTCATTCAAAGGAATAACTGTAGATAATTCAGATCTCTGGATGGATGTGATAACAAGAACTTAGAGTTAGAGTTAGTAAAATCTTTAACCCGAAGAGAAGAGAGATCAGAGTCCCAGAGTGAGGAAGAGGAATAAACGATCCTAATCCCATCGATTGGCGACGTGGGCCCGTAAGCCACGCAGCCATGTTAGTAAAATAGTTTTTCAAAGACTAGACTAAACTTCGGCCCAGGAGTTGGAAATGGGCTTCCTATAGGCAGTCGGCTCTGATTCCAACTTGTGACGCCCTGGCCTTAATCATGCACTAATCATATAAGCAAATGCGCACGATCAAGATTAGAGACTCACGAGAAGATATCACAACACAACTTTAGACACTAAATAAAATAATACAAGCTCTATATTACAAGCCAGGGACCTCGAGGGCTCGAATACAAGAGTCAGTGGAAGCAACAATATCTGAGTACAGACATAAGTAAACAAGCTTGCCTTAAGAAGGCTGAGCAAAACAACGACAACTAGATCAAAAAGGCTAGGCCTCCTTCTTGGGAGCCTCCTATGTACTCCTGGTCATCGGTGATCTCCACACAGTAGTAAGCTCAATCAGGGTTGTATTAGTCATCAGCGGAATCAGCTGGCTCCTGGGCTCCGTCATCTGATCGTAGCAATCGGGTAGAGGGGAAAAAGGGGTAGCAAAGCAACCGTGGGTACTCATCCAAAGTACCCGCAAGACTTACATCAGGTCTAAACTAAGTGTGCATGGGTAAGGGAGTCCTGGACTAAGGGGTCCTCGGGCGTCCGCTCTATTTGATATGGGCCGGAATGATGGGCAATGAAGATAAAGGAGGGATACCACCTCCTGTGTCCGGATAGGACTCCTATATGCATGAATGACAAGTTTAGGTATTTGGATATGTTATTTCCTTTCTCTGTAAACTAGGTCTATACAACCCTAGGCCCCTCTGGTGTCTATATAATCTGGAGGGTTTAGACCGGACGCAAGTTCATAATATTCATAGGTTAGACAAGTTAGGGTTTAGCCATTACGATTTGAGGTAGATCAACTCTTGTAACCCCTATATTCATCAAATACAATCAAGCAGGACGTAGGGTTTTAACTCCTTTAAGAGGGCCCGAACCTGGGTAAACATTGTGTCCCTTTGTCCATTGTTACCATTGATCCTCAGACACACCTTGGGACCCCCTACCCGAGATCTGCCGGTTTTGACACTGACATTGGTGCTTTCATTGAGAGCTCTGTTGTGTTGTCAACAGAAGGATTGATGGAGCGCCTCTTCATCAACGATGATGCTGTGTCCAGGGAGATTTTTCTCCTTGGACAGGTCTTTGAGTTCGGCGGCTTCGTGCTACATGCCGAATCGACCGTCCGCCTTGAGCAAGTCGACAGTTATGCCCCCGGTCACCAGATCAGGTTTGGGAACTTGAATTACATCACTGATATCCGAGGAGATCTGATCTTTGAGGGGTTCGCGGCCCCGACTACCGCTCCCTACCCTCACGAAGAAGGCCCTTCGGATCCACTATCAGATCCCGTTCAGGGGTCAATGTTCACACCTGCCTCAGCCTTAGAGCCGGGGCAAATCGTGTTGTCTAACGACGAGAGGATTGACTCCGCCAGACACTCTCCTATCATGGAACTCTCAACTGGAGACCCAGATGCGATCGCACCGTTGGCAAGCCTGGAGTCAAATGGGACTCTCCCAGTTATTGGAGATCCGGACTCGCCTCTGGACGGTAACTCCGAACTATCAATGTCTGCGTCCATCGGGCTCGATCAAGTGCCCGGCCCCGCAGATCCGCAGACTCCCATCTAGCTTTCGCTTTTAGACAAAGCATTGGGCTAGTACAATCTCTCGCCATTACGGAAGCCTTGCCTCCAAACTACAGCCAGCACAGGCTGGGGGCTGAGGTCGGGGAATTTTACACCCCACCCACCACCCACTTAATTGCCACTGTCGAGGATATAACCGACATTCTAGACTACGCCACCGAGGACAACGACAACATGGACGACGATGTCGATGCCGAACAAAGCCAAGACCCGCCTATCACGGGGCGCTGGACGACCACTTCTACCTACGATGTACACATGGTGGGAACTCCTGAGAAGAAGGACGACGATGGCATTCAAGATCCAGGCAAGGACAAGCCCGTCGATGAACCACCAAAGCACCGACGTCAGCGGCGTCTGCTATGTCTTGAGCTTGCGCTGGTTTTCCTTGAAGAGGAAAGGGTGATGCAGCAGAGTAGCATAAGTATTTCCCTCAGTTTTTGAGAACCAAGGTATCAATCCAGTAGGAGGCCCCTCAAAAGTCCCACGCACCTACAAAAACAAACAAAGAACTCGCAACCAACGCAATAAAGGGGTTGTCAATCCCTTCACGGTCACTTGTGAAAGTAAGATCTGATAGTGATAGTATGATAAGATAAATATTTTTTTGGTATTTTATAATATAGATGAAAAAAGTAAAGATGCAAATAAAGGTAGATTGAAAGCTTATATGATAAAAGATAGACCCGTGGGCCATAGGTTTCACTAGAGGCTTCTCTCAAGATAGCATAAGTATTACGGTGGGTGAACAAATTACTGTCGAGCAATTGATAGAAAAGCGAATTATTATGAGATTATCTAGGCATGATCATGTATATAGGCATCACGTCCGTAACAAGTAGACCGACTTCTGGATGCATCTACTACTATTACTCCACACATCGACAGACTCCTGCCTGCATCTAGAGTATTAAGTTCATAAAGAACAGAGTAACACATTAAGCAAGATGACATGATGTAGAGGGATAAACTCAAGCAATATGATATAAACCCCATCTTTTTATCCTCGATGGCAACAATACAATACATGCCTTGCTGCCCCTGCTGTCACTGGGAAAGTACACCACAAGATTGAACCCAAAGCTAAGCACTTCTCCCATGGCAAGAAAGATCAATCTAGTAGGTCAAACCAAACTGATAATTCGAAGAGACTTGCAAAGATAACTCAATCATACATAAAAGAATTCAGAGAAGATTCAAATATTTCTCATAGATAAACTTGATCATAAACCCACAATTCATCGGATTTCGACAAACACACCGCAAAAAGAGTTTACATCGAATAAATCTCCACAAGAGAGGGGGAGAACATTGTATTGAGATCCAAAAAGAGAGAAGAAGCCATCTAGCTAATAACTATGGACCCGAAGGTCTGTGGTAAACTACTCACAACTCATCGGAGGGGCTATAGTGTTGATGTAGAAGCCCTCCACGGTCGATTCCCCCTGTGGCGGAGCATCGACGAAGGCTCCAAGATGGGATCTCGCGGATACAGAAGGTTACAACGGTGGAAATTGTGTTTCGTTGGCTCCCTGGATGTTTTCGGGGTACGTAGGTAAATATAGGAGGAAGAAGTACGTCGGTGGCCGCCCGAGGGGCCCACAAGACAGGGGGGCACGCCCAGAGGGGGTGGGCGCGCCCTCCTATCTCGTGGCAGCCTCGGCTGCTTCTTGACTTGCACTCCAAGTCCTCTGGATCACGTTCGTTCCAAAAATCATGCTCCCGAAGGTTTCATTCCGTTTGGACTCCGTTTGATATTCCTTTTCTTCGAAATACTGAAATAGGCAAAAAAAAAGCAATACGCTACTGGGCCTCCTGTTAGTAGGTTAGTCCCAAAATGATATAAATGTGTAAAATAAAGCCCATAAACATTCAAAAGGGGTAATATAACACTACAAAAAATACACTTCCGTGATGATACGTGTTTGTCACAAGAGGTCGCGTTTTTTCATGCATGTACATCCATGACGATTTTATGACGTAATCAAGATAGTCATACTGTCTTTGTCGTAGAAGTGTTCCATGACATTACCAAAATTATCATCACGGAAGTGTCCACTTCCATGACGATAAATCGCGTCCGTAAGTGCTTTCGTCAAGGGTGACCGACACGCGGCATCCACCATAACGGAACGCCGTTAAGCTATCGGGTCGGGTTTTGGATCCGATAACCCGTTAACAGCCCGACCAATGGGGATTTTCCACGTAAAATCATCATTGGCTGGAGGAAACATGTGTCGCCTCACCGCTGGGACAGATGGCATCCGCCATTGGACCAAGGCGCCTATGATACGGGCGACACGTGGCACGACCCAACCGAGGCCCATTCTCGTGAAAAGGCCGCCCGCTTGACTTAGTCAAAGGTGGCGGGCGCCCACGAAAAGCCCGTTAACGGCCTATTCGCATATAGCCCATTTACAGCCCGCTAACCCAGGCCCGTTACGCCCTATCCGATTTAGGCGATGAGCGCCATCTGGGCCGTCCCAATATGATTCAGCCCATTTTAACTTCCGCCCATGTGTGGCCCATGACTTCTTCGCCCATATGAGGACCTTTGTAACTCTTGGCCCATTAATGGCCCGTGGTGAAACTGGCCCGTAATGAACAGTGTATCACTTTATACCCATTAACGGCCCGTTATTCCATTGGGCCGTTTCCAGCCCAAGATATCTTTCGGCCTTCTCAGGGCCCATTTATTCTTGGGCTCATTTGCAACATTTGGTTACATACGGCCCGTTACTGTATTTTTTTGCTTGTGGGCCAAATTCAGCCCGTCGTTACAGTTGGCCCGTTTGCGGACCGTTAATACATTGGGCCGTTTTCATGTCAAAAAAACCCATTGGGCTGTTTTCATAGAGTTATCAAATACGGCCTATTAACAGCCCGTTATGGTCCACGAATAGTACGGCCCATGATTGGCGAAATGATGATACGCCCCGTAGAACGCCCATGGATCCTACGGCCCGTATGAGGCCCATGGATAGTACGGCCCGTAGAAGACCCATGGATCGTACGACCCGTAGAAGGCCCATGGACCCTACGGCCCGTAGAACGCCCATGGACCCTAAGGCCCGTATAGAAGGCCGATGGATCCTACGGCCCGTATAGAAGGCCAATGGATCCTACGGCCGGACGAAGGCCCATGGATCATACGGCCTGCAGGAGGCCTGAGGGAGTCCTGGATTAGGGGGTGTCCAGATAGCCGAACTATCACCGTTGGCCGGACTCCTGGACTATGAAGATACACGATTGAAGACTTCGTCCCGTGTCCGGATGGGACTTTCCTTGGCGTGGAAGGCAAGCTTGGCGATACGGATATGTAGATCTCCTACCGTTGTAAACCGACTCTGTGTAACCCTATCCCTATCCGTGTCTATATAAACCGGAGGGTTTTAGTCCGTGGACTAACAACAATCATACCATAGGCTAGCTTCTAGGGTTTAGCCTCTCGATCTTGTGGTAGATCCACTCTTGTACTACCCATATCATCAATATTAATCAAGCAGGAGTAGGGTTTTACCTCCATCGAGTGGGCCCAACCTGGTAAAAACATCATGTCCCTTGTCTCCTGTTACCATCCGCCAGACGCACAGCTTCGGGACCCCTACCCGAGATCCGCCGGTTTTGACAAATACATTGGTGCTTTCATTGAGAGTTCCTCCGTCGTCATCCTTAGGCCCGATGGCTCCTTCGATCATCAACAACGACGCGTCCAGGGTGAGACTTTTCTCCCCGGACAGATCTTCAGATTCGGTGGCTTTGCACCGGGCCAATTCACTTGGCCATCCGGAGCAGATCAAAAGCTACGCCCGCCATCGGTCAGATTTGAAGTTTGAACTACACGGCCGACATCCGCGGAGACTTGATCTTTGACGGATTCGAGCCACAGCCAAGCGCGCCGCACTGTCTCGATGGGCACGATCTAGCTCTGCCGCCGAACAGTGCCCTGGAGGCTGCACCAGCGTCCGCTCCGACCCTTAGCTCAGAGCCGACTCCGCCGATCGAGGACGAGTGGTTGGACACCGCCTCGGGGGCTATGATCTCTACGGCGATTGAGCCGAACTCCATCCCTGTCCTTTGCGAAGACCGTGACTCCAAGGTGCCGGACTCCGAACCCTCCGTGCCCCTGCCAATCGAATCCAATTGGGCACCGGTTATGGACTTCACTACCGCGGACATCTTTCAGCACTCGCCCTTTGGTGACATCCTGAATTCACTAAAGTCTCTCTCTTTATCAGGAGAGCCCTGGCCGGACTTCAGTCAAGAAGGTTGGGATGCGGACGACGAAGAAATTCAACGCCCACCCACCGCCCACTTTGTAGCCACTGTCGAAAGCTTAAACGACGTGCTCGATTTCGACTCCGAAGACATCGACGGTATGGACGACGATGTTGGAGACAACCATGAACCGGCACCTATAGGATACCGGACATCCACCTCATCCCATGATGTATACATGGTGGATACAGCTAAAGGAAGTGACGACGAGGAACAACGGGACACTACGAAGGATAAATCCCTCGAAAAGCAGTCAAAACGGCAACGTAAACGCTGCACCAAGTCCTGCCTCGACAAAGACGGCAGCCACACAGACCCAGCCATAGAGCAGGGCGAACCGGTGGACGACGAACATGCTATCGAGCAACCGTCCGAACAGGACAACTTGGATAAACAACCCGTCCCCGGTGAAGATAATAGTCCGGACGATCTCATGCCAGACAAATTGTTGGAGCAGAAGAACCTCCACAAAAGGCTCGTCGCCACTACGCGTAGCCTGAAAAAGCAGAAGCGGAAGCTCAAAACAGCGGAATATGCACTCAGAATCAGATGGAGCAAAGTACTCAACACCGCAGAGAAATACGGCGACAGTTGCCAAACAAAGAGCTACCCGAAGTGCAAATTACTGCCTAAATTCGATGAGGAGGCCGTAGAGCCCCCGCAATCAAAGAACAAAGAGGCCGCCCGGTCGGATAGACGACCACATGGCAAACATGGAGCGGCAACGGCGCCGCACACAAGCTGGCACGCGATCCGCATAAGGATTCGCATCAAAAGGATGGCCTAGTTGGGTCCATCTATGGGCCGAGAAAGAAAGCTCTTCCAAGCAATGCAACACGCCAAATATCCGAACATCACGGCACACCCAAATATAGGGGTGCCGCACACCCCTTGTGTTTCACGGATGAGGTGCTGGATCACGAATTCCCAGCGGGATTCAAACCCGTAAACATAGAGGCAAATGATGGAACAACAGACCCTGGAGTCTGGATTGAGGATTACATCCTCCACATACACATGGCTAGAGGAGATGATCTCCACGCCATAAAATACTTACCCTCAAGCTCAAAGGGCCAGCCCGGCATTGGCTCAAAAGCCTCCCGAAAATACCATTGGAAGTTGGGAAGAGCTCGAGGATGCTTTTCGCAAATTTTCAAGGGACTTATGTCCGCCCTCCCGATGCGCATTTATTTAAGTGACATAACTCAACAACCCGGAGAGTCAGCCTGCAAATTCGAACAGGTTCCTCATCAAAAGAACCAAATAGTCGATTGTCCGGATGCAAGCCTTAGCAGCTTTCAAACACAACGTCCGAGACGAATGGCTTGCTGACACCTCGCCAGAGAAGCCGAGAACAATGGCTACATTAACAAGCCTCATGAACCGCTTTTGCGCGGGAGAGGATAGTTGGCTGGCAAGATGCAGTACCAGCGACCCAAGTACATCCGAAGTCAGGGATGGAAATGGAAAACCACGACGCAGCAAGGACCAGCCCCGGACAAAGGGAAACAGCCAGAAGAGCACGGCAGTCAACGCCGGATTCAGAAACTTCTGGCAGAATCATAAAAAACTGCCCCTCAAGGACAACAGCGACGAGCTATCCAACCTAAACAAAATCTTGGACAAAATATGCGAAATCCACAGTACTCCCGGGAAGCCTGCAAACCATACCCACAGAGATTGTTGGGTCTTCAAGCAGTCCGGCAAACTCAATGCCGAACACAAGGGGCTCGACACACCAAGCGAGGACGATGACGAACCCCACAAGCAGAGCACCGGAAAACAAAAGAATTTCCCACAAAAAGTCAAAACAGTGAACTCACTTCAAGTGACAAAAGGGAAAAACAGAGCGGCGCCCATAGAAACACGCGCCGCACGGTCTATCCCAGCAAAGTCCCAACGATTGTTGTCAAAACCAATCACCTTCGATCATCAGGACTATTCCGGAAGTATCTGGAACGCAGGATGGACTGCCTTGATATTATATCCTATAATCGACGGACTCCACTTTACACAAGTCCTAATGGACGGAGGTAGCGATCTAAACCTGCTATATCAGGACACAATCCGCAAAATGGGGATAGACCCAACCAAAATTCGCCATAGCAACACCTCCTTCAAAGGGGTAATGCCAGGCCTATATTCCCATTATACGGGCTCCCTACTGCTAGAAGTTGTGCTCGGGTCATCCGACAACTTCCGCCGCGAAAAGTTAACCTGCCACATCGCCCCATACGAAAGTAGCTATCAAGCACTACTGGGACGCGAAGCTTTCGCCCGCTTTAACGCAATACCGCATTATGCATCTGTTACACTCAAAATGCCCGGTCCACGCGGCATCATCTCACTAAAAGGGAGTATCAAGTGTTACTCGAGCACGGAAGAACGTGAGACTGCCTTGACAGCCCCACACTAATCCGGCTCCGCTAATCAAAGCACCTGAATAGGTCATTCGAACCCCGAACATGGCTAGACGAGTCCGCGTAAACATATAACGCTTACTAGCGGCATACCCCGCATAAGGGGATGCACGCATGTACAACAAGAGACAATAAAGCTCAATTTTATTCACTTTTCAACCGCACTCTGTTTATTTAATATAAAGTACATTTTTGCATGATCTTTTTTCTTTTCAACTAAGTTCTTCTCTTTACAGATGAACACCGTGCTACACCCGCCCGTGATACGGCACAACGGAGACACAGGCGCAGACGTGTAGTAGGGACCCGTTGCAAGGATTCTTTTCAGATTAAGACCTTGCGCAAACCTTTTTTACTGTCTCTTATTGATACACATCCCCGGTTTCTTGCTATAACCGAGGAGGACGCTGGCCTTTTGGCATCGGCCGCACCAGAATTTTTATGCGTGTACCGGACACCAGGGCTTAGGGCATTATTCTGCCTGCTTTCATAAAGACCGAATACCTTAGGGAGTGTTCGCGCCTCGAGTTAGGCCTTATATGCATCAGCTCCGAATCATGTCTTTGGTCAAATGTTGGGTTTGCCCGCTCCGTGTTTTGCTGCCTTACGCCCGCTTCTATCGGCTAACGCAGCACCGGGAGAACTATGCGATTGTGCCCCGGTTCGCCGGTGAGCACCTCAAGAGAGAAAGCCGGCTGACTGTCATGATATAGCGTGAGACTGGTCAACCACTCGATGACCAACCGGAATTTTTAGAATTCCCCCGCAATAACGAAGGACCGTTTCCCGGTCAGGCACATACGCGCCCCGAATTCGGGAGAGCGCGGTGCCGCTAGGGGCTATATAGTAGCCCCACCATCGAACTCCTATGGCTAAGTGAAAGTGATAAAGCATTATAGTCCGGTTGCCTAGTTTGCTATGCTATCACCTCCTTTACAGGACCAAGACGTTGGATTAAGTGTGAAAATGCGCCTTTTTGAAAACACATATACATCAACGGCGGCACAGGAGGTGTTTTAATACTTGAACGC
This sequence comes from Aegilops longissima, assembly GCA_021605205.1. Taxonomy (NCBI): domain Eukaryota; kingdom Viridiplantae; phylum Streptophyta; class Magnoliopsida; order Poales; family Poaceae; genus Aegilops; species Aegilops longissima. The sequence goes on along the minus strand of CM038677.1, from coordinate 663,248,803 downwards.
ACAAGTATAAAAAGCTCTTATATTATATTGAAACATTGTTTTCACAAATCATACATGTCATTAAAACATAATATCCTTCAAGCATTGCGTCTCTATTAAACGAGCGCCCTGCAGGACTTCCTCAAAATAGTGCTCGGCAGGTACTCGGCTTCTGTCCGAATCTTGGGAGGCAACGGCGGTGGCCTTCATCTCTGCCCAGTATGTCTTGACACGGGCAAGAGCCATCCGCGCACCCTCTATGCATGCTGACCGCTTCATTGCATCAAAATGCGGCACCGCACCAAGGAACTGTTGCACCAAGCCAAAATAACTCTTCGGCTCGGGCCTTTTCGGCCACAAATGAGTCACGACAGCCTTCATGGCAAGTACGGACAACCTATTCAGCTCAGCCCATTCGGCCAAACGATCGGTTAATGAAAGTGGACGCTCCGGACTAAGGAACTGCGACCAAAAAAGCTCTTCCATTCCGTGATCCTTTTGACCTCGGAAGTGTTCGGCCGCGTCTGCGGCACTCGCCGCCAAGTCCAGATAAGCATCCTCCGCACCCCACAGCCGGTCCAATTGAGCGTACTTAGGATCCGTGAATTTCCTCCGCATCAGAAAGGGCTTTCTAGCCGCAATATCTCCGGCCTGACGTAGCTCCTCCTTCATAGCTCTCATCGCAGAGCGAGTATCCTTGGCCTCGGTGGCGGCCTTTTCCAGGTCCTCTTGTTTCGCTCAATCTTATTTTTCAAGAAGCTCGCAACGGTCAGTAGCATTCTTCAATTTCACGGCCATCTCGGCCATTTCTTTCTTGCTTCGGCAGTGAGCAGCCTGTTCAGCTTTTAGCTTTGCGGCCTCCTTTAAGGAAGCCGCATCACTTTTTCTGGCTTGCTCCTTGGCTCGGGCGAGCTCTGCCCGAAGGCTCTCCATAGCAGCGGCACCATCTGCATTAAGCATACATGTTGTAAGGCATGGGCGTCAAGCTCCCTTACCAGATGTCCGCAGAGAAGTTGCATACCTTGTGACTCGTCAAGCCGCTTATTAACAAGCTTGATGTCCGTGATCCGCCACGCTGTTGCCGCTTGATTCGGCAAATTCATCAGCCCGACTAGCCACCGACGCTTCGCCACCTAAATAGGAAGAGCGATATTATACTGGGGTTATGATCCTCGGCGCCCGTCATTTTGACACCGCACCAAGTCTCGTGGGCTACTATCTATACAGGGCGATTTTATATGCAAAACTGTCGACGGTGCATCATTTTGCGTACCTCAAAACCCGTCAAGAACTTACGACGGCTTCATGCAATCCGCTCTCGCGGATGAAATCCTTTCAATCACCATACCCATTAACGTCGGTGACCTTCCGAGATAGACGCCGCCCCAAGAAGATCCTTCAGCTCCTCCGACCGACACCCATTGGTGCCGGACTCGTCCGTGTCCTTTTCAAGGCCGGACATGGAGGGCTTTGAGGGACATACGGCTGCCTTCGCGCCCGCCGGATTCGGAGAAGCCCTCCGCGACGACACCTCGTGGTCGCCCACCTCGCCTAACGGTACGGCAGGCGGAGGCGTTCGCTCTCCATCATCTCCGACCAAGATCCTCAAGACGAAGCTCTGCTGTGAAGGGCTGAGATCCGAACTACAAGGTAAACTTTCGTTACCTTCGAAATAAAACAGGGATGTCTCTCTTTAAAAAACACCCCTTTACTTACGGCTCATCGGAGGGCTGATCTCCTTGGGGAAATAGTGCGGCGGGGCATCTCCCGCCGCAGACCCTCTGTGAAGATTTCTTCCCCGCTTCGAGGCTTTGGTCTCCTGATCTTCGAAGCGGTCCTCTTCTCCCTTGGAGGAGGGATTCTCGATCCCCTTTCTTGATAGCCTCCTTAACGGAGGTAGTAGTTCCTTTGTTCCCCCTTCGCTTTCTTCAAAAGGCACAGCCTCTAGCATCTTGGTTAATACAGATCCGGCGTGGTCTCGTGGAGGGGGCCAACACTGATCAGTTTTGCTTTTGCTATCCACTCTGCTTAAAGGATAGCTCTTTTAAGGGCAAGTGTATGATAAATATGCGGATAGCATGTCCGGCTACAGGACTACTTACTTGAGTATCCAGGCAATTGCAGCTCAGACATGCGTCCTCGGTTAAGTTCGGACACATTGCTTGTGATCCGAAGAACAGTTGGTACATCTCCACGGGTGTTACGCCCATAAAATGTTGGAGAGCTCATGGTCCCTCCAGATTAAACTCCCACAGGCGGAGGGGGCGACGTTTGCAGGGCAAGGTGCGACGAATCAGCATGACCTGCGCTACTACAACCAGATTGATCTCTCTCTCTCGGAGGTCTCGAATATGGCCCTGCAACAGAGGTACATCCTTGGACGGTCCCCAGTCGAGCCCTTTATTGACCCATGACGCCCGCCGCAGTGGAGGACCCGAGCGGAAGGCAGGTGGCACCGCCCATTTGGTGCCCCTGGGAGCGGTGATATAAAACCACTCCTGTTGCCATTAATTGAGCTCCTCTTGAAAAGAGCCCTCGGGCCATGGAGCGTCTGCATTCTTGCTTATAACAGCCCCTCCGCACTCTTCCTGATGCCCCTTGATCATCTTCGGCTCCACTTTGAAGGTCTTGAGCCACAATCCGAAGTGAGGGGTAATGCGGAGGAAGGCTTCACATACGACAATGAACGACGAGATGTGGAGGATAGACTCCGGATCCAAGTCATGGAATTCCAGCCCATAATAAAACATGAGCCCCCTCACAAAGGGGTCCGTCGGGAAGCCTAAACCCCGAAGGAAGTGAGACACGAATACCACGCTCTCACCAGGCTCGGGAGTGGGAATAACCTGCCCTTGGGCAGGCAGCCTATGCGAAAATTCGCCGGTTAGATACCTGGCATCTCTCAGCTTTAGCACATCTTCTTCCTTGACGAAGGAAGACATCCACCGCCGGTGCAGGTCGGAGCCGGACATCGTTGAAGGTCCGAAGCGCCTGAATCTGGAGCTTTGGGTGTTGGAACTCGAGGCGAGGGTCAGATTCGATTGAGATTGAAAGAAAGGAGCGGGCCTTGGTCTCGTTATAAAGAGGTTGAATACCAAGAGCCCTCCCCGTGACCATTCCGGACTCGCCTTCGATGGAGGAGGCGTGCCAACGGGCACGACTAGGTTACCCACGCCCGTATTGATGAGGATCCCAGAATAAAGGGGGCACGATCTCCGCCCGATAAGACGTGTCAAGAAACCGCCTCGCTAAACGCGCTGAGGTGGGACAGTAAAAACGATTCGTATAAAGGCCTGGCCGTGGTGTGATGTCATGCCGCGGAATACGTCAGCGGATCTGTGCAAAGGTTATTCTCTCTACGGTAGTATGTGGAACTTGTTTTGCAGAGCCGGACACTATCCTTGTGTTCAAAATCTTCTATGAAGTATTCGGAGGAGGAACCCGCCTTGCAATGCGAAGGACAATATGCGCGCTGGACTCGTCGTCATTGAAGCCTGGTTCAGGGGCTACTGAGGGAGTCCTGGATTAGGGGGTGTCCGGATAGCCGAACTATCACCGTTGGCCGGACTCGTGGACTATGAAGATACAATATTGAAGACTTCGTCCCGTGTCCGGATGGGACTTTCCTTGGCGTGGAAGGCAAGCTTGGCGATACGGATATGTAGATCTCCTACCGTTGTAAACTGACTCTATGTAACCCTAACCCTATCCGGTGTCTATATAAACCGGAGGGTTTTAGTCCGTAGGACGAACAACAATCATACCATAGGCTAGCTTCTAGGGTTTAGCCTCTCTGATCTCGTGGTAGATCCACTCTTGTACTAGCCATATCATCAATATTAATCAAGCAGGAGTAGGGTTTTACCTCCATCGAGAGGGCCCGAACCTGGGTAAAAACATCGTGTACCTTGTCTCCTGTTACCATCTGCCTAGACGCACAGTTCGGGACCCCCTACCCGAGATCCGCCGGTTTTGACACCGACAAGGCCCATGGTTACAACAATCCGTGTGTTGCCATGATTATTTTGGCCTAGTTACGAAAAATAGGCTATCGTGGCCACTAGAAAAAAACAGAAAAAGAACTCCAGTGAGTACAAGCAAACAACTAAAGAAGACAATAAGGAAATAAATAAGCAAGCAATTAACACTAGCCTATTACCGCTATTACACATATTACATCCACTGGGCATCAAAGTTCGCCACCAGTGCAAATATAGGGAACAAAGCAGCACATTACATACACAGGCCGTCAAAATTGGCCACCAGTGCAAATAAACGCGGCAGCAAAACAAGAGCATAACTGAAACAACTTGAGAAGAGCTCAAGAAACATTATCCTGGGTATCCACTATGCTGGCAATAAGCTTAGCAAGCTGATTAGCTTTGTCCTGTTTTGCGCTAAAATCCTCCAACGCTTGCTGTTACACAAGAAAGTATGCATCTGAATGCTCCAGGGACTTCCGCAGTCCTTCCGCTTCTTGTCGCAACACAGCTGATCGATGTCTTTCAGCTTGTAGTTGAGACTCAAGAAACCGAACCGATTCAGATAGTGAGTTTGAATAGCTTGTGCAAGCGGTAGTGGCCAGTAACTCGAACACTAAACCAAGACAAGACTTTGGGGTTGTCTCGCTGTCTTCAAGATAGTCTTCCTTAGCTGTTTTATCAGCCTTGTTGGAGACCAACAAGGATGTGTCACTATCATGAACCTTATCTGCATTACTTCCTTTACCATTGCTTAATAAGGCACTCTTCCCCAATATTCATCAAAGATTCTAAAAGAAGAAACAAGCGCACACATAACAAGTTTAGCATGTACTAGTATATGAAACTCATTTCGTGAACCAGTTCATTAGTAAGGTGGACAGGATTAAAGTACCAAGTCTTCTATTGCCAAGTACTAGTACATAATAAATGCATCAAACAAACATATATCTATGTCCTATGGTCACTGCATTGTCTTGCCAAATCAAAATAGAGACAAAGCAGCAGTGAAAGAATACAAAGCGTGGGAAACTACACGGCACAACAAGATTTCAGATGGGTACCACGGGTCTACATGTACAACAACACTATTGGCTCACAGATGCTAGTAATGTGCATGATATGAAAGTCAACTGTATACACAATTGAAATTGAAATCAACAGAGCTATTGATAAGAGCAAAACTATTAAAGAAACATGCGTGAACATACCTGCTGTGCCATTGGGGCTTCGATTGGATCCTTCAATTTAAAAATAAGTTTGTATGAGAAAATACAGTGACACAAGAGCAAAGCAATCATAGTTAAAAAGGCACGCCTAAGCGAGCGCTTAAGCGCGCCTAGGCTCTAGGCGTTGGCAAAACTCATTGCGCATAACTACGCTTAATTTGTGCATAACTGCGCATAAGCATGCGCTTTAGTTACTAAAGCGCAAGGCGGTGGCAAAACGCACAATTAATGCCTAGCTCTTTTTTGAACTATGATAGCAATGAAATCTTAAATTAGAACAGTTGTTCTTTAGGTTTAGGCACTTGTTCTACATGAACAGAGTACAGTAAGACGCAAGAATATAATACTTAAGAATAGAAAATGAGCTCATAGACCTTACCACATTCTTGGTTCGGGACCAGTACATAACAAGGCGTTCCCAGTCATCGTCCAGTAAATGTGTCTCAAGAGAACGTAAGGGAATTTGATGAGTTTCTTTGCCGGTGAAGTACGTTTTCTTCAGGTAATTCTGATACTACCACCAAGCATTCTTGAAGATAGCAGAGGTATTAGCACAGGTTACCTCATCCCGAGTTTCCAAATCGGTCCTTCTCTATAGAGAAAAATGCGAAAATTTGTTGTATTATAACCATCATGAGGTAGGATGTATGGGACGAAGCAAAGTAATTGCCATGAATAACATTACTTACACATAACTCCTGGACAAACACCTGCAACTGGCATTCTCCTTCATCTTCAGTTTAATATTTCCAAGATGGGAAGATACACACATACGATTTAACAACATCAAATGCGATAGATGCTAAACTACGACTAGCTGGTTGTGCTTCCTCCACAAGAATAGGCGTACTAACTGGTGGAGTTGGGGTTCACCGTGATATTACTGGCCCTTTGGGCACTGGAGCTGCCTTACTAACTTCTCTTGTTTGGGAGCTCTGTGGTGGAGATGGTGCTGTGTCAACAGGAACTGGGTTACTATCGGTGGGGTTGGGGTTAGATTGGGTGAAGCTGGTTCTCTGTCCATCGCAGAGGGGTACAATCATGCGAGAGTTTGGGTTATGTGTGGTAGGGCTGGTTCTTGTGCATGTACAACCGGGTGCTATCTCCACCAAGAGGTAGCACTGCTTTTATTTGAAGACCGTGTTTTAGTCCGCTAGATATCGCATCACCCGCTCCAATTCAAATGGCTGATAAACAGAAACATAGTTGAATGTACGACATTGTATGAGAGATGATGCAATAGATAGTGTGGAAAAAGAGGGCATGAAATAGTTGACATGTATATTGTTTAACTAAAACAGATAGCATGACATAATTTCACATATATGATGTCTATCTAAACTAGATAGCATAGCATAACATAATTCAAAGATATGATGAATAACTAAACAGGATTGCATGACATAATTCACCTACATGTTATCTAAGTAATCAGGATCGCATCATTTAATTCACATATGTGATTTATATGCTAAACAGAGGGCATTCGATATGATGTATGAACTAAGAACATTGTGTTGAATATTGTGTATATGACGTCTAAACTATGCAATGCAAGACACCGTATGCATGATATGAGCAGTATAACCATGCCAAGTTAGAGCATACACCTCAGTGGGGGAATAGGACTGGTCATCTGTCTCTCAATCCATCTCCGAGGAGCTATCGGGACCCAACAAGAGATCTGCTTGACGGTAGCACCGCCTCTCAAGGCCTTGTTTTCACTCTAGATTTTTCCATCTCCCACCCAAATGGCTGATTCACAGGAAGAGTAGTTTAATGTACAAACATTGTCAACAAATCGAAATGTAATGAAGAAAAGGATGGGCAAGATATCATTCAAATATATGATGCCTGGTTAAATAGGATGGCATTGCACATTTCACATATATTATGGCTGGCTAAAAGACATGAGACTGCATAATTCCCATATATGATATAGAAACTAAACAAGTGGCATTACAGAACATCTATAAACTAAGCAGATGACATATATGATGTCAAAAGTAGGCACTTCAAGGAAACATATGCATGATATGACTAACATCATCATGCCAAGGTAGAGCAAACACCTTGGGGGGTAAATAGGAGTGGTCAGCGGCGTCTAAATCTGCCTCAGAACAAATATCTTCCTCTGGATTACAATCTGGAGAGGGGTGGGGAGGGTTTGCCATTGAACCCACCATGGAGCGATGTCTGCATGACATTGTATTTCCGCGCAAAACTCTTCTCTTTTTCTCTACATGTTCAGCATGACTGTGTACAATATCTGACATGCATACGAAAAAAATATGGTGAGATTATATAAGGAGAGCATGCAGAAATTTAGAGTGATGGTAACAACCAGTGGATCGACGTTTTTCTGTTGAACCAAAATAGCCCTAATGGATAGTAATAAGTGATGCAACAAGTGTACAACCTCTTTGCCATAGCCGTGTCGACCTCAGCATCATTTGGTTGGTCGGTGAAGCGGTTGAGGCAGAGGTGGCTGTCAGAGGTGTGGAGGAAGATCTGAGGAATCAGAGACGGCGCCTGTGGCACCGCTGTTGTGATGGATCATTCTGTCGTTGGAGCAGCTCCGTGAGCCGTAAGACGCCAAGGCTGAAGCAAAGACAAGAGAGACATCGTCAATCTCAAGTGGGATTCTAATAGCATCTCCAATAGATGATGTAAAATGGATGTAAAATTAACATCCCCAAAACCACCGACTACAACAGATGAGGTAAAACTATTGACTCTGAACTTAACTGTCGGAACTGAAATTTCATCAGGAATCTGAATGCTACTCGTCAAACTGAACGCAATGGTAGCAGAGAGGCACTTGACATGTAGTTTAGGAGGGCCTGCAGTTCATCTTCAACCTGCACCCCGAGCCGCCACCACCACCGGCCGAACTGCCCGCCCAGGCTGCCTCGCCGCTGAAACACCACCACCGCCGCCTGCCAGCCCTCTAGGCCCCCGCCCCACCCCGAACCCTAAGATAGATAGTGGGTACCTCTTGGCGAGCCCCGCACTGCCAAGGGTGGTTCTTCCTTAACTCCGCGAACCCCCAGCCCTCAAAATCGATCGACCTAAAAGTCGATTCTACCAATCAAGTGTGGCTTAATCGGAGCAGAGCAGCAGCACGAGCGAGGGGGAGAGCAGCAGCAGCAGCTGGGCGAGCGAGCGATCGAGCGAGAGCCGGAGCAGCAGCAGCATCGTGAGCAAGCGAGCGAGAGCCAGAGCAGCAGCAGCAGATCCGGCTGGTACGGATGCCGTCGCCGAAGGGGCCTTGCACTGGCGGAGAGCCGCCATGGAGATGTCGCCTGCGGCGCCGGCTTCAAGGTAGCCGCTCCATGGGGGTGCGGGATGGAGCACCGTCGGTGCCAGGAGGTCGAGTTAAGGAGAAGGTGCGATGCGATGAGTGTACAACCTCTTTGGTGGCTCCGAGTAGACCTCGGCTTCGTCCGAGGAGTCGGTGAGGATGTTGCGGTTTCGGTGGAGCAGGTTAAGGCGGCGCTGTGGGGATGGAGCAGCCGCGATAGACGAGGCGATCGTCGGAGCAGCTCCTTGGAGGTGGAGGATGGGGCAGCTGAACCGGCGGGACGGCGAGATGGACGACGGATCCTCATCCGGGGGGTGGACGAGGGACGTCGAGCTGTTGCGGTGGACGACGTCGTCGGGGAAGAGGCTCCGGCTGGGCAGTGGTGACGTGGCGGACGGAGGAGGGTGGGGTTTCGCGGCTGGAGCAGAGAGGTTATGGCGGTCTGGGATTTCGAATGGCGAAAAGGGGGCGATGGGAGGGGGTGAAGCATGACTTTGGGACGCGCTGGTCCAAAATGTAGGGTGTGTTACAAAAGTACCCCCCACTGATTTGAACTAGCGGCCCTTTCGGCTCAGGGTTAGAAGGGGGATTTCGCATGTCGGGATTTGGCAGCTGGAGGGAGTTTTCGCGTGCGTTGTAATTTTGGGATAGCAAGGCGCGGGTTGTGAAGGCGCCAATTTTGAGAGCACGATATCTGAATTTTCGGGATATAACAAGACGCGGGTTGAATTTTTGGGACAAGCCTAATGTGTAGTAATATTGTACTTGTACGTACCAAATCAATTCGCACTTCCCTCAACCAAAAAGAAAACGAAAAATATAAAACTATTCACACCACACAAAGAGAGAGTCTTGCCCCGTTTTACTATACAAATGCTATTCAAAGCTACTCCCTCCTTCCATCTATATAGGGCCTAATGCGTTTTTCGATGCTAACTTTGACCAAATATTAGAGCAATGATATATGACATGCAACTTACACAAAGCACACCGTTAAATTAAATGCGTGAAAGGTTCTTTCAATGATATAATTTTCACATTGTGCATGTCATGTAATATTAATCTTGTGAATAATCAAAGGCGGTCTTAAAAATCTCATTACGCCCTATATAGATGGAAGGAGGAGTATGAATCCATGTTATGTCCGATTAAATTTTTTAAACTTGCTGTATAATGCATGTAACCTACTCATACCAACATTTTAGTGCATTCCAAATGTCTATACTACCGCTGCAATTCGAACTAAATTTGAATTCGTTTCTCTATTTCAATAAGAATCTACAATCATGATTGTTGCCAACTTCAACTGTCATAGTTTCCTTGCTATCCACCAGATATAAATCGAACGACCTATAATGCAGGATGGCAGGCACACCATCATCAACAACTCCGTTTTTTTATGAGTAGAGATAAAATATATTAAATGTAGTATAACATGTTCATAACCACACCATGTGTATCACCGTTATATATATTCACACATGCGTCAGTTTAAAACACTATGATAAATTCTTCAAATATCCGAATTCGCATTTTATAATGAAGTATATATGATCTCTATTCGTCTTTTACACCCACACAACCCTCTTATCTTTGTAGCTAGCACTAACTTTCTCTTGTGCATGCACACGCCCGCATCCCTCTCACCCTCCCTCGGCATTCTCTAGCTCCATCGCAAATTGCTTTTCACTTTAGGTCTTTCACCCACGGTGTGTATCCCCCCCAGCTCCTTCTTTACGGCACACATCGATCGATATGCCTCTCTAGCCAGGTGTGCCTAGCACAAACACAAGCTTCCCTCTTCTCTTTTCACCGTCCATGCCTCACTCTCACCACTCTTTTCAACGCTCTCGTCAAGACACTCCTCCCCGCCGATATAGTATGCCTCTCGCACCACCTCCTACATGCATCCCTCTCTCTCTCTCTATCCTTCTCCCCGTGCCTCATTTGCTTCTAACACACACATGCATGTATACCGATCGATCTCCCAACATATACCTAGATCGACTTTAACTACCCCCCCCCCATCGATCGACGTACCTCACAAGTTATGTCTCTCCTTTCTCTAACAAAGGGCGATTGATCTTCCTATGTAGTTACGTCTACTTACCACAACCACATCGTCCCCCTCATCATTCGTGCATGCCTCCTGACCCGCCTCTCACACGCACGCACGCACGCACAACAAGCAACCATCTCCTCTCTTATTGATATTGCAGGCGTTCTCCGCTTGTCTAGCAAGCCTATCCCACCATTTGTTAGAAGCAACTCCACTACCACCCCTCCAACACTCTAGCTTTGTCGCTCTTCCAACCTTATTCCTCTCCTGCACATATGCAAGGATGCCGATCGATCTCCTTAATACATGAGGCGGATCGATCTCCTTAATACATGAGGTAGGCCTCTCCTCCTCCACACATATACCAGCCATTGTACCTCTATAGTTAATTGGGCCTCCTCTTCCCCACCACACACCGATAGTCGAGCTGCAGTAGGTATCCATGCCACGAGACAAACTTCACATGTCCCTCTCACATTCCAAAGAGGCCAGCCACTCTATATCTTTGACGTGGGCACACACAAATTCGATGGCACTCTTTATCGATCACGCGTGCACACACACACACACACACATCATCCCTCTCTTCGATTCTATGGACACCTCAAGCCCATGATACCCCCACTCTCTTCTTGTGGATCGCCCCCTCTATATATATGTTATATCCAGGACTCTATTTCACACACATTGCATATGTTACATTTTTGATTGACCCCCCCCCAAAAAAACTCTCAAGAACCCACACACTATATCTCTCTAGGTTTGTATCTCTCTCACACAACCCCACGTAGGTGGTGTACGTATACAAGAAGAGAATAGGTGCACCGTGCACGTACTCACGCTTCGTGCCCAGCCACACCCGTGCGGGTACACGGTGGAGCTCATTTCTTTATGAAATGGCAGCCCACATGCTAATTTGAATGCCTGTAGCGGTTGTTTACCTAGGGAGGTCGTGTACCACGCGTGCACGAAATAAAGTTCGACTTGACGCGTTGCCGCGTTATTTTTAAATTAAGTTATAGCGCTCAATGGCATGTACACAGAATATAAAACGATTTTTATGGAGAAAAAAGTAGTCCACTCACTATATACAATGGAGCCTGCCTGCCTGGTTTGTCGCTCTTCGGAGTATCTCACACAAGGCTGCGGTGGCCTCTCTCTCTCTCTCACCGTTGGTCACTGATCCGGCCGCATCCCGTCCGCCGGGGGAAAGGGAGTGCGGTGGCCTCTCTCTGTCACCATTGGTCACTGATCCGGACGCATCCCGTGCCGCCGGGGGAAAGGGAGGAAGTGCATCGTTTCTTCGTTCGACGGCGTCGAGGCAGCACGTCCCGATCTGTGGTACACGTCGTTCTCTCTACCAAGCTCCAGCGCGGCAGGCCTACGCCACCTGCTCAGATATACCGCCGCCGCCGCTCACCTAGTTACATCCCGATGACCTCCGGTATCCCCCGCCTTGCTCCACTTGCCCATCTTCCCACGCCGCTGCATGTGGATCTTCCATAGTTCTTTGCCCAAAACGTTGCTCGGCCGGGCGATTTTCCATATTGCATTCCGCCCTCACACCGCTTTAGACAAACACAACCATGTTGTTATCTTCCCTTAGGACAAGGAATATGCTTCTTTTTGTCGTCGCATGTGTCATCAACTGTTATTGGCCATAATTGTTTCCTTTATACCTCTTTTTTGCAAACAGGGCTATCCATTTCACCTCATTGCTATTATGACCTTTTGGTGAACTGCACAAATCACTTTTTTCTTAATAGTGTTTTGTGCGTTGTACTAAATGTCACACGGAAACGTCTCTACATTTCTGTGCGACTGCACAAAGGGAGATTGGTTTTGCTCTATCCTCCTCATCCAACTCCGAGCCTAATCTTCTCCAACTAGTTAGTCTTAAGAGAGACTGCAAAGGTGACCGGCTTCTATTTGTGTGTTTATTGTTTCATCAGCAGTCCTCTATTATCGTAATCACACTTAATATCTTCGGAACAGGGACGCTCAGCTCCATTTTAGTGGAACTGCACAAAATGATCGGAATGTTGCATGCTCTAGATAGCTACTTTTTTTCCCAACATGCCTTGTTGATTTAGACAGAGCTGGGGGACGTTGCTGCCAATGAAAACATGGATCAATTTTAATTTAACACCTTCTCACAACTCTGTCTTCAGTTATGATGTAATTATTAGCTCTAATCTGCTAATAATTGACATGCATTAGCAAGGAAGTTAGTTTTTTATTGTTTCCAAAAGAGCATCGTTGGCAAGACACACGAAACAAAAGCTGAAAGCTCACACCATTGTACAATTTCATGTCGCTGGAAAATTATTTGTATAGTACGTCAATTATGTAAACAAATGATGGAAGCTTGGTAGCATTGCCAGAAGCCTCTTCATCATCTGGGTCCATGTGCCATGCACAAAATTATACTCCTTCGTTCCTAAATATTTGTCTTTTTACAAATTTCAAACGGGCATATTTTAGAGTGTAGATTCACTCATTTTGCTTCGTATGTGTACTCCCTCCGTTCCTAAATATTCTATTCGTCTTTCTAGAGATTTCAACAAGTGACTACATATGGAGCAAAATGAGTGAATCTACACTCTAAAATATGTCTATATACATCCGTATGTGCCAATCCATTTGAAATCTCTAAAAACACAAATATTTGAGTAGTCACTCGTTGGAATCTCTAGAAAGACAAATACTCCAGAGTATATTTAAGAACCGAGGGGGTAGTGCACAACCGCATGGGAGACTCAGCCCGGTCGTTGCGCCGCATTAATAGTGAGTAATGAGCAGTCAAATCATAAGCCCCACCTTTCCCACTATAAGTTGCTCTGAAGAAGCAACCATCAATACACTCTTCTTTGAATCCGCTCATACTACTCCATATGTCACTGTTTATACAGCGCGCTTCAGAAAAAAGAAAAAAATCTGTGGGACCAAGGCGACTAGCGATTGGCCTGAAAAATAGCATTGGTAGTTATAGCACGGCGTCTATTACTAGAGGGAATAATGCGTACACACATGCATGCAGTGCTTCCACCCCGGGCACACACATGCATGCACTTACTCCACTCCGTAGTAGTACAGTACATGGAGAGAAAATTGTGGACTTGATTGTGGTTACCATGCCCTAATTAATTGAGCATTAAACCAAACGCGTCTAAAGTCTCTCTGGTGGTGGAAATGCATTGAGAGAAATGCATCATAATGAAGCGCGCCCTGTAAACTGTGACGGAGGGAGGAGTAGTATGAAGGTGCAAAACCAAGTATGTGTATGGCCAGTCGGTCAACGCACCTCCTCTTGGTATATCACTGACATATGGGACATGAGTGTGAGCAAACCAATCTCAATTGACGGCAAAGAGCCAACCCGCCGTTCCTTAAGAGAGACGAGGAGCAAGAACACACAGATGGGCTCGCACGGAGGCCAAGATATATTCGAGCATGGTTGGTTGATCGATATCATTCATTACATGTCGGGCTGCCGTTTTGCGCCCTTCTCCGAAATAAACGTGTACTTTATCAGAGATAAAAAAATAAGAGTACAGACGCTCCACCATGCGGTTCTAGTAGTAGTACTACTCGTACTACTGCGCTTGGCTCTTCACCTCTTCGTGAAGTCGAACAATGATGGTACTCCGCATGTTGGGTACTACAGTGTATGCCTCTGAAAATCTGACACCGAATGGACTAATGCATGTCCACCGAGGGTAGGTTGCATTAGTCAAAAGGCGTAAGCGAGCTTCACCTTGTCCCGCAAGCTTCTCCTCGCTTTATGAAGTTGACGGACACACCAAAAGTAGTGCTAGTCCATACTCCCTCCTTTCCGTTAATATGGCTTAATCTTTTTGGGGTAAATGAGAGAGCTCTATTCATATATAAGCATTCTTAGGACGATCAGCCAAGACACTGGTCACTAGGAAGCGAGGTACACCGCAAAAAAAGAAGTAGGAAGCGAGGTGTTTCATCAAGCCAGCTCTCGGCCACATTCAAAGTGCAGCTAGCATGGTTCGCACGAAGATGCGCCGCAAGGTTTGCTGACCTGTTTACATGCTGAATAACAAAAAAAGAGGAAATATTAACGAGTGCTACTATTTGTAACAGGATATGAGCCAGAATTAAGCGAGAATTGTGGCGAGTGTTCCATCCAATCAACTTCCATTATCACATGCGAGAACCATCGAAGAGAACCAAATGTGTTGAAGATTGCTTTATCACATTTTAAAATTATAATAAGAGTGCAGACGCTCCTCCTGTTGGGGAACGTAGTAATTTCAAAAAATTTCCTACGCACACACAAGACCATGGTGATGGCATAGCAACGAGAGGGGAGAGGTCGTCCACGCACCTCGTGAGACCGAAAGCGAAGCGTTATAACAACGCTGTTGATGTAGTCGTGCGCCTTCACGATCCGACCGATCCAAGCACCGAACGTCGGCACCTCCGAGTTCTGCACACGCTCAGCTCGATGAAGATCCCGGACTCCGATCCAGCAAAGTGTCGGGGATGAGTTCCACAAGACGACGGCGTGGTGACGATGATGATGCTCTATCGCGCAGGGCTTCGCTTAAACTCTGCGACGATATGACCGAGGTGGAATATCGTGGAAGGGGCACCGACACGCTAAGAGATCCAAGGGATCAATTGTTGTGTCTTTGGTGCTAGCCCTGCCCTCTATTTATATGTTGAGCCCCGGGTCGAATCTTGGAGCAAAACCTCCTCAAAGTCGGTTTTTCCCGAAGGCAAGAGTCCCACTCGGACTCCAGGACCAAACGCCACAATCCTTGGCGTCTGGCCCAGACGCCATGGGCCTCGGCGTCTGCCCAGGCCGACGCGCCAGGTCTCCGGCGTTTGGCCCCCTGGCCTCCGCAAAACTCCTTTTGCACCGACCTAAAGCCTCATGGGCTTGACCCCTTGGCCTAAACATATCATCCAATATATGAATCTTTACGTCTCGACCATTTCGAGACTCCTCGTCATGTCCCCGATCTCATCCGGACTCAACTCCTTCGGTACATCAAAACATGCAAACTCATAATATAACTGCCATCGAAACTTGCGCATGAACCCTACGGGTTCGAGAACTATGTAGACATGACCTAGAACTATTCTTGGTCAATAACCAATAGCGGAACCTGGATGCCCATATTGGCTCCTACATATTCTACGAAGATCTTTATCGGTCAAACCGCATAACGACATACGTTGTTCCTTTTGTCATCGGTATACACTTACCCGAGATTCGATCGTCGGTATCCAATACCTAGTTCAATCTCGTTCTCGTAAGTCTCTTTACTCGCTCCGTAATACATCATCTCACAACTAACTCATTAGTTGTAATGCTTGCAAGGCTTATGTGATGTGTATTACCGAGAAGGCCCAGATACCTCTCCGACAATCGGAGTGACAAAACCTAATCTCAAATACGCCAACCCAACAAGTACCTTTGGAGACACCTGTAGTACTCCTTTATAATCACCCGATTACGTTGTGACATTTGGTAGTACCCAAAGTGTTCCTCCGTAAACGGAGTTGCATAATCTCATAGTTACAGGAACATGTATAGGTCATGAAGAAAGCAATAGCAATATACTAAACGATCAAGTGCTAGGCTAATGTAATGGGTCATGTCAATCACATCATTCTCCTAATGATGTGATCCCGTTAATCAAATGACAACTCATGTCTATGGCTAGGAAACTTAACCATCTTTGATTCAACGAGCTAGTCAAGTAGAGGCATACTAGTGACACTATGTTTGTCTATGTATTCACACATGTATTATGTTTCCGTTAATACAATTCTAGCATGAATAATAAACTTTTATCATGAAATAAGGAAATAAATAATAACTTTATTATTGCCTCTAGGGCATATTTCCTTCAGTCTCCCACTTGCACTAGAGTCAATAATCTAGTTCACATCATCATGTGATTCAACACTAATATTCACATCTCGTATGTGATTAACACCCATAGTTCACATCGTCATGTGACCAACACCCAAAGGGTTTACTAGAGTCAATAATCTAGTTCACATCGCTATGTGATTAACACCCAAAGAGTACTAAGGGATGATCATGTTTTGCTCGTGAGAGAAGTTTAGCCAACGGGTCTGTCACATTCAGAGCCGTATGTATTTTGCAAATATTCTATGTCTACAAAGCTCTGCACGGGGCTACTCTAGCTAATTGCTCCCACTTACAATATGTATCCAGATTGAGACTTAGAGTCATCTGGATCAGTGTAAAAAGCTTGCATCGATGTAACTCTTTACGACGGGCTCTTTTATCACCTCCATAATCGAGAAATATTTCCTTAGTCTTCACTAAGGATGTTCTTGACCAATGTCCAAAGGATCTACTCCTAGATCACTATTGTACTCCTTGCCAAATTCAGAGCAAGGTATACAATAGGTCCGGTACATAGCATAGCATACTTTATAGAACCTATGATCGAGGTATAGGAATGACTTTCATTCTCTTTTCTATTTTCTGCTATGGTCGGGATTTGAGTCTTACTCAATTTCACACCTTTTGCAACAAAGGCAAGAACTTTTCTTTGACTGTTCCATTTTGAACTTCTTCAAAATCTTGACAAGGTACGTACTTATTGAAAAACTTATCAAGCGTTTTTGATCTATCTCAATAGATCTTGATGCTCAATTTGTACGCAGCTTCTCCGAGGTCCTTCTTTGAAAAACTCCTTTCAAATACTCCTTTATGCTTTGCGAATAATTCTACATTATTTCCGATCAACAATATGTCATTCACATATACTTATCGAAATGCTGTAGTGCTCCCACTCACTTTCTTGTAAATACAGGCTTCTCCAAAAGTCTCATAAAACCATATGCTTTGATCACACTATCAAAGCGCTTATTCCAACTCCGAGATGCTTGCACCAAATTATAGATGGATCATTGGAGCTTGCCCATTTTGTTAGCTCCTTTAGGATTGACAAAACCTTCTGGTTGCATCATATACAACTCTTCTTTAATAAATCCATTAAAGAATGTAGTTTTGACATCAATTTGCCAGATTTCATAAAATGTGGCAATTGCTAACATGATTCGGACAGACTTAAGCATCGCTTCAGCTTGAGAAAATCTCATTGTAGTCAACACCTTGAACTTGTCGAAAACCTTTCTCGCGACAAGTCGAGCTTTGTAGATAGTAATACTACTATCAGCATTTGTCTTCCTCTTGAAGATCCATTTATATAATATGGCTTGCCGATCATCGGGCAACTCCATCAAAGTCCACACTTTGTTCTCATACATGGATCCCATCTCAGATTTCATGGTCTCAAACCATTTCGCGGAATCTGGGCTCATCATCGCTTCCTCATAGTTCGAGGGTTCATCATGGTTTAGTAACATGACTTCCGAATAGGATTACCGCATCACTCACGTGCGGATCTGTACTTTGGAAGACCCACGAGGTTTTGTAGTAACTTGATCTGAAGTTTCATGATCATCATCATTAGCTTCCTCACTAATTGGTGTAGGAATCATCGAACTGATTTCGTGATGAACTACTTTCCAATTAGGGAGAAGGTACAATTACCTTATCAAGTTCTACTTTCCTCCCACTCACTTCTTTCGAGAGAAAACTCCTTCTCTAGAAAGGATCCATCTTAGCAACGAATGTTTTGCCTTTAGACCTGTGATAGAAGGTGTACCCAACAGTTTCCTTTGGGTATTCTATGAAGACGCATTCTCGATTTGGGTTCGAGCTTATCAGTGAAAACTTTTTCACATAAGCATCACAACTCCAAACTTTAAGAAACGATGCTTAGGTTTACTGCTTAAACCATAATTCATACGGTGTCGCCTCAACGGATTTAGATGTTGCCCTATTAAACGTGAATGCAGCTGTCTCTAATGCATAACCCCAAAACGATATTGGTAAATCGGTAAGATACATCATAGATCGCACCATATCCAATAAAGTGCGGTTACGACGCTCGGACACACCATTATGCTGTGGTGTTCCGGTGTGGCGGAGTAGTGAAACTATTTCACATTGTTTTAATCAAGGCCAAACTCAGAACTCAAATATTTTTCCTCTGCGATCATATCGTAGAAACTTTTACTTTCTTGTTACGATGATTCTTCACTTCACTCTGAAATTCTTTGAACTTTTCAAATGTTTCAGACTTGTGTTTCATCAAGTAGATATACCCATATCTGCTCAAATCATCTGTGAAGGTCGGAAAATAACGATACTTGCCGTGAGCTTTAACACTCATTGGACCGCATACATCAGTGTGTATTATTTCCAATAAGTCATTTGCTCGCTCCATTGTTCTGGAGAACAGAGTCTTTAGTCATCTTGCCCATAAGGCATGGTTCGCAAGCATCAAGTGATTCCAAAATCCCATCAGCATGGAGTTTCTTCATGCATTACACCAATATGACCTAAATGGCGCAGTGCCACAAATAAGTTGCACTATCATTATTAACTTTGCATCTTTTGGCATCAATATTATGAATATGTGTATCACTACGATCGAGATCCAACAAACTATTTTTATTGGGTGTATGACCATTGAAGGTTTTATTCATTTAAATGTAACAACAATTATTCTTTGACTTTAAATGAATAACCGCTTTGAAAACTATTTTCATTGGGTGTATGACTATCGAAGGTTTTATTCATTTAAACAGTAACAACAATTATTCTTTGACTTTAAATGAATAACCGCTTTTGCAATAAACATGATCAAATCATATTCATGCTCAACGCAAACACCAAATAACATTTATTTAGGTTTAACACTAATCCCGAAAGTATAGGGAGTGTGCGATGATGATCATATCAATCTTGGAACTACTTCCAACACTCATCGTCACTTCCCTTCAACTAGTCTCTGCTTATTCTCAGAACTCCTGTTTCGAAGTTACTAATCTCAAGAACCTAACAAGTATCAAATACTGTGGGCTACTATAAACACTAGTAAGGCACACATCAATAACCTGTATATCAAATATACTCTTGTTCCATTTGCCATCCTTCTTATCCGCCAAATACTTGGGGTAGTTCCGCTTCAAAGGACCAGTTCCATTGCAGCAAAAGTACTCGGTCTCGTGCTTAGGTCTAGACTTGGGCTTCTTCACTCGAGCAGCAACTTGCTTGCCGCTCCTTTTGAAGTTCCCTTCTTCCCTTTGCCATTTTCCTTGAGACTAGTGGTCTTGTCAACCATCAACACTTGATGTTTTTCTTGATTTCTACCTTCACGATTTTAGCATCGCGAAGAGCTCGAGAATCTTTTTCGTCATCCCTTGCATACTATAGTTCATCACGAAGTTCTACTAACTTAGTGATGGTGACTAGAGAATTTTGTCAATCACTATCTTATCCGGAAGATTAACTCCCACTTGATTCAAGCGATTGAAGTACTCGCATAATCTGAGCACATGCTCACTAGTTGAGCGATTCTCCTCCATCTTTTAGCTATAGAACTTGTTGGAGACTTCATATCTCTCAACTCGGTATTTGCTTGAAATATTAACTTCAATTCCTGGAACATCTCATATGGTCCATGACGCTCAAAACGCCTTTGAAGTCCCGATTCTAAGCCGTTAAGCATGGTGCACTAAACTATCAAGTAGTCATCATATTGAGCTAGCCAAACGCTCATAATGTCTCAGATTCGCTCATGTTGAGCTAGCCAAACGCTCATAACGCCCGCATCTGCTCCTGCAATAGGTCTGTCACCTAGCGTGCATTAAGGACATATTTCTTCTGCGCAGCAATGAGGATAAACCTCGGATCACGGATCCAATCCGCATCATTGCTACTAACATCTTTCAATACAATTTTCTAGGAACACATATAAAACATAGGGAAGCAACAACGCGAGCTATTGATCTACAACATAATTTGCAAAATACTACCAGGAGTAAGTTCATGATAAATTAAAGTTCAATTAATCATATTAAAAACCTCCCACTTAGATGACATCTCTAGTCATCTAAGTGATTACGTGATCCAAATCAACTAAACCATGTCCGATCATCACGTGAGATGGAGTAGTTTCAATGGTGAACATCACTATGTTGATCATATCTACTATATGATTCACGCCGACCTTTCGGTCTCCGTGTTCCGAGGCCATATCTGTTATATGCTAGGCTCGTCAAGTTTAACTCTGAGTATTCCGCGTGCGCAACTGTTTTGCACCCGCTGTATTTGAACGTAGAGCCTATCACACCCGATCATCACGTGGTGTCTCAAAGACGAAGAACTTTCGCAACGGTGCATACTCGGGAGAACACTTCGTGATAATTTTAGTGAGAGATCATCTTATAATGCTACCGCCAATCAAAGCAAGATAAGATGCATAAAGGATAAACATCACATGCAATCAATATAAGTGATATGATATGGTCATCATCATCTTGTGCTTGTGATTCCATCGCCAAGCACCGCCATGATCACCATCGCCACCGCGCGACACCTTGATCTCCATCGTAGCATCGTTGTTGTCTCGCCAACTATTGCTTCTACGACTATCGCTATCGCTTAGTGATAAAGTAAAGCAATTACATGGCTTTGCATTTCATACAATAAAGCGACAACCATATGGCTTTGCCAGCTGCGATAACTCGTTACAAAACATGATCATCTCATACAATAAAATATAGCATCACGCCTTGACCACATCACATCACAACATGCCCTGCAAAAACAAGTTAGACGTCCTCTACTTTGTTGTTGCAAGTTTTACGTGGTTGCTACGGGCTGAGCAAGAACCGTTCTTACCTACGCATCAAAACCACAACGATAGTTTGTCAAGTTGGTGTTGTTTTAACCTTCGCAAGGACGGGCGAGCCACACTCGGTTCAACTAAAGTGAGAGAAACCGACACCCACCGTCACCTTTAAGCAACTAGTGCTCAAGCGGTGAAACCAGTCTCGCGAAGCGTGACGCTGGCGTAATGTCGGTCCGGCCGCTTCATCTCACAATACCGCCAACCAAAGTATGACATGCTTGTAAGCAGATGACTTATATCGCCCACAACTCACTTGTGTTCTACTCGTGCACATGACATCAACGCATAAAACCAGGCTCGGATGCCACTGCTGGGGAACGAGTAATTTCAAAAATTTCCTACGCACACACAAGACCATGGTGATGGCATAGCAACGAGAGGGAGAGTGTCTGTCCACGCACTGTGAGACCGAAAGCGAAGCGCTATAACAACGCTGTTGATGTAGTCGACGCCTTCACGATCCGACCGATCCAAGCACCGAACGACGGCACCTCCGAGTTCTGCACACGCTCAGCTCGATGACGATCCCCGGACCCGATCCAGCAAAGTGTCGGGATGAGTTCCACAAGACGACGGCGTGGTGGACGATGATGATGCTCTATCGCGCAGGCTTCGCCTAAACTCTGCGACGATATGACCGAGGTGGAATATCGTGGAAGGGGGCACCGCACACGGCTAAGAGATCCAAGGGATCAATTGTTGTGTCTTTGGTGCTAGCCCTGCCCCTCTATTTATATGTTGAGCCCCGGGGTCGAAACTTGGAGCAAAAACCTCCTCAAAGTCGGTTTTGCCCGAAAGGCAAGAGTCCCACTCGGACTCCAGGACCAAACGCCACAATCCTTGGCGTCTGGCCCAGACGCCATGGGCCTCGGCGTCTGGCCCAGGGCCAGACGCCAGGGTCTCCGGCGTTTGGCCCCCTGGCCTCCGCAAAACTCCTTTTGCACCGACCTAAAGCCTCATGGGCTTGACCCCTTGGCCTAAACATATCATCCAATATATGAATCTTTACGTCTCGACCATTTCGAGACTCCTCGTCATGTCCCCGATCTCATCCGGACTCAACTCCTTCGGTACATCAAAACATGCAAACTCATAATATAACTGCCATCGAAACCTTGTTGCGTGCGGACCCTACGGGTTCGAGAACTATGTAGACATGACCTAGAACTATTCTTGGTCAATAACCAATAGCGGAACCTGGATGCCCATATTGGCTCCTACATATTCTACGAAGATCTTTATCGGTCAAACCGCATAACGACATACGTTGTTCCTTTTGTCATCGGTATGTTACTTACCCAAGATTCGATCGTCGGTATCCAATACCTAGTTCAATATCGTTCGGTAAGTCTCTTTACTCGTTCCGTAATACATCATCTCACAACTAACTCATTAGTTGTAATGCTTGCAAGGCTTATGTGATGTGTATTACCGAGAAGGCCCAGAGATACCTCTCCGACAATCGGAGTGACAAAACCTAATCTCAAATACGCCAACCCAACAAGTACCTTTGGAGACACCTGTAGTACTCCTTTATAATCACCCGATTCGCCAGGACGCTTGGTAGTACCAAAGTGTTCCTCCGTAAACGGGAGTTGCATAATCTCATAGTTACAGGAACATGTATAGGTCATGAAGAAAGCAATAGCAATATACTAAACGATCAAGTGCTAGGCTAACAGAATGGGTCATGTCAATCACATCATTCTCGTAATGATGTGCTCCCGTTAATCAAATGACAACTCATGTCTATGGCTAGGAAACTTAACCATCTTTGATTCAACGAGCTAGTCAAGTAGAGGCATACTAGTGACACTATGTTTGTCTATGTATTCACACATGTATTATGTTTCCGGTTAATACAATTCTAGCATGAATAATAAACTTTTATCATGAAATAAGGAAATAAATAATAACTCTATTATTGCCTCTAGGGCATATTTCCTTCACCTCCATCCGGTTCCTAGTACTAGTATAGTACATACCTTTATAGACTATAGTAGTAGTACTAGTACTAGTAAACTTTGCGCTTGGCTGTTCGCCTATTCGGGAAGTCAAACATTAATAGCACTAGTAGTATAAGGCCCTGTTTGGATCATGGGGTTAGAGCTAGTTTGGGTTAGTTGGGGGCTCAAATAACCCAAAAGTATCCAAACAGGGAGGGTTAGAGTGGGTTAGTTCCATCTAACCCAACTATCCCGGTGGAGAGGTGCTTATTTGGGTTAGAGTGGGTTAGAAAATAACTCTAACTCTAGCTGTGTTAGAGTATCCAAACAGGGCCAGTGTATGCTTCGCAATCGACACCAATTAATCATTGCACGCCCACCGCTTTGAGTGAGGAGAGCTTGCATTAGTCAAAAGTTTCTCCTTGTCCTGCGAGCCACCGCAAAGCAAGCTTCTCCGTCTGCAACCTTCTCCTCGTTCGCAAGTTGACGGGACACATCAAAGTAATGCTAGTCCATACTGCCTCCTCTCCGGTTAATATGGCTTAATTTCAAACGAGATAAATACACCGTCATCACATCAGTATATTTGTAAAAGTACAGTCATGGACTTCATAATAGGCTCATTGCGCTCAATATATATATTTTCCGGTGTTTATACGGTCACTAGCTCACCCTGACTGAGTATGTGTGTGCATGCACATGTAGGTTGAGCACTTGAGCGTGACCGTGTGTGTTCCGTCGTGTGCTCGGACATGCATGCATTAGGGCGTCGCGCGCGTTTTTGCGTCCATGTGTATGTGTGACTGTTGCATACACGTAGGGGGACTACGTGTAGGGGCCACTAAGGAGCAGTCAAATCACACAGTAAGTTAGTCGGAAGAAGCAACCAACATTTCACTCTTGAATGACACGTACGCAATATAAAATGGTTAATATGGAGAGAAAAAGAAAACCACTATATATACACTAGCAGGAGACTAAGCTACAAGCATGCTTGCTTAGGTTGCTCTCTTCACAAACATAGAACGACGGGCCTGATCACGCAGCTGGGGGAAGGGAACAATGTTCTACGTAGACGCGGTCGACATCGGCGAGGGAGAAAACCCACAGTCGGTGTGTCCCAATCGGGGGTCACCGCGGTATGGGCCGATGCCGCGTCCAACCGCCCTTGTAGCTACAACCCGACGTCCCAGGTAGTCCATCTTCCTTTTGGAGCCGACTTGCTCCACTGCCGTAGCTCCATCTCCATGTCGATCTTTCTCTACTTCTACCAGCTTCTACTTGTGATGAGTTTAGGTCTCATGAACTAGTGCCAGTACTATTATTCTAATCACACTTCTTCAATATCTTTGCCATCAGGGATGCTCAGGTCGATTTTAGTGGAACTGCACAAAAGCATCATATGATCCGAGGGTGCCAGTTGTCTTTCCTTCGACAGGTTCTACCTGGCCAGGAAATTAAATCATGTTTAGGGTTTAGGTTTTAAGTCATAGTGACCCCATCAGTAGTTTTTCTTTTGTACGCGCTCTCACAACTTTTTTCTTTAGTTGTGAAGTAAATATTGGCTATGATCTGTGAATCATTGAGATGCATCAGCATGCGTGTTAGTTTTCCTTTGTATTTGATGGAATGTTGTAACGGGGCAACCTTGGAATAGGAATGAAAATGGAGTGGAAAGTTTCCGTTTTTCCGGAGAAAAAATGGAAACGGAGAGAAACCAACGTTTTGTTTCGTTGGATCGCGCCATCGAGATAAACCGATGTTTAAATCACGTCTGTCGTGTTCGTGTCTCACCCTCCTCCATGGCTCGACCCCACACGGTCGCTCGGCATGCCACTCACCGCAAACCGAGTATACGATAACTTTCCCGCCTGCTTGTCGATGGATCGCGCCATGGAGTACTAGCACCATCGGAAGAGATTGACGAGTTGGGGAGGACAGCTAGCTGTAGCATGGACTCCCAAGAACTTTTACATCATGTTGTAGCCGGCTATTGCGACCTTTTGAACGCGGAGCAGCCGCGCACCCGGAAGCGGCGCTGGCGCGCTCTCAGCCGGCGCCCGCTTCAATGCCGGTGCGGTGAGGGTCGCGTCAGCTCTGGCGGGCATGAATGCGCACTAACTGCTTTGAGCGGGAAGCATGCGCGGGTGATGAAGAGGATTCGGTTGGTCAGACCGCCGTGGCAGCGGTCCGGACGTGCGCAAACAAGAGATGATGTACGTTAATATTGCTGTGTATATAATTAACAACGTAAATAATGTGCCAGTTGGACAAATATGATTGGAGATGGAGATGGAAATGGAATTTTACGTAAACACGGATATGCATGTCTATGTCTATGTTTGTGTGCGCGACGACTCTCGTGACCTGGAAGCAGGGGCATGTTTTTGATCGAGTTTTCTTTCTTGGTACGTTAGAAAATCAGTTTGTCTAATTCACATCTAGATGTTATTTCAGGATATCACATCTAAGCTCCCACAAGTATATAATGTAGCAACAAGAAAAATAAAAAACTAGGACAAAAAATAGACCACAAACAGAGTGGACATCAACTTAGATGTGACATAACTATGTCACATCTAGATGTGTCCTAGACAGCACCTTAAAAAATTGTCCGCCAGTTTTCGCTTTTTTTTCGGGAACGCATACGTATTCTATTTAAAACCACTGCTATGGAGAGATTTTTTACTCCATTATAGCCTCTTGTTTGATAGAGTTTCTCGCGTCGCTCTCACCCTCTCCATATCAAAACAAGATGACAAAGGTCCACTCTATCTCTCTCTCACCGGTGGTCACAGATCCGCCGAATCCCGTCCGCTGCGGGAGGTGAGGAGGTGCAGCGTTGACGTTCTCGCCGTCGGCGACGGAGGAAGCCGATGCACACCGTCCTCTCGAGCCGAGGCTGGCGCGGACGAAGATCCTCCGCGCCCTTGTTCGCTGCCGTCGTGTGGGCAGATCCCGCCCGCCCGCCTAAACGACATCTCGCCCACCTGAGGTATAACTTCTTGTACTGGTCCAGCTCCCCAGGTCGCTGCGTGCGGGTTTTCTTCTATGCGACTACTCCCCAGCTCCTCATGCATAGTAGCTAGGGTTCGTCGGCTGGTCCGACATCACCTACTAGTACTATTATAGAGGAAATGCCACTCGAAAATCTGTCCTGATTTATGCCTCGGTGGAGGTATACATGTTGTTTCGACAAAAAGTACATGGTGGTTGTGCGGTCATTGTCCATATGGTGGTAGTACTATCACTGGTAAAATGAAGAAATGCTTTTTTTCCCGGGTATCCTGGTTTAGTTCACATCAAGATAATTATGATGCTTCTGTTCGTTGGTGTACTTTTCATTAATTCTTATTGACAATTGAGATGTCGTTGCTAACCCTTTTTTATATTTTTGGAAACAACGATTTGTGTCTCCATACCCAGGCATGTCTTCCTCAATTTTAGTGGAACTGCCCAAAATTGGATGGCCATTGTTGTTCCGCCTCACTGTCCTCTGCCACGTGGTTCTTCCTTCCTCGAGCTTGATTACTGAGAAGAAACAGACCACAGTGAGGATTTGTCGAACTTCATAGGTGCCTCACCCAAACTTCATGCCAAATGGATGATGCATCACCATGATGACCTATCGATGCTCATGGTTGCGCCTCGTGGTTGCGTCGGCTGGTGAAGCTGATCGATTTTCAATGAAAACAAGCTGTCTTCCATCGCGCTTTTGCTTGTTATGCACAAAGATGATATCATTTGTCGGTTCACCTTGGCTGCGTTGGAGACGCAATGCCTTTCACGTTGGTGCAATTTTATCACACAATTGGCTACTGAACCAAATGTTTCCTCAAGAAGGATCAACATTGGTACTAAGAGCATAAGTTTTGTATTGATTTCTAAGCCTTCCCACAACTTTGTCTCCAGCTCCCTGTAATTTTATTTGTCCAGCTATTAACTTTGATTTTAAAATGGTGTGGACTAAAACCCGGATGGACGTAGTAGCCTCCATTTTTATTTACTCAAGATATTAGATTTGATCAAGTCAAACTTTGTAATACTCTCAAACCTTTCCGATAATTGAAATTAAAATTCTTTATTTGTACACACTCTCACACGTTTCCGATAATTTGGTGCATGTGTGGTTGTTCACTTAAGGGACGGTAGTGTACCACACGTGAAGGACAGGAAGTGCGACCGGGACGCGTGGGCGTGGATCGTTAGTTCATCGGAAGTAGTACTAGTTTTCTTCATTGTGCATTAAATAAAGAGTTTCGTTTCGTACTTACGCAATTTAAAACGATTGTTAAGGAGAGAATAAGAAAATCACTCCACTATATATTAGTCGTATACACGAGAGTACTATATGGACGCATCTTCATTGACTTAGTGCACCTGCCTTTGGGTTTATGACAGGTGGGCCCAAAATGTGGTTGGCTCACCTTCACTAGTAGAAAACGGAGCTTTAAAACCGGTTTGTAAGGGCCTTTAGTGCCGGTTATGGAACCGACACTAAAGTGTGGGCACTAAAGGCCCCCCCCCTTTAGTACCGGTTCGGCACGAACCGGCGCTAAAGTGCCACCATGTGGTGTGAGCTCGCGCCCTAGTATGGGGGACCTTTAGTACCGGTTGGTGTTACCAACCGTACTAAAGGTTTTTTTTTTTAATTTTTTTTTGAAAATTTTGGAAAAAAATTGATTTTTTTTCGATCTTTAATTTTTCTGAATTATTTGATGATTTAGTCTCTAATCACCTCTCTTAACTGCTCAAGTGTGGATCACTCATTCCAAATCATCTAACTTCTCGACCGGTCACCCATCCCTCTCACTACTCCAGCCTAAGCACGCTTAACTTTCGGGTTCTATTCTCCTTCGTTTCCGAGTCTGCACTTGTTGTTTTCCTGACAATAGTAAGATGTCAATCCTATTAACCCTCAGGAGTTTAGCTTGAGCATGAAGTCACACATTTCACCGTTTGAGTTTGAAACTATTATTCTAAAAAAAACAGTAATTATTTAGTAACGCTAATATTTCTTGAATAAGTTTGACCATGGTTTGACCATAGTTTGACCATAGTTTGACCAAAATTCAAAAAATTGAAATAATTATTTAGTAACACTAATATTCTTGAATAATTATGTAGTAACATCAATACTTCTTGAAAAAGTTGTTTGACCAAATTTAACCAAATATTTAAAAAAAACTGAAATTTGACCATATCTTTTTTCCTTTTTGAATTTGAGGATTCTAAAAAATTCCAAACAGGCCGTAGGCGGTCTCCATCGGATGTGTATTTTTGTGCTGAACTTTTTGATATATTATACGTTTTTTTCCGACATCGTATGCAAAAGTTATAGCCGTTTTACATTTTCCCTACACTTTTTGCAAAACATGTCCAAATTTAAGTTTTCAAATTTTCCTAACTAGTAGATATAGTAATATAACTACCTCTCGAAGGATTTTATTTTTGAAGTTTTATCATTTTCTTTTGATTTTTCAAAACTGAAATGGCGATACATTTGGGGGGTTAAGTTTGAAAATTGGCCTTTAGTACGGTTAGTGGCACGAACCGGTACTAAAGGCTTGTCCCTTTAGTACCGGTTCGTGGCACGAACTGGTACTATAGGTTAGACCTTTAGTACCAGTTGGTAACACAAACTGGTACTAAAGGGGCTCGTGGGGACCCGGCCAGACGCCAGCCTACCACTACCCCTTTAGTACCGGTTCGTGGCACGAACCAGTACTAAAGGCTCAACACGAACCGGTACTATTGATCGCAGCCACGAACCGGCACTATTGATCACATTAGTGCCGGTTTTTTTACAAACCGTCACTAATGTGCTTCACATTTGACCCTTTTTCTACTAGTGCTTTCATACAGCCAAAAGCAGGTGCAGTGAAGGCACCGGAGCTCAGTCCGTACTACAGTAGTATATATATAAGCAGGAGCCTCAGCGCTAGTTCGCTAGGGTTTGTGCTCTCCACACACTCGCCGCACTACATATATGTTACACGCTGGAGGCTCGGCGTTCATTTGCTAGGGTTTTCTATATTCACAGTCTCTCACCCTCTCTTCACCAGATCTAAACAAGATTGCATTGGCCTCTTGTCTCTCTCTCCCCTCACACCTGGTGAAGGAGGCGTCCAGATCCCGTCAGCACCGGAAGGGAGGAGGTGCAGCGTTCACTCTATCGCCTTGCGAGGGAGGCAATCCACCGCTGGCTGCGCTGTTCTCTTTCACCCAGCTACTGTAAGGGAGGGCCACCGACCCTTCTTCCTCGCTGCGATCGTGGTGTGGGCATATCCGCCTCCGCCACACGCCTTGCCACATCCCGACGACCCTAAGGTATAAGTTTTTTGAGACCGCATTGCTCTAGCTGCATGTGGATCTTTTTCATCAAGAGACTAAACTAGGTCTTGGTTCAAAGAGGAAAGAAGGGTGCGGTGGGCTGGAGCAAGAATCTAGGACGTGGTTCAATGAGGAAATGAGGGCGGAAAGTAGTATAGACTGCTATCCAGCCGCTTTGTAGGTCAAAAGGGAAAAGGGGTAACCCAAAGACACACATCTGTAAGGAACCGATCTCTTTGTTGAAAAGGGAAAGAAACTGGGGTCGGGTAGTTTGTGCAGGACTAGGTTTGCTGCCCTCACAAAGGAAAAAGTTCAAAGAGAACAAATATGGGACCAACGCATATATGCTGCTTGGCTACATACTATGCATCACCCATTTATACGCAGGGCCTTACATGGTGCCGGCATGTCCCATACAGCTATTTTGCTGTTGTTAATCTAAGAATGCCGCCGAAAATTGAAGCAATACCACCGTTAAAAGTAAATCACATTTTTAATGAATGTTGTTTCAAGAGAATGTCTCATTAATATGAGTCAATGCAACCGTTTTAGAAATGCTACTATCCTACTTTGTTTTCCATCCAAGATAAGTTAGATGCTTCTTTCTGTCACCGTTTGTTTCATCCTCCTTTATCGGCAAGTAATTGTTTCCTTTTTTGCCTCTTTTAAAACAGGGCTATCGATTCAACTTGTTGCTATTGCGACATTTTGCTTCACTACTCGAAACACTTATGTTTTAAGAGTGTTTTGTGCAGTTCAACTTGAATGTCATACCGGTGACTTTGCTTAATTTTGGTGGAACTGCACAAAAGGAGATCGAGATTTGTTTCCAGTCTTCGTGGCGATTTGTTTCAAATCTTGTCAAAGTTTAATCATTGATGTTAGCAAGAAGACGTTAGTTTAATATATTGGAATTGGAAAACCTTGTCAAAATTTGCTCATTGATGTTAGCCAGAAGACATGCATTTGATATTTTTGAGTGGGACACCCTTGCTGTGAACAGCGTCGAGTGTTTTTTCCTATTCCTGTGTTCAGTTTAGAAGTAAATAGTTACTCTGCTGAGATATTCCTGTGTTAAGAGTTTGTTCTGAATATTGTCTATGTAATGTCAGGCCTTGTGTTTGATTGCAAAGTTGAGCTTGGAATGTTGTGGCATGCAGCATCACGAGCTATTCACCGTGCCTCTTGAGAATAATGCTTCGTATTGTTTTGCATGTCGATCTAATGCCAGTGATTTGCTTGTTAAGAAGATCATCCTCTTCTGTTGTTTCCGTGCTTAAGAAGTTCATCGTCTGATGTTTCATTCATAGCCTATACGACAAGTCGGGTAGGTTAGATGTGAAACCATATGATCTTTCGACCAACTCATGATATTAGGTCGTGATTGGATCGTCGTTTTCCAACCAAAACCGCTTGTAAAACTGACGCTTGTAAATTAAAGCAAATGGTCTCGGGCGAAGGTGCTTGGTTGGTCGATTTCGACTAGTAAAATATCGGAAGTACTTCACACACGATAAAAATGCTGAACGACACTCGGACGATTGCTAATCCAGCTGTTAGCTGTTGTTTCAGCCTTGCCCATGGATGGCATGATACGCACATCGTGCATGTATTGTCTGGTAATGTCGTCCATATAGCAGTGCTCGTAAAATATACACTGGCCTCTCAAATTACACGCGTAACCCGCCGGTTTTACTTACAGACCTCGGGCCCTCGGTTTCATTACGCCTGTATTTTACGCGTTGTTTCCGGTGACGAGTAAATTACACTTGTATGTTAATACAGGTTTGAAATAAACCGAGCTCCCAAGCGTGGCCTTACCGCTTCATGCCGCCTCGCTCGAAGGTGCTCATAGGTGTCCGATGATCCTGGCTTCCTGAATGAGCAGCGGGCGTTGTATCGACATCCGTAGGGCCCGCGAGGACCTCTCCGTTGTCCTTCGAGTTGTTGCGCTCGCCGTGGCGCCGAGCATTGTTAACATCGTCAACGAACATGAGGATTCAGGGGATGACTTTATTTTGAATGAATGACACTAGGGAACCACTAGGGCCATAGCCGTACGTACGCAAGTGCCTCCTTATTATGTACAACTATATATTTTTTTGCTTTCTCCTGGTTTCCTGACATCACGGTCCCACACCATTGTCAACCTATGTAGTCAATATAAACGAGAGAATTGCACAAGGTGCGGCCGACAGCTGGGACCAAGCAGCTCGAGCAGTATTTGTGTTTTTGAGGCGTGAGCACTGCAGAGTTTTTCTTGGCGATGATTTCGTTGTTTTTCAGAGGAGAGCAGGGTATTAATCGGGCGGTTGTGGCTCGCCTAGCCCAGGCCGATATCCAGCCAGATACTAATTTTTCAAGATGAAAATGGCTGGCCCAGCTATACGCCTTTTGAGGAATACCGAGCAAGGTCAACTTGTTATTCTCTCGCTCACTGGCTGCAAATCTTTCCTAGGAGGGATGCATTAGGCTTAACAGGAAAATTGGCTTTAAAAAATAATAAATGGGATGTAATTATAAAAGTTATAGAGTAACTATAAAAAATGCACCAAACATGAAATTAGTTTATAAAATATTATTTATGGACATTGAAAATCTTAAATTTTCATTGTTGCGCGCGCAATGTTTCGTTGGATTTTTACGTAATACAAATTTATATTTAATCTGACTAGAATTTTTGGGATAAAAATATTTTGGATCCCATCAAAATGTGGGAGATTTTATTGAATTCTGTCTTCAACGGTTGGTTGAAATTATTAATCGTTGTCCTAGCTAGAAAATGGGCTGTACTTTTAACAAACTGTAAATGGGGTGTTGTAAATTCCATTAGAATTCAAAAATGGGCTGTACATTCTTACAAAATGCAAATGGGCTATAATTTATCTGCCACACACTTGTGGGCCTACTAAGTGATGCGTCCCCTAAAAAAATAAGTTGACGCGTATGCAAGGCTTTGTCAACTTATTATAGTCAACACACGGTTCTAGCAGCAGTGGCCGTTGGATGTCTATCCAACGGATGTCGTGCTTCTTCTTCAATCTCGGATATTCTTAGCTTCGGCCGCCCAAAAAATGATTCCTCCCACGACATCTGGGCGCACTGCTATGGAGACTAACTCAGTGGGCCTACTAAGTTGGAGCGTACCAAGGGCTTTGTCAACTTAGTCAATATAAACGATTCTAGCTTCAGTGACCATACGATGTCCATCCAATGGCCGTAGTGCTTCTTCAACCTCTGGTCTTCTTGGTCCAGCCGCCCAAAGAAGCGCCAGTCGTGCCGCCTGCTCCTGCCGCAGAGGCCTCACTGCCCCCATACTACTCCCACCGCTGGCCAGGCCATCCCTCCAGTCACCCACACCCCTCGTTATTCAAGGGCGACGGCAGCCTCACACCGCAGCCGAACCAAAGAACCCTCGTACTCCTCTCCGCTGGCTTCCACCGATGCATCTTCCCTGCTCCCGTCGTCCCCTTCCTAGGCCTCGTCTGCCGCCCACCGCCCTGGTGCTCTCGGCGCGGCGTGGTCAACGTGGTCAACGACCGACTTCCATCGGAAGAGTACTGTGCGTGGAGAGGCTGACAGCTGGGTCCACGGCGGCCGCAAGGAAGTGCCTCCTTATTACGCACAAAATAATGATTCCTCCACCTGACAGCAGGGACCCACCGGATGGGCCACCGTATTTCACGAAAAAAGCGTTTCCCCCCTGACTGCTGGGACCCACCAGCTACACCTTCGCACGCAAGGAAGTGCGTCCGGGCAAAAAAAAAAGATTCGCCCCCTGACTGTGGGGACCCACCAGCTACATCTTCGCACGCAAGGAAGTGCATCCGAAAAAAACGATTCGCCCCCTGACTGCTAGGACCCACCAGCTACACCTTCGCACGCAAGGAAGTGCGTCCGGCAAAAAACGATTCGCCGATCGCCGGGACCAGCAGAGCTACACCTTCGCACGCAAGGAAGTGCGTCTGGGCAAAAAAAATACAAAACGATTTGCCCCCCTGACTGCTGGGACCCACCAGCTACATCTTCGCACGCAAGGAATTGCCTGACAGTCGGGACCCACCTGGTTGAAGCGTACGTAGCATTGTCATTTTGGTCGCGA
The DNA here is from genome assembly GCA_021605205.1 of Aegilops longissima. Classification (NCBI taxonomy): domain Eukaryota; kingdom Viridiplantae; phylum Streptophyta; class Magnoliopsida; order Poales; family Poaceae; genus Aegilops; species Aegilops longissima. The sequence goes on along the minus strand of CM038677.1, from coordinate 663,215,084 downwards.
ACGTGTACGTACATATATACTAGTCGATGTAGAGGCGCGCACGTGTCGTAGTAGAGGTGCGCACGTAGCATGTACACATACGTACAACGGCCAGGGTGCAAGAAAGAAAATACGGCCACGTATGTGTACATACGGGAGGGGTCTCGAATGCCTAATCGCGCATACGTACGGCCAGGGCTCGTGTACATGGCTGGGTCGGAACGGAGAAACAGCGTCATCGTCGTGTTCATGGGGAGGCAACGGAATGCGTCGTGGTCATGGGGAGGCAACGGAATGCGTCGTGTTCATCGAGAGGCAACGGAACGCGTGGGAGCCAACCGGCTGGGTCGGAACAGAATGCGTGGTCGTGTTCATCGGGAGGGCTTGGACGAAACAGGCGATGAAAACGAGGCCTGGCGTACCGCACAATGGAGGAAACGGACCTCCTACGTTCGGAATGGGGTCCTGTTGATCGGGAGGGGTGTGGCGTACCGCAAAATGGAGGAAACGGATCTCCTACGGTCGAAACGGGGGTCCTGTTGATCGGGAGGGGTGTGGCGTGCATCGCAAAACGGAGGAAACAGACCTCCCTACGGTCGAAACAGGGTCCTGTTGATCGAGGAGGGTGTGGCGTGCGCAAAACGAATCTAAACGGACTTGTGTTGGGCGCTATGGTCAAAACAGGGTCCTGTTCATCGGGAGGTGTGGCGCATCGCAAAACGGGACTCCACGGATACCGTTCATCTCCACCGTCGACCTCCTCCACCTCCACGGGCTCCTGCTCATCCAGCCTCCACCGCCGCTATTCCACCGGTTACTGTTCAACCACCCCTCCACGGTCACCCCTCCACCGTCTACTATTCATCCAGCCCTCCACGCCAAGGGGTCCTGTTCAACCACCCCTCCACGGGCACCCTCCACCGCTCATGCTCATCCATCCCTCCACACCACGGGTCCTGTTCATCCAGAGGCAACGCCACCGCCACTCGCTCATCCACCCCCGCAATGCTCACTGTTCATCCAATCGATCGACTTCAGCTAGCACCAGTAGCGAAGAAATCGCTCGATCGGGTTCAGTCAACAGCCATCGATCGATCGCTCCGGTTCAGTTAGAGCCCAACGCCTCGCTCGGGTTCAGTTAGAGCCAACGCCTCGCACACATGCGCGTACGTGTACGAGAGAAACGCGCATCGCTCGGCCTCCGACCTCCCACCGTAACCGGGAACTCCCTGAAATATTCCTCGCCCTCGTTTCTACCATGGTTTTTTCTGTCATGGACTGCCCAAAGAATGTCATGCAGCTGCGTCTCCGGCCCGCCCAAGACGAAAAGCCCATTTTCTGTCATGATTTTTTGTCATAGAAGTAGGAGCCCACCACATCTATGATGATACCGGGTTTTGTCACAATTATCGTCGTAGAAGTGTCATATGTATGACAGGAAAAAATTCGTTCGGCCCAAAATGTCACGGATGTGTCTTTTTTTTGTAGTGTAATAGCATGGAACAATCAAAAATTATAGATACGTTGGAGACGTATCAAGCATCCCCAAGCTCAATTCCTGCTTGTCCTCGAGTAGGTAAATGATAAAAACAGATTTTTTGATGTGGAATGCTACCTAGCATAATTCTCAATGTAATTTTCTTTATTGTGCCATGAATGTTCAGATCCAAATGATTCAAAATAAAAGTTCATATTGATAAAATAAATAGTAACACTTCAAGCATACTAATCAAAGCAATCATGTCTTCTCAAAATAACATGGCTAAATAAAGTTCATCTCTACAAAATCATATAGTTAGGCTATGCTTCATTTTCGTCACATAAAGGTGTTCTCAAATTCTACACCCCCGATGACAAGCCAAGCAATTGTTTCATACTTAAATAATCTCAAACTTTTCAACCTTCACGCAATACATGAGCGTGAGCCATGGATATAGCACTATGGGTGGAATAGAATATGATGATGGGGATTGTGTGGAGAAGACAAAAAAGGAGAAAGTCTCACATTGACGAGGATAATCAACGGGCTATGGAGATGCCCATCGATTCATGTCAACATGAGGAGTAGGGATTGCCATGCAACAGATGCACTAGAGCTATAAATGAATGCTCAACAAAAGAAAACTAGTGGGTGTGCATCCAACTTGCTTGCTCACGAAGACCTAGGGCATTTGAGGAAGCCCATCATAGGAATATACAAGCCAAGTTCTATAATGAAAAATTCCCACTAGTATATGAAAGTGACAACATATGAGACTCACTATATGAAAAACATGGTGCTACTTTGAAGGACAATATATGAGACTCACTACATGAAGAACAAGGTGCTACTTTGAAGCACAAGTGTGGAAAAAGAGATAGTAACATTGCCCTTTTTATTTATTACTTTTTTCTTTTTCCTTTAGTCTTCTTTTTTCTTTCTTTTCTTTTTTTGGGCCTTTCTTTTTTTTCTTTGGCCTTTCTTCCCTTTTTTTCTTTTTTTTCTTTGGGCAATGCTCTAATAGTGATCATCATCACACCTCTATTGATTACAACATATGAATTACAACACTAAACTAGAACAAGATATGAATCTATATGAATGCCTCCGGCGGTGTACCGGGATGGTGCAATGAATCAAGAGTGACATGTATGAAAAATTATGCATGGTGGCTTTGCCACAAATACGATGTCAACTACATGATCATGCAATGGCAATATGACAAAAGTAATGTATGTCATGATGATGAACGGAACGGTGGAAAGTTGCATGGCAATATCTCTCGGAATGGCTATGGAAATGCCATAATAGGTAGGTATGGTGGCTGTTTTGAGGAAGATATAACGAGGTTTATGTGTGATAGAGCGTATCATATCACGAGGTTTGGATGCACCGGCGAAGTTTGCACCAACTCTCAAGGTGAGAAAGGGCAATGCACGGTACCGAAGAGGCTAGCAATGGCGGAAAGGTAAAAGTGCGTATAATCCATGGACTCAACATTAGTCAAAAGAACTCATAAACTTATTGCAAAAAATTAGAAGTCATCAAAAAGCAAGCACTACGCGCTTGCTCCTTGAGGGGTAGATTGGTAGGAAAAGACCATCACTCGTCCCTGACCAGCACTCATAAGGATGCACAAGCCAGGTACACTTCATGTTTCAAATTTGTTACACAACTTTAACCATACGTGCATGCTACGGGACTTGCTAACTTCAACACAAGAATTCTTTAAATTCATAATCACCCAACTAGCATGACTTTAATATCACTGCCTCCATATCTCAAAACAATTATCAAGTATCAAATTGATCATAGCATCCAATTCACTTCCTATGATAGTTTTTATTATACCCAACTTGGATGCCTACCATTCTAGGACCAATTTTATAACCATAGCAAATACCATGCTGTTCTAAAATACTCTCAAAATAATATAAGTGAAGCATGAGATACTAGAAATTTCTACAAAAATAAGCCACCGCCGTGCTCTAAAAGATATAAGTGAAGTACTAGAGCAAAAACTATCAAGCTCAAAGGATATAAGTGAAGCACATAGCATATTGTAACAAATTCTAATCAAGTAGGCTTCTACCAAAAGGTGTGTACAGCAAGGATGAATGTGGTAAACTAAAAAGCAAAGACTAATATAATACACGACGCTCCAAGCAAAACACATATCATGTGGCGAATAAAAATATAGCTCCAAGTAAAGTTACCAATGAACGAAGACGAAAGAGGGGATGCCTTCCCGCGGCATCCCCAAGCTTAGGCTTTTGGCTATCCTTGAATATCTTGGGGTGCCAAAGGAATCCCCAAGCTTAGTATTTTTCCACTCCTTATTCCATAGTCCATCAAAGCTTTACCCAAAACTAGAAAACTTCACAACACAAAACTCAACAAGAAATCTTATAAGCTCCGTTAGTGAAAGAAAACAAAACCACCACATAAGGTACTGTAATGAACTCATTCTTTATTTATTTTGGTGTTAAACCTAATGTATTCCAACTTCTCTATGGTTTATAAACTAATTTACTAGCCATAGATGCATCAAAATAAGAAAACAACACACGAAAGGCAGAATCTGTCACAAACAGAACAATCTGTAGCAATCTGTAACTAACGCAAACTTCTGGAACTCTAAAAATCCTACCAAAATAGCAAGTCCTGGAAATTTTGTTTATTGATCAGAATAAAAAATAATCAACGCAAAATCACGTTTATGTGATTTAACAAAACTAATTTTGTGCGCGCAAAGTTTCTGTTTTTCAGCAGAATCAAATCAACTATCATCATAGGTTATCCTATAGGTTCTCCTTGGCACAAACACTAACTAAAAGATAAAAACACATCTAAACAGAAGGTAGATGCAAAATTTATTACTAAACAGAAACAAAAACAAAAAACACGTAGAAAATTGGGTTTCCTCCCAACTAGCGCTATCGTTTAACGCCCCTAGCTAGGCATAAAAGCGAAGATAGATCTAAGTAGTGACATCTTTAATTTTCAGTTTTTTAGCGGAGTCATGCGCAAATCCGGGAGGTTCTTTACGTTTCCCTTCATAATTAGAGATTTTTAAATCTAAAGAATCCAACCGCTTATTGCAAATAGTAATTGTCGGGGGTTGGGTGCGACATATGCCAAAGGATGGCTTATCATGGTGGGGGCGAGTAGAACGTCGCCGGTGCCTGGAAACGGGATGAGGCGAAGGCATGCACGCCGGCGGATCTTACCCAGCTTCAGGGCTCTCCGTGGAGATAACACCACTACTGCTGCTCTGCGGGGTCTCCGCATGATCACAATGGCAAAGTGGGTACAAGGTTGCTCCTTGAGCTGTTCGGGGTGAGGAAGGAGAAGGGCAAGGCTAGCTCTTCTCTTCCCTCTATATGTGTCTAAAACTATTAGGGTCCAACCTCTTGCATGGGTGCCCCGGGGTGTTTATATAGGCCTACCCCCCAGGGGTACAATGGTAATCGGCTGGGCGCGGGTCCCAGCCGTCTGTCTCTCTGGTCGCCGTCTTCTCCGCCGACTGCTGGGGCCCGCCGACTAGTGGGCCCCGCCGATGGTCTAGCATGGGCCGACAAGCCTTGTCCGCAACGGGCGGGTCCTGCCGGCTGCGGATTACTGTAGCCACGCTTCCAATGACGCGGGCTTGGTCATGGGGTCATGGCAACAGTGCCGCCGCCTGACGGGCGATCACTATTGCCATTCCCTGTCTTGTCTGGTTAGTGGCGTGCGGAGCCCATGGGAGGGGCCGGCCGACTCTCGGGGGCCGACTCCCAGCAGGTCCGTCTTGGGGCACTCTCGCCGTCTTCTGCACTCCCGCCGACAGGCGGGTCTGGCCGTCTCTGGGTCGTACAGACAGGCCGTCGTGGTTACAGGGATCTGCCCACGGGCTGATGTCGGGCAGGCGTGCAACAAGGCCGCCACGGACGGAGATCTTCGCCGAGACGACGCCTCAGGCCATGCTCGCTTTTCGTGAACGGGCAGGATGGGCATGGCGGCCACATCCCTCCCGTCCGTAGTCGACAGGCAGGAGGTGATTGAGTCGCGGGCCGACTCCACATAGCCGGCTTCGAAGCCGCCAGCTGGGAGTCGGCTCATCTCGAGGCCGCCTCGACTCGGCTGGGAGGCAGCGGCGGCTCTGCCGCCGACTCTCGGCGACTCTTCGTCTTGGTGTCTTAAGGGGCGCAGTCTGCCCCGATGTTTTGGAAGGTCCAGGGGCTCGGGTTTGCCTACCCGTGGCCCATTACTCCGACAGTAATCAACATATTCATGCGGTGAAGATTTCCGCTAACACTTTTAAGAGGCTCAAGAGACTTTTGTAAAAATTTTATTACTTCGCGAATCTTTCCAAACACTTGTGTTTCTTCTTGGGTAGGATGTGATCCTCCCTTTTGAGGAAGCGTTCCCACTATTCCCTCTATAATTTCATGAGCAATACTAGGATCAATTTCAATAAAATTTCCCTTGGCAATGCAATCCAGGAGTTGTCTATGCGTCATATTTAACCCAACATAAAGATTGCGAAGAAGAATTCTAAAGTTCACTTCTAGGGTGCATTTGCGATAAGATTCCATCATCCTATACCAAGCATCTTTTAAGTTTTCTCCTTGACTTTGCTTGAAGTGAAGAACTTCAAACTTGGGGGACATAGGAGCGGATAAGGAACTAGACATAACGACGAGCAAATAAAAAGACAAGCAAAAAAGAGACAGGAGATTGGGAAAGATAGGGCAAATAAAACGGCAAGGGTGAAGTGGGGGAGAGGAAAACGAGAGGCAAATGGCAAATAATGTAAATGCGAGGGATATGAGTTTGTGATGGGTACTTGGTATGTCTTGACTTGAGAGAAGACCTCCCTGGCAACGGCGCCAGAAATCATTCTTGCTACGTCTTGAACTTGCGTTGGTTTTCCTTGAAGAGGAAAGGGTGATGCAGTAGAGTAGTGTAAGTATTTCCCTCAGTTTTTGAGAACCAAGGCATCAATCCAGTAGGAGGCTCCTCAAAAGTCCCACACACCTACACAAACAAACAAAGAACTCACAACCAACACAATAAAGGGGTTGTCAATCCCTTCACGGCCACTTGCGAAAGTTAGATCTGATGGAGATAGTATGATAAGATAAATATATTTTTGGTATTTTATAATATAGATGCAAAAAAGTAAAGATGCAAATAAAAGTAGATTGAAAGCTTATATGATAAAAGATAGACCCGGGGGCCATAGGTTTCACTAGAGGCTTCTCTCAAGATAGCATAAGTATTATGGTGGGTGAACAAATTACTGTCGAGCAATTGATAGAAAAGCGAATAATTATGAGATTATCTAGGCATGATCATGTATATAGGCATCACGTCTGCAACAAGTAGACCGACTCCTGCCTGCATCTACTACTATTACTCCACACATCGACCGACTCCTGCCTGCATCTAGAGTATTAAGTTCATAAAGAACAGAGTAACGCATTAAGCAAGATGACATGATGTAGAGGGATAAACTCAAGCAATATGATATAAACCCCATCTTTTTATCCTCGATGGCAACAATACAATACGTGCCTTGCTGCCCCTGCTGACACTGGGAAAGGACATCGCAAGATTGAACCCAAAGCTAAGCACTTCTCCCATGGCAAGAAAGATCAATCTAGTAGGCCAAACCAAACTGATAATTCGAAGAGACTTGCAAAGATAACCCAATCATACATAAAATAATTCAGAGAAGATTCAAAGATTTCTCATAGATAAACTTGATCATAAACCCACAATTCATCAGATATCGACAAACACACTGCAAAAAGAGTTTACATCGAATAGATCTCCACAAGAGAGGGGGAGAACATTGTATTGAGATCCAAAAAGAGAGAAGAAGGCATTTAGCTCATAACTATGGACACGTAGGTCTGTGGTAAACTACTCACAAATCATCGGAGGGGCTATGGTGTTGATGTAGAAGCCCTCCGTGGTCGATTCCCCCTCCGGCGGAGCACCGACGAAGGCTCCAAGATGGGATCTCACGGATACAGAAGGTTACGGCGGTGGAAATTGTGTTTCGTTGGCTCCCTGGATGTTTTCGAGGTACGTAGGTATATATAGGAGGAAGAAGTACGTCGATGGCGCGCCCTCCTATCTCGTGGCCGCCTCGGCTGCTTCTTGACTTGCACTACAAGTCCTCTGGATCACGTTCGTTCCAAAAATCACGCTCCCGAAGGTTTCATTCCGTTTGGACTCTGTTTGATATTCCTTTTCTTCGAAATACTGAAATAGGCAAAAAAACAGCAATACGGGCTGGGCCTCCCATTAGTAGGTTAGTCCCAAAAATGATATAAATGTGTAAAATAAAGCCCATAAACATCCAAAAGGGGTAATATAATAGCATGGAACAATAAAAAATTATCGATACGTTGGAGACGTATCAGCATCGCTCATGATCGCGTCTGGCAAAGGATAGTAATACTGGCACCAGAGATAATGAAACCCTGGATAACTCCAAAGACCTCGACCACCCCATCGAGCCCACGTCCGAATAGGACAAGAGGGAGGACGGTCAGTACAGCCCCGAACACGCTGATCACGAGGACTCGGAAGACAGCAGCTACTTACCTGCCTCCGAAGAGAATGTGAGCCACGGTGATGAAGATTTCATCGTCCCAGAGGAACCCCTAGAACAAGAACGCTGCAAGCAAAAACTCATCGCCACTACACGGAGCTAGAAAAAGAAACAGCACCCGCTTCAAGTTGAATAGGACACGCTCAACTGGACTAAGGTCCTAGCCGCCAAAGAGTACGGTGTTGAGCGACCAGTAAAGAGTTATCCCAAGCGCAGGCTACTGCCACAAATTTGACGACGAAGCCCTCAAGCCAATTCCGTCGAAACACAATTATGCTGATCAACCGGACCGACCACTACGTGGACGGGAAAATACGGCCTATCACGCCAAACTACACTTATGACTTACGTCGGGACCTGGCCAGTAAAGCCAGCTAGACTAGATCAATCTGCGGATCCAGAGGACGTGCTCCAGCACGAGATGACGGCCACCAAACCTGGCGCGATGAACATCATCAAGTTTGAGGTCAGCACTGAACACAAATGTCATTCAAACTCCACCACGACGTAGCTAGGTATAGAGGTGCCACACACCCTATGTGCTTTACTGATGAAGTAATGCAGCACTAGTTTCTGGAAGGATTTAAACCCGTGAACATCGAGCAGTACGATGGAAGGACAGACCCCGCCGTCTGGATTGAGGATTTTCTTCTCCACATTCACACGGCTCGCGGAGATGACCTCCATGCTATTAAATACCTTCCCCTGAAGTTGAAGGGACCAACACGACACTGGTTGAATAGCCTCCCAGAGAACTCCATTGGGAGCTGGGAAGACTTAGAAGATGCTTTCTGGGCCAACTTTCAGGGCACCTATGTCCGGCCGCTGGACGCCGATGGCCTAAGTCACATAGTCCAACAACCCGGAGAGTCAGCTCACAAACTTTGGAATCGGTTCCTCATTAAAAAGAAGCAAATCATGGACTATCGAGACGCCGAGGCCTTAGCAGCCTCCAATACAGTGTCCGTGATGAATGGCTCGCCCGACTCCTCGGGCAGGAAAACCCGAAAACCATGGTAGCCCTTACAACACTTATGACCCGCTTCTGCGCAGGCAAAGATAGCTGGCTAGCTCGTAGAAGCAACTATTCCAGCGACCCTGGCACCTCTGAGGCCAGGGATGGCAATGGCAGGCCATGTTGCAATCAAAATAAGCGCCGGAACAACAACGAAGACATAGAAAGACATGACAGTCAACACCGGATTTGGTGGTTCTAAATCCGGTCTGTGGAAGAAACCTTTCAAAGGCAACAGGGACGGTCCATCCAATTTGGACAAAATCCTCAAGAGGCCCTGTCAGATTCATGGCACCCCCGACAAGCCTGCCAACCACACCAATAGAAATTGCTGGGTTTTTAAACAGTCCGGTAAGTTAAATACCGAACACAAGGGGAAGGGACCTCCAGGAGAGGACGATGACAAGCCCCGTCAGCTGAATACCGGGGGTCAGAAGCAGTTCCCCCCTAAGTAAAAACAGTGAACATGATCTATGTCACACACATACCCAAAAGGGAGCGCAAGCGCGCACTAAGGGACGTCTACGTCGTAGAGCCTGTCGCCCCAAAATTCAACTCCTAGTCAGCCTGTCCGATCACCTTCGATCATAGAGATCATCCAACCAGTATCTTTCACGGGGGTTCGGCTGCCCTGGTACTTGATCCTATCATCGACTGATACCATCTCACTAGAGTCCTTATGGATGGCGACAACAGTCTTAACTTGATCTATCAAGACACTGTCCGTAAAATGGGCATTGACCCGTCAAGAATCAAGCCTAGTAACACTACCTTTAAAGGAGTGATACCCAGTGTGGAGGCCCGTTGTACGGGCTCATTAACACTGGAAGTGTTATTCGGCTCTCCAGACAACTTCCGTAGCGAAGAACTGATCTTTGATATCATCCCTTTCCGCAGTGGCTATGACGCCCTGCTCGGACGAACCGCTTTCGCCCATTTTAATGCAGTCCCACACTATGCTTATTTGAAGCTTAAAATGCCCGGACCACGGGGTGTCATCACAGTTAATGGAAATATGGAGCACGCCCTCCGTACTGAAGAGCACATCGCGGCCTTAGCAGCCGAGGTGCATGGCAGTCCTATCAAGCCGAACAGTTCATCGGCCATCAAGACCAATGACATTGCCAAAAGAGTCTGGTCCGCACCTCATGGAGATAGCCCGGTGGACCCGGACCTCGACTAACAGTTCTGCCTCCGCCGATTGCCCCATAAGGCCGTGGCATATGTACCACGCGTACATAACTACGCACTTAAAATACCTTGGGCAACGCCGGAGGCACAATGCGGAAAAGGTCCATAGTATGGTTTGACCCTATTCGTACCCCACACACCCTTTGTCTTTCTTTCACTGTAGGTTCATTCGAAAACCTAAAAATTGTATGGTTGCATGAGGTCTCCCTCTTTGGCCCCTCTTTCTCTTCTTTACATACAACCATCTTATCCTCCTCTCAAAGGATTCACTACGAAGGAGAAATGGAGAAGACGTGCGGTAGGCCACCATTGGGATCTTCAAACCATTACTTTAAGGCCATGTGTAAACCTTTCCCTTATGTAATTTTTTTGGCATGTAACATGACCTAAATATTCACGGCATTATCTGTCTAAACACGTCTCGATGTATTAATAAGGATATAAAGGAAGCAAATGATCACCACCTTTTCTTCAGTACTTATGCTATGTTATCATCTGTATTCCCTCCTTGCTTCTGATTGATGTACGTGCTTTAGCCCGGCCTTCGCTCCGGGGGCTGTATTCGGCCTTGAACATTCTAAAGTCCAAACACCTATAGGGAACTCTTCGGCGTCCCGGATGTTGCATTGTATGCATCGGTGTCTGTGGTCTATAGTTGGGTTGCCCAGCTCCTGTGCTTACCACCTTACGTTCCGCCAGTTTGGCTAAGGTAGTAAAGGGAGAACTACTGCGATTGTATTTCTGATTCATCCGGTTAAGTACCTAAGTAGAGAAAGCCGAAAACTGACCGTCATGATAAGCGAGAGCTAGTCAGCGATCCGGTGACTTAGTGTTATACTACAAATCGTTAGCGATTCTTGCCGTGTCACACGAGGGGTTGGGATTCGACCAGCCATGTTGCAAAGGCACCGTAATCCGGATTGCCGCACAATGCAACAGGGGTTAGTACTTAGCCCCACCAATGGACTCATATGGCTAAGTGAAGGTAATAAAGTCGCATAGTCTGATTGCCTAGTTCACCTCACGGACGCCTCCTCTACGGACCAAGACGTTGGATAAAGTGCGGCCATGCGTTCACGAACACCCCTGTAATATTTACATGGGGGCAGAAGCCGACGACTAGCAACCTTCAGAAAATATAAACAATAAACGGCAGCATAGGAGGATAAATTATCACAAAAGGCGCAATCATAGCGCGGATTCATAAAATAGTTTCTTCCACCCGAGTACATCTAATCGAACATAACGTCCTTTGAACACTAGCCCTCTACTATTCAGGCCCCTTCTAGGACATCCTCAAAGTACCTCTCCGGCTTCCGATGATCTTTGCCCTCGGGAGGACCTGCGGTCGCCACTTCAGTGGCCTTCATCTTCGCCCACTGCATCTTGACACAGGCGAATGCCATCTGGGCACCTTCTATGCAGGCCGACCGCTTTATGGCTTCGATCCGAGGACGCGCATTGACAAGCCGCTTCAACAGGCCGAAGTAGCTGCTGGGCATGGGCTCGGCTGGCCAAAGTTAGACTATTAGATCCTTCATGGCCAAGCCGGCCACCCTATGCAGCTCGGTCAGCTTCTTCAGCTGGACGCTCAGAGGCGTCGGAAGCTCCAGCGCAAGATACTGCGACCAGAACAACTTCTCGGTCGAGCTCCCCTCCTGGGCTAGGAAGAAACGCGCGGCGTCTGCGACACTCCTTCGAAGATCCGCAAACGCGCTTGGAGAACTCCAAACTCGGGTCAGCAAGATATACCTCTTACTTCCAAATTTATTCTGCAGAAGAAAGGCTTTACCAGCCGCTATCGGCCTCACCTGCTGGATCTCCTCGCGAGCGCTCTGGGACTCAACCTGGGCCTCTTTGACATCCTGGAGAGCCCTGGCAAGTTCGGATGCTTGGTCTGAAGTCTTCTGCTCCAAGGACTCGCACTTGGTGATGGCGTCTTTGAGCTCTTTCTCGACTTCGGCCACCCGAGCCTCATGTTGGCAACGGGCAGTTTGCTCCGCCTCTAGCTCCTTAGCCGCCTTGTTAGTGGCTGCCCTGTTTGAGTCCACCTCCTTCTTGGCTTGGGCAAGCACGCCCTTGAGGGATTCACTATACCTCGGCCGCGCCAACTGTGATCATAGCCACAAAATCCAATGAGTTAGAAGACTCACTATACATATCACTTCTGATATATACATTATGCATACCTTGCGTCTCCTCGAACCGCTTGTTGATGCGGTCGAGCTCGTCATCGGCCACTCGTAGTTTCTGATTAAGCTCGGAAACCTCAGCGGCCTGGGAAGTAGCCGCCAACATGGATGCCTGTTACACACATTAGCACAATATATTAACGTCCGATCTGTCATGGGATTCCCTGTCCAGATTATTCTAATCCGGACAGACTCTCAGGGGCTACTGTCTATTTACGGGTTCATCCTATCATATGAAAAATCTTTTAGAGCATTACGTCACGTACCTCAAAGCCCGTTAGCAGGTGATACGTCTCCAACGTATCTAGAATTTTTTATTGTTCCATGCTATTATATTATCTGCTTTGGATGTTTAATAGGCATTTATATGCTATTATATATTATTTTTGGGACTAACCTATTAACCGAGGGCCCAGTGCCACTTTCTGTTTTTTGCCTATTTTAGAGTTTCGCAGAAAAGGAATACCAAACGTAATGAAACCTTCGCGATAAACTTTCTTGGACCAAAAGCAAACCAGGAGACTTGGAGATGAAGTCAGAGACCCAACGAGGCGGCCACGAGGTAGGAGGGCGCGCCCCCTACCTCGTGGGCCCCTCATAGCTCCCCTGACCTAGTTCCTTCGCCTATATATACTCTTATACCCTGAAAACATCTAGGGGAGCCACGAAACCACTTTTCCACTGCCGCAACCTTCTCTACCCGTGAGATCCCATCTAGGGACCTTTTCCGGCGTCCTGCCGGAGGGGGATTCGATCATGGAGGGCTTCTACATCAACACCATTACCTCTTCGATGAAGGGTGAGTAGTTTACCACAGACCTTTGGGTCCATAGTTATTAGGTAGATGGCTTCTTCTCGCTCTTTGATTCTCAATACCATGTTCTCCTCGATGTTCTTGGAGATCTATTCGATTTTATATTCTTTTGCGGTGTGTTTGCCGAGATCCGATGAGTGGATTTACGATCAAATTATCTATGAATATTATTTGGTTCTTCTCTGAATTCTTATATGCATGATTTGATATCTTTGCAAGTCTCTTTGAATTGTCGGTTTAATTTGGCCTACGAGATTGATGTTTCTTGCAATGGGAGAAGTGCTTAGCTTTGGGTTCAATCTTGCGGTGTCATTTCCCAGTGACAGTAGGGGCAGCAAGGCACATATTGTATTGTTGCCACTGAGGATTAAAAGATGGGGTTTTAATCATATTGCTTGAGTTAATTCCTCTACATCATGTCATCTTACTTAATGCATTACTCCGTTCTTTATGAACTTAATACTCTAGATGCATGCTGGATAGCGGTCGATGTGTGGATTAATAGTAGTAGATGCAGAATCATTTCGGTCTACTTGACACGGACGTGATGCCTATGTTCATGATCATTGCCTTAGATATCATCATAACTATGCGCTCTTCTATCAGTTGCTCGACACTAATGCGTTCACCCACCATAATATTTGCTATCTTGAGAGAAGCCACTAGTGAACCCTATGGCCTCCGAGTCTCTTTTCCACTATATTGAAACTCTTTTACATCTTATTAGTTTCTGATCTACTATTTTGCAATCTTTTACTTTCCGATCTATAAACCAAAAATACCAAAAATATTTACTTTACCATTTATCTATCTCTATCAGATCTCACTTTTGCAAGTGACCGTGAAGGGATTGACAACCCCTTTATCGCGTTGGGTGCAAGTTGTTGATTGTTTGTGCAGGTATTCATTGACTTGTGCATTGTCTTCTACTAGATTGATACCTTGGTTCTCAAAACTAAGGGAAATACTTACGCTACTTTGGTGCATCACCCTTTCCTCTTCAAGGGAAAACCAACACTAGCTCAAGAGGTAGCAAGAAGGATTTCTGGCGCTGTTGCCAGGGAGATCTACGTCATGTCAAGCCATACCAAGTACCCATCGTAAACTCTTCTCCCATGCATTACATTATTCTCCATTCGCCTCACGTTTTCCTCTCCCCCACCTCTAAAACGACTTTCAAATAGATTTGTGTTTTCTTTGCCTTTCTTCCGTTCGATCTTTTTTCCACTTGTGTTACCATGTGCCTTCTTTTTGCTTGCATCTTCGCTTGGTAAAAGTTTATGGATCCTCATCCACTTGCTAATCCTTTTAAGAGATCCAATTATGATGAACCAATTTCTAGTGATTCGAGTGCACTAGATTATCTTTATGAGGTTTTACTTGAAATCCGTGAATCTGAAAATTGTGATGAAGTGCTTTATGAAGTGATTCACGAGAGATCTTTGAATGGAAAGCATGATTGCAATGATGTTATTATAAATTTTATTGATGTCAATTATGCTAAAAATATGCAAAACCCTAAGCTTGGGGATGCTAGTTTTGCTACGTCTACTACTTGTTGCATGATCATTTTTGGGGTGATTCTTCTTATGATCTTGAAAATTTATTTAAGCCCCATGATGAATATGAGATTGATAATAGTGTTTGCAATAATATTGAAAGTGGGTTTGTAAGAGTGTCAACTTTATACCCCACATATTTGGAGAATGTTCAATCTTATGAAAACTTTGATAAAAGTGGGTTTGGAAAGGTCATGACGTTAGTCAATGTTAATCCCACTATTTTGGAAGAGTGTCAACTTTGTATGCATGTGGATCGTGTTGAAAATATGTTATGTGATAGATATATTGTTGAATTTGCTTATGATCCTACGTGTAATTATTATGAGAGGGGAAAATATGGTTGTAGAAATTTTCATGTTACTAAATTACCTCTCTTCATGTTGAGATTGCTATGGTTTCTTTCTTCTTCCTTGCATATGCTAGTTTTTGCTTGTCTTGCTAATTTGTTTACCTATAAGATGCCTATTCATAGGAAGTATGTTAGACTCAGATGTGTTTTTCAAACGCTACATGATGCTCTCTTCGTGTTTCAATTGCCATCTTTCATGTGAGCATCATTAAAATTAGCGATGCCTAGCTAAGGGCGTTAAACGATAGCGCTTGTTGGGAGGCAACCCAATTTTATTTTTTTCTTTGATTTTTGCTCCTATTTAGTAATATATTATTCATCTAGACTCTGGTTAGATATGGTTTTATGTTTTAATTAGTGTTTGTGCCAGGTAGAACCTTTAGGATAGCTTACGGTGATAGTTGTGTTGATCTGCCTGCTGAAAATCAGAAACTTTGCGCTTAGTAAATTAGTTTTGAAAATTCACAGAAACGTGATTTTGATCTGATTCTTTTTGATCTAGATTGTTACAGAAGTATTCGGGAGTTACAGATTACTACTGATTGTTCTATTTTTGACAGATTCTGTTTTTTGCGTGTTGTTTGCTTATTTTGATGAATCTATGGGTAGTATCGGGGGGTATGAACCATGGATAAGTTGGAATACAGTAGATATTACACCAATATAAATAAATAATGAGTTTGCAACAGTACCTTAAAGTGGTGATTTCTTATACTAACGGGGCTCATGAGATTTTCTGTCGAGTTTTGTGTTGTGAAGTTTTCAAGTTTTGGGTAAGGATTTGATGGACTATGGAATAAGAAGTGGCAAGAGCATAAGCTTGGGGATTCCCAAGGCACCCGAAGGTAATATTCAAGGACAACCAAAAGCCTAAGCTTGGGGATGCCTCGGAAGGCATCCCCTCTTTCGTCTTTGTCTGTCGGTAACTTTACTTGAGGCTATATTTTTATTCACCACATGATATGTGTTTTGCTTGGAGCGTCTTGTATGATTTGAGTCTTTGCTTTTTAGTTTACAACAATAATCCTTGAAGTACACACCTTTTGGGAGAGACACGCATGAATCGTGATTTATTATAATACTCTATGTGCTTCACTTATATTTTTTGAGCTAGGCAATATTGCTCTAGTGCTTGACTTATATCTTTTTAGAGCACGGCGGTGGCTTTATTTTATAGAAATTGTTGAACTCTCATGCTTCACTTATATTATTTTGAGAGTCTTTTAGAACAACATGGTAATTTGCTTGGGTGATAAAACTAGTCCCAATATGATGGGCATCCAAGATGGATATAATAAAAACTTTCATATAAAGTGCGTTGCATACTATGAGAAGTATGATTCTTTATGATTGTTTTGAGACATGAAGATGGTGATATTAGAGTTATTCTAGTGGAGTAATTGTAAATTTGAGAGATACTTGTGTTAAAGTTTGTGATTCTCGTAGCATACACGTATGGTGAACCGTTATGTGATGAAGTTGGATCATGATTTATTTATTGATTGTCGTCCTTATGAGTGTAGGTCGGGATCGCTAAGTATGTGAGTTCTTTATGACTAATGTTGAGTCATAGATTATACACACTCTCACCCTTCCACCATTGCTAGCCTCTCTTGTGCCGCGCAACTTTCACTGGTACCATAACACCCACCATTACCTTCCTCAAAACAGCCACCATACCTACCTATTATGGCATTTCCATATCCATTCCAAGATATATTGCCATGCAACTTTCCACCGTTTTGTTTATTATGACACATTCCATCATTGTCTTATTGCTTTGCATGATCATGTAGTTTACATCGTACTTGTGGCAAAGCCGCCGTTCATAATTTTTTCATAAATGTCACTCTTGAATCATTGCACATCCTGGTACACCGCCGGAGGCATTCACATAGGATGAGCGGGAATTAAGCTTCGGGATGCTTGATATGTCCCCAACATATCTATAATTTTTGATTTTTCCATGCTATTATAATATCTGTTTTGGATGTTTAATAGGTATTTATATGCTATTTTATATTATTTTTGGGACCAACCTATTAACCGAGGGCCTAGTGCCAGTTTCTGTTTATTTGCCTATTTTAGAGTTTCATAGAAAAGGAATACAAAAGGGAGTCCACACGGAATGAAACCTTCGCTATGGTCTTTCTTGGACCGAAAGCAACCCAGGAAACTTGGAGATGAAGTCGGAGACGCAACAAGGCGGCCACGAGGCAGGAGGACGCGCCCCCTACCTCATGGGCCCCTCGTAGCTCCCCTAACCTAGTTCCTTCATCTATATATACTCTTATACCCTGAAAACTCCTGGGAGCCACGAAACCACTTTTCCACTGCCGCAACCTTCTGTAACCGTGAGATCCCATCTAGGGACCTTTTCCGGCGTCCTGCCGAACGGGGATTCGATCATGGAGGGCTTCTACATCAACACCATTACCTCTCCGATGAAGCATGAGTAGTTTACCACGGACCTTCGGGTCCATAGTTATTAGCTAGATGGCTTCTTCTCTCTCTTTGGATCTCAATACCATGTTCTCCTCGATGTTCTTGGAGATCTATTCAATGTAATATTCTTTTGCGGTGTGTTTGCCGAGATCCGATGAACTGTGGATTTATGATCAGATTATCTATGAATATTATTTAGTTCTTCTCTGAATTCTTATATGCATGATTTGATATCTTTGCAAGTCTCTTCGAATTATCGGTTTAGTTTGGCATACTAGATTGATCTTTCTTGCAATGGGAGAAGTGCTTAGCTTTGGGTTCAATCTTGCGGTGTCCTTTCCCAGTGACAGTAGGGGCAGCAAGGCACGTATTGTATTGTTGCCATCGAGGATAAAAAGATGGGGTTTTCATCATATTGCTTGAGTTAAGTCCTCTACATCACGTCATCTTACTTAATGCGTTACTCCATTCTTTATGAACTTAATAGTCTAGATGCATGCTGGATAGCAGTCGATGTGTGGAGTAATAGTAGTAGGTGCAGAATCGTTTTGGTCTACTTGAGACGGACGTGATGCCTATTATCATGATCATTTCCTTTGATATCATCATAACTATGCGCTCTTCTATCAATTGCTCGGCGCTAATTCGTTCACCCACCGTAATATTTGCTATCTTGAGAGAATCCACTAGTGAAACCTATCGCCCCCGGGTCACTTTTCCATTATATTGAATCTCTTTTACATCTTATTAGTTTCCGATCTACTATTTGGCAATCTTTTTACTTTCCTATCTATAAACCAAAAATACCAAAAATATTTACTTCACCGTTTATCTATCTCAATTAGATCTCACTTTTGCAAGTGACCGTGAAGGGATTGACAACCCCTTTATCGCGTTGGGTGCAAGTTGTTGATTGTTTGTGCAGGTATTCGATGACTTTTGCGTTGGCTCCTATTGGATTGATACCTTGGTTCTCAAAACCGAGGGAAATAATTATGCTGCTTTGCTGCATCACCCTTTCCTCTTCAAGGGAAAACCAACACAAGCTCAAGAGGTAGCAGCAGGCTGTTGAAGGCTTCGTCCAATCCACTTTTTGCAGACTGAACCTTCCCCATAACTGCACCCATCAGGGTGCGGTGCTGCTCCACGACGGAAGCGGGTTGCAGAGCTTCCTCTAGAGCACGAGTAGCCTCCGGATTAACGGAGGCCACCGATGGAGCTGCTGCTCCTCCGCCCTCTCTTGAAGGGGGTTGTGCATCCCTTCCTGGAGCCGTGTGGGCCTCTGGAATGGTGTGCATCCTGGGCCCAGACTGATGGGGCTCCCCATTGTTCGTGGTCATGGGGTCGCCTCCCCCAGGTCTTCGGCGACCGAGGTGTCAACCTCAGTCGCCTTCTTGACGACTTCGTCCGCCCCTCCTCGGCCAGGAGAGGTCCTTCAGGACAGCACCTCGGTGTCCTCCATGGCAGTAGGCGAGGGGGCTCGCGATGGCGCGTCGCTCTCCTCCTGCTCAGGCGGCAGGGAGTTCCCCTCCGACGAGGGGGTGTTTGGAATCTCACGGGGAGGGCTAAAAAGCAAACAATAATATAACTTACATGACAGAGGCAGGTAAGCGAAAACTGAACAAGTAAGATTTCAGAAACTTATGATTCGGCCAGGGGCTTCACCCTAGGGGCTCTATTGGCGATGTGTTCGGACTCTGAGTCCAAACTGACTGAAAGGGTTATCTTCCCCCTCTTCGGCGCCACCCCTATGGGTCTTTGGAGTTCGTCCTCTTCTTCTTCCTCCCCTTGCGGGGGGAATCGCTTTCCATCTCCTCCACCTCCTCTTCTTCCTCGTCTCCCTCATGGGAGGAGACGATCTCGGTCTCTCCGGACACAGCGTCCGAAGGGCCTCTGCGGCGGGGGCCATCCTTGGCCTCCTTGCCCTTCTTCTCCGGCGCCTGGTAGGGTGCCGGGACGAGCATGTCCGTCAGCTGGGGAGTGATTGGGTCTTCTAGCAACAGAGCCGAACTGTCAACCCGCTCCACTTTTGTTGTCCATCCCTGTAGGGAAGTGAGCTGATAAGACTTCTATTGATGAAAGCATTGACCGATTACTCTTCGAGAAAGTTAATAATTACCTCTAAGGCCGGATTCTCGATATCGAGGCCGATGTCCTCGGTCTTCATGGGCCATCTCTTCTGGGCCATGAAGAGCAGCTTCCATATCTCTTCATGCATAGTGCCGAAGAAGCACTTCAAGGTCCTCGGCTCCTCCAGATTGAACTCCCACATGTGGGAGGCCCGGTGTTGGCAGGGGAGGACGCGGCGGAAGAGCATGATCTGGACCACATTGGGGAGGCCGATGTTTTTGCCCAACACGTTGGTGATGTGCTTCTGCATCATTTGCACCTCCATCGGGGACCCCCAATCGAGGCCCTTAGCAGTCCATGAAGTGAGCCTCGTGGGGGGGGGGGGGTCCGGATCTAAACTCCAGAATTGCCACCCATTTGGCGCGGCGGGGTTCGGTGATGTAGAACCACTCCTGCTGCCAGACCTTGACGGTCTCGATGAAAGCCCCTTTGGGCCATGTGGCATTGGGCAACTTTCTTACCATGGCCCCGCCGCAGTCCGCATGTTGTCCGTCGACCACCTTTGGCTTCACATTGAAGACTTTGAGCCATAGGCCGAAGTGTGGTGGGATGCGGAGCAGAGCCTCGCACACAACGATGAACGCTGTTATGTGGAGGAAAGAATTCGGGGCTAGATCATGGAAATATAGCCCGTAGAAGAACATAAGGCTACGGACGAAGGGGTGGAGGGGAAACCCCAGCCCTCTGAGAAAATGGGGGGAGGAAGACAACCCTTTCACTGGGCGCCGGAGTGGGGATGACTTGGTCCTTGTCGGGGAGCCTGTGCGCAATATTTGCGGCCAGGTACCCCGCGCTCTGGAGTTCCTTCACATCATTCTCCGTGATGAAGGAGGCCTCCCACTTGCCTTTGGAGCCTAACCCGGCCATGGCTAGAGAAGGTGGTGGCGGTGAGGAAGATGGGAGCTTTTTCGGGCGCTGGAGCTTGGAAGATTGGAAGGCAGAGGCTGGAAGAAGGCGTAGGGAAGAAAGGAGGAATCTTTTGCCCTCTTATAGGCGGTGAAAATGCCAACCCCCCCCCCCCACTTAGGCCTTAAAACTCGCCTATTCCCGATGAGAGCATGCGCTAGGAGCGGTTGGGTTACCCAAATCCCATTAATGAGAATCACGTAATAAGTGGGCATGATCTCTGTTTTGAAAAGATGGGCCAAGGGGGCTCGACCTCATAACACAAAACGGGGAGTGTGAAAACGATTCAAAACACTGAAGAGTCAAGTGTGACGCTTCGCCGGAAAAAGTTGTCAGTAAATACACTATTCCTATTTTTATATTTTGCCTTCGCGGCTAAGAGTTGTGTCAATTATACAGAACCAAATACAGTTCTTTTATAAGGAAAAGCTGATGTATAATATTCAAGGAGAGGAACCCGCCTCGCAATGCCGAAGACAATCCGCATGCCGAACACGTCATTATTGAAGACTGGTTTAGGGTCTACTGAGGGAGTCCTAACAAAGGGGTCATCGGGCGTCCGGTCTATTTGATATGGGTCGGACTGATGGGCCATGAAGATAAAGGAGGGAGACCACCTCCCGTGTCCGGATAGGACTCCTATATGCGTGAATGGCAATTTTAGGTATTCGGATATGTTATTTCCTTTCTCTGTAAACCGGCTTCGTACAACCCTAGGCCCCTCCGGTGTCTATATAAACTGGAGGGTTTAGGCCGGAGGCAAGTTCATAGTATTCATAGGCTAGACAAGTTAGGGTTTATCCATTACGATCTCAAGGTAGATCAACTCTTGTAACCCCTATATTCGTCGAATACAATCAAGCATGACGTAGGATTTTCCCTCCTTTAAGAGGGCCCAAACCTACTTAAACATTGTGTCCCTTTGTCCATTGTTACCATTGATCCTCAGACGCACAGCTTGGGCCCCCCTACCCGAGATCTGCCGGTTTTAACACTGACAATGGGTATCAAAGAAGGGGCTATATCTGTGGACTATACTGCAGAATTGCCAGAATAGAAGGGATGACCTAGCCTATCAAATACTAGCATCTTGCAACGTCTTGCAGCAACAGAGGAGAGTACACTAACATAACATATAGTAACAAGTATATAATAGCAACGCCTAGAGACCCCTCCTCGTCTACCCCGCGAGGAAGCGATCCCGGAGCCATCATAATAGTATAGTATCACAAGTATTTGGTTCAAGTTGTATAAGATTGGGATACAACTCCGATGATCCTGTTACAGTGGACACATCTATTCAAATAGATAACGTCCCTGTAGGGGTGCACCAACTTACCCAACACGCTCGATTAGCTTTGGTCGGACACACTTTTTCGGGTCATGCTTGGCCTCGGCTGATCGACATGCCGTAGTCCTACCTAGACTCCGCCAGAGAGCTCCCTGCCGGTCTACATCCTACGTGGTCAGGGGTCTTGGTCCCATCGCCCTTTGCACTCTGGGTCGTTTTGATAAGGGTGGATACCAGCGCCACCTCCTCCTATATGGCACGATCCGACTGTGCCACAATGCTGAACTGGACGTCTGATGGAGCTTTCGAAAGAAACATACGACACCAAGTGCTAACCCACATTGTGGTAAGTGCGAAAAGGACAGAGGCCTACTCAGATCACATATCCAAACCGTTAGTGTCTTGGGAGCTCATGGTGACTATCAGTGCACCTGCCGCCCCATCTCGAGGACTTACAGTAAGGGCCAGGCCCAGCCCTCTCTAGGGCGGTCTGCCTTCCAGGCCGTTCCTTGCAATTATCTCGCAGGTACCCTCCAGGTCAACCCGACTTTAGTAACTTCCGTTGGTACCCCTCGGGCCCGACCCGACTTCAACATGGTTCTAGCGTAAAGTCAAGGTAACCGTGTGTCCATAACATCAAAGGGGAAATCCAAGGAATCACCCTCGATACTTTCCCACTCAATGTAATCATCAAGGTGACCTTGGAGGAATCACCCTCGAAGGGTTCACACTTGAGGTGTTGCACAACAGAGTCGTTATTGGGAGTGGTGAAGGAGGAATCACCCTCCATGATACACGACTGAGGGAGTTCTGGACTAGGAGGTGTACGGATAGCCAAACTATCATCATCAGCCGGACTCCAAGACTATGAAGATACAAGATTGAAGACTTCGTCCCGTGTCCGGATGGGACTTTCCTTGGCGTGGAAGGCAAGCTTGGCGATACGGATATGTAGATCTCCTACCTTTGTAACTGACTTTGTGTAACCCTAGCCCTCTCTGATGTCTATATAAACCGGACGGATGTAGTCCATAGGACGAACAACAATCATACCATAGGCTAGCTTCTAGGGTTTAGCCTCTTTGATCTCGTGGTAGATCCACTCTTGTAACACACATCATCAATATTAATCAAGCAGGACGTAGGGTTTTACCTCCATCAAGAGGGCCCGAACCTGGGTAAAACATCGTGTCCCTTGTCTCCTGTTACCATCCGCCTAGACGCACAGTTCGGGACCCCTACCCGAGATCCGCCGTTTGACACCGACATTGGTGCTTTCATTGAGAGCTCCTCGTGTATGCGTCACCGATAGGCTCGATGGCTTCTTCGACCATCATCAATGACGCAGTCCAGGTGAGACTTTTCTCCCGAATAGATCTTCGTATTCGGCGGACCGACTTTCGGGCCGATTAAGCTGGCCATCTGGAGCAGATCGAAGCTACGACCCTGGCCGTCAGTCAGATTTGGAAGTTTGAACTTCACACCGACATCCGCGGGACTTGATCCTCGATGGAGTCGAGCCACAGCCGAGCGCATCACCGCCTTGTCACGGCGAGCATGATTTAGCTCGCAGCCGACAAGTACCACAGGTCAAGATTTCGAACCCGCTCCGATCTTCAATTCGAGCCGGCTCAGATCGGGACGGATGGCTAGACACCTCCTCGGGGCTGCAACCTCTCTGGCGATAGAGCCGAACACCGATCTTGTCCTCATAAAGCTCGCGACTCGAGGTGCGGACTCCTTGCCGGACTTGAACCTCCCGCGCCCCTCCGATCGAATCCGATTGGGCGCCGGTCATGGAGTTCACCGCAGCGGACATCTTTCAACTCTCACCTTTTGGCGACATCTTGAGTTTGCTAAAGTACCTCCCGTTATCAGGAGAGCCTTGGCCGGACTGCGGTCAGGACGGTTGGGATGCGGACGACGAAAGAAATTCAAAGCCCACCCACCACCCACTTGGTAGCCGCTGTCGACGATCTAACCGACATGCTAGACTACGACTCTGAAGACATCGACGGTATGGACGATGATGCCGGAGATTTAACAAGAACCAGCGCCACTGGCATCGGAAAGCCACCTCATCATATGACATATACATGGTGGATATCCCAAAGGATGGGAATGGCGAAGAACAGAGGAGGATGACCCTCCAAGAAACAGCCCAAGCGCCAAGGCGTCGGGCGCCGCTCTAAATCCCGCCATAGCAAGAATGAAGATTCCGCACCGGAGATAACAAAACACCGGACGGTGCGAAGACAATCCACTCCAAAGAAGATCCAGCGCAGGAGGATGGAGACGCCAGCCTCCCGAGAGAGCGGCGAAGAAGAGGTAGAGGATTATATGCCTCCTCCAAGACAAAGCAAGCCTCGATGACGATGAATTCATCGTGCCTCGAGGATCCTGTCCCAACAAGAGCGTTTTAGACGCAGGCTTATGGCCACGGTGAACAGCCTCAAGAAAAGCAGCAACAGCTTAGAGCTGATCAGATCTGCTAGCCGACGGATGGATCAAGTCCTCGCGACGAAGAGCATGAGCTCGAACGCCCTCCAAAGCTACCCTAAACGCAAGCTGCTCCCTAATTAGAGGACGAGGCTTACGAACCCGCATCACCAGGAGACAATACGGCTGACCACCACCCCGTGGTCGCGAAGAGAGGCCTCTAGGCCCTTCACTAGAACCGCACCCGGCATCGCTCAAAAGCACACGCCCACGAGGGAACGCCCGACCTGCGAGATATATTGAGGACAAGGCAAGACAATCAAGATCGATCTATGGATCGCGTGGGCGCCCCACGTGGCGACAACCATCGCGCCGGACACAGAAGTCCGCCGGGCGAACAAAACAGACAAAGCTCTTTTGAGCTCCGCCGTGATATCGCCCGATCTGAGGCGCCAAGACGCCCACTATGCTTCACGCAGACAAAGTAATGGATCATCAAATCCCGAAGGGTTTAAACCCGTCAATATTGAATCCTATGATGGCACAACAGACCCAGCGGTTTGGATCAAGACTATCTCCTTCACATCCACATGGCCCGCGGTGACGATCTTCACGCCATCAAATACCTCCCCTCAAGCTTAAAGGACCAGCCCGGCATTGGCTCAACAGCTTGCCGCCAGAGTCAATTGGGAGCTGGGAGGACACGAAGCCGCATTCCTCGATAACTTCCGGGGCACTTATGTGCGACCACCGACGCTGATGACCTAAGCCACATAATTCAGCAGCCAGACGAATCGGCTAGACAATTCTGGACACGGTTCTTAACCAAGAAAAACCAAATCGTCGACTGTCCAGATGCGGAGGCCCTCGCGGCCTTCAAGCATAACCTCTGCGACGAGTGGCTTGCCCGGCACCTAGGACAGGAAAAGCCGAAATCCATGGCAGCCCTCACATCACTCATGACCCGCTTCTGCGCGGGTGAGGATAGCTGGCTAGCATGCAGCAACAACCACAGCAAAAATTCTGGCAGTCCGGACTTCAAGGACCGAAATGGCAGGCCGCGTCGTAACAAAAACAAACGCCGCATTAACGGCGACAATATTGAGGATACGGCAATCAATGCCGGATTCAGAGGCTCTAAACCCGGTCAGCGGAAAAAGCCATTCAAAAGAACTACTCCGGGTCCGTCCAATTTGGACCGAATACTCGACCGCTTGTGCCAGATACACGGCACCCCCGAAAAGCCAGCTAACCACACCAACAGGGATTGTTGGGTATTCAAGCAGGCAGGCAAGTTAATTGCCGAAAGCAATGACAAGGGGCTGCATAGCGATGACGAGGACGAGACCCAACCACCGAACAATAGAGGACAGAAGGGTTTCCCCCCACAGGTGCGGACGGTGAACATGATATACGCAACGCACATACCCAAAAGGGAGCGGAAGCATGCACTCAGGGATGTCTATGCGATGGAGCCAGTTGCCCCGAAGTTCAATCCATGGTCCTCCTGCCCGATCACTTTTGACCGAAGGGACCACCCCACCAAAGATCGCCACGGTGGATTCGCCAGACTGGTCTTAGACCCAATCGTCGATGGATTTCACCTAACCAGAGTCCTGATGGACGGCGGCAGCAGCCTGAACCTGCTTTACCAGGATATAGTGCGCAAAATGGGCATAGACCCCTCAAGGATTAAACCTACCAAAACAACCTTTAAAAGCGTCATACCAGGTGTAGAAGCCAATTGTACAGGCTCAATTACACTGGAAGTGGTCTTCGGATCCCCGGATAACTTCCGAAGCGAGGAGTTAATCTTCGACATAGTCCCGTTCCGCAGCGGCTACCATGCCTTGCTCGGACGTACCGCGTTTGCAAATTTCAACGCGGTGCCGCACTACGCATACCTCAAGCTCAAGATGCCAGGCCCTCGAGGAGTCATCACGGTCAACGGAAACACTGAACGTTCTCTCCGCACGGAGGAACATACAGCGGCTCTCGCGGCAGAAGTGCAATGCAGCCTCTTAAGGCAATTCTCGAGTCCGGCCATTAAGCGGCCGGACACAGCTAAGCACGCCCGGAGTAACTTACAACAAGACCACATGGCACGTTCCGAGCACGCGTAGCAGTGCGGCCCCAACCCCAGCTCCCGCGAAACGTCAAAGCAGGTCCTTCGCGTACACCATTACGCTCTAAAGATACTATGGGCATGGGGAGAGGGCACGACCACGATAAACCCAGATCATGGCTCAACCACACCAGGGCTCTCAAGTGTGTCGTTCCTTTTCTTTTCTTTTACCTTTTACTTTTTACCCACAGGACTCCGTTTGTCGAGGCCCCGTCCGGCAAAGAGACCTGCCAACTCACGATGCAACAGCCAGGGAAGGATAAAGGCTACAACGAATATCTGGTGGTCTCCATTACGAGCATTTTCATACACCAATCTGCAGCCCACCCCTGGAGGGGGACATGCTTAACAGTCCCATACCTTGCTTATCGCACTATTTGTATCGTTCTGCATTCGTAGCATCACTTATTGAATAAAACAATGCAGCACCTTTTTGCTTATAATTGCATTTATTTTTCATACATATGTTCATTCACGGCATGTTCCATCCGTACACTTTGGTACGGCTAATATACACCATGGGCTTATGTTTCCCGCATTATGGTATGATGAGTCCGAACACTTTCACAAGTGCGGCACCCCGAACTTATAGCACTATATGCATCGGCTCCGAATCATGTCTTGGGTCAATAGTTGGGTTTGCCCGGCTCCCATGTTTTGGTACCTTACGCCTTTATATCGGCTAAGGTAGCACTGGAGAACCATCGCGATTCCGCCCCGGTTGAGCTGGGTTAACGCCTAAGTGGAGAAAGCTAAAACTGACCGTCATGATGAGGCGAGAGCCGGTCGCTGTTCGAGAGGTTTTTTGCGAGTCCTTAAAGACTTACGCCGCTTAGAGCAAGGAGCCGGATACTATCCGGCCAAGGCGTGATAGCGCCCAAATTGACCTTCCGAAGACTAGGGGCTTCGCTGAAATTTAAAATTATATAATTCTATGGCTAAGTGAGAGTGTTCAAGCATTATAAGTCCGGTTGCCTTGTTCGCTGTGTTGAGCGCCTCCCTAGATGGACCCAAAAATGGGAACAAGAGCGCTCAAGTTTATCCCGAACACCCCAGCACTCGTGGCATGGGGGCTGAAGCCGACGACTTGCCATCTCTTAGATTTGATAAACAGCCGCACAGAAGGTAATATTTTAAATTAACAAGCGTTGCTTAGCGCATATGAACTAAGTTTTCAGCGCACAGGATAAAAAAATGCGAGTCTACTCAAATATTACATCTTTGGAGCACTCACCCGCAATAGTGCGGGCGCCCTTCAGCACACTCTTATAATACATCTCAGGCGTGCAATGCTCCTTGCCCTCTGGTGGTGGATCCGTGACGAGCTTCTGGGCATCCATCTTGCCCAAGTGCACCTTTGTGCGGGCAAGGGCCCGACGGGCACCCTCAATACAAGCGGAATGCTTGATGACTTCTACCCACGGGCACGCATCCATCGGCCGCCGCTGCAGGCCAAGTAGCTCCTGGCATGGCCTCCTTAGGCCACACCAACTATAAGGCCCTTCATGGCCTGTTCGGCCGCCTTGTGGAGCTCGACCAGCTGCTTCAGCTGGTCGCTAAGGGGCACCGGATGTCCGGCCTCATCATACTGAGACCAGAAGACCTTCTCCGTCAAGCTCCCCTCCTCGGCCTGGTAGAATGCGGTAGCATCGGACACGCTGCGAGGAAGATCTACGAACGCTCCTGGAGAGCTCCGAATCCGTGTAAGCAACAGGCAATTAACACTCACGTGCTTACTTTGCATGAAAAATGCCTTACCCGCTGCTATTTTCTTCACCGCCTCAACCTCCTGGAGGGCCTTGTAGGCTTCGCCTTAGCGGCTTTGGCACTCTCAAGAGCCGTTGCAAGCTCGTGACTCTCGAGTCTTGAGTCACGCTCCAGGCTCTCATGTTTTTTCACGAGAACTTGGAGCTCTTGTTGTACCTCCGCCACCTGCGCCTCCTGCTTCTCTCGCTCGGTGCGCTCATGCGCCATGCGTTCGTTCGCGCCACCACCGCCCTCTTAGGGTCGCCACTCGTTAGTGGCCCCTACAATACCCACGTTATCCTTATCATTTTTGTTGCAACCAAATCCTTTTCTGTAAGGTACAATTTTCATAAGGTATTACTCACCTTCTTTTTCCTCGAGCTGCTTCTTGGCATGGCCGAGCTCGTTCTCGGACCGCTCGAGGTTTTCTTTCAAAGTATTGACCTCCGCGGTCATTGCGGCGGAGGTCAGCAGCACAGCCTGCAATCCCATATTGACATATTTTTTGTGACTCCTGCGTTTATCTTTCTAAAGATCCTCGGTCCACCTTTCTTTCCGAACACCGAACCGAGCATCAGGGCCTACTGTCTATGCGGTACCATTTTACATAAATTGAAATTCTTACCTCAAAGCCTGTTAGAAGGCTGCTGCAGGCTTCGGTCAGCCCGCTCTTGGCGAGCTGAACCTTCTGAATCACCGCACTCATAACAGTGCGGTGTTCCTCTTTGATGGAGGCGCCGTTGAGCGCCTCCAGCAAATTATCCGGCACCTCCGGTTGGACGGAGGCAGCCGGCGTCGCGGTCTTGCCCTTCTTACGAAGGGGTCGCCCGCCGGACTCCGGAGCCACTGTGGCCTCCGGGGCTGAGTCCGGTGCAAAGTCCGGGAGGGTGTCCTGTGACACCTCCGGGGCCTCCTCCTCCTGGTGGGTCCCTTCCTGGGATCCCACCTCGGCGTCGTCCGCGGCACGGGGGGTGGAGGCAGTCGGAAGGGAATCCATATCCGACGCACCCAAGGACCCGCTCGACGAAACGGGAAGATCATCCTTGGGCGGACTGCAGGGTTGTATGCGGCATTAGAAAGACATTATGTGGCGAAAAGAAAAACCTTGAAGTTATTCGGGAGTCCGAATACTTACGATCTCGCCAGGGGCTTGGCCCTTGGAGGCCAGTCCTCGTCGTCATCACTGGCGTTGGCGGAGCAGTCCGGGGGAAGAGTTTTTCCCTTCTTGGACCCTTCGGCCTCCCTTGTTGGGGAGGCCTTCCTTTTCTTCCCTCCCCCCGCTGGGGGAGAGGCTTTCTTCTTCTCCTCCTCGCCTTGGTGGGAGGAGTCGGCCTCGGATTCATCATCCGATAGCACCTGAAAACGGGAACTCTTCCGAGTCCCCGTGGCCGTCTTCTTGGCCTTCTTCTCCGGCACCACGTGGGGTGCCGGAGCCAGCAGCCCCGTTAGGCGGTCGTCCGATGGGTCCTCTGGCAATGGGGCCGGACAGATAGTCCGTTTGGCCTTTGCCAGCCATTCCTGTCAAAGGTAAAGGGAGTTTAGATCCCGCATAGAGCCAAACTATGGAAAACAAGTGGTGAAATCACTTACCTCGTCAGCTGGACGCTGCGAGCGGAATCCGCGATCTTCGGTAGCGGATGCGGGAGCTTCGGCGCCCTTGAACAGCACCTTCCAGACATCTTCGTACGTAGTGTCGAAGAGCCTGCCGAGGTGCGGTGCTGCGCGGATCAAACTCCCACATGTTGAAGCCCGTCGGCGCGCGGGAGAATCCGGCGGATGAGCATGACCTGACTACGTTGACAAGCTTGAGCTTCTTGTCCACCAGCTTCGGATACAGGCTTGAGTCGGTCAGCTCCTCGAATCCCCAAATCTGGCCACTCTCTTCCGGGAGGTGAGCCGTGTAGGGATGCCAGATCTGAATTCGGGGGCCGCTGCCCAATCAAGGTCACGCGGCTCGGTGATGTAGAACCACCCCGATTGCCACCCCTTGATGGTTTCCATGAAAGTGCCCTCTAGCCACGTAACGTGGGACATCCTGCCCACCATGGCGCCTCGCACTCCGCTTGCCTGCCCTTCACAACCTTCGGCTTGACACTAAAGGTCTTGAGCCACAAGCCGAAGTGGGGCTGGATGCAGAGGAAGGCCTCGCACACGACGATAAACGCCGAGATGTTGAGGATCAAATTCGGGGCCAGATCATGGAAATCTAGGCCGTAGTAGAACATGAGCCCCCGGACAAAGGGATGAAGCGGGAAGCCCAGTCCGCGGAGGAAATGGGGAAGAAATACTACCCTCTCATGGGGCCTGGGGTTGGGGACGAGCTCTCCCTCGTCGGGGAGCCGATGCGCGATGTTGCTGGACAAATATTCGGCGTTGCGCAGCTTCTGGATCTGCCCCTCCGTGACGGAGGAGGCCATCCACTTGCCTCCCGCTCCGGACATAGTTGGAGAAGGTTGAGGTGAGAAGTGCGGACTTGGGCGCTGGAGCTCGAGTTTGCGGAGATGGATAAGCCAAGGAGGAAGAAGGGCAGGTAAAAGGGTTGGATCTTTATCCTCTTATATGGGCGGACAAAAACATGTGTCCCCACCGGCATGGTAAAACTCGCTTATCTCCCAAGCGTCACAATCAACGGCGCGGTTGGGTTACCCACGTCCGTATTGATGGGAATCCCGGAATAAGGGGAATACGACCTCTGCTTTTACAAGACGTGCCAAGGAAACCGCTTCGCTAAACGCGCCGAGGTGGAACAATAAAAACAGTTTGAGTAAAAGCTTGGTAGTGGTGCGACGTCACGCCACAGAATACGTCAGCAGATTGATATTGTGTAATATTATTCTCTCTACGGTGGTATGTGGAATTTATTTTTGCAAAGCCGGACACTATCCTGGTGTTCACAATCTCCTATAAATTGTTCGGAGGAAGAACCCGCCTTGCAATGCCGAAGACAACATGCGCCGGACTCGTCATCATTGAAGCTGGGTTCAGGGAGCTCTTGAGGAGTTCCGGACTAGGGGTGTCCGGATAGCGAACTATCATCATCGGCGGACTCAAGACTATGAAGATACAAGATTGAAGATTTCGTCCCGTGTCTGGATGGGACTTTCCTTGGCGTGGAAGGCAAGCTTGGCGATACGGATATGTAGATCTCCTACCTTTGTAACCGACTTTGTGTAACCCTAGCCCTCTCCGGTGTCTATATAAACTGGACGGTTGTAGTCCATAGGATGAACAACAATCATACCATAGGCTAGCTTCTAGGGTTTAGCCTCTTTGATCTCGTGGTAGATCCACTCTTGTAACACACATCATCAATATTAATCAAGCAGGATGTAGGGTTTTACCTCCATCAAGAGGGCCCGAACCTGGGTAAAACATCGTGTCCCTTGTCTCCTGTTACCATCCGCCTAGACGCACAGTTCGGGACCCCCTACCCGAGATCCGCCGGTTTTGACACCGACAACGACCGATTACACTATAGAGATATCATCTATAGGAGATATGCCCTAGAGGCAATAATAATTGTTATTATTTATCTACATGTTTATAATTAAGTTTATATTCCATGCTATAACTGCTATGGTTCTCGAGTATACAATAACCACGAGGCTCGGAGTGAAACTCATATGCACGTGTGGAATAATAAACGGTAAAATGTATTCCTAGTCAAGCCTCTAGGACTAGCTCAAGTGTTGCGTGATGATTACGTTTTCCTAATCATGGGCATGTCTATGCCAGCAATTTTGAAGACAGAATGTTAGAAGAACACTTGTGGTGAATTGACCCGATTGATGTTATGCTATGAGATATGTTCTCCATGAGTTAATGGTAAATAACACAGAGAAATTTAATGTTTGCATAATTCCTTAGGCCATGAGAGTATCGAGTTCCTTCATGCTTGCTTCATGAACTTTGGGGTTTGTTAACGTCATCCGTAAAAGGGTGGTTATTACGGCGGCTTACCGGTTCATGGAAAAGTATGACAAGGAACTAGATAGCTCAAGATTGGGATTTGCTCCTCTAACGACGGAGAAATATTCTTTGGGCCCTCTTGGTGTTATGGTATCCATCATCATCTGGCCAGACACAATGTGATTTGATCACAAGGATGCCGGAACATAGGAACGAGAAAAGAGAACAAAACCAGTAACAAGGAAACTGGCATAGCGGACAAAGTTGTTGATCCACGGGGATGCCGATAAATCTCACCTCGGGTGTTTGTAACATATCACGAAGCAACGGGAATAGCACACAAAAACTACAGATTCACTCGAATATTCATTCGTGTGTTTATAGGGATCAATATGGATGTCCATGGTGCCGCTATTGATCATTTATCGAAAAGAGTTCCTGTCATGTCTATACTCCACTGAACCTATAGGGTAACACACTTAAGGGTCATCTATCTGCTAAGTAATAGACAGGGAGTCTGGGAGATTGTTTCTGGAAGAGATGACACAAAAGTTTCACAGAGTAAAACCGAAAACGTTTTGGAGACTAACTACATACCGAAAATGTTTCGGAATGATTCAAGGTTTTTTAGTGGGTGCCGGAAATATTCTTGACCATCCGGAATTTTTCTGGATATTTCGGACACTGAAAATATTTCATGAAAAGTTGTCATGAATAGTACAGTGAATAATGTAACACTATTTGGGTACAACCCCCTTTTGGTGTCTTTTTGGAAAGCCACCTTTTGGGGCTTTGCCCCTAAAGTTGTGGAGCATAATTTGGGGAGGTGGGGCCCCTTTGTGGCAGCCCAAAACGTCCTTGGTATGGGGGCCCACCCAAGGGGCTTCCTCCCACCACTACAAAAAAATACACTTCCGTGATGATACGTGTTTGTCACAGTAGGTCGCATTTTTTGTCATGCATGTACATCCATGACAAATTTATGATGTAATCAAGATAGTCATACCGCTGCTTGTCGTAGAAGTGTTCCATGACATTACCAAAATTATCATCACGAAGTGTCCACTTCCATGACGATAAATCGCGTCGTCGTAAGTGCTTTCGTCAAGGGTGACCGACACGCGGCATCCACCGTAACGGAACGCCGTTAAGCTATCGGGTCGGATTTTGGATCCGATAACCCGTTAACAGCTCCGACCAATTGGAAATTTCCACGTGTAAAATTCTGATTGGCCGTCAGTGGGCCAGATGTCGCCCGTCCATTGGAGGAGAGATGCCTATGGTACGTCGACACGTGGCTGGGCCCAACAGAGGCACATATAGGTTAAAAAGGCCGGCCTAGACAAAGGCCCGTAGAACTTAATCAGGTACTAGTGGGCCAGCCCAATAACGACCTGCTTAATAAAGGCCCATTTATAGCCCGAAACCAGATCTGGCCCGTTAATTGTTCGCCCAATATTTGGGCCCATTTACGGCCCGAAGCCAGATCTGGCCCGTTAATTGTTCGCCGAATATTCGGGCCCAACTACAGCCCAGTGACTTTTGGCCTGTTAGAGGCCTGATGTAGACATGGGCCCATTTCAGCCCGGTGTGACTTTCGGCCTGGGAATGGCCCGTGCTGCCCATGGGCCATATATGGTCCGACGGGACATCGGGCCCACTAACGGCCCGTGCTAAAGGTGGCAACAGTTAAGCCCAACGTGACTTTGGGCCTGTTAAAGGCCTGTCGCGTAATTCGGCCCGTTGATGCCTGTACTAAGCTTTCGGCCTCTTAAAGGCCCATGATATCAGTGGGCCAACTAAGGCCCGAGATATGTTTCGGCCTGGTAATGGCCCATGAGCTAACTGGGCCCATAACGGCCCGGTCTACATTTCGGCCTGCTGAAGGCCCGTCGATAACTAGTGAAAATTGAGGCCCAACATGCATTTTGGCCTGCTAAAGGCCCGTGGTTTCATCTAGGCCGTAACAGTCCAGTGCAATATTCAGCCTATTAATGGCCCAACGCTACTTGGGCCAAACTAAGCGCTGGGTCGACAAAAGGCCCAACTAAAATATAGGCCGGTGTAAGTTTGGGCCTGCCGCAATGTGTGAAGGCCCCAATCATTCAGGCCCAAGAAAGACGCAGGTAGGCCCAATTGTGGCCCGCTGAAAACCTGGCCCGTTATCGAATGTTTCGGCCCGGTCGACTACATCTGATTTTTTTTTTTCATATAGCAAATGATGGCAGTAAAGAAATTACGGCATAGTAACTAAGAATAAACCTACACTATACAATAAAGGATTTAAGGTATATTACATCCACTGGGCATCGAAGTTCGCCACCAGTGATCATAAAGCGCAACGAAGAAGCAGATTACAAAAATCGGGCACCATTGCAACAGAAACAAAATAATCTTGAACCGAGACCACTTCCAAGACAGTTCAAGAAAGGTTAGCCTTGCAGGGAACTATGCATGAGCTCACGAAAGCAAGGCTGTGAGACCGCCTAGCATGTCGGTCATAGCTTCCGGTGTAGCTGTTTAGCGATGAGGTTCTCATTGGTGTTCTCCGCAATCTTTCTTAGAGATAGGACTTCAAGTCGAAGTTGAGTTGCGAAATGCCTTTCGCTAGAACTTGGGACCAAGAAGTCGAACTAATTCGATAACGAATTCGTGAGCTTGTCTTTGTTAGTCTCAAGTAACTTGAACATTGCATCAAGACAAGACTTTGGGGTTGTCTCGCTATCTTCAAGATGTTTTGCCTTCTTTGCTGCAATATATGTTGGGTTTGTCTCACAGCCTTCAAGAGACTTGTGCATGCCATCGGGCATATCACCTGAAACAAAGCGAGAGAGATGACAGGTTTTGCACGTGTATAAACAAAGATGATAACTGTTACATCAATTCTATCCAATTTCAAATTAGAAAATAAAGAGTAAGTTCAAAATATCAATAGCATAATTTGGCATTGTTCATAATGCGGGAGCTTCACCACACTCTTTGGATTACCATGTCAACATAACAAGCATAGATGAAGGGCAAAGAAAATCATTGTATCTATTTTGGATAATGTGCATGGCATGTTGTTCATATCATCACCACATCAAGAAGATAAAATAGGAGATGACAAGGTGCAAACGTGGGCTGCTTCACCACACATCGGATTATAGATCCACAAAACCAAGCATACATATAGGGAGTATTAAGTAATGTGCATGGTATGAATAAGAAATTTGGTTTTACAAGTAAAACTTAGAACTTATGGTTCTTACGAACATGCATTTTGGTAGAAACAACAAACTAAACAGCGATAGAAACGATAGGGAGTATGAGAAAATTAAACAGCAGTTGAGGATAAAGGCTTTAGAAGGATTGACTTACATTAACAGTTAACACCGGCTTTATAATGCCCTTCTCCATGTCAAGGGAAGGATAACTCAAGAATTTCAGCACAGAATCTTCTTCATAAGCATTGTCTGTACTCTACATTTTGTAGAGAGTAATTATAGATATGATAATATTGGAAGGGATAGAGGATAATGAAGATAAGATGCAGATTGATGCTACATAATCAACTACCAATCCCTGGAAGTACAAGCGTTACAGGACAAAATGTACTCACAAGAGCAATGGGCTACCCTTCTGCACTGGCATTGTCTGTGTATTCTACTTGTTGGTAAGATTAAATATAGATATGATCTTTTTTAGTAAATGGTGGGCGAGGGAGATTAGATGCAGAATGCTACAAAATGAACCAATCCCTCTTCCCATAATACAAGAGTGTTTTGAACACTGATGTACTGTACAAAACATTCTTATATTATGGAACGGAGGGAGTAGGTGTTAATGTAAGTACAATGATAGACCACGTTCAGTCCTTACAAGAGGACTGCAGAGCTAAACCTCTTCAAAAGCATTGGGTTGATTCTAAATTTGTGTAAGAGTCCATACGGATCTTATAATGTCCACCAAATGGGCGATTACGAGGCTAACATGTGCAGTGATGCTACATAATCAAACAGCTATGAAAGTAAGTATGGTCATACAGGGCAAGAGGTACTCACGAGAGCAATGCAGTGTGCAGTATAGTTGCGAGATTCTGTGGTCCCTTGAGAACGAATGTTCTTCCGCTAACAGCCAGACAAGTGAGACATTAAGGCAAATGCATAAATGTAGTTCAAATTGTGATGTGATATCATAGACGGTACCTTACGCTGCAGCCGAGACCAATGTGTAACAAGATTATTCCAGTCACCGCCGGATAAATGTAGAACCGAGACTTTACAGAAATTTCGTTCAGAGGCTTGCCATCGGTGCGCTTGCCTCGGTAGGAACGATACTTCATCAACGAGTGCTTGAAAAGCGCAACCAACTCTTCCTCGTCATCACAATCCAGTTTGCTCCTCACCTATTTAAAAGAATGAAATCTTGTGTCTTCGTCACAGAAACATATGCAGAATGACCATGAATAACATTAGTACATTACTTACGTGTAAGTTGCGGAGGAAGATCGAAATTGTTCGTGTTCATGGTATAATCTTTCCATGAAGGAAAGATGCGCACAAAGTTCCTGACAACAACATAAGCTTCGTCTTCTAAACTGGGAAGAAATGGAACATGGGTCCTATTTGCTGCAATTGGGGCTCTCTCTGGTTCGAAAAGGGATTTGGCAACTGGATTTGGTGTACTCTTTGCTGGAATGGGGTTTTATGTCATACAATGGTGCTATGTCAACTGGCATAATCATACTGTTTGCTGCGCTTGGGGTCTGCTGAGTTGGGGCATCGAAATGACCAAAGGTAGTAGGGCTAGAGTCTGCTAGAGTTGGGGTATTTTGTGGGTTAGGTGATATTGCAACTACACCTAATGGGCTATTTGATTTATCAGTGCCACTACCTTTTCCAAATACTTTGCTTGTGCTCCTCCACGATCAGCAATCGCCCTCTTCCTTTTGAACGTCGATACACAAGAACAACATTTGAATGGATAAATATGGTATGATGACAGATGGAATATGTAATAAAATGGATAGGCAGGGCGATTCACATACACGATGTGTAAACTAAGCTAATGGCAGTTCAACAAAGTAGAAGCAATGCAAAGCATCGGTTGCAAGATATGTGCGAGCAATGTAACCTTGGAAAGTTAGAGCAAGTACCTTGATGGGTGAATAAGATAGGGCATCTTCCTCGACTCCTCCACTAGGGAGCTACATTGACTTAGGTCTCCCTCTAGCTCAGAATCACTGTTAGGATCATATTCTGAGCATGAATTTGTAGGTGGAGAGCGTTTGCATTGCATTGCATCTAGACTTGATTTCAGTCCCTTAATGCCAAGTTTGACAGCCATGGCATTGTTCTGCTTTATTCTTTTCATGTGCGCAAGCTCATAATCATTATGATGCTGTTCATAATCTGAGATTCATGAAAACATAAAAAGTAGTCAGATTATCTATGGAATGCATTGCAGATTCAACTCGGAGAGTGTCTCCCTATAAACCCCTGCATATGCAAAGTTCACCTCCCCAACCGTGCTGACCAGACCACACACAGAAATACAAACCC
Organism: Aegilops longissima; assembly: GCA_021605205.1. NCBI lineage: Eukaryota > Viridiplantae > Streptophyta > Magnoliopsida > Poales > Poaceae > Aegilops > Aegilops longissima. Next base: position 663,177,361 of record CM038677.1, on the reverse strand, counting down.
CTTATGTCTCTATAACAGTGCATACACATTTCAAAACTGAAGTAGGAACATTAGAATCATATGAAATTCAGATTTGAACAAATAAACTAAGCAATTATGAGTGGTGTAATGTTTAGCTTCAAGGGTGGAGTGTTGGTAGTGCGACACAAAGCAAGTAGGCAGATTGTATTCCATGTAAAAGATCGAAACCTATGTAAAAGCTGGAAATGACACTTTCTTTCTATACAATGTAGTGTTCGTTACCCACACATGATGGAAGAGATCACATAGAGAAATACTATTCACTCAGGTCTACGGTTCCAAAGATTTAGAAACAGGTGGTCCACCCTAAAATAATATTGACAACAAATATGACAAGGCAAGCATAGATTTAGTGAATCAATCATTTACTTGTGAGCTTATTAGGACAAGTATGCAAAATTGTAACTGCAGTAAGAGACCGTCCAAAATCTGAATGAAGAAGTTTGTCTAGCACTTATTGTTTGCAACTAATCGACGTGAATAATTGGATATTATATCGAATGAGTAAGAAAGACAAGTAAAATTGTCAACAAACCTGGCTTGCAGTAGTAATCTGGGTCAATGTCACTACGACCAACAATCCAAAATGACTAGTTTCGCCCGAGGGCCGAATTTTGAAAACCCCGTGAACTTTAGAGGTACTAAAGATTACCAAATACATCTGAACCATTAAGTGTAGGTAGCACTGAGCACACAACAAACCCTAATGATAGTCCTGCCTAATGAGTAATGAATCAATTAGAAAATGGGTGATGAGGAGTGGCTGCTGAGTGTTGAGGACGTATCTCAGCATAAATCGGGTTGGCTTGGTGGGTGCTGCACGCCTGAGCCATGAACGGACTGGGAAGGTAGGCACGGCGGTGCGCCCGAGCAGCGGAGACGCTGTTGGGCGAGCGGCTCCTGGCCTCCTGTTAGTCCGGCGTCTCCTCCTAGAGTCATGCCGTCTGGGGACGGCAAGTCGCCGGCGAGGCAGGCGGCTGGGGGCGAGTAGAGATCGGAAGCGCGCAGCAGAACAGAGGGGAATCGGGGCCTGGGATGACCCAAAATCCCAGGATGGGCCGGCCCACCATGGGCACCCTGTAGAGATACACACCCGAGCGGCGAACATGCATTTTCGAAACTAATTTAGGAACATTTAGCTGACCAATTAAACAACTCTGTTTTAATAATATCATATTCGTATTTGAACATCTAAGCTTGTTTAGCTTGATGCGTGGAGCAGTGTTATTATGACACGAAGCACGATTCGATCAGATAGTGATCATAAAAGGGGAAACTCTAAGCATATTTTTTAGCAAAAGAGGGTTTCCCTCCGATTTTATTAAAGAAACCACCATGGAACCAACATGATCAATTAAACCCTAAGCATGATCAATTAAACCAGATATGGCTGTGCCATGGCAGATTTGAAGCTGCAAACCGAGAAATGATATTTAGCATCCATTGTTTGCTTCAAACTAAGAACTAAATTCTAAGAGCCAAAAGAAAGTAGAGTAACCAAGTTAAGATCTATTTTCTGTTGAGATCAAAAGTTGAGGAGATATGAAGTACCACCTCTCTTGCGGCGCCGTTTAGGCATCGGGGGTGCGATGGCTGTCGATGGCGTTGAAGCAGATCTGCGATGGTAGACGGGTGCATCGGGGGATAAGTCCCATTGCGGTGGAATAGAAGGTCGTGTGAGCGGCCCCGACAAAGAGGACGACGGCACCAATGAAGCGAGAGGACGCGATGCAAGGCTATTGGTCCGTCTCCGTGGATGAGAAACGTCCATCTCTAGTAGTGGACGACGCGGTCTTGGTAGGCGCTCCGGCATGGTGGAGGACGGTGGCGGTGGATGTGGTGGAGGACGGCGGCGATGGATGGGGTGGCGGACGGAGGCTGGTGTGGGGATGGGGTGTTCTAGCGCGGACGGTGTATGAATGGGAAAATGGAGGGAGAGGTACGGGAACCATGTTTTGGGACGCGCTGTCTGAAATATGGGAAAGTTACTGAACTTAGCCCCGCTTAAAATTTGGACGCCTCGTCGGTTGGGGATAGGACGGTAATCTCGATCTCGCCAATATTTGCCCAGAGCGATTTCGGGCGAGGAGAGGTGGTTGGCGCCATGGTTGGCGCCCACGGTGTATGAACGGGCTGACATGTAGGGCGGTTGTGTCACGTCTGAGTGAAGTTACAAACCTGCCCCTATTGAAAATATTTGCCTACATCGATTTCGGCCGAGTCGAGTTTGTTTTGCCGCCCACCGTGTATGAATGGGGAATGGAGGGAGAAACAGAGGTCTTTTGGACGAGCTTGAATCAAATGTGTTTTGCCGCCCATGTTTGACACCCATCGTATCAGAATGGGCTCAGAGGCGGTCGTGTCACGTCCAATTGAAGTTACTAACCTACCCCTATTTAGAGGAGTGGAAATTGGGTTGATGGATTGTCCGTGTAATGGGTAGACAGTAATTTCCATCTCCCAAACACTTGGCTTCGGGCAGCCGACGTGGGAGTGGACATTTTGCAACTTCTTTCAATTTTGGGACAATAAGCATCCACGCTACCACAGGCAACTAAATTCAATCCATTTTGTATTCCTATATGAATCTTTATAAATCATTCTATGTGTTTTTATATATCTTCAAAAGGACGACAAAGATGTATTCCATCATCATATATGAATATGGTTTACAAATGCCGATACTCAAATTCAGAAACTAGTATCCAGTTTAAGGTGAATTGAATATTTGGAACACTTCATGTCCAACTCAAATGTCACACGCAGCATAATGTGTACTCCCATTTAGATATGTACACAAGCGATGTATCAAGATTCAAATACCGAGTCAATCAACCAAGAATGTACAAAACTAATGGATATATAAACACTTATAGAGTATATGGATCAATAATATCAACTAACATACATAAGCCGTGATTTATGTACTTTTTTTGGCTACAACAACATCTTTTTTAGCCAAAGATCTTGGCCCTTTCCGATCGTGCCACTTATGGTCCATCTATACTACTACTATTGCTGAATGCACATTCAGCCCGATTGGCATATTTGTAGGTCCTGCACAGCAATCCAAATGAAATGTCTTCGAGTCTTATCAATTAATACAGACTTGTGCTCAAATAAAATTAAAAACAAAAAACAAAAAAATATTACATGATCTCTAAAACAAATGGTTTGATTGATTACATGAACAGACAACACAAAGGTTATTCAACTATGGAAAGAACATTTCACCTATGATTTACCAAGTAGGAATTTAATTTCCTTTTTCCTTGAGGACCTTAACAATCTGGTCAGTCTCAGCTTGCTTCGCTTTGAAATCCACCAAATATTTAATGGTTGTCTTGAGTACTGCTTGTGATTGTGCTGTTTGCTTCCTCAACATGTCAACTTCATCTCTAAGTGCGTAAGCGAATCTCTTTCTACCACTAGTTTAGCCTCTAGAGCATCAGCAGTTGGCAATTCATAATGCACGATTGGGCGGTGCCCTGCTTGTGGGATGATGCAACGTCCATGGGGACCTCGCTTTTTGATCTTGGGCTAACCTGTTTTGCCATTAAAGTTCGATTGATTCAGAAAAGTTGAAGTTAGCAAAACATCTCAACTGGGAGTTATAACAGCAAACCAGTTAAACAAACAAGGAATTAAAGAGTTTCAATTGATGTTGAAAAGTACTCCTCCGTCCCATATGTAAGACATTTTTAACACTATGCTAGTGTCAAAAACGTCCTATATTATGGGACGAGGGAGAAGTTATTAACATCATTGTAACCCGATGTTGCAGCAAAGAAAGCAGTTAAAAAACAAGTAGATATTTAAGTTAAGGAAAATAGGTAATTCTTAACAGTAAGTATCAAACACATAGATAGGCGCAGTCTACAATATGATTAACAGGCTGTGCCATTATGTAATCAGTAGCAAACTAAATTAAGCCAAGCAACGAATTGAACAATTTTGCAATAAGTGGCTAACTAAAATTCGAGAAGCGTGTAACGAACTTACGCTAGTTCTTTGTACAGCACACCGCAACTTCTTTTTCTCTTACAAGGTTGTACAAAGGAGTCCATGGCATCAATTGCTTGGATACGCAGTCCCAATACTTCTTTCTTCCCACACCGCATGGGTAAGTCGAATGGTTAATCTGGTAAGATGGTGCGCCCTTGATATGTTATATGAGGACGTGTAGTCGACTAGTTGTAGCCAAACACATCACACTTGCTTTTACTTGTATATTTCATGCGATTACTTTTGGCATATCGAGATCTAAGCAATCTACAATAGGATGAAAAGACCGGCATCCTTCACATTATTGGCGAACTCAGTTCATAGAAACAAGCAATTCAACCATTCTGTGGGTAAATCAAAAGCGCCATCGAATATTTTTCACTATCCAATCATACACGCAAAAAAGGCGACGCCACCATAGGGGCTGGTATGGTGGCCGCCTCGTGGCTGGAAAGTGTGCACCTAGTTTGAGTCGTCCAGGTTGGCCCACGCTAGTTTTGTTCGTCCCAACGCACGAAAGCAGCAATGTAAAAATGAAGAAAATGTTTCAATTTGATGGGCCAATAACATAAGTGCAAGGCAGGCCCTATAGCAGGCTCGCAGCCCAAACGAGCGCCTCCCATATCGATCGACAGCAGGAAAAATCCCAATTCATTCGCTCCAGCCTCCACTCTGGTTCGCTCCTAACCTAGCCGCCTCTGGACAGACCGACACATCACTTCCTCGCGCCCTCGTTGGAGGGCGGTCGCCGGCTTCAAGCGAACGGAAGGACAAGAAGATGAAGATCCAACCCTGGGTGTAGCTCATGGGAGGCAGCGGCGGCAAGACGGCATGGCATCGAGCTTGCGCAAACGGACAATCGCAGCTTGCAAGAGTAGCATGCGAACGAGCAGGTACATCACATCCCTGATTATATCTAATTCAACTCTTCAATTTCTGGCCAATAGTTAAACCCGACGGTGTTGTAAAACTGCTTGTATGTAGGGAATATATGAGAAAATGAAACCAATTTCTACTTATTTTATAACTCCCCAATCAATACTGAATCGACTGAATCTGATGTATCTAATCAAGTTTCCGTGCAAACATACAAGCTCATGTTGTTCTTGAGCCTCAAGTGTCTAATGAACACACTCGCTAATGAAGGATTTGATGCAAACATTTTACATGCTCCTGGTGATGAACATATAGTGTCTAATGAGGGATCTAATGCAAGCATTTTGCAAGCTCATTGAAGGATTTAGTGTCTAATGATGATCTACTATGTTGAGAGAGACAGAGATTTGCGTGCATTGATGACAAGCAAATTATAGTGCATTTTCATAGCTTGAGGAAACGCCGAGGCCATCTACCGTAAAGTCCCCAGATCATGACAACATAGCATAAATACTTTTCTAATCTGTTGTTTGAAACTATTGGCATACTTGTGCAGGATAGATATATTGATATGCAGTTTATGCGACTGGTTATACGTGCAATTACACTTCGATATTTTCAGCCGAGAACTAATAATTCAAGCAGGTACAGACCATGTTTGTAGTCCTTGTACACCATGTTGCATTTTGTGTTTTTGGTGCTTGCATCATTTAGTGTTTATAATCTGAACTACTTTGGATCATTAGCTGGTTTTCAAAGTGCATGTAGCTTCACATTTCTCAAGTTATGTTGATTCCTGAGTGCAAGTGCCTTCGTATTTTTAAGTTAAATGTTCGCCCGGTAACTTGAATTCGTGGATCAGCCATCGCACACAAATCATACACGAATGCCAAGATTGAATTAAATGAAATGCAGGGACTTACGCTAGCTCGTTATGCAGGCTCACTGCAGCTCTGCTTGCGCTTGGGATGTTCCATGTACAAGTCCATGTTACCACTTGCTTGGATGTGCATGCCTTGTGCTCCTTGCATCCCCTCTGCATTTTTGACACGGCGAATGGTTGATCAAATAAGAGGAATCAACCTTGATGTTGTACCGAGGATGATACTTACAAGGTTATACGGGTGTGCGGGATGTGTACCAGATCCCGTAGCCCGCCATGCTTCGCTAAAAATGGATTTTCTTGTTTCGATGATATCTCCGTAAGAAATAAGAGTTAAAGTCGAGTTTCATAGGCGTGTAAGCTAAGAGAGCAGTGAAAGGATATCCAAACATCGCCGGAACAGTGCACAAGGGAGTGATGTGTGGATACCTAGTTCGGGCCGGCGTTTGGGCATGCTCGCCTAGCTAGAGTGCGGTCACTTGAGAGCCGTTGAGGGTGATGCGCTGGCGTTGGCTGGCGCGCACGGATGCAGATCTTGAGTGGCAGCGGAGCGCCACGATGCATGGACGAGACCGTTGGTGAAGCCCCAACGACCTCGGGGCGGAGGTGCGACGATGTGCTCGGTGAAGTAGCCCCGTGAGCTGGGAGACGGCGTCGGTGAAGCGCACTGATGCGGTGGAACTCGGTGTCTGTGAGGCACGCCGGTTATGGCGGCCGACGTTGTCGGTGGACCACCCGGTGCGGTGGACGAGGGCGATGAGGTAGCTCCGGTGCGGTGGTGAAGCGCGACCGTCGTCTTCGCTGCCGTCGTCCGCACAGAGGTGGGGAACAGTGGGGAAAGAGACGAGACGAGGCGCGATTCGAGGGATGGCGGTGAATTAGGGATTTGAGCAATCTGGGCGCGGAAGGGGACGGTGGAGAAGAGAGATTTTGCATGGCTGGAATTGGGGCCGCCAGATATTTCAATCCGAAACGTGGAAGCGCGAACTTATATTGTCGCCATCCTTTTTTGGGGGAGGGGTGGGTGGTTGGGTGCTACGCGTCCGTCCGACACACGCGACCACCCCGACAGATTACGCTTGGTGCCTTAAGGCACCTGCCTTTGTGTCCATGACATGTGGGCCCAACAGTGGTGGCCCACATGTCGATCACCCAAGGGCTGTTGCCTTTAAGGCACCGGCAAAGGTCCACCCGACACGACCCTGGTCTGCCTGGTGCGCCTACATTTGAGAATGCAAACGAATCTTCTTTCATTTGCAAACGAGTCTGTATATATTACCATGCCCGTGTTTTCCTTGCAATAATTAGTCATTCAAAACGAGATATTCCATCCGTTCACTTTTGTAAGTCATTTCAGACAACTTAAAATGAACTGTTTTGCACATTGTCTGAAATGTCTTCAAGGTCTTATAAAAGTGAACATAGGGAGTACTATAAATTAATTAATGAGGAGTTATTTGAAAAAATTGAAACGGTACCCACACTAACGTGGATTAGAGTGTGTCACATAATTAGTTATTTGAATTAGAGTGTGTGTCACGTAGTTAGTTATTTGAATTAGAGTGTGTCACGAGGCGATCTCCAATTCTAACGTGGATTTCGCATTTCACCGTATCCACGCTACTTTTTAATACAAATTCATATGTATATGATGAACACCATGGTAGTGAGAAAACTTTTGGATGGATTCAAACATATGACCTACAAAATAGCACAACAAATTGAGCCAATGTCAACTTTTGAAACTTAGTATGGCATGAATTGAAATAATTACCCGTATGCCTGGTCCTCGGTTCAAATCTTACAATGTACAATCAATTGAAACATCGATATTAAGTCTCGTACTATGTACATTCAAATGTTGTTTTAGTCCCCCGCAAGACAAACGCTACATACTTCTGTGTCGGTCAATCTTCCTCTCCTAACCACCTTAGCAAGCTATCGGTTTCCAACACACGCTCATTCTTTCTCTCCATGTTTCGATCTCTAAGTCTCTCAACTACACAACCACTTTTTCCACTCCTGCTACCAAATGTATTTACCTCACACACCCGCCATTGCACCCCATGCCGAGCTCTCTCTCCCCCTCTCCTCTCACCCTCTCGCTAAATACATGCATTGCCTATCTAGCCCCCCAACCTCTCGTGCGCATTTAACGCACGTTGTATATCTAGGTCACTCCCTCGAGGCTGTCTCACTCTTTCTTCCGCACGGCGGCCACACTCTCTCAATCTGCTCTCTTTATCCGAGTCTCGCTTAACCTCGCTTTCTTTCACACACAAATGATATATCTCCTGTTCGGGCCTCGATCGACACACTCTATACTCTCTCATGCAGATTGTCTATCTAGGTCAGTCCATCCAAGCCGCCGCCACTCTTTCGACCTCATGGTGGGCCACTCAATCACTCAATCTCTCTCTCTCTCTCTCTCTCTCTCTCTCTCTCTCTGTGTGTGTGTGTGTGTGTGTGTGTGTGTGTGTCTCGATTTACCTCACTCTTTCTCGGACAAAATGATATATCACCATGTTTGAGCCCAATTCGACCTATTCACATTGTATACTCTCTCACGCACATCGCCTATCTAGGTCACTCTCTCCAACCTGTCTCACTCTTTCGATCGCACGGCGACCCTATGTGATCGGTTGACCTTGCTTCCTCCCACGCACAAAATATATCTACACGCCTGTGGATCGGATCATCTCTCAAGCTCTATCTTACAGCCCTCACCCTTACCAAAAGCTCAATCGACAATATCTCTCCGAGCATATATATTTGTTCAATGAATGTCGGACCACACTCACTTTGTCTATCTATCTATATGTCTCTCGATTGACCTCGCTTTCATACCGTATCTTCCACGCGTTGAAGCTACTACCTCTCCATCCTCGCAAAGCCGGAGCTATTTACATTGCAAGGGCACTCCAACCTTGGATTAATTTGTGTAGGCATTTATTCCGTCGGTTTAGATTATATTTTCGTAGCATTCGCCCACAACTACTCCAAACGCCGTTGCAACCCACGCAACTCCCCTAGTTGATTTCCTCTGCTCGGTCATCGCCTCTCGCACGCCCTTTCTCACCTTCAACGTCGCACCATGGTATTATTGAAAAAACTATGTTGTTCTCTTTAATTATTATAAATAAGCTACAAAATTACACACCGATAGTCCGCTTGGAATGGAAAAAATTTCGACCGACAAATTAAAATGCTACAAACTACACACCAAGGGGCCCACATGTCATGAAACAAATTTGGACCCATATACAAATTAAAAAAATAAAGGACAAGGATCGAACATGCGACCGGGCCTTCAAGCCGCATGTCAATAGGCAACATATGTAGAATAGCAATGTTTGTTGTACCCCCTTTTTCTCACATAATGTTTTTATATTACCACAGCCTAATTAATGGATAACATGTAATATTATTTTTAGTACTATTCGCCTTCACTTACTGGTGGGTTCCATGTGTGCTCTCTCTCTCTCTCCTCCCCTTCTGAGTTTAGACGCACGGGCAAACAGGAAGAACTCGCGGGCGATGTCTTCGTTGACCATATCTGGACGCGTTCACAACTCACAAGTCACGGCACCAGTATCACGTACTAGCAGCACTAGTCAGTGTGTACGTGCAATGCACGTTAATTTGGAAGTATATTAAGTGCATGCGGATATTAACTAATAGGATATTATTTGTGTGTTGTCATGTGATTAACACTATTTTTGGCATGAAATTAACTGCACGCTAAACGTGTTGAGCGCTCGACATTGAAGCAGTCTAGGTCGTTGGATGACAAGGAATACATGTGGCTTGATGACGTTTTATATTTAATTTGATACGGCTCTAGCAGAACATTCAATCGATCAAACCATACATTTCGTTCAGTCTGACTCCGACTTTAAATTATACGACGATCGATATAAAATAAACGAAAATGATAAACGTTCGGATTTTAAGCATGGCAATCCGAACGTTTTTCATGGCAAATTTAGATTATGCGACGGTGGTGGGGGCATCCCGCGGTGGGAAGCGGCTCCTCTGCCGTGCTCTGTGTGTCGTCGGGCCACTGACCGATGGGGACGGCGGCGTCTTGCGCCATTGTAGGCGTATTTCGACGCGTTAGCCTAGCTTCAAGGAAGGCCAAAATGTTCGGACTTCGAGCGAGTCAACGGGTGGGAGGAGGCGATCGGCGCAGTGCAAGGAAGCGGTCGATGGCGCCATCCATGCCGCCGAGGGGGGCACCGCACCGCGGGGACGCGCTATCAACGGCGCGGCGGAGACGTTCGTGTGCATGGGCACCGCACGGCGCGCAGCGTCGCTGCAGACGCCAGCGCAGATGCGCCGGCAGTGCACGGCACCGGCATGGGCGTCGCGTCGGTGCTGCACGCGCAGGTGCATGCGCTGGCAGGTGCACGGGCGCGTGAAAGTCGGCGGAGACCTCGTGGAACCCCGTAGCATCAAGCTCAGCGACAATGTGCGGCTCCCAGCCCATCAATGCCACAGGGATGGGCGCTGGCGCAGTTCGGGGGACGGGAGCCGGAACAGGAGCGGGGACAGGCGCAGCGTCTTCCCACAAGGCCAGTTCAAGCTCATCCCAAAGCGCCTTATGTTCTTGAGACTCCGGCTGGGTGTCTTCCTCATGAAACTAGAACACTAAGGGCAGACCATCGTGATGCGGCATGGCGTACGTTTAGGTCAGGCTAGTTGGAGGTAGACGACAGGAGAATCGGAGAGGAAGAGAGAGGATTGTAGCGATACCGGGTAGTGCGGGGTTGATTTTAAACTGCGGCGCCGGCGACATTAAAATTGGGAGCAGTTGGGACGACGGGGGCGGCGGAGCCTGGTCAAAGGCTCGCCTCCGGTGAGTCTCTGCACAGCGGTCTGCTTCGTTCGCACGCGTCCCTCGACAGCCGGCGCAGCGGTCGCTTTCGACGCCTCCCGCCGACTCACACGCTTGCTGGGACAGCACCTGCCGATGAGAAGCGGGGACTCGTGGCGGCACGTAAACGCCCATGGTTTTAATAGTGAAAGCGTTCGCCTTAATGTGAAAGGTCTTTTCCCTCAAAAAAACATGACATATCTTTGTTCCAAAATACCTTGGCTCTTCATTTGTGAAACTTGTCATAAGCAGCTTGTCTCGAATTGAAGAAAAAGGAGTAAAAGGATAATCCCTCCGTACCAGTGCATTGCCTGATATATTAACTCAAGTACTAGGCACGAACAAAAAAAGTACTAGGCACGAACAAACGGGCTCAATTCTGTGCTCATCCTGGTGTAGTAGTAGTAGTACTAGGCAATGCAGTTGACGGGTGACATTGACGAGCGGTGACCGAGGAATTGAACTGCGTTTCGCACGGTAGGTAACGTTGTCTAGTTACTAAAGCATCCCTCCATTGTTCATCGGTAGTCATTATGGACCGTGGACATGAGGGGAATTTCCTAGGGCTGGAGTTCTGGCCGCCAGATATTTCAACTTGAAACGCTGAGGCTCGACTGGTTGGGGTTGCCTAATGTGTGTACCACGCACGCCACCAAAGGACACGAGCCCGTTTCTTTTTTAGGATCAACATGAGCCAAGGTCTGGCTGGTACGTCGTTGGGTCCTACCATTTGAGAATACGAAAGGAACCTTTTAAATTGCCGAACGAATCTATGTGTTTTACAATACCCGTATTTTCCTTGCAAATACTAATCTCAACGTGATAATTGATTTATGACGAATCGTTGAATTAGAGTGAATTTATGATATAGTGATCTCAACGTGGATTTCACATTTCATGGTATCCCTAGTAAGTTTCCCAATGCAAATTCAAATTTAAAAGATGAACATTATGGAGGTGAGAAAACTTTGTCTGTATCAAGCATATGACCACACACACACACACACACACACACACACACACGCACGCACGCACGAACACAACAAAAATCCAATAAGTATAGTGCGTCTATTTTTCCAACCCATGCATGTATGACACGAGTTCAAAAATACTCCTTCTATTCCTAAATATTAGTATTTTAGAGAGTTCAACAAGTGACTACATACGGAGCAAAATGAGTGAATCTAGACTCTATAATATGTCTATATACATCCGTATGTGCCAGTCCATTTGAGGCCTCTAAAAATACTAATATTTAGGAACGAAGGGAGTAAAATGTAAGACATCCATGGTCCTCAGTTCAATATTTAAAATGAACATGAAACTAAAACATGAATATTAAGTCTAGTACTACAGTACATGCAAATGTTGTGTTTAGGAGGAGCTATGATTGTCGGGGTCAACCCTCGATCTTAGATAAAACCGTGGAGCTCTGCTTAGGGTTGTTTAGATTATATTTGTTCCCACCCTCCCAACCACCGATTGGTTGTGCACCCCACCCTCCTCCCCGGAGAATATCATGTGCCCCATACCTTACATGCTATATGCCGATACGAGTTGCTTGGAGCTTGTAGATCTGAGATATAGCAGCTCACATGATATGTCTTAATTTTTTGCAGAAACCTTGATGAGTTTGAGAATTGCACACAATTTGTACAAAACTACTTAGATGCCCTTTGATCCCATATCCAACGACTCGAAGCTCAGATCACCGTAGCATCTAAGATGAAGGAGGACATCATATTCTCCTGTATGTAAGAATATCATGTGCCACCACACCTTAGATGCTTTGGTGGTACAGCTCTTCGGAGGCGTTGATTTGTGACCCAACACCTCATCGGTGGTTCAATGGTTTTTTGCGAAAAGCCCCAAAAGAGTTCGCCATCGCCATAAGCACAAAGACTACTCAGATGCCATTGATCTCAGATCAAACGACCTCCAAGCTCAGATCACCGAGCATCCAAGCTGCGATAGCACCTTATGTTTTCTCGCGGGGAGAGTATGAGGTGCTCCCGACCGTAGATTCTATGGTGATACAAGTTCACCGAGATCTAACGCCAACAAGAGGAGGTTTGAATGTTTTGCAATATACAACTGATAGAGTTTGGGAAATGTGCAGAAAGTACAAGTACTATGCATGTGCCATCTGATCACCGATCATACGACCTAGATGCTCATATCACCGTGGCGGTAATTAAGCTACGGGAGCACCTAATATTAGCATCGGGAGCCGTTGGATCAAGATGCAGAGCACACATGAGGCATGAATGTTTTATTTGCAAAAAACTTTGGAGAGTTTGGAAGTTGCGATAATTACAAAGACTACTCCCAAGCCATTGATCTCACTTCCAACGTGTAAAACTCAGATCACCATAGTATCTAAGCTGCGGGTGGATGTGATATTCTATGTCGCTGTCATTTTTGTTCGTGAACTTGCAAAATACGGTAACTCGTGCTGTTACTTGTCTAACCGCGCAAAGTGTTTGTTCAAAAAACATCCTACACTGAAATATCGAACAACACACGGGGTCTCACTTGTCATTAATCAAATTTGGACCTAAAACTAACAAATCTGAAAGACGAGATTCGAATCGGCAACCTGGACTACAAAGCGTAAGTCGATGGCCTGAAAAACGAACGGTTGTTGGCTTTGTCCCATAACTTGATTTTATACAGTACTTGCGCTGAGTAGAGTAGAGGAGTGCCTCGTCAACACGCGCATGACCGTTGTCTCACTTACGGGTGGTCCCAGTGTCTGCGATCCCAATCTCTTCTCTCCATCGCCTAACCTTTGTACGGGCACACACGAAGAGCGGCTAGCTTGCCGTGGTGTTATTACAACTAAAAAAGCTTGGAAAATAGAAGAATCGCCTAGAACAAGAGACGCTATGGCTGGTCGAGACGGAGCTAACCGTGCACGCTTGCATGATGAAGCTGTGTGGCTAGTGGGGTGTTTTTGACCGACCGGCTGGGTCCCGAGGTCGAACCATAGGTACTACGCCCGATAAATTATATTTTACACGCACATTTTTCCTCCGTGCGAGACGGGCACACCCTACCGCTGGTTTCGGGGTCCTCCGGTGGTGCACGACATATTCTTCCCGACGGGACGCCCCCTACCGCTGCTTTTCGGGTCCTCCTCGGTCGTGGCCAAGCAAGTAAATGAGTCACAAATCACGAAGACCACCTTTCCCGCCGAGTACATCGGTGAAGCACGGTGGCTAGCTAGTTGGGCTAGTTCGACCGATTAGCTAGGCCGCGCCACATTTGTTTTTTCACCCCTTTTTATCTACTTGCCGCAGGTAAATTTAAATATCCACCGCGCGTTGTTCGTGTTTGGGTGCGGCAGGATTTTAAATTTTTTGATTGACGGAGCAGCGCGCAGGATTTTAAATTTTTGATTGACGGAGCAGCGCGGTAGCAATTAGTCACGATGACTCCGCCTGTAAAACCCACCGCTCCCTCGATGTGAGAAGTCGCCGATCGGTGTTTTACCGTGGTGAAAACCAAAGATTCCCCGCCTCGGCTGGCTCCTCCGCCTTCCCAGATTGCATTGCCTTTCAGCAGTTTCACCCCTTTGCTTCCTCTCCCCATTGCTTCTACCTGCTGCCATGGCGGCGCAGCAGATCACGGAGTCCGAGGTGAGGCGCCGACACAGAGCTCCATGCCAAGGATGCGGAGCTCAGGGCCAGACGGAGCTCCGTGAGCTCAAGGAGGAGAGGAGTGCCATGCTCCTCCGCTACGTGCGGGAGTTCACGGAGCTTCAAAAGCGGCAGCGCCCACCACAAAGATGCTCGAGGCGCCGGCGGCGTTGCTGCGTAAAGCGGAGATACGATAGGCCGTCGGGGAGCCGGCCGAGCGCCGAGCGAGCCGACCGTGACGAGGTCCAGATCGCCTCGGCCACTTGGTGAACCAAGTTGCCACACACGTGTTGCGGCTGCGCGATGCCTACCGTCATGCCGGTAGCGACGATGCCGCCGTCGGGTTAAACCCATTCGACCACCCGGTCGACTTCAACGAGCTGCGGCTTCCGACCTGGTCTCCTTCTTCACATATATCTCCAGGAGCTGAGCCGCTCCGCGATGGTGGGGGCTGAGCTGGACAAGGAGGGTTATGCGCTGCCGCCGCCGTTGTCGGGCGAACCTTTCGTGGCTCCGCCACCGAATCCATTCGTGTCATTGACGCCGCTTTGATTTAGCTGGCTCCGCCGACCGAGCGGGCTCGCAGCGGTTGCACCCTGCATCACCAACGCCGTGGCGCCGAGAAGCGTAGGGACTTCGGTGGTGTTTAGGCGCCTCGCATGGGCATGTCCATGTCTCGGCGCAACATGACCGTTGGATCAAACTTAGATGGTGCAGATCCGTCACTATAGCACAAAGCGTGTGGGTGTGTTTGGTTGCATTCTCATCTCAATATAGTTGTTTCCTCTTCGTATTTTTGTCAACCTACTAGTGTGGACTCATGCACCCTTCATGCACTCGCCAAACACCCAAAAGTGGGTCGAGAAGGAACTTTTGCTCCAATCCGTGCACCCTTCATACACCCTGCCTAACACTATAGGATGTGCTTCATATGGTTCATGTTTCGTGGAGTATCAGCACCGCATTCTCCGTGCGCTGTGGACCTAGTTATGTTAACATTGATCTCACCGTTCATTCTCGACCGGACAGTCGAAAAAGCAGTACTATGTTACATATAGGAGTAGTTGACATGCGCACAACACAACAACAAGATTGTGTAGTACTGACGTATGAACCACTGCACATGCCTAGTAGTAGGAGCAATGTGTATGTTCAAGTGGCTGCCGTGTTTCGCACTCCTCCGTCGTAAGAGTGGAAACGCTTGCTGTAATCATTTTTTTTCTTCAGAATGAAAAAGAGTGGACACGCTCTACCGTGCGGATCCTCCTCCAGCCATGCACTAAATTACTCACTTTCGCCGATGTGTGGGACAGCCAGCACCTGGGTCCACCAGCCATGCACTAAATTACTCCGTAGTAGAGTGACGGTAGACTACTCCGATCGAACCGCCGCAGTAATGCCCAATGAGCCGTCAAATCACAAAGCCCCCTCCTTTCCAGCAGTAAGTTGGACGGACGAAGCAACCATCATTTCACTCTTCTCTCTCAGCTTCCTCTCTTGAAGAAAACCCCCACTCGCTTCGCTTCTCCCTCATCTCGTTCCTCCTTTCGCTCTTCTCTCTCAGCTTCCTCTCTGATGGATGCCGAGCACCGCCGACGGATGTCTATGGCTCGCCAAAACCGCCGAGGCTCATGGTACGAAGAAGCGCAAGCACCCCGCCGAGACTACCGCAGACAAGCTCAAAGCCATCGCCCTATCCAAGCCCCCCTCTCCGGGATCCCTCATTAAGCAAGTCCAGGTAATGTCTCTTGTTGACGATCTTTTTCTTGATCTTGATCGTGTTTTTTTCATCTAACACGCAGTACTAGTACTGGTAGTACAACTTTCTTGGTGATCTTGCATGTGATTTTAGTGTGCCAAATGACGGTTCTAAATTCCTCTTTTGACCAAAACATGCGAGAGGTTGACACTGATTTATTATAGATTATTAACTATTTCCTCTGTCCCAAATTTCTTGTCTTAGATTTGTCTAGATACGATGTATCTAATACTAAATGTGACTTGATACATCCGTATCTAGACAAATATAAGACAAGAATTTTGGGACGGAGGGAGTACTTTATGAACATCAATGCTACCTTTAAGAGGGTATATTTGCCTCAAGAATTTGTGTTATGGATATTGCATGTAATCCTCCGCTCTCATGCCTTTGAAGACATGTTCTAGTGTCTTTGTTCACTCATTTCAATGCGATATGTAGTCATATATGGAGTATAATATCAAAAATCATCTTATATTTCTGAACGGAGGTAGTAATGAAATATGGTTTCTGTTTGAATTAGAACCAGGTCCGCGGTGGAGATGAAGTTCTCAAAGTCATGCCATGTGAGCTGGAAGACCTGATGATGAGTTCTACTGCTGAACTATCCAGCTGCTGTGTCCTTGTCGCCACGTGTCCTGAACTAGTGTTTTCCTGTAGCGTTGTTGTCAGGCGTGTTCTCGAGGCTGTACTTGACCACAACAATTTCCTGGCTGTGCCTTCGATTACGAAGGGTGTGGTTCTTGTAAAGCTTCCCAACAAATCTGATGCGGCCTGTCTTCATCATCATGTTTATGAGTGGAAAGACCACTGTTAGGTTCTCCAAGGTTGACAAGATGGTGATGGTGCATGTAGACATCTCACACGAAGTCCATGGCCTAGTCGATTATGCGGGTTCATCCCGTAGGTCGGTGGCAAGAAATAGTCTGCAGAGTTTAGTTAGTGCAACTTTGCTTGTCTCGTAGTAAGTACTATTGTTCAAGACTTGATTTGTGTTTGTGAACCTGTATTGTTTATTAGTACTGCCGCTTTTGGTGTGTGGTCAGTCCCGAGAACGGTCTATGTTAATGTCTGTCCACTCAATTCACCGTATATTTTGAAGTATCCAGATCATATTTTTTGTGAGGACGGTTTATCAATTATGGTTACACTCCAATATCCGTATGCATTGCAGGGTTTATCGCACCCACCAGGATTTCCAATCCCATGGATGTTCGGTCCATACGATTTGTCACGACCTTTGGACTGTGCTGCTTGTGGGAGTAGGCAGGGCCCCTGCATGCCACGCGTAGTTGGACGATCAATCTTCTGTTTAGTACTTCAACATAGTGATTTCCTGGTAAGGATTCACTCGTGTCACATCAAGTAAATCTTATTGATTTACTGTCTAAATCTTATTGATTTAATGTCATGTTTTCTTTCTTTTCCTGCAATTTTACGATGCAGGTTTTGCCATGTGACATTCATCACAGAATAAACCGTCTGGTTTGCTCTACGATGGCTATATTTGCAGGTTTCACTTCTTATGTCGTGTCAGTAACGAAGGCACTGTCCATCACTTATATTACTGGAAAAAATTGGATCAGTATGTTGTCTGAGTACAAGCTGAATCCCTATGATGAACTGCAGTTTGGTTTAACAAAAACGCCACAATTAGTCCTTCTCGCTTAAAAGAAATGAAGAAAAACTGGATCACGGTCACGGATCCTAGTCAAGTTAGAAAGCTGATCATAGCAGACCAGACACGATCGCCGCTGTCTCGCACAGATCGAGCACCGCAGCTGCTCTAGCACTATCACCGCGCACAGCAGCACCGATCCAGCTGAGGATTGGGCACCGACCGCGTCAGCGGATCAGTCTGATCTACCGGAGTATCGAGCATCCCATCTCCGGCAGCAGCGGCGGCTTCGGCACCTGCACCAACACTTGCACTTGCATTTGGTCCGGCCCGTGCAGTTGCACCGGCAACAGACTGGGCTGCAGTTCGCACTTCATATACCAAAGTCCTTACAAAAACCGACATGTCCACCTTCTTGGTAAGCATTGGCCTGCTTTGTTCTTTTTTCTTTCCATGTTGTTTCACATGATTCACTGTGTTGATCTAACTGTTTGGGTATGTATTCTTGTTTTCAAACAGAGAATTCCTAGAGGAACGAGGGAGTCGTTCAACAATCCGGCGATCATGCCAAGTTTCTCTTACCATGCGCAGCCTTGGTGTGAATGAACCTGCTCAATATACCGTAAGTACAAAGGATGGTCGCATGATGATTGATGCTAAAGGATGGTCAATGTTCAAATCTAAATCATATCTTGTGGTAGGGGATGATGTCAAAATCGAACTTTCTCGGCAAGGAGAGCTGGTCCAAATCAACTTTGAAATTCTTCAGTAGCAGCACACAACTGCCGAACTAATCTATCCTCCGAAAGATTTTGATGTAATAATCTGGCATGGTGAAACAAGTGTCCTGTGTGTATAAGTAGTACGACAGTATTATTTATCACATGGTATATCGTTGATAGAATTGCAACTCTGATTGCTGGTTAGGAACTGTCGTTCGATTTCATTCCAATAGCTGCTGTGCTTTATTCAATTTTGTGTATTTGCCTTGCGACAAGATCTAAAACCAGCGCAGCATCCGATCGCTGCAATATGAAAAGCGCTGAGGTAGAACACATGGGCCCCAAACATGCAGGGTCGGCTCATGCCCAAAGTCCGTAACTGTGAGCCTATCTCGAGTATTATATTCTCAGCTGTACCCCATAAAAAAGTTGAACCCCATAATGCCCGTGCGTTGCGGAGGGAGTATATTTCTCGGCAAGGTGAGCTTGTGATAAAAAATATTTGTATATTCCTTTACGGAGGGAGTATCTCTCAAAAAAAATATATTTATGCGTAACTAGTTACTCCTATCTTTCTACTTCCTTTCGCTGATATGTGGGGCAACCGCAACGGGTCCACGTGCCATATGCACAAATTAGAGTGCACAACTTCATGGTAGACACACCCGGTCGAAGCGCCGCAAAGAATGCCCAATGAGCCGTCAAATCACAACCCCTTTCCAGCTTTAGCAAGAAGTGGACGGACGAAGCGGCAATATTTCACTAGGCCTGAATCCCCTTCTCCCTCGTCAGCTTGTTCAAAGAAAACCCCCGCTCGGCGATTGCATAGGGTTTTCTCATGGAGAACCAGGTACGAATTCTTCATCCATCCCCCATAAATCCAAGTCCCTTGGTCGCAGGTAATCCTAGGATGGCAGCCGCTGCCGTTGATGCATTTTTCTTTGTACTGAATCTAGTGTGTTTCAGTTGCAGTGCCCAAAGTGCGAGTGCTGATACGTCTCCATCGTATCTATAATTTTTTATTGTTCCATGCCAATGTTATTCACTTTCATATACTTTTGGCAACTTTTTATATTATTTTTGGGACTAACATATTGATCCGAAGGCTCAAAGCAGTTCTCGTCTATTGCATGTTTTATATTTCGCAGAATATCCATATCAAACGGAATCCAAACGGGATAAAAATGGACAGAGCTTATTTTTGGAAAATATGGAAAATTCCAGAAGAAAAATCCACGCGAGACGGTGCCCGAGGTGGTCACGAGGCAGGGGGGCGCGCCCCTCCCCCCGGGCGCGCCGCCTACCCTCGTGAGCCCACCGTAAGGCGGTTGATGCTCTTCTTTTGCCGCAAGAAAGAACATATTTGGAAAAAAATCTCGGCGAAGGTTTCAGGCCAATCGGAGTTACGGATCTCCATATATACGCAAAACGGTGAAACAGAGCCAGAACAGAACGCAGAAACAGAGAGATAGATCCAATCTCGGAGGGGATCTCGCCCCTCTCAAGCCATGGGAACCAAGGACCAGAGGAGAAACCCTTCTCCCATCTAGGGAGGAGGTCAAGGAAGAAGAAGAAGAAGGGGGCCTCTCTCCCCCTTGCTTCCAGTGGCGCCGGAGCACTCCCGGGGGCCATCATCATCACCGTGATCTTCACCAAAACCACCGTCATCTTCACCAACATCTCCATCACCTCCCCCCTCTATCTACAGCGGTCCACTCTCCCGCAACCCGCTGTACCCTCTACTTGAACATGGTGCTTTATGCTTCATATTATTATCCAATGATGTGTTCCCATCCTATGATGTCTGAGTAGATTTCCATTGTCCTACCGGTGATTGATGAATTGCTATGATTGGCTTGAGTTGCATGTTTTATTATTGGTGCTGTCCTATTGTGCCCTCCGTGTCGTGCAAGCGTGAGGGATTCCCAATGTAGGGTTTGCAATATGTTTATGATTTGCTTATGGTGGGTGGCGTGAGTGTGAAGCACGCACCCCAGTAAGTAGGTTGTTTGCATGTATGGGATAAAGGGACTTGATACTTTAATGCTATGGTTGGGTTTTACCTTAATGAATCTTTAGTAGTTGCGGATGCTTGCTAGAGTTCCAATCATAAGTGCATATGATCCAAGTAGAGAAAGTATGTTAGCTTATGCCTCTCCCTCAAATAAAATTGCAATAGTGATTACCGGTCTAGTAACATAGTCAGTTGCCTGGGGACAATTTCGCCACACCTACCACCACTTTTCCACACTCGCTATATTTACTTTAGTTGTGTCTTTACCTTAGCAGCCCCTAGTTTTATTTTCGTTTTCTTTACTTTCTTGCAAGCTTACCTGAAAACTCCTACAAAGTACTTCTAGTTTCATACTTGTTCTAGGTAAAGCGAATGTCAAGCGTGCGTAGAGTTGTATCGGTGGTCGATAGAACTTGAGGGAATATTTGTTCTACCTTTAGCTCCTCGTTGGGTTCGACACTCTTACTTATCGAAAACTGTTGCGATCCCCTATACTTGTGGGTTATCAAGACCTTTTTCTGGCGCCGTTGCCGGGGAGCAATAGCGTGGGGTGAATATTCTCATGTGTGCTTGTTTGCTTTATCACCAAGTAATTCTTATTTGCTATTCTTAGTTGTTTTCTATCTTTAGTTATGGGTAGGAAACGCAAAATACCAAAAAAAATTAGTTGTACCTACTGCTCCGATGGTTGAAGAACCACTCAAAATCTATCATACTGCTGAAGCTTATTACTTGGATCATCTTCGATCCCTTTGTGCTCGTGTTGAAACCCCAACTAGCTTAGTTGAGGGCAAATCTTTAGATGAGCATGCTTGTTATGTGCGACACCGTATATCTGAAAAAGGGAAACTATTATGGGGTCAAATTCAACGTTTGCAATGCTATGCTTGGAATTTATGTGATTATTATGATTTTACTTGTTGTTCTGAAGACCCTAAGAAACAACTACCCTATCAATGCTTGTTTAGTGATAATGGAATCGTATCTTCATATGTTAAGGGTGTTTATAATTACTATGATGTTCAAAAAATTGAAGAATTTGTTGCTTTTAAGGGTGCTTACGAAATTGCTTCTTTGATTGAAAAGTATGGTGCTACTCTTTACGAATCTGAAAATTTTGCCATACTTAAATATTGCTATGATAATTATGCTTCTAATCCTTATGTTAAACCATATATTGAGAACTACTCCGCTATCCAAGAAGAGACTAATATTTTGCAGGAAGCTATGGAAGAAGAAAGTGATGAAACTATGAGCTCATTGGATGAAAAAGATGATGATGAGAGCGAAGAACAAAAGGAGGAAGAGCGGATTAGCTACCCGTGCCCACTTGCTAATGAGAGTAACTCTTCAACTCATACATTGTTTAATTTCCCTTCGTGCTTACCGAAGGATGATTGCTATGATGGTTGTTATGATCCCATTGATTCTTTTGAAATATCCCTTTTTGATGATGCTTGCTATGCTTGTGGCCAAGATGCCAATATGAATTATGCTTATGGAGATGAAATTGCTATAGTTCCTTATGTTAAACATGAAATTGTTGCTATTGCACCCACGCATGATAGTCCTATTATCTTTTTGAATTCTCCCGACTACACTATATCGGAGAAGTTTGCACTTATTAAGGATTATATTGATGGGTTGCCTTTTACCATTGCACATGATGATTTTGATAAATATAATATGCATGTGCTTGCTGCTCCTACTTGCAATTATTATGAGAGAGGAACTATATCTCCACCTCTCTATGTTTCCAATACAATAAAATTGCAAGAAACTGTTTATACTATGCATTCGCCTTTACTATGTGTGCATGAATTGTTCTTTTATGACATGCTGATGCATAGGAAGAGAGTTAGAATTCGTCATTACATGATATATGTTACTTTGTGCTCACTACTAAATTACAAATCATTGCTAATTAAAATTGGCTTTGATATACCTTGGGATCCAGGTGGATTCACTACTTGAGCACTATATGCCTAGCTTAATGGCTTTAAAGAAAGCGCTGCCAGGGAGACAACCCGGAAGTTTTAGAGATTCATTTATTTCTGTTGAGTGCTTTCATATAGTTTAAAAACAACAAAAATAAAGAGGGGAACCCAAAACTTTTCAAAAAGGAAAGTGAAAGTGAGAAAGACAAGCATTGTTGAAGTGGGAGAGCTCCTTGAACTTTGTTCATGCTCACGGAAACTTTGTGAATCTTGATTACAGAAACTTTTAAACAAAAATAATTATCCCCTTGTACAATTCCATTGTATTATAAAAATAATGTGCCAAGGTTTGCCTTTAGGATGTTTACAATGCTTGTTGGTTTGTGCGGTGCAGGACAGAAACTTTGTCCGTCGTGCGTGAATTTTAATTTTTTTACTGGAACGTCAAATGGTTCTGATTCTTTTTGCACTGTCTTGATGTACAATTTTTTTATTTTTCCTAATTTTTGCAGAATTTTTAAAGTATCATAAGTATGGTGAATATTCAGATTGCTACAGACTATTCTGTTTTTGACAGATTCTGTTTTTGATGCATAGTTTCCTTGTTTTGATGAAACTATCAATTCATATCAATGGATTAAGCCATGAAAAAATTATATTACAGTAGGCACAATGCAAAAAAAATATGAATTGGTTTGCAACAGTACTTAGAGTGGTGATTTGCTTTATTATACTAACGGATCTTACCGAGTTTTCTGTTGAAGTTTTGTGTGGATGTAGTGTCTAATCGAGGATGTCTCGATATGAGGAGAAGGAAGAGAGGCAAGAGCTCAAGCTTGGGGATGCCCGAGGCACCCCAAGTAAATATTCAAGGAGACTCAAGCGTCTAAGCTTGGGGATGCTGGGGAGGCATCCCCTCTTTCTTCAAGAAGTATCGGTATGTTTTCGGATTCGTTTCGTTCATGCATTATGTGCAAGTCTTGGAGCGTCTTATGCAATTAGGTTTTTATTTTTCTTTTATGCACCATGCTGGTATGAGATAGTCCTTGGTTTATTTATAGAATGCTCTATGCATTTCACTTATATCTTTTGAGTATGGCTTTATAGAATGCTTCATGTGCTTCACTTGTATCATTTGAAGTTTGGATTGACTGTTTCCCTTTACATAGACAACCACCATTTGTAGAATGCTCTTTTGCTTCACTTATATTTGTTAGAGCACGGCATATCTTTTGTAGAAAGAATTAAACTATCTTGCTTCACTTATATCTATTTAGAGAGATGACAGGAACTGGTCATTCACATGGTTAGTCATAAAATCCTACATAAACTTGTAGATCGCTGAATATGATATGTTTGATTCCTTGCAATAGTTTTGCGATATAAAGATGGTGATATTAGAGTTATGCTAGTGGGTTGTTGTGGATTGTAGAGACACTTGTGTTGAGGTTTGCAAGTCCCGTAGCATGCACGTATGGTAACCTGCTAGTGACAAATTTGAAGCATGGGGTGTTTCTTTGATTGTCTTCCTTATGAGTGGCGGTCGGGGACGAGCGGTGGTCTTTTCCTACCAATCTATCCCCCTAGGGGCATGCGTAGTAGTACTTTGCTTCGAGGGCTAATAAACTTTTGTAATAAGTATATGAGTTCTTTATGACTAATGTGAGTCCATGGATTATACACACTTTTACCTTTCCATCATTGCTAGCCTCTTCGGTACCGTGCATTGCCCTTTCTCACCTCGAGAGTTGGTGCAAACTTCGGCGGTGCATCCAAAACCCGTGATACGATACGCTCTGTCACACATAAGCCTCATTATATCTTCCTCAAAACAGCCACCATACCTACCTATTATGGCATTTCCATAGCCATTCCGAGATATATTGCCATGCAACTTCCATCATCATCATACACATGACTTGAGCATTCATTGTCATATTGCTTTGCATGATCGTAGGATAGCTAGCATGATGTTTTCATGGCTTGTCCGTTTTTTGATGTCATTGCTACGCTAGATCATTGCACATCCCGGTACACCGCCGGAGGCATTCATATAAAGTCATATCTTTGTTCTAGATATTGAGTTGTAAGTAAATAAAAGTGTGATGATCATCATTATTAGAGCATTGCCCCAGTGAGGAAAGGATGATGGAGACTATGATTCCCCCACAAGTCGGGATGAGACTCCGGACGAAAAATAAAACAATAAAAAAATAAAAAAATAGAAAGGCCAAAAAAAAAGAGAAGGCCCAAAAAAAATAAACCAAAAAAAATGAGAGAAAAAGAGAGAAGGGGCAATGTTACTATCCTTTTACCACACTTGTGCTTCAAAGTAGCACCATGTTCTTCATGTAGTGAGTCTCATATCTTGTGCTTCAAAGTAGCACCATGTTCTTCATATAGATTGTCTCCTATGTTGTCACTTTCATATACTAGTGGGAATTTTCATTATAGAACTTGGCTTGTATATTCCAACGATGGGCTTACTCAAATGCCCTAGGTCTTCATGAGCAAGAAAGTTGGATGCACACCCACTTAGTTTATTTTGTTGAGCTTTCATACACTTATAGCTCTTGGTGCATCCGTTGCATGGCAATCCCTACTCCTCGCATTGACATCAATTGATGGGCATCTCCATAGCCTGTTGATTAGCCGCGTCGATGTGAGACTTTCTCCTTTTTTGTCTTCTCCACATAACCTCCATCATTATATTCTATTCCACCTATAGTGCTATATCCATGGCTTGTGCTCATGTATTGCGTGAGGGTTGAAAAAGCTGAAGCGCATTAAAAAGTATGAACCAATTGCTCGGTTTGTCATCGGGTTTGTGCATGATGGGGGCATTTTGTGTGACGAAAATGAAGCATGGCCAAACAGTATGATTTTGTAGGGATAAGCTTGCTTTGGCCTTGTTGTTTTGAAAAGACATGATTGCCTTATTGGTACGCTCGAAGTATTATTGTTTTTATGTCAAATGATAGAATATTGCTTTGAATCACTCGTGTCTTAATATTCATGCCATGATTAGACATATGATCAAGATTATGCTAGGTAGCATTCCACATCAAAAATTATTCTTTTTTATCATTTACCTACTCGAGGACGAGCAGGAATTAAGCTTGGGGATGCTGATACGTCTCCGTCAGATCTATAATTTTTATTGTTCCATGCCAATATTATTCACTTTCATATACTTTTTGGCAACTTTTATATTATTTTGGGACTAACATATTGATCCAAAGGCCAGTGCAGTTCGTGTGTTGCATGTTTTATGTTTCGCAGAATATCCATATCAAACGGAATCCAAACGGGATAAAAACGGATGGAGCTTATTTTTGGAAAATATGGAAAATTCCAGAAGAAAAATCCACGCGAGACGGTGCCCGAGGTGGTCATGAGGCAGGGGCGCCCTCCCCAGGCGCGCCGCCTACCTCGTGAGCCCACCGTAAGGCGGTTGATGCTCTTCTTTTGCCGCAAGAAAGATAATATTCGGAAAAAATATCTGGGCGAAGGTTTCAGGCCAATCGGAGTTACGGATCTCCATATATACGCGAAACGGTGAAACAAAGCCAGAACAAAACGCAGAAACAGAGAGATAGATCCAATCTCGGAGGGGCTCTCGCCCCTCCCAAGCCATGGGAGCCAAGGACCAGAGGGGAAACCCTTCTCCCATCTAGGGAGGAGGTCAAGGAAGAAGAAGAAGAAGGGGATCTCTCTCCCCCTTGCTTCCGGTGGCGCCGGAGCGCTCCCGGGGGCCATCATCATCACCGTGATCTTCACCAAAACCACCGTTATCTTCACCAACGTCTCCATCACCTCCCCCCTCTATCTACAGCGGTCCACTCTCCCGCAACCCGCTGTACCCTCTACTTGAACATGGTGCTTTATGCTTCATATTATTATCCAATGATGTGTTGCCATCCTATGATGTCTGAGTAGATTTCCATTGTCCTATCGGTGATTGATGAATTGCTATGATTGGTTTGAGTTGCATGTTTTATTATTGGTGCTGTCCTATTGTGCCCTCCGTGTCGCGCAAGCGTGAGGGATTCCCGCTATAGGGTTTGCAATATGTTTATGATTTGCTTATGGTGGGTGGCGTGAGTGACAGAAGCACAGACTCGAGTAAGTAGGTTGTTTGCGTATGGGATAAAGGGGACTTGATACTGATACTTTAATGCTATGGTTGGGTTTTACCTTAATGAATCTTTAGTAGTTGCGGATGCTTGCTAGAGTTCCAATCATAAGTGCATATGATCCAAGTAGAGAAAGTATGTTAGCTTATGCCTCTCCCTCAAATAAAATTGCAATAGTGATTACCGGTCTAGTAACATAGTCAGTTGCCTAGGGACAATTTCACCAACCTACCACCACTTTTCCACACTTGCTATATTTACTTTAGTTGTGTCTTTTATTTTCGTGTTGGTTTACTTTCTTGCAAGCTTACCCGAAAACTCCTACAAAGTACTTCTAGTTTCATACTTGTTCTAGGTAAAGCGAACGTCAAGCATGCGTAGAGTTGTATCGGTGGTCGATAGAACTTGAGGGAATATTTGTTCTACCTTTAGCTCCTCATTGGGTTCGACACTCTTACTTATCGAAAACTGTTGTGACCCCCTATACTTGTGGGTTATGAAGTTCCCTACAGATTTCTGCGCCCACGGCGAGACGCCACACTTGTTCCTTCTCGTCCTACCACAGCATTTTGAAGCGCAGATATTATGTTCCTAGAATCCTCTTCTCTATCCGGGAGGGTGGGGTTTTTTTGAACATGTTGTGTTCTCATATTATTTTTCCTGCAGTGTATTATTTGCTCTGCCAGAACACATGTACTCAAGATGCTCGGCCTTGCCATAACTGAATACACTAGTTTAATGGTCATAGTGAAGACAATCCATGGATATTGCTTCCGAGTTGGGTTCATGAACCAAGAAGATCGCTGCTTTTTTATGGCCGAACTTGGATAAACTTTCTCAAGTGTTACGGACTGAAAGTTGGCGCACGAATGTTGATGGAAATAGCAGAACCTGGTCTCATCTTCACTGCGATCTTCCACCCCGACGTCGTTCCAATTGTTCATCCATGTTAGTTTTGTATCTGGTTCTTGCGTGTTACCTCGATTACTTCTTAATCCACCTATTCTGTCTAACTAATCACAATTTAACTTTAGAAGTAGCAACGAATCTCTTACGAAGATGCTACTTCTAACTAATATTGTCTTATAATTGGTGGCACGTGTAGGTTTTTTCAGAGTTAAGCAGTCTGCTCGTTTGTTACTCTGTAATAACTCGGCTGTTACTAATGGCACTGAAGTTGACTGGATCGACATCCACATGTTCCTACACTTTATTGATCATCTTGAGGTCCTTGTGGGGCGTTTCAATGGTGGAAGGCCACATGGGATATGTGTGCCACTGCTGCACTCGTTGAACAGGTCCAACTGTGTCGAGAAACTTATGGTACGAGCTGTTTTCTGTTATATGTGTTGTTCATAAACTATTGCTTATACACAGTTTTACAGTTGTGGTCTTCTTGAAACAGGAACTGTCGAGTTCTATTGTTCCTATAAAAATGCCTAACCATGGTCGGGTCAGACTTGCGCTTGGTCACAACATGATGTTTATGTCGACCTACTCAATTCCCCTTGGAGACGAAAAGATACTTATTCGTGGGTGGTCTCAGATAATGAAGGCCCGTCCATCTTCGAGAATAGGATAGAAGATTATGTTCATGCTTTTCCATGGCTCTAAAGCGAATATCCTGTTTATTAACCACGTTGCGAGATGAAGCCGCTTTCAGAAGGTTGTGGATGCGCGGGGTGGCGCCGCCTTGTCCTGGGGCTTGGCGGCCTCACCCTTGGTTAACTGTAGCCTGTAGGCAAAGTAGCACTGTTCGAGGCGTGCTTTGTACGGTTGAACCTGTATAAGTACTCATACTGCTTTCAGCTTTGGTTGTTAAGTGCCCTATTTGGTGTCGATTAAGGTTGTTAAGTACTCCTGCTTTTACGATCTGTCGTGTTTCTTCAGTCCTGTCTTCCTCCGGCCGCCAAAACCAAACCAGCGCCGGTGGGGCCACCTGCTTCGCCTCCACGGCTGGCTGCGCCAACAAGACGACGCCGCCCCACCGTCTCCTAAATCGTTAACGCCAACGTCCTCCGCGCGCTTTGGTGCGCTCGCCGCGGCGCCGCCCTCTCACGTTGTCAACATGGTCAACAAACAATAGGAATCGGCAGAAGTACGTGGAGAGGATGACAGTAGGGGGCCACCACATCATCATATGGAAAAATAAAATGCTTCCTCCTAGTGTTTTCCTGACATCAGGACCCACAACATTGTGAGCGTATATAGTCAATAGACAAGAGAACAGCACAAGATCGGCTGACACCTGGGACGTAGCTACTCGAGCAGTATTTTTCTTGTTTATATTGTTGAGACGGAGCAGGGTTTGAACTGGGTTGTGGCCCGTCTAACCCAGGCTTATATTTTATGTTCACCATGTGACCAGCCCAGCTATTTTTTCTTTGTGCAAATGAGCCCAGTTTATTTTTTCTGAAGAATACCCAATCCAGGCCTACTTATTTTTCTACGCCTTGAAAGTAATATGAAATGGGTTGTAAATATAAAAACAGATGACAAATTGGCAATTACTTTATAATTTCTGATTTTTTTCACATTTTCAGATTCCTATTTCACTGGGCATTAACCTAATTCAAATATATCTTCAAAGTACTTTAAATCTGGCTCAACATTTCGGTATTAAAAATAGTTTGGAACTCACAGAAATATGCGAAATTGGCCCTGGCAAACCAAAAAAAACGACTGCAATAAATTGCAAAAGAAGTTGCCGTGAGCTATATATAAATTATTAAAAAAAAGAGGGAGTGGTCTGACTTGTGGGCCTGTTTAGTTAACACGTATGCAAGATTTTTTTAGTTATTATACACTATGTCAAAAAACGATTCTAGCAGACGTAACCGTTGGATGTCAATCCAACGGCCGTCGTTTCTTCAATCTCGATCTTCTTGCTCCAGCCGCCAAAGCAGCGCCAAGGGGACCGCCTTCTCCGCCTCCGTGGCGGGTCTGTCTTTGCCATGCAGCCTCGGTGCCCCTACTACTCCCACCGCTGGCGGGGCATCCCTCTCGCACCCACACCCTGTTATTCTCGGCGCGACGACAGCCTCACACCGCAGCCGAACGGTGAACCTCGTACTCCTCTCCGCGGGCTTCCACCGCCGCGTCGTCTTCCCGGCTCTGCGTCGTCCCTTCCTAGGACTCGCCGTCGTCCACCGCCGTGGTGCTCTCGGCGGCGTGGTCAATGTGGTCAACGACCGACTTCCATCGGAAGAGTATCGGGCGTGGAGAGGTGATACCGGGTCCACGGCAGCCGCAAGGAAGTGCCTCCTTATTACGCGGAAAATAATTATTCCTCCACCTGACATCTGGGACCCACTGGACGGGCCACAAGTATTTCACGAAAAAAACTTTCCCCCTGACTGCTGGGACCCATAGGTCGAGCCACCGTATTTCGCGAAAAAACGTTCCCCCCACTGTCAGCTCGGACCCACCGGAAATGCCTCCTTATTACGCGCAAAAAAATGAATACCCCCTGCTAGCTGGGACCAACCTTGGTGGGAGGATGACTTGTGGGCCTACTAAGTTGACTGGGACGGAGGCCTTTGTCAACTTTAGTCAATATATGAACGATTCTAGCTCCAGTGACCGTACGATGTATATCCAACGGCCGTAGTGCTTCTTCAACCTCTGGTCTTCTTGCTCCAGCCGCCCAAAGCAGCGCCGGTCGTGTCGCCTGCTCCTGCCGCCCGTGGCCGGCTGTGATGCCGCGGAGGCCTCACTGCCCCCTACTACTCCCACCGCTGCCAGGCCATCCCTCTACGCACCCACACCCCCTGTTATTCTGCGGCGACGGCAGACTCACACCGCAGCCGAACGAGTGAACCCTCATACTCCTCTACGCGTGGGCATCCACTGCCACGTCTTCCCCGGCTCCGCGTCGTCCCCTTCCTAGGCCTCGCCGTTGTCCACCGCCCTGGTGCTCTCGGCGCGGCGTGGTCAACGTGGTCAAGGAATGGCTTCCATCGGACATGGACTATAATGGAGAGGCGATACCGGGTCCACGACCGCAGCAAAGAAGTGCCTCCTTATTACGCGCAAAATAATTATTCCTCCACCTGACAGCGGGGACCCGCCGTACGGGCCACCGTATTTCGCGAAAAAAATGTTTCCCCCTGTCTGCTGGGACCCACCAGCTACATCTTCGCACGCAAGGAAGTGCGTCTGAAAAAAAAACGATTCGCCCCCTGACTGCTGGGACCCACCAGCTACATCTTGGTACGCAATGAAGTGCCTGACTGTCGGGACCCACCTGGTCGAAGCGTACGTAGCGTTGTCATTCTGGTCGCGAACGTGTACGTACATACTGGTCGATGTAGAGGCGCGCACGTGTCGTAGATGTAGAGGCACGCACGTGTCATAGTAGAGGCGCGCACGTAGCATGTACACGTACGTACAGCGGCGAGGGTGCAAGAAAGAAAATACGGCCACGTACGTACATACGGGCAGGGTCTCTAACGCCTATCGTGCATACGTACATGGCTGGGTCGGAACGGAGAAACAGCATTGTCGTCGTGTTCATGGGGAGCCAACCGGCTGGGTCGGAACGGAATGCGTGGTCGTGTTCATCGGGAGGGCTTGGATGGAACAGGCGATGGAAACAAGGCCTGGCGTACCGCACAACGGAGGAAACGGCCTTGTGTTCGACCGGCCACGTTTGAAACGGGGTCCTGTTGATCGGGAGGGGCCTGGCGTACCGCAAAACGGAGGAAACGGAGGTCCTATGGTCGAAACGGGGGTCCTGTTGATCGGGAGGGTGTGGCGTCAAAAACGGAGGAAACGGACCTCCTACGGTCAAACGGGGTCCTGTTGATCGGGAGGGTGTGGCGTCGCAAAACGGACGAAACGGACTTGTGTTGGAGCGCTACGGTCAAACGGGGGGAGGGTGTGGCGTCGCAAAACAGGACTCCACGGATACTGTTCATCTCCACCGTCGACCTCCTCCGGCCTCCACGGGCTACCGTCGACCTCCTCTAGCCTCCACGGGCACTGCTCATCCAGCCTCCACCGCGCTACTCCACCGCCATCGCTCAACCACCCTCCACGGGCACCCCTCCACCGCTCATCGCTCATCCAGCCCTCCACACCACGGGTCCTGCTCAACCACCCTCCACCGCTCATCGCTCATCCAGCCCTCCACACCACGGGTTCCTGTTCATCCGAGGCAACGCCACCGCCACTTATTCATCCAACCCCCCGCAACGCCATCGCTCATCCTGCACGCATCATCGATCGGCTTGATTAGCAGCGATGGCGAATGAATCGCTCCATCGGGTTTAGTTAACAGCCATCGATCGATTGCTCGGGTTCAGTAACGCGTAGCCTGCAGTGCAATCACTCGGCTTCAGTTAGAGCCCAACGCCTCGCTCAGCTTCAGTTAGAGCCAACGCCTCGCACACACGCAGCAGCGTCGTCGAGAGAAAGCAGCATCGCCGCCCCGACCTCCCACCGTAACGGAAACTCCCGAAATTTTCCTCCCCTTGCTTCTACCACGGTTTTTCCGTCATGGACGGCCCAAAGAATGTCATGCAGCTGCGTCTCCGGCCTGCCCAGGACGAAAAGCCCATTTTCTGTCATGATTTTTGTCATAGAAGTAGGAGCCCACCACATCTATGATGATACCGGGTTTTGTCACAATTATCGTCATAGAAGTGTCATATGTATGACAGAAAAAAATTTCGTTCGGCCCAAAATGTCACGGATGTCGTTTTTTTTGTAGTGCACTTTGGTGGCTTTTGGGTGGAAAATATCCAAGCTTTTTTTGGTATTTTCAAGTGCCCTCTACCCTTTCTTACCACTATAAATAGAGGTGGAGAGAGCTCTCCATTTGACTTAATCCCTCTCAAACACATGCCGTGCAATGATGTGGCTTTCTATCTCCCTCTCCGCAAAATAGTTTCGTGCGCCGAAAGGTTGTCTAGTCTTTGTTAGGGCCTAGTTCTCGACAGCGAAGTCCTGCTGGATAGTTGACACCGTATGTGTGCAACCCGGTAGAGAGGTCATAGTTTCGATCTTAGTTTGAGAGATAGCCTGAGGTTCTGTCCAAGGTTCTGTCCGAGGATCTGACCATGTGGCTCCCGAAGGGCTGTCCGAGGGATTGATCGAGTTTCCGTCCGAGGGCCACCCGAAGGGCTGTTCGGGGGACCGCCTAAGGAGTTGTCTGTGGGAGTACATCCTCGCAGTTGGGAGGTTCTAAAATCCTAGCTGCATGGATCTACACCAACGATCTCCAACGACTCTCCTTCCCTTGCCCTGCTAGTCGGTAACGATCAGATCAAACCTTGTATGCATCTTCACAGTGGTCCTGGGATGGTGCGTAGGTCGGAAATTTTTTGTTTTCTGTTGTGTTACCCTACATCATTAGGAGTGCGTTACAAGGTATCACCCTCGACACTCGATAGTAGCTCTGCGGAGTCGTACAACTAAGGGGGTGTGCAGCGATGTGTCGGTCTCAGCACCTCGATCACGCTGATTGAGATATCCAGTAATAAAGTGGGGCAAAAGGGACAAGGTGAGGGGTCTCTGATGGATCACTAACCAGCCTATACTAAGCATATAGGACAATAGGTAAAGTATCAACAACAGGTTACAAAAGCAGGCTATGCATCAGATAAGGAGCAATCAAATATAGTAGCAAAATCTAATGCAAGCATGGGAGGGAAAGAATGGACGATATAGGAATGTCAAGGGGGTTTTGCTTGCCAGGAAGCTCTGCAGACAGATATGGACCCTCGATGGTGAACTACTCGATCACCGGATCAACAATGGTCTCGGGGTCTACCGGAGAAGAAGTAATGTAGGGGGAACACCATAAATAATAGAGCAATCAAAAGCATCACAAAGCAGGACATGGCAATACGTTGTGCTAGGGGTGACCTAACGCAGTGCTATAAGTTACAAACGAAGCGGAAAATATCCGAGAATATTTTCCCTGCTTTAGGCAATTATCGGACAGACGATCCGGAGGGGAAGGTTCCATGTTTGTAGTGTTGGAGGCATGTGACAGGATGTGGATGGCGTATTCGAATTCATATTATTTTTCTGATCATTTTTCATATATAATTTATTTTCGTCGGAGTTACGGGTTATTTTATACTCCCTCCGTTCCATAATGTAGTGCATATAGATTTTTATAAAAGTCAAACATTATATTCAGAATGTACATGTTTGATATTGTAGATGTAGATAATTTTTTCTATACACTTGGTCAAAGTTGGCAAAGTTTGACTTTTACAAAAAACTATAGGCACTACATTGTGGAATGGAGGGAATATGATTTTTTAAAGATTTAATCAATTCTAAAATTTATTATTTATTTGAAAATAAAAGGTTAAATTGCGACGGGTACACATAAGTGTACCCAACAAAGTGCACAGAGGCTGACAGGTGGGACCAGTTAACTGCCCAGTCAGCAGTTGACTGGTCAACGTTGACTGGTCAAGCTAGATAGGTGGTCCCACCTGTCGTTGTCACTGGCTCTGATAGATTAAACATTTTTGTTTAATTTAATAGCGGGGCCCTTCTATCATTGTCATAGTTAGCATTAGGATTTTTTTAAGTAGTCACTTTAAGCGAAGGGGCCCACACATCAGTGCCTATTAGGGCAGGGGTTAGTTGCTAATTAGGTTAGTACTAATTAGGGGGGTTCGGGCCCCTGTGGGCAGTGGCCCTGGCCGGCCACACAAGGGGCCGGGCGTGTGCGCGTGTACGGACCGGTGCCGGCGGCCGAGAGTGGGGGCTTGTGATACGTCTCCAACGTATCTATAATTTTTTATTGTTCCATGATGTTATATTATCATTCTTGGATGTTTTACAATCATTTATAGCAACTTTATATCATTTTCTGGGACTAACCTATTGACATAGTGCCTAGTGCCATTTGTTGTTTTTTGCTTGTTTTTTACTTCGCAGAAAATCAGTACCAAATGGAGACCAAACGCAGCAAAACTTTTTGGTGATATTTTCTGGACCAGAAGACACCTGTTAGGCCAAAGAAGTACCAGAGGGGGCTCCGAGGGGAGCACAACCCACCTGGGCGTGCCTGGGGGCCCAGGCGTGCCCTGGTGGGTTGTGCCCACCTCGGCCGCCTCCCGCACTGCCTCTTTACTCTATAAATACCCCAACATTCTAGAAACCCTAGGGAGGCGACGAAAAACAATTCCAGGTGCCGCAATTTCCAGAAACCATATATCCAATCTAGACACCATTACGGAGGGGTTCATCGTCCTCACTGGTGCATCTCCGATGGTGCGTGAGTAGTTCATATTAGACCTACGGGTCCGTGGTTAGTAGCTAGATGGCTTCCTCTCTCTCTCTCTTTTGATTCTCAATACAATGGTCTCTTGGAGATCTATTTGATGTAACTCTTTTTGTGGTGTGTTTGTTGGGATCCGATGAACTTTGACTTTATGATCAGATCTATGTTTTTATCCATGAAAGTTATTTGAGTCTTTGATCTCTTATATGCATGATTACTTATAGCCTCATATTCCTTCTTCGAATCTTTGGTTTAGTTAGGCCTACTAGATCAATTTTTCTTGCCATGAGAAGAGGTGCTTTATGATGGGTTTGATTTTACGGTGCTCAATTCCAGTGACAGAAGGGGAACTGACACGTATGTATCATTGCTATTAAGGATAACAAGATGGAGTCTATTCCTACATGAATAGATCTTGTCTACATCATGTAATCGTTCTTATTGCATTACTCTATTTTTCCATGAACTTAATACACTAGATGCATGCTGGATAGCGGTCGATGTGTGGAGTAATAGTAGTAGATGCAGGCATGAGTCGGTCTACTAATCTTGGATGTGATGCCTATATAACTATCATTGCCTGGATATCATCATAATTATTTGAATTTTTATCAGTTGCCCAACAGTAATTTGTTTACCCCATCGTATGCTATTTTTCTCGAGAGAAGCCACTAGTGAAATCTACGGCCCCCGGGTCTATTTTCTCATCATATACTTTCAGATCTATATTGCTATTTGCCTTTTTATTTATTTGGATCTTTTATGTTCAGATCTATAGTATCAAAAACCCAAAAACACATCGCTGAAATTTATTTGCTTTTATTTACATCTATCAATCTACTACAATTTTATCTCGTGTACTTGACAATTTCTGGCACCGTTACCCAAAAAGGATTGAGAACCCCTTTAACATGTCGGGCTGCAAGTATTTGTTCTTTGTGTGCAGGTACCGTTTACGTAGTGTTGCGTGGTTCTCCTACTGGTTTGATAACATTGGTCTCATCACTGAGGTAAATACCTACCGTTGATGTGCTGCATCATCCCTTCCTCTTTGGGGAAATACCGACGTAGTTCAAGCCGCATCAAAAGGAATTTCTGGCGCCATTGCCGGGGAGACATCTGTCACGCCCAAGATGCGACCCTATCCTAAAGGAACTCGAAGGTCCCACCAAGGATATAAGCGCATCTTGAAGACGCTTTTGCAAGGTGGATATCATTACATCAACATTACATAATAGTGGAGATACATCCAAGACATACAATGTCACATGAATACAACAATACAACATACATAAGATCAACATCCGACTACGGATGTAACATAAACAGAAACTCAAACAATATCCACCCTACTAGCCCAGGCTGCCGACCTGGAACCTATCCCCTGATCGAAGAAGAAGCAGAGGGAGAACTCCAAAACAAGCAAACATCGCTCTCGTGTCATGATCATCGCATAACCTGTACCTGCAATTGTTGTAGTAGTAATCTGTGAGCCACGAGGACTCAGCAATCCCATTACCATGGGTATCAAGACTAGCAAAGCTTAATGGGTAAGGAAGGGGTAAAGTGGTGAGGTTGCTGCAGCGACTAAGCATGTATGGTGGCTAACATACGCAAAAATAAGAACGAGAAGAGAAGCAAAGCAAGCGGTCTTCAACTAGTAATGATCAAGAAGTGATCCTGAACTCCTATTTACGTCAAACATAACCCAAAACTGTGTTCTCCTCTCGATCAACCCCGAAAAGAGACAATCACGATTACGCACGCAGTTGGTGTATTTTAGAAGAGTTTACTTCAAGTTTACTACAACCGGATATTAACAAATTCCCATCTGCCACATAACCGCGGGCACGGCTTTCGAAAGTTCAAACCCTGCAGGGGTGTCCGAACTTAGCCCATGATAAGCTCTCACGATCAATGAAGGATATTCCTTCTCCCGGGAAGACCCGATCAGTCTCGGAATCCCGTTTACAAGACATTTCGACAATGGTAAAATAAGACCAGCAAAGCCGCCCGAATGTGCCGACAAATCCCGATAGGAGCTGCACATATCTCGTTCTCGGGCACACGGATGAGCAAGGCGACGGGTTGGCATAGACCTGGTTGCCCGGGGTGCCGGACATCGCTTGGTTTGGACCAGCACTCAGAGGAGAACTGGCCTGGGGGGCTAAAATAAAGATGACCCTCGGGCTCCGGAAACCCAAGGGAAAAAAGGGCATAGGTGAGGCAAATGGTAAAACCAATGTTGGGCCTTGTTGGAAAAGTTTTATTCAAAGCGAACTGTCAAGGGGTCCCATAAATCACCCAACCGCGTTAGGGACGCAAAATCCGGGAACATAATACCGATATGACGGAAACTAGGGCGGCAAGAGTGGAACAAAACACCAAGCATAAGGCCGAGCCTTCCACCCTTTACCAAGTATATAGATGCATTAATAATATAAGACATATTGTGATATCCCAACATAAACATAATCCAACATGGAGCAATCTTCATCTTCACCTGCAACTAGCAACGCTATAAGAGGGGCTGAGCAAAAGCGGTAACATAGCCAAACAACGGTTTGCTAGGAAGGGTGACAAAGGTTAGAGGTTCATGGCAATTTGGGAGGCTTGATAAGAAAGTGTTAGGTAACGCAGCATAGTGATAGAACGAAGCAACTAGCATAGCAATGATAGTAGTGAGATCCAAGGTGACGGTCATCTTGCCTGAAATCCCGCTAGGAAGAACGAGTCCATGAAGAAGACAACCGGACGTAGTCGAACGAATCCTCACAACTCCGGAATGAAACCGAAGCTAACGAGAGAAGCAAACCGGAAAGAAGCAAACAACATGGTAAATGCACAAGCATAAACATGGCATGATGCACAATCAAGTATGATGCATGTCTGGTTTAATGAGGCATGGCATGGCAAAGTGCAACAAACAATACTACAAGTTAAGTGGAGCTCAATATGCAACGAAACACCACATCAATTATTTAGTTCTCTCTCAGTTATGCTACCAAACAATTTTAAATGTTGTTAAACATGGCAAGAGGTGAAGCATAATTAAACTATCTATCTAGGCAAGTTTAAATGAGGACGGAACAACAAACAACAATTCCGGAAAATCCTCATATGCGTATTTTAGATTTGGTACTGTTCTGTCCAAAAGCATATTTTAATGTTATTAAACAGCAAAATAAAGTGCACCATGTTAAACTAGGCATTTTTCCACCCCATTTACATATAAAGTTTATTTAAAACCGAGCTACGGTTATTTAGTTATGAAATAAATCATTTTAACATGGCATTTGAGCAAATTTAAACAAACAGCATTTTAAACACTTTAAACATGGTTGAAAGTGGCATATTATTAATCTACACAAAATTCTAAGCATTTTACATGTATAAATTATTTACATAAGATGCATGGTTGAGGAGTTATTATATGCATGAACAACAGGGGGTTTTCTGCAAATCTGTAAATCCTGGGATAATTAGCAAATTTGTCCACGGAAAAAAAACATGACATGGGCCGAAATTGGCTAGCCCAACAGTGCATAGGAGGGGTTGTGGGCGCTCACCCATGGGCTTTAGCCCAGTCGGTGGATGCGGCTGAGGCGCGCTGGGCCTGGCGCAGATCTGGCCCAAGCGGGCGACGTGGTCTCGTCCACGCTGGCAGGATCGAGCGAGGAGGAGAGGCACGGTCAACGCTCCAGAACGAGCGGGACTTGGCGCTGGTCGTCGACCCAGCACGCAGAAGCAGGGGAGGCCGGCGACGAGGGATTGGCGGAGGTAGCGGCAAGGAGAAGGACTCCGGCGAGGGTGATGCTCCTCCTGTGGACGCATCAGAGAGAGAGGGAGACGGGTGAGAGATAGAAGGTGAAGGGGAAGGAAGAAACAGGGGCACGGGCGCGGCTTGGCTCACCAGAGCTTCGCCATAGGCGTGGAGGCACGGCGGCGCTGCCGGAGGAGATGTAGGCGACGGGGAGGGTTCATGGCGACGGCAGGATGCGAAGGAAGGCGCGAGGCTGGACCGGACGGAGCTCGATGTGGTTGCTGAGGGGAACCGGATCCGAAGGCTGGAGCCTTGATCTGAAGAAGAGGATGGCCATGGCGTCCCTGCTCGACGAACTGAGAGAGCAGAGAGAGATGTCAGTGAGAGAACAAAAGAGGAAAACAGGAGCGAGAGGGTGAAGGGGAGCGACGGGACCTGGGGGTTTCGGGCGATGAAGACAGGCGCCCACGTCCTGGACGAAGCAGAGGACTTGGCGCGGTTAAGACGACGAGGAATCGAACGAGAAGGTCGGGGAGCTCCTGCTTCTGTCCAGAGAGAAAAGATGGAGAGCAGGGGAGGTCAAAGCGGCCAAAGAGAGAGAGAGAGAATCGAGGCGCGCAGCGGCGAGGTCTCACCGGCGAGGGGTGCCGGACGACCAGCGGGCGAAGCCGAAGGCAGTAGCTGCAGAAGACGGTGCCGATGGGATCTTGAGGCCGAGCCCAGGCCATGGCGGCTTCCTTCCGTTCCCTGACGGAAACGAGTCAGAGAGAGATGTGAGAGAGAGAAGCATGGGGAGGAAGGGAGATAGGGGAGGAGATGAGCGGGATGAGGCCGGCGGGGCATGACCTGCTGCTGCTTTTGTCGCCGGCGGCGTGGACGCGCAAGGCGGCGGGGAGGCGACGAGGCAAGGAAGTTTCGGGGCTGATCTCTGCTGCAATTTATTTGGGATGGATCGGGAGGAGGCTCGCTGGTTGGGTGGATCGATGGATTGGACAGCGCTGAAAACGAGGGAGATGGTCGGGTCGGCTGGATCGGGAGGGATCCCGAGGAAAACGAAGTGGCGGCGGCGATAGGATAGGGGAGGAATGGATGGGACAGGGTTAGGGTTAGACTATATATAGGGAAATAAAACTAGGTTAGGACCTTTCGATTTAAATCGGATGGTCGAGATAATTAGGTTGGAGGAGTCTAAATACGAAAACGGGGATATTTTATAGATGTTTGGGGATGATCCGGATCCAATGGCCACTACTGAGCGGTTCGGCTTCGGGAAGTTTCGGACACGCACACGAGGGGTCTAAGAGAGGTCAACGAGGATAAGGGCCTGACAAAGTGCCAACGGAGGCAAAGAGAGAAAGGGAAACTACGAGCGGCTACGAGTTTTATGAAAATATGCAGATGCAATGCGCATGATGCTATGGGATGAGATGGATGACATGAACACAACGCCAAACAACAGACAAAACCCGACCACGGAGGAAATAACATATCACATCTCCAGAAATGGCAAGAGTTGGCGTTATGATTATGGAAAGTTACATCCGGGGCGTTAC
Source organism: Aegilops longissima (assembly GCA_021605205.1). Classification (NCBI taxonomy): domain Eukaryota; kingdom Viridiplantae; phylum Streptophyta; class Magnoliopsida; order Poales; family Poaceae; genus Aegilops; species Aegilops longissima. Next base: position 663,137,306 of record CM038677.1, on the reverse strand, counting down.
AACACTCCACCACTACAAGAGAATCTCGTCCCGAGATCTAGGATGGCACCGGAGGGAAAAGAAAGAGGAAGATAAGAGGTAAACTAAGTTGCTTCTTTGACAAACGAGTGAAACCATGAACCTTGAGAGGTTGAGCAAAATGAATGAAAGAAAACAACGAAGATGAAGAAAGCTGAAAACACTCCGTTAGAAAAGAGGGACAAGTGATACAACGAGAACCAAGAGGTTTAGTGATAAGATAGATATTGAAACCACTCCGGTTAAAATTAGATAAAGAAGGAATAAGATTGATATAATTTGGGCAGCACTCCGATTGAAGGAAGAAGGAAAACTTGATAAGATGGAAAGCACTTGAAGAGATGACACAACACTCCGGTTAAATGGATAAGCATGAAAAGAACACGGTCCTCACAATTCGAGATGACGAGTGAAGAGAGCAACATCACCATGCCTCTGGAAGAAAGAATAGAAGATAGATCATTGAAATAAAAGAATGGAGAAGAAAATGCCAACTTCTGCCACAAATGAGCTTGGAAAGCACCTTTCCAAGAAGGTTATAACGGAGTTGTTGGAAAACCAACACCGAAAAGAATAAGCTTGTAGTGGGCTTATGGAAAAGACCTCAAAATTATGAGGTGAGCTTCTGCCACCAACGGAAACAAATGATTGGATTGATATCAACAAGGAGACGAGAAACTTATTTCACCGGGAGGACAAATGAAGAACTTGGGTCATTTATAAGCACCATAAATTGCAACAATCCTTAGGGAAAGCTTTAGGTGAAATATAACCCAAGATAACTCCAATGAAGAGATTGATGGATTTAAATACCTCATTCTTGACAACATGTGAATCATGAAGCACGAGGAGAAATTGCCAAGGATGACATAACACCATCTCAAAAGATAAGGTAGAAAGAATTGCACTTCGGAATGCAATGAAGAATGCTTGAACTCCTCAAAACAAAACATGTGTTGAACACCATGTTTATTTTAGAGTATAGCTTGGCGGATCATAACTTCGAGAGAAATCTTGAAGAACAATTGAAGAATGAAAAGAATCCTTGACGAACCATCATGTAGAGCATCCATGAAGACCTCCGGTAATAAAAGGATGATCAAAAAGAAAGAGAAGTTGAAAAAACAAGATGAAGCCTTGCAATGATTTAGATGGAGCTTCGCAATTATATAACCGAGAGAACTTGGAACTCCGGAAAGAAAAGATGAACATCTTAGAACCGATAATTTATTCCTCATGAACAAACTCTGAAGGAAAGGATTCATCACTTGGATGAAACAATAATAAGAATTTTGTTATGCGTATCCTTCACCAATTTAAATTGATGAGAAGCAACGGATTTGGCATACTACTTATTCTCGTAGAAAGGATTAAAAGAGATATAGCGTAAACTTGGAGAAGGTATTGATGGAACCACCGGTTGGATTTGGAAACAACGAATGAATTAATATGATAACGAAGGAAGTGAAATCTTGAACGAACCACCATAAGAATTTAAAATGAACGTAGCAAAGGCACAATTCACCGGGAAGAATTGGAGAAAAAGAAAACGAAGAGATCATGAACTGATTAGAGGATATTTGAATGATGCACCCGTATGATTTGGAGAACGAGAGCTGAAAGCTTGAATGAATAATTCTGAGATTATGGTCTTCGGAGAATCAAACTGAAAAGACTCCTGAAATGCTCCAGATGGGTGAAAAGAATTCTCACAAACGAAAACAATTATGAGAGGATGGCATCAAACTTGAACTACGCATCTTTGGAAGAACGGGTAAGGATTTAAGAGGAACTCTTCTTCGATCTTCGCATGCTGAGAATGACGAGGAGAAGCACCACCAAATTGTTGAGAAACTCCGGAAGGATTAAAAGAGGAAAGGTTGAGCCAAAGATGAAAAAAGTTTGAAAGCGACCTTGGAGAAGGCATGTGACTGATGAAAATCCATTCTTACGTCAAACTTCGAAAAGGATTTGAGAATAACTCCGGGAGAATTAAAAGAGTCAGGTAAGATCCTGGGAAAAGACCTGTGGGTTAGGGCCCACTCGAAAGAAACATCATTGAAGGATTGCTTGAAATAAAGATTGCACCGGTAGAATTAAATGGCTTGAATGAGATAACAACCTCAAAATAACTTGAACGGATCTGGAATGAAAATACGAGCCTTCTGAGATATCTTCAACACTCCAGAACAAATGAATAGTGAGAAGTGAATGATTAAGAGGTGCATCGGCAACAGAAAGCATTCGCCACAAGGAAAGGAATATGATCAACACTGAAAGCTTGAGTTAAGTCCACCAGAAAAGAATACGAGAATGAAGAATGATGAACTTGAAACTGTTGAGCATCTTCATGGGATATCACCGGATAAGAACATTGAAAGAAAAGAATGAAGAGACTTCACACAAATAAAAGGATACATGATTAAGAAATCTGAGTCCTTGAAGAAAAAGGGTGGGAGGGCGGGAAAACAAAGACAACTTGGGAACGGACGAAACAAACACCGCTCATAAAACTTAGAATTGAACTCGCAAATGATGAAATGATCGGATCCACTTGAAGAGAAGCACGCCGGTTGGGAAAAGAATTAGCATGACGACCTCGATGATCAAGAAGGATTAGTATTCACATAGGAATATGAGAACACCATTTAGGAAAGGTATGGATTCAACATTTGACTTCGAAGCAACTCGAATACCACAAATAAAACAAAACAAAGGATTTGGCTTGCAGAATAAGCCGGAACAAATACATATGATAGAGATTTAAACAATCCCATATCATGCATCTGTCGGAAAGATATTCTAGGAGCTACTTGAACTCCCACCTATAAACTCCCGAAACATTCTGGTTATGCAATCTGGTGTTGGGGATACAGGCGACACAAAATATATCACCCAAACTAACAATACCTAGATCCAGCTGTATCCATCCGTCAACACATAACCAAGAAACCTTCGGAAATCGTGTGCCTCAACCTTCGAAAAGCATCCGTTATACGAGCTATGGCAATACTCCCGAACTCCCTAGTACTGGGTGGCGTCGAGGTTATCTCACCAACAACTGCATAAAAGAGATTTTCGATGTCGGCAAAACTCAGGTATTCCAAAATTGCAACGATAAAATTGTGACGAAAACACCTCGGAGCTCAACTCCCCGGGACACTGCCACAACCCCTAAATGTCAGGAGGCACCAAGAACAATGTTCTCGTCACAAAACCATCGGAACGATTCCAAGATACCCGCGTGATCCTAAGAAATTTTTCGTGAAATTTGAGGAGAGGAAGGACAAAACATCTACGTCAGGAGGCCTCACCAGAGCGACGAAGGGACTGAGGAGTAAAAAGAATCCTACTCTCCGATATATATAATCCTAAGACTCAAAATAGTTTTCTTCTAGACTCAACAAAGGCCAACAATCAAGGGGGCTCCTATGGTCGGTCCAGGCTCTGATACCAACTTGTCACGCCCAAGATGCGACCCTATCCTAAAGGAACTCGAAGGTCCCACCAAGTATAGAAGCGCATCTTGAAGACGCTTTTGCAAGGTGGATATCATTACATCAACATTACATAATAGTGGAGATACATCCAAGACATACAATGTCACATGAATACAACAATACAACATACATAAGATCAACATCCGACTACGGATGAAACATAAACAGAAACTCAAACAATATCCACCCTGCTAGCCCAGGCTGCCGACCTGGAACCTATCCCCTGATCGAAGAAGAAGCAGAGGGAGAACTCCAAAACAAGCAAACATCGCTCTCGCGTCATGATCATCGCATAACCCGTACCTGCAACTGTTGTTGTAGTAATCTGTGAGCCCGAGGACTCAGCAATCCCATTACCATGGGTATCAAGACTAGCAAAGCTTAATGGGTAAGGAAGGGGTAAAGTGGTGAGGTTGCAGCAGCGACTAAGCATGTATGGTGGCTAACATACGCAAAAATAAGAGCGAGAAGAGAAGCAAAGCAAGCGGTCTTCAACTAGTAATGATCAAGAAGTGATCCTGAACACCTACTTACGTCAAACATAACCCAAAACCGTGTTCTCCTCTCGATCAACCGTGAAAAGAGACAATCACAATTCCGCACGTAGTTGGTGTATTTTAGAAGAGTTTACTTCAAGTTTACTACAACCGGGTATTAACAAATTCCCATCTGCCACATAACCGCGGGCACGGCTTTCGAAAGTTCAAACCCTGCAGGGGTGTCCCAACTTAGCCCATGATAAGCTCTCGCGATCAACGAAGGATATTCCTTCTCCCGGGAAGACCCGATCAGTCTCGGAATCCCGTTTAAAAGACATTTCGACAATGGTAAAACAAGACCAGCAAAGCCGCCCGAATGTGCCGACAAATCCCGATAGGAGCTGCACATATCTCGTTCTCGGGGCACACCGGATGAGCAAGTCGACGGGTTGGCATAGACCCTGGTTGCCGAGGCGCGGACATCGCTCGGTTTAGACCAGCACTCGAGAGGAGAACGGCCCGGGGCTAAAATAAAGATGACCCTCGGGCTCCGAAACCCAAGGGAAAAAGGGCATAGGTGAGGCAAATGGTAAAACCAATGTTGGGCCTTGCTGGAAAAGTTTTATTCAAAGCGAACTGTCAAGGGGGTCCCATAAATCACCCAACCGCGTAAGGGACGCAAAATCCGGGAACATAATACCGATATGACGGAAACTAGGGCGGCAAGAGTGGAACAAAACACCAAGCATAAGGCCGAGCCTTCCACCCTTTACCAAGTATATAGATGCATTAATAATATAAGAGATATTGTGATATCCCAACATAAACATAATCCAACATGGAGCAATCTTCATCTTCACCTGCAACTAGGAACGCTATAAGAGTGGCTGAGCAAACGCGGTAACATAGCCAAACAACGGTTGCTAGGAAGGGTGACAAAGGTTAGAGGTTCATGGGAATTTGGGAGGCTTGATAAACAAGTGTTAGGTAACGCAGCATAGCGATAGAACGAAGCAACTAGCATAGAAATGATAGTAGTGAGATCCAAGGTGATGGTCATCTTGCCTGAAATCCCGCTAGGAAGAAGAACGAGTCCATGAAGAAGACAACCGGACGTAGTCGAACTAATCCTCACAACTCCGGAATGAAACCAAAGCTAATGAGAGAAGCAAACCGGAAAGAAGCAAACAACATGGTAAATGCACAAGCATAAACATGGCATGATGCACAATCAAGTATGATGCATGTCTGGTTTAATGAGGCATGGCATGGTAAAGTGCAACAAACAATACTACAAGTTAAGTGGAGCTCAATATGCAACGAAACACCACATCAATTATTTAGTTCTCTCTCAGTTATGCTACCAAACAATGTTAAATGTTGTTAAACATGGCAAGAGGTGAAGCATAATTAAACTACCTATCTAGGCAATTTTAAATGAGGACGGAACAACAAACACAATTCCGGAAAATCCTCATATGCGTATTTTAGATTTGGTACTGTTCTGTCCTAAAGCATATTTTAATGTTATTAAACAGCAAAATAAAGTGCACCATGTTAAACTAGGCATTTTTCCACCCCATTTACATATAAAGTTTATTTAAAACCGAGCTACGGTTATTTAGTTATGAAATAAATCATTTTAACATGGCATTTGAGCAAATTTAAACAAACATCATTTTAAACACTTTAAACATGGTTGAAAGTGGCATATTATTAATCTACACAAAATTCTAAGCATTTTACATGTATAAATTATTTACATAAGATGCATGGTTGAGGAGTTATTATATGCATGAACAACGGGGTTTTCTGCAAATCAGAAATCACAGGATAATTAGCAAATTTGTCCACGAAAAAAAACATGACATGGGCGAAATTGGCTAGCCCAACAGTGCAGGGAGGGTTGTGGGCGCTCACCATGGGCTTTAGCCCGGTCGGTGAATCTTGGTGAGGCCTTGGGGGCTCGGCGCAGATCTCGCCCAAGCGGGCGACGTGGTCTCGCCCACGCCGGCAGATCGAACGAGGAGGAGAGGCGCGTCAACGCTCGAGCAAGCGAGACTTGGCGCTGGTCGTCGACCCAGCACGCAGAAGCAGGGGAGGCCGGCGACGAGGGATTGGCGGAGGCAACGGCAAGGAGAAGGACTCCGGCGAGGGTGATGCTCCTCCTGTGGATGCATCAGAGAGAGAGGGAGACGGGTGAGAGATAGAAGGTGAAGGGGAAGGAAGAAACTGGGGCACGGGCGCGGCTTGGCTCACCAGAGCTTCGCCATAGGCGTGCAGGCACGGCGGCGCTGCCGGAGGAGATGTAGGCGATGGGGAGGGTTCGTGGCGACGGCAGGACGCGAAGGAAGGCGCGAGGCTGGACCGGCCGGAGCTCGATGTGGTTGCTGAGGGGAACCGGATCCGAAGGCTGGAGCCTTGATCTGAAGAAGAGGACGGCCATGGCGTCCCTTCTCGACGAACTGAGAGAGAAGAGAGAGATGTCAGCGAGAGAACAAAAGAGGAAAACAGGAGCGAGAGGGTGAAGGGGAGCGACGGGACCTGGGGGTTTCGGGCGATGAAGACAGGCGCCCACGTCTTGGACGAAGCTGAGGACTTGGCGCGGTTACGACGACAAGGAATCGAACGAGAAGGTCGGGGAGCTCTTGCTTCTATCCAGAGAGAAAAGATGGAGAGCAGGGGAGGTCAGAGCGGCCAAAGAGAGAGAGAGAATCGAGGTGCGCAGCTGCGAGGTCTCACCGGCGAGGGGTGCCGGCCGACCAGTGGGCGAAGCCGAAGGCAGTAGCTGCAGAAGATGGTGGCGATGGGATCTTGAGGCCGAGCCCAGGCCATGGCGGCTTCCTTCCGTTCCCTGACGGAAACGAGTCAGAGAGAGATGTGAGAGAGAGAGAAGCATGGGGAGGAAGGGAGACAGGGGAGGTGATGAGCGGGATGAGGCCGGCGGCATGACCTGCTGCTGCTGTTGTCGCCGGCGGTGTGGACGCGCAAGGCAGTGGGGAGGCGACGAGGCAAGGAAGTTTCGGGGTTGATCTCCTCTCAAACAGAGCGAGGCTGCTGCGATTGATTTGGGATGGATCGGGAGGAGGCTCGCTGGTTGGGTGGATCGATGGATTGGACAGCGCTGAAAACTGAAGGAAATATGCCCTAGAGGCAATAATAATGTTATTATTTATTTCCTTATATCATGATAAATGTTTATTATTCATGCTAGAATTGTATTAACCGGAAACATAATACATGTGTGAATACATAAACCTACAGAGTGTCACTAGTATGCCTCTACTTGACTAGCTCGTTAATCAAAGATGGTTATGTTTCCTAACCATGAACAAGGAGTTGTTATTTGATTAACGGGATCACATCATTGGTTGAATGATCTGATTGACATGACCCATTCCATTAGCATAGCACCTGATCGTATAGTTTGTTGCTAGTGCTTTTCTTCATGACTTATACATGTTCCTATGACTATGAGATTATGCAACTCCGTTTGCCGAGGAACACTTTGGGTGCTACCAAACGTCACAACGAATCGGGTGATTATAAAGGTACATTACAGGTGTCTCCAAGGTACATGTTGGGTTGGCATATTTGAGATTAGGATTTGTCACTCCGATTGTCGGAGAGGTATCTCTGGCCCTCTCGGTAATGCACATCACATAAGCCTTGCAAGCATTGCAACTAAATGTGTTAGTTGTGAGATGATGTATTACGGAACGAGAAAAGAGACTTGCCAATGAACGAGATTGAACTAGGTATTGGATACCGACGATCGAATCTCGGGCAAGTAACATACCGATGACAAAGGGAACAACGTATGTTGTTATGCGGTCTGACCGATAAAGATCTTCGTAGAATATGTAGGAACCAATATGGGCATCCAGGTTCCGCTATTGGTTATTGACCGAGAATGGTTCTAGGTCATGTCTACATAGTTCTCGAACCCGTAGGGTCCGCACGCTTAAGGTTTCGATGATGCTTATATTATGAGTTTATGAGTTTTGATGTACCGAAGGAGTTCGAGTCCCGGATGAGATCGGGGACATGACGAGGAGTCTCGAAATGGTCGAGACGTAAAGATCGATATATTGGACGACTATATTCGGAGTTCGGAAAGGTTCCGAATGATTCGGGTATTTTTCGGAGTACCGGGGAGTTACGGGATTACGGGAGAAGTAATGGGCCTTGATGGGCTTTAGTGGGAAGAGGAAAAAAGGCTGCTGCGCCCCTCCCTCTAGTCCGAATTGGACTAGGGAAAGGGGCCGCCACCTCTCCTTCTCCTCCACTTCCTTCTCCCTTCCTCCCTTTTGGTGGACTCCTACTAGGACTTGGAGTCCTAGTAGGACTCCACACCCAGCCGCACCTATTGCCTTGGCCGGCCTCCTCCTCCTCCATCCTTTATATACGGGGCAGGGGGCACCCCAGACACACAAGTTGATCTTCGTGATCGTTCCTTAGCCGTGTCGGTGCCCCTCCACCATATTCCACCTCGGTCATATTGTAGCGGTGCTTAGGCGAAGCCCTGCGACGGTAGAACATCAAGATCGTCACCACGCCGTCGTCGACGGAACTCCTTCCCGACGCTTTGCTGGATCGGAGCCCGGGATCGCCATCGAGCTGAACGTGTGCAGAACTCGGAGGTGCCGTCGTTCGGTACTTGGATCGATTGGATCGGGAAGAAGTACGACTACTTCCTCTACGCTTGCGTCAACGCTTCCTGTCTGGTCTCTGAGGGCGTGAGACAATACTCTCATCTCGTTGCTATGCATCACCATGGTCTTGCGTGATCGTAGGAAAATTTTTGAAATTACTCGTTCCCCAACAGTGGCATCCGAGCCTGGTTTTATGCGTTGATGTCATGTGCACGAGTAGAACACAAGTGAGTTGTGGACGATACAAGTCATACTGCCTACCAGCATGTCATACTTTGGTTCAGCGGTATTGTGAGATGAAGCGGCCCGGACCGACATTACGCCAGACGCTTACGCGAGACTGGTTTCACCGCTCGAGCACTCGTTGCTTAAAGGTGACCGGCGGGTGTCTGTCTCTCTCACTTTAGTTGAATCGAGTGTGGCTCGCCCGGTCCTTGAGAAGGTTAAAACGGAGTCTATTTGACGAAGTATCGTTGTGGTTTTGATGCGTAGGTAAGAACGGTTCTTGCTCAGCCCGTAGCAGCCACGTAAAACTTGCAACAACAAAGTAGAGGACGTCTAACTTGTTTTTGCAGGGCATGTTGTGATGTGATATGGTCAAGACGTGATGCTATATTTTATTGTATGAGATGATCATGTTTTGTAACCGAGTTATCGGCAATCGGCAGAGCCATATGGTTGTCGCTTTATTGTATGAAATGCAACGCCATGTAATTGCTTTACTTTATCACTAAGGAGTAGCGATAGTCGAGAAGCAATAGTTGGCGAGACGACAACGATGATACGATGGAGATCAAGGTGTCGCGCCGGTGACGATGGTGATCATGACGGTGCTTCGGAGATGGAGATCACAAGCACAAGATGATGATGGCCATATCATATCACTTATATTGATTGCATGTGATATTAATCCTTTATGCATCTTATTTTGCTTTGATTGACGGTAGCATTATAAGATGATCCCTTACTAAATTATCAAGAAGTGTTCTCCCGAGTATGCACCGCTGCGAAAGTTCTTCGTCTGAGACACCACGTGATGATCGGGTGTGATAGGCTCTACGTTCAAATACAACGGTGCAAAACAGTTGCACACGCAGAATACTCAGGTTATACTTGACGAGCTATGCATATAAGATATGACCTCGGAACACGGAGACCGAAAGGTCGAGCGTGAATCATATAGTAGATATGATCAACATATTGATGTTCACCATTGAAACTACTCCATCACACGTGATGATCGGTCATGGTGTAGTTGATATGGATCACGCAATCACTTAGAGAATTGGAGGGATATTTTTCTAAGTGGGAGTTCTTAAGTAATATGATTAATTGAACTTTAATTTATCATGAACTTAGTCCTGGTAGTATTTTGCAAATTATGTTGTAGATCAATAGCTCGCGTTGTTGCTTCCCTATGTTTTTATATGTGTTCCTAGAGAAAATTGTATTGAAAGATGTTAGTAGCAATGATGCGGATTGGATCCGTGATCTGAGGTTTATCCTCATTGCTGCGCAGAAGAATTATGTCCTTAATGCACCGCTAGGTGACAGACCTATTGCAGGAGCAGATGCGGGCGTTATGAACGTTTGGCTAGCTCAATATGATGACTACTTGATAGTTTAGTGCACCATGCTTAACGGCTTAGAATCGGGACTTCAAAGACGTTTTGAACGTCATGGACCATATGAGATGTTCCAGGAATTGAAGTTAATATTTCAAGCAAATACCGAGTTGAGAGATATGAAGTCTCCAACAAGTTCTATAGCTAAAAGATGGAGGAGAATCGCTCAACTAGTGAGCATGTGCTCAGATTGTCCGAGTACTTCAATCGCTTGAATCAAGTGGGAGTTAATCTTCCAGATAAGATAGTGATTGACAGAATTCTCTAGTCACCATCACTAAAGTTACTAGAACTTCGTGATGAACTATAATATGCAAGGGATGACGGAAACAATTCCCAAGCTCTTCGCGATGCTAAAATCGGCGAAGGTAGAAATCAAGAAAAACATCAAGTGTTGATGGTTGACGAGACCACTAGTCTCAAGAAAAGGGCAAAGGAAGAAGGGAACTTCAAGGAAAACGGCAAGCAAGTTGCTGCTCGAGTGAAGAAGCCCAAGTCTAGACCTAAGCCTGAGACTAAGTGCTTTTGCTGCAATGGAACTGGTCACTGGAAGCGGAACTACCCCAAGTATTTGGCGGATAAGAAGGATGGCAAAGTGAACAAAGGTATATTTGATATACAGATTATTGATGTGTATTTTACTAGTGTTCATAGCAACCCCTCAGATTTGATACTGGTTCGGTTGCTAAGAGTAGTAACTCAAACGGGAGTTTCGAATGAACAGAAACTAGTTGAAGGGAAGTGACGATGAGTGTTGGAAGTAGTTCCAAGATTGATATGATCATCATCTCACACTCCCTATACTTTCGGGATTAGTGTGGAACCTAAATAAGTGTTATTTGGTGTTGAGCATAAATATGATTTGATCATGTTTATTGCAATACGGTTATTCATTTAAGTAAGAGAATAAATTGTTGTTCTGCTTACATGAATAAAACCTTATATGGTTACACACTCAATGAAAATGGTTCATTGGATCTCGATCATAGTGATACACATATTCATAATATTGAAACCAAAAGATGCAAAGTTAATAATGATAGTGCAACTTATTTGTGGCACTCGCCGTTTGATCATATTGGTGTAAAGCGCATGAAGGAAACTCCATGTCGATGGACTTTTGGAATCACTTGATTATGAATCATTTGATGCTTATAACCGTGCCTTTTGGGCAAGATGACTAAAACTCCGTTCTCGGAACAATGGAACAAGCTACTTGACTTATTGGAAATAATACATACCGATGTATGCGATCCAATGAATGTTGATGCTCGTGGCAAGTATCGTTATTTTCTGACCTTCACAAGATGATTTGAGTAGATATGGGTATATCTACTTGATGAAACATAAGTCTGAAATAGTTGAAAGGTTCAAAGAGTTTCAGAGTGAAGTGGAAAATCATCGCAACAAGAAAATAAAGTTTCGCGATCTGATCGTGGAGATGAATATTTGAGTTACGAGTTTGGTCTTCAATGAAAACAATGTGGAATAGTTTCACAGCTCACGCCACATGGAACACCACAACATTATGGTGTGTTCGAACGTCGAAACCGTACTTTATTTTGATATGGTGCGATCTATGATGTATCTTACCGATTTACCACTATCGTTTTGGGGTTATGCATTAAAGACAGCTGCATTCACGTTTAATAGGGCACCATCTAAATCCGTTGAGATGACACCGTATGAACTATGGTTTAGCAGTAAACCTAAGCTGTCGTTTCTTAAAGTTTGGAGTTGTGATGCTTATGTGAAAAAGTTTTCACCTGATAAGCTCGAACCCACATCGGAGAAATGCGTCTTCATAGAATACCCAAAGGTAACTATTGGGTACACCTTCTATCACAGATCCGAAAGCAAGATATTTGTTGCTAAGATGGATCCTTTCTAGAGAAGAAGTTTCTCTCGAAAGAAGTGAGTGGGAGGAAAGTAGAACTTGATGAGGTAATTGTACCTTCTCCTTATTGGAAAGTAGTTCATCACAGAATCAGTTCCAGTGATTCCTACACCAATTAGTGAGGAAGTTAATGATGATGATCATGAAACTTCAGATCAAGTTGCTACCAAACCTCGTAGGTCTTCGAGTAAGATCCGCACTTGAGTGGTACGGTTATCCTATTCTAGAAGTCATGTTACTAGACCATGATGAACCTACGAACTATGAGGAAGCGGTGATGAGCCCAGATTCCGCGAAATGGTTTGAGACCATGAAATCTGAGATGGGATCCATATATGAGAACAAAGTGTGGACTTTGATGGAGTTGCCCGATGATCGGCAAAGCCATATTATATAAATGGATTTTCAAGAGGAAGACAGATGTTGATAGTGGTGTTACTATCTACAAAGCTCGACTTGTCGCAAAAAGGTTTTTGACAAGTTCAAAGTGTTGACTACAGTGAGATTTTCTCAAATGTAGCGATGCTTAAGTCTGTCCGAATCATGTTAGCAATTGCCACATTTTATGAAATCTGGCAAATGGATGTCAAAACTACATTCTTTAATGGATTTATTAAAGAAGAGTTGTATATGATGCAACCAGAAGGTTTTGTCAATCCTAAAGGAGCTAACAAAATGTGCAAGCTCCAATGATCCATCTATGGACTGGTGCAAGCATCTCGAGTTGGAATATATGCTTGATGATTTGATCAAAGCATATGGTTTTTACAGACTTTTGGAGAAGCCTGTATTTACAAGAAAGTGAGTGGGAGCACTACAGCATTTCTGATAAGTATATGTGAATGACATATTGTTGATCGGAAATAATGTAGAATTATTCTGCAAAGCATAAAGGAGTATTTGAAAGGAGTTTTTCAAAGAAAGACCTCGGTGAAGCTGCTTACATATTGAGCATCAAGATCTATAGAGATAGATCAAGACGCTTGATAAGTTTTTTCAATGGATACATACCTTGACAAGATTTTGAAGTAGTTCAAAATGGAACAGTCAAAGAAAGAGTTCTTGCCTGTGTTACAAGGTGTGAGATTGAGTAAAGACTCAAAACCCGACCACGGCAGAAGATAGAAAGAGAATGAAAGTCATTCCCTATGCCTTGGCCATAGGTTCTATAAAGTATGCCATGCTGTGTACCAGATCTATTGTATACCCTGCACTGAGTTTGGCAAGGGAGTACAATAGTGATCTAAGAGTAGATCGATGGACAGCGGTCGAAATTATCCTTAGTAGAATAAGGATATGTTTCTCGATTATGGACGTGACAAAAGTTCGTAAGTAAAGGGTTACGTCGATACAAGTTTTGGCACTGATCTAGATGACTCAAGTCTCAATCTAGATACATATTGAAAGTGGGAGCAATTAGCTATAGTAGCTCCGTGCAGAGCATTGTTAACATAGAGATTTGCAAAATACATACGGATCTGAATGTGGCAGACCCGTTGACTAAACTTCTCTCACAAAGCAAAACATGATCACACCTTAGTACTCTTTGGGTGTTAATCACATAGCGATGTGAACTAGATTACTGAATCTAGTAAACCCTTTGGGTCTTGGTCACATGGCGATGTGAATTATGGGTGTTAATCACATGATGATGTGAACTATCGATGTTAATCACATGGTGATGTGATCTAGATTATTGACTCTAGTGCAAGTGGGAGACTGAAGGAAATATGCCCTAGAGGCAATAATAATGTTATTATTTATTTCCTTATATCATGATAAATGTTTATTATTCATGCTAGAATTGTATTAACCGGAAACATAATACATGTGTGAATACATAAACCTACAGAGTGTCACTAGTATGCCTCTACTTGACTAGCTCGTTAATCAAAGATGGTTATGTTTCCTAACCATGAACAAGGAGTTGTTATTTGATTAACGGGATCACATCATTGGTTGAATGATCTGATTGACATGACCCATTCCATTAGCATAGCACCTGATCGTATAGTTTGTTGCTAGTGCTTTTCTTCATGACTTATACATGTTCCTATGACTATGAGATTATGCAACTCCGTTTGCCCGAGGAACACTTTGGGTGCTACCAAACGTCACAACGTAATCGGGTGATTATAAAGGTACATTACAGGTGTCTCCGAAGGTACATGTTGGGTTGGCATATTTGAGATTAGGATTTGTCACTCCGATTGTCGGAGAGGTATCTCTGGCCCTCTCGGTAATGCACATCACATAAGCCTTGCAAGCATTGCAACTAAATGTGTTAGTTGTGAGATGATGTATTACGGAACGAGAAAAGAGACTTGCCAGTAACGAGATTGAACTAGGTATTGGATACCGACGATCGAATCTCGGGCAAGTAACATACCGATGACAAAGGGAACAACGTATGTTGTTATGCGGTCTGACCGATAAAGATCTTCGTAGAATATGTAGGAACCAATATGGGCATCCAGGTTCCGCTATTGGTTATTGACCGAGAATGGTTCTAGGTCATGTCTACATAGTTCTCGAACCCGTAGGGTCCGCACGCTTAAGGTTTCGATGACAGTTATATTATGAGTTTATGAGTTTTGATGTACCGAAGGAGTTCGGAGTCCCGGATGAGATCGGGACATGACGAGGAGTCTCGAAATGGTCGAGACGTAAAGATCGATATATTGGACGACTATATTCGAGTTCGGAAAGGTTCGAATGATTCGGTATTTTTCGAGTACCGGGAGTTACGGGATTACGGGAGAAGTAATGGGCCTTGATGGGCTTTAGTGGGAAGAGGAAAAAGGCTGCTGCGCCCCTCCCTCTAGTCCGAATTGGACTAGGGAAAGGGGCCGCCACCTCTCCTTCTCCTCCACTTCCTTCTCCTTCCTCCCTTTTGGTGGACTCCTACTAGGACTTGGAGTCCTAGTAGGACTCCACACCCTGGCCGCACCTATTGCCTTGGCGGCCTCCTCCTCCTCCATCCTTTATATACGGGGCAGGGGCACCCCAGACACACAAGTTGATCTTCGTGATCGCCCTTAGCCGTGTGCGGTGCCCCTCCACCATATTCCACCTCGGTCATATTGTAGCGGTGCTTAGGCGAAGCCCTGCGACGGTAGAACATCAAGATCGTCACCACGCCGTCGTGCTGACGGAACTCCTTCCCCGACGCTTTGCTGGATCGGAGCCCGGGGATCGTCATCGAGCTGAACGTGTGCAGAACTCGGAGGTGCCGTACGTTCGGTACTTGGATCGATTGGATCGGGAAGAAGTACGACTACTTCCTCTACGTTGCGTCAACGCTTCCGTTGCTGGTCTACGAGGGTACGTAGACAATACTCTCATCTCGTTGCTATGCATCACCATGGTCTTGCGTGATCGTAGGAAAATTTTTGAAATTACTACGTTCCCCAACAAAAACGAGGGAGATGGTCGGGTCGGCTGGATCGGGAGGGATCCCGAGGAAAACGAAGTGGCGGCGGCGATAGGATAGGGGAGGAATGGATGGGACAGGGCTAGGGTTAGACTATATATAGGGAAATAAAACTAGGTTAGGACCTTTCGATTTAAATCAGATGGTCGAGATAATTAGGTTGGAGGAGTCCAAATATGAAAATGGGGATATTTTATAGATGTTTGGGGATGATCCGGATCCAATGGCCACTACTGAGCGGTTCGGCTTCGGGGAAGTTTCGGACACGCACACGAGGGGTCTGAGAGAGGTCAACGAGGATAAGGGCCTGACAAAGTGCCAACGGAGGCAAAGAGAGAAAGGGCAACTACGAGCGGCTACGAGTTTTATGAAAATATGCAGATGCAATGCGCATGATGCTATGGGATGAGATGCATGACATGAACACAACGCCAAACAACAGACAAAACCCAACCACGGAGGAAATAACATATCACATCGCCAGAAATGGCAAGAGTTGGCGTTACGATTATGGAAAGTTACATCCGGGGCGTTACAACATCATCAGCATCTACTAGTTTCCTAATCAAAAATCTCATCTCCTTGCAATTTACATTATTTGTTATTTGCCACCCGTTTTCCTCTCCCCCACTTCATAAAAATTTGTTGTTTTATTCGCCCTCGTTTTGTTTGCTGTTTTTTGTCAGATCTCTTATTTGCTTGAACTTGTCACCATGAGTGACTTTGGCATTGCAGAAACGGATGATGGCCTAACTCCTAAAATTGGACTATCTGGCAATCTGGATGCTAAAACTTTTGTTTTTGGGCAAGGGAATATTATGGGAAAGGAACATATCCAAGAATTTTTCAATTGTGTCGGAAATTTAACTCTTGATGATGCTCATATACTTAAAAGAACAAAATCTTATGCAGATGCTATTTTAGCACTAGTTCTGAAACTAGAAAATAAATTCATCCATACCCATCCTACCTTGCAAAGATTGTTTTATGAGTTACCTGTTATAAAGAATCCCAAAGCTAAAAAGTTGGCTACCTTCTTATGTATGAATTTGACTACATAATACGGGAAGCTAGGGAAATGTTTGATTTTTATGGTATGAACCGTGAAAAACTGGTAATAGATGAGATCCTTTGTAATAGTGATTATATGTTATTACACTTGCTTGGAAATAATCAATTTTTTTATGATAATGTTAATAAAGAAGTCACTATTTTAGACATAATCCAACAAGTTCTCAATGATGTTAATCAACACTATTCTTGGATTGTTGCCGGAAATCAAAGGGGATACGATGACAAGCAACTTGATAGAGCTAAAGTCTCTATGGATGAGGTGTTGTCTTTGCAAAACCACCTAACAAAAACACCTCCAAGGGAAATGAAAATAAAGATGACAATACTTAGATCTTTGTCTTATGCCTAGCAAGGGCGTAAAACGATAGCGCTTTTTAGGAGGCAACCCAATGAATAAAATTTATTTTTGCCTATTTCTGTCTGTTCTTGAGTGTTTGTATAATTATGCTACTGTTAAGATTGTTTTTTTATGGTTTAATTAGTGTTTGTGCCAAGCAAAACCTTTGGGATCATGTTGGGTGATAGTTGATTTGATCTTGTTGGAAAACAAAAACTTTTGCGCCCAGTAAAACTATTTTCATAAATCACCGAAGCGTGATTTTGCTCTGATTATTTTCACACAATATTGATATACAAATTGCCCACATTTTCTTAATTTTTCAGAATTTTTGGAGTTACAAAAGTATACAAAGTTCCCTTATTACTACAAATTGTTCTTTTTACTTCATACAAAATCAATACCAAACAGAGTCCAAACACAGCGAAACTTTTTGGTGATTTTTTTGGACCAGAAGATACCTATTGGGCCAAAGAAGTACCAGAGGGGGGCTCTGAGGGGAGCACAACCCACCTGGGTGTGCCTGGGGGCCCAGGCGCGCCCTACTGGGTTGTGCCCACCTCGACCGCCTCCCACACCGCCTCTTTGCTCTATAAATACCCCAATATTCCAGAATCCCTAGGGGAGGTGAAGAAAAACAATTCCAGTTGCCGGAAGTTCTAGAAACCACAGATCCAATCGAGACACCATCATAGAGGGGTTCATCATCTTCATTGGTACCTCTCTGATGATGCGTGAGTAGTTCATTGTAGACCTACGGGCCCGTAGTTAGTAGCTAGATGGCTTCCTCTTTCTGTTTTGATTCTCGATACAATGGTCTCTTGGAGATCTATTTGATGTAACTGTTTTTGCGGTGTGTTTGTTGGGGTCCGATGAACTTTGAGTTTATGATCAGATATATGTTTTTATCCATGAAAGTTATTTGAGTCTTTTGATCTCTTATATGCATGATTACTTATAGCCTCGTATTTCTTCTTCAAATCTTTGGTTTAGTTAGGCCGACTAGATCGATTTTGCTTGTCATGGGACGAGGTGGTTTGTGATGGGCTCGATCTTATGGTGCTTAATTCCAGTGACAGAAGGGGAAATGACATGTATGTATCGTTGCTATTAAGGATAACAAGATGGGGTCTATTCCTACATGAATAGATCTTGTCTACATCATGTCTTCGTTCTTATTGCATTACCCCATTTTTCCATGAACTTAATACACTAGATGCATGCTGGATAGCGGTCAATGTGTGGAGTAATACTGTAATAGTAGTAGAAGTAGGCAGGAGTCGGTCTGCTAATCTTGGATGTGATGCGTATATAATGATCATTGCCTGGATATCGTCATAATTATTTGAAGTTCTATCAATTGCCCAACAGTAATTTGTTTACCCACCGTATGCTATTTTTCTCAAGAGAAGCCACTAGTGAAATCTACGGCCCCCGGTCTATTTTCTAATAATATACTTTTAGATCTATATTGTTATTTGCCTTGTTATTTATTTGCTTATTTTATTTTCAGATCTATATTATCAAAAACCCTGAAATACTTCGCTGAATTTTATTTGCTTTTAAATATATCAATCTACTACAATTTTATCTCGTCTACTTGACAAATTCTGGCACTAATATCCAAAAAGAATTGACAGGCCCTTTAACACGTCGAGTTGCAAGTATTTGTTCTTTGTGTGCAGGTACCGTTTATGTAGTGTTGCGTGGTTCTCCTACTGGTTCGATAACCTTGGTCTCATTACTGAAGGAAATACCTACCGTTGTTGTGCTACATCATCCCTTCCTCTTTGGGGAAATACCGACGTAGTTCAAGCCGCATCAAACATATCTTTAATTTATGAAGTATTAATGCAATGTTTACAACAATTTTATATGATTTTGGTATGATTTGATTATAACTAACCCGGACTGACGCTCTTTTTAGCAGAACTACCGTGGTGTCGTTTTTTGTGCAGAAATAAAAGTTCTCGAAATGGGCTGAAAATTTACGGTGATTTTTTATGGACCAAAAGAGACCCCCGAAGCATCGGAGTTGGGCTAGAAGAGTCCCGAGACAACCACAAGGGTGGGGCGCGCCCTACCCCCTGAAAGGGTGCTCCTGTCTTTGCCGCTGCCTCGTGGACCACCTTGATGTGAGACTGACGCCAAAAATTCCTATAAATACCAAAACCCGCAAAAATAAACCAAGATCAGGAGTTCCGCCGCCGCAAGCCTCTGTAGCCATGAAATATCAATCTTGGCCCTCACTGGCACCCTGCCGGAGGGGGCCATCATCACCGGAGGCCATGGAGGAGGAAGCCGGAGGGGGCCATCATCACCATGGAGGCCAAGGACCAGATGGAGAACCTCTCCCCATCTAGGGGGGAGGCCATGGAGGAGGAAGCACAAGGGGGAGACTCTCTCCCCCTCTCTCTCGGTGGCACCGGAGTGCCACTGGGGGAATCATCACCGCGGTGATCGTCTTCATCAACATCGCCGTCTTCATCACCTACCTCATCTCTTTTAAGTTGTCCACTCTCTCGCACCCCGCTGTAATCCCCTAATTGAACATGGTGCTTTATGCCACATATTATGATCCAATGATGTGTTGCCATCCTATGATGTTTTGAGTAGATTTATTTTTTCTTTTGGGTTAATTGATGATCTAGATTGGTTTGAGTTGTATGTTTTATTTTGGTGTTGTCTGATTGCTCCATGCTACTTTATCTACTGTTTTGGACTATATTGGGATTTATTTTCCACTTTTATATTATTTTTGGGACTAACCTGTTAACCGGAGGCCCAGCCCAGAATTGTTGTTTTTTGCCTATTTCAGTGTTTCAAAGAAATGGAATATCAAACGGAGTCCAAACGGAATGAAACCTTCGGGAACGTGATTTTCTCAACGAACGTGATCCAGGAGACTTGGACCCTACTCCAAGAAGTAACAGAGGCGGTCACGAGGGTGGGGGGCGCCCCCCCTAGGGCACGCCCCCTGCCTCGTGGGCCCCCTGTTGCTCCAACGACGTACTCCTTCCTCCTATATATACCTACTTACCCCCAAACGATCAGAATAGGAGCCAAAAACCTAATTCCACCGCCGCAACCATCTGTATCCACGAGATCCCATCTTGGGGCCTGTTCCGGAGCTCCGCCGGAGGGGGCATCCACCACGGAGGGCTTCTACATCATCACCATAGCCCCTCCAATGAAGTGTGAGTAGTTTACTTCAGACCTTCGGGTCCATAGCTAGTAGCTAGATGGCTTCTTCTCTCTTTTTGGATCTCAATACAATGTTCTCCCCCTCTCTCGTGGAGATCTATTCGATGTAATCTTCTTTTTGCGGTGTGTTTGTTGAGATCGATGAATTGTGGGTTTATGATCAAGATTATCTATGAACAATATTTGAATCTCCTCTGAATTCTTTTATGTATGATTGGTTATCTTTGCAAGTCTCTTCGAATTATCCATTTGGTTTGGCCAACTAGATTGGTAGTTCTTGCAATGGGAGAAGTGCTTAGCTTTGGGTTCAATCTTGTTGTGTCCTTTCCCAGTGACAGAAGGGGCAGCAAGGCACGTATTATATTGTTGTCATCGAGGATAACAAGATGGTTTTTTTATCATATTGCATGAATTTATCCCTCTACATCATGTCATCTTGCTTAAGGCGTTACTCTGTTTTTAACTTAATACTCTAGATGCATGTTGGATAGCGGTCGATGAGTGGAGTAATAGTAGTAGATGCAGGAAGGAGTCGGTCTACTTGTCTCGGACGTGATGCCTATATACATGATCATACCTAGATATCCTCATAACTATGCTCAATTCTGTCAATTGCTCAACAGTAATTTGTTCACCCATCATAGAATACTTATGCTCTTGAGAGAAGCCACTAGTGAAACCTATGGCCCCCGGGTCTATTTTCATCATATCAATCTCCATCACTTTAATACTTGCTTTATTTTTACTTTTCCTTTTACTTTTCACTTTGCATCTCTATATCAAAAAAATACCAAAAAAATTATTTATCATCTCTATCAGATCTCACTCTCGTAAGTGATCGTGAAGGGATTGACAACCCCTAATCGCGTTGGTTGCGAGGAGCTATTGTTTTGTGCAGGTATTCGGGACTTGTGCCTAGCCTCCTACTGGATTGATACCTTGGTTCTCAAAAACTGAGGGAAATACTTACGCTACTTTGCTGCATCATCCTCTCCTCTTCGGGGAAATCCAACGCAGTGCTCAAGAGGTAGCAAGAAGAATTTCTGGCGCCGTTGCCAGGGAGTCTATGGATCCTCATCTGCTTGCCAATCTTTTTATGAGATCCAATTATGATGAACCAATTCCTAGTGATTTGGATGCACTAGATTATCTTTATAAGGTTTTTCCTGAAATCCGTAAATCTAAAAATTGTGATGAATTGTTGAAAGAAGAAACTTATGAAGTGATTCACAATAGCTCCTTGAATAAAAAGCATGATGGCAATAATTTTATTATAAATTCTCTTGATGTCAATTGTGCTAATAATATGCAAAACCCTAAGCTTGGGGATGCTAGTTTTGCTATGTCTACTACTTGTTGCAATGATCATGATTGGGGTGATTCTTCTTATGATCTTGAAAATTTATCAAATCCCCTTGATGAATATGAGTTTGATAATATTGTTTGCAATAATATTGAAAGTGGGTTTGGAAGAGTGTCAACTTTAGATCCCACATATTTTGAGAATATTCAATCTTATGAATTTTTTGATAATAGTGGGTTTGGAGAGGTCATGACTTTAGTTAATGTTAATCCCACTATTTCGGAAGAGTGTTAACTTTGCACGCATGTGGATCGTTTTGAAAATATTTTATGTGATAGCTATTTTATTGAATTTGCTTATGATCCCACATGTAACTGTTATGAGAGAGGAAAATATGATCGTAAATTTTTTCATGATAATAAATTACCTCTCGTTATGTTCAGATTGCTATTGTTTCTTTCCGGTTCCTTGCATATGCTAGTTTTTGCTTGCTATGATAATTTGTTTGCCTATAAGATGCCTATGCATAGGAAGTATGTTAGACTTAGATGTGTTTGTCACGTGTTTCATGATGCTCTCTTTGTGCTTCAATTCTTGTCTTTCTTGCGAGCATCATTAAAATTATCAATGCCTAGCTAAAAGGCTTTAAAGAAAAGAGCTTGTTGGGAGACAACCCAATTTATTTCCTTTCTATCCTTGAATAAATAATCCGTCTAGCCTCTGTTTAGATGTGGTTTTATGTTTTAATTAGTGTTTGTGCAAAGTTAGACCTATAGGATCTTCTTGGATGATAGTTATTTGATCTTGCTGTAATTTCCAGATTCTTTCTGTTCACGAAAACAATTGTTAAAAATCACCAGAACGTGACAAAATACTGATTTCAATTGCTGCTGATCATTAAACAAATTTTCTAGGTCTTCCTATTTTGGTAGAATTTTTGGAGTTCCATAAGTTTGCGTTAGTTACATATTACTACAGACTGTTCTGTTTTTGACAGATTCTGTTTTTGTGTGTTGTTTGCTTATTTTGATGAATCTATGGCTAGTAAAATAGTTTATAATCCATAGAGAAGTTGGAGTACAGTAGGTTTAACACCAATATGAATAAAGAATGAGTTCATTACAGTACCTTAAAGTAGTCTTTTGTTTTCTTTCTCTAACGGAGCTCACGAGATTTCTATTGAGTTTTGTGTTGTGAAGTTTTCAAGTTTTGGGTAAATTCTTTTGATGGATTATGGAACAAGGAGTTGCAAGAGCCTAAGCTTGGGGATGCCCATGGCACCCCCAAGATAATCCAAGGACACCAAAAAGTCAAAGCTTGGGGATGCCCGGAAGGCATCCCTCTTTAAATCTACTTCCATCGGTAATTTCTTGGAGCTATATTTTATTCACCACATGATATGTGTTTTGCTTGGAGCGTCTTGTATTATTTGCGTCTTTGCTTGTTAGTTTACCACAATCATCCTTGCTGTACACACCTTTTGATAAAGCCATACATAAATTGGAATTTTATAGAATACTCTATGTGCTTCACTTATATCTTTTAAGCTTGATAGTTTTGCTCATAGTGCTTCACTTATATCTTTTGAGCGTGATAATTTTTGCTCTAGTGCTTCACTTAGATCTTTTAGAGCACAGTGGTGGATTTGTTTTAAAGAAACTATTGATCTCTCATGCTTCACTTATATTATTTTGAGAGTCGTTAATAGCATGGTAATTTGCTTAATATTAATATACTTGGTATTCAAGATATGTGAAACTTTCTTTTGAGTGCGTTGAATACTAAGAAAAGTTTGATGCTTGATAATTGTTTTGAGATATGAAGATGGTGATATGAGAGTCATGCTATTTGAGTAGTTGTGAATTTAAAGAATACTTGTGTTGAAGTTTGTGATTCCTGTAGCATGCACGTATGGTGAACCATTATGTGATGAACTCGGAGCATGATTTATTTATTTATTGTCTTCCTTATGAGTGGCGGTCGGGGACGAGCGATGGTCTTTTCCTACCAATCTATCCCCCTAGGAGCATGCACGTAATACTTTGCTTTGATAAATTCTAGATTTTTGCAATAAGTATATGAGTTCTTTATGACTAATGTTGATTCGATGGATTATACGCACTTTTTCCCATCCTTCCACCATTGCTAGCCTCTCTAATACCGCGCACTTTTCGCCAGTATCATACACCCACCATATATCTTCCTCAAAACAGCCACCATACCTACCTATCATGGCATTTCCATAGCCATTCCGAGATATATTGCCATGCAACTTTCCACCGTTCCGTTTATTATGACATGCTCCATCATTGTCATATTGCTAGCACGATCATGTAGTTGACATCGTATTTGTGGCAAAGCCACCGTTCATAATTCTTTCATACATGTCACTCTTGATTCATTGCATATCCCGGTACACCGCCGGAGGCATTCATATGGAGTCATACTTTGTTCTAAGAATCGAGTTGTAATTGTTGAGTTGTAAGAAAAATAAAAGTGTGATGATCATCATTCTTTAGAGCATTGTCCCAAGTGAGGAAAGGATGATGGAGACTATGATTCCCCCATAAGTCGGGATGAGACTCCGGACGAAAAAAAATAATAAAAAAAAGAGGCCATAAAAAAAGAAGAGAAAAGGCCCAAATAAAAAATGAGAGAAAAAGAGAGAAGGGACAATGCTACTATCCTTTTACCACACTTGTGCTTCAAAGTAGCACCAAGATCTTCATGATAGAGAGTCTCATTTTGTCACTTTCATATACTAGTGGGAATTTTTCATTATAGAACTTGGCTTGTATATTCCAATGATGGGCTTCCTCAAATGCCCTAGGTCTTCGTGAGCAAGCGAGTTGGATGCACACCCACTTAGTTTCTTTTGTTGAGCTTTCATATACTTATAGCTCTAGTGCATCCGTTGCATGGCAATCCCTACTCACTCACATTGATATCTATTGATGGGCATCTCCATAGCCCGTTGATACGCCTAGTTGATGTGAGACTATCTTCTCCCTTTTTTGTCTTCTCCACAACCACCATCCTATTCCACATATAGTGCTATATCCATGGCTCACGCTCATGTATTGCGTGAAGATTGAAAAAGTTTTGAAAATGTTAAAGTATGAAACAATTGCTTGTCTTGTCATCGGGGTTGTGCATGATTTAAATATTTTGTGTGGGGAAGATGGAGCATAGCCAGACTATATGATTTTGTAGGGATAACTTTCTTTGGCCATGTTATTTTGAGAAGACATAATTGCTTAGTTAGTATGCTTGAAGTATTATTATTTTCATGTCAATATGAACTTTTGTCTTGAATCTTTCGGATCTGAATATTCATACCACAATTAAGAAGATTTACATTGAAATTATGCCAAAGTATCACTACGCATCAAAAATTCTCTTTTTATCATTTACCTACTCGAGGACGAGCAGGAATTAAGCTTGGGGATGCCTGATACGTCTCCAACGTATCTATAATTTTTTATTGCTCCATGCTACTTTATCTACTGTTTTGTCATATATTGGGCTTTATTTTCCACTTTTATATTATTTTTGGGACTAACCTATTAACCGGAGGCCCAGCCCAGAATTGTTGTCTTTTGCCTATTTCAGTGTTTCGAAGAAACGGAATATCAAACGGAGTCCAAACGGAATGAAACCTTCAGGAACGTGATTTTCTCATCGAACATGATCCAGGAGACTTGGATCCTACTCCAAGAAGTAACAGAGGCGGTCATGAGGGTGGGCCCCCCCCTCCCTAGGGCGCGCCCCCTGCCTCGTGGGCCCCCTGTTGCTCCACCGACGTACTCCTTCCTCCTATATATACCTGCGTACCCCCAAACGATCAGAACAGGAGCCAAAAACCTAATTCCACCGCCGCAACCTTCTCAGATCCACGAGATCCCATCTTGGGGCTGTTCAAGCTCCACGGAGGGGCATCCACCACGGAGGGCTTGTACATCATCACCATAGCCTCTCCAATGAAGTTTGAGTAGTTTACTTCAGACCTTCGGGTCCATAGCTAGTAGCTAGATGGCTTCTTCTCTCTTTTTGGATCTCAATACAATGTTCTCCCCCTCTCTCGTGGAAATCTATTCGATGTAATCTTCTTTTTGCGGTGTGTTTGTTGAGACCGATGAATTGTGGGTTTATGATCAAGATTATCTATGAACAAAATTTGAATCTCCTATGAATTCTTTTATGTATGATTGGTTATCTTTGAAAGTCTCTTCGAATTATCCGTTTGGTTTGGCCAACTAGATTGGTAGTTCTTGCAATGGGATAAGTGCTTAGCTTTGGGTTCAATCTTGCGGTGTCCTTTCCCAGTGACAGAAGGGGCAGCAAGGCACGTATTGTATTGTTGTCATCGAGGATAACAAGATGGGGTTTTTATCATATTGCATGAATTTATCCCTCTACATCTTGTCATCTTGCTTAAGGCGTTACTCTGTTTTTAACTTAATACTCTAGATGCATGCTGGATAGCGGTCGATGAGTGGAGTAATAGTAGTAGATGCAGATAGGAGTCGGTCTACTTGTCTCGGACGTGATGCCTATATACATGATCATACCTAGATATCCTCATAACTATGCTCAATTCTGTCAATTGCTCAATAGTAATTTGTTCACCCACCGTAGAATACTTATGCTCTTGAGAGAAGCCACTAGTGAAACCTATGGCCCCCGGGTCTATTTTCATCATATCAATCTCCATCACTTTAATACTTGCTTTATTTTTACTTTGCCTTTTACTTTTCACTTTGCATCTCTATATCAAAAAAAATACCAAAAAAATTATTTATCATCTCTATCAGATCTCACTCTCGTAAGTGATCGTGAAGGGATTGACAACCCCTAATCGCGTTGGTTGCGAGGAGCTATTGTTTTGTGCAGGTACGAGGAACTTGTGCGTAGCCTCCTACTGGATTGATACCTTGGTTCTCAAAAACTAAGGGAAATACTTACGCTACTTTGCTGCATCATCCTCTCCTCTTCGGGGAAATCCAACGCAGTGCTCAAGAGGTAGCATTGTCCTATGGTGCCTTCCCTGCCACGCATATGTGAAGGATTCCCGTTGTAGGGTGTTGCAATATGTTCATGATTCACTTATAGTGGGTTGCTAGAGTGACAGAAGCTTAAAGCCGAGTAAGGGGATTGTTGCGTATGGGATAAAGGGGACTTGATACTTTAATGCTATGGTTGGGTTTTACCTTAATGATCTTTAGTAGTTGCGGATGCTTGCTATAGTTCCAATCATAAGTGCATATGATCCAAGTAGAGAAATTATGTTAGCTTATGCCTCTCCCTCATATAAAATTGCAATAATGGTCACCGATCTTTTTAACAATTGCCTAGGACAATTCCGCACACCAAGCCATCGTTATTCCACACTCGCTATTAGTAATATATTGTGGTATATTCTAACTTTATGATAACAACACCTATTTTTATATTTTAGTTCTCCGATATCATGCAAAGCTATCCTCTTCATACCCACAACGTAGTTTTATTTCTCGTTTCTAGATGGAAAGAAATGTTTGGTGTACGTAGAGTCGTACCAGTGGCAGATAGGACTTGAGATAATATTGATCTTACCTTTAGCTACTTGTGGGTTCTACATTCCATAATTATCACTTCCACCTTTGTAAATTGCTACAATGATTCCTTGCACTTGGGGATTATCAAGCTCTTTCCTGGCGCTGTTGCCGGGGAGCAATAGTTTGGGGTTGATATTCTTGTGTGTGCTTGTTTGCTTTCTTCACTAAGTATATTTTGTTTTCCCTTTTGTTTTGTTTTCTTTAGTTGTCGGTGAATTCAAAAAAATTAAAAGAATGAAAAAAAAATACTTGCCTCTTATGCCTAAAAACTTTTTCAAAAAGAGAAGTGATTGGAAGGTTATGCATTGGAGAAGTGAGTGTCGGTGTCAAAACCGGCGGATCTCGGGTAGGGGGTCTCGAACTGTGCGTCTAGGCGGATGGTAACAGGAGACAAGGGACACGATGTTTTACCCAGGTTCGGGCCCTCTTGATGGAGGTAAAACCCTACGTCTTGCTTGATTAATATTGATGATGTGTGTTACAAGAGTGGATCTACCACGAGATCAACGAGGCTAAACCCTAGAAGCTAGCCTATGGTATGATTGTTGTTTGTCCTATGGACTACAGCCGTCCGGTTTATATAGACACCGGAGAGGGCTAGGGTTACACAAAGTCGGTTACAAAGGTAGGAGATCTACATATCCGTATCGCCAAGCTTGCCTTCCACGCCAAGGAAAGTCCCATCCGGACACGGGACGAAGTCTTCAATCTTGTATCTTCATAGTCTTGGAGTCCAGCCAATGATGATAGTTCGGCTATCCGGACACCCCCTAGTCCGGAACTCCCTCAGTAGCCCCTGAACCAGGCTTCAATGACGACGAGTCCGGCGCGCATGTTGTCTTCGGCATTGCAAGGCGGGTTCTTCCTCCGAACAATTTATAGGAGATTGTGAACACCAGGATAGTGTCCGGCTCTGCAAAAATAAATTCCACATACCACCGTAGAGAGAATAATATTACACAAGATCAATCTGCTGACGTATTCTGTGGCGTGACGTCGCACCACTACCAAGCCTTTACTCAAATTGTTTTTATTGTTCCACCTCGGTAGCGTTTAGCGGCGGTTTCTTGGCACGTCTTGTCGAGCGAGATCGTGTTCCCTTATTCGGGATTCCCATCAATACGGACGTGGGTAACCCAACCGCACCATTGATTGTGACGCTTGGGAGATAAGCGAGTTTTACCGGGCGGTGGGGACACATGTTTTGTCCGCCCATATAAGGGATAAAGATCCAACCCTTTTACCTGCGCCTTCTTCCTCCTTGGCTTATCCATCTCCATGAACTCGAGCTCCAGCGCCCAAGTCCGCACTTCTCACCTCAACCTTCTCCAACTATGTCCGGAGCGGGAGGCAAGTGGATGGCCTCCTCCGTCACGGAGGGCAGATCCGAAGCTGCGCAACGCCGAATATTTGTCCAGCAACATCGCGCATCGGCTCCCGACGAGGGAGAGCTCGTCCCCAACCCCAGCCCCATGAGAGGGTAGTATTTCTTCCCCATTTCCTCCATGGACTGGGCTTCCCTTCATCCCTTTGTCCGGGGCTCATGTTCTACTACGGCCTAGATTTCCATGATCGGCCCCGAATTTCATCCTCAACATCTCGGCGTTTATCGTGGTGTGCGAAACCTTCCTCTGCATCCAGCCCCACTTGACTTGTGGCTCAAGACCTTTAGTGTCAAGCGAAGGTTGTGAAGGGCAGCCAAGCGGAGTGCGGAGTCGCCATGGTGGGCAGGATATCCCACGTTACGTGGCTAGAGGGCACTTTCGTGGAAACCATCAAGGGTGGCAATCGGGGTGGTTCTACATCACCGAGCCGCGTGACCCTGATTGGGCAGCGGACCCGAAGTCGATCGGCATCCCTACATGGCTCACCTCCGGAAAGAGAGTGGCGGATTTGGGGATTCGGAGGAGCTGACCGGACTCAAGCTGTATCCGAAGCTGGTGGACAAGAAGCTCAAGCTTGTCAGCGTAGTCGAGTCATGCTCATCCGCCGGATTCTCCGTGCCAGCCGACAGGGCTTCAACATGTGGGAGTTTGATCGGTGCAGCACCGGACCTGGCGGGCTCTTGATACTACGCACGAAGATGTCCGGAAGGTGCTGTTCAAGGCGCCGAAGCTCCGCATCCGCTACCAAGATCGCGATTCCGCTCGCAGCGTCCAGTGACGAGGTAAGTGATTTCACCACTTGTTTTCCATAGTTTGGCTCTATCACGGATCTAAACTCCTTTACCTTTGACAGAATGGCTGGCGAAGGCGAGCGGACTATCTGTCGGTCCCATTGCCGAGAGGACCCAGCGGACGCCCGCCTAGCAGGGGCTCTGGCTCCGGCACCACGTGGTGCCGGAGAAGAAGGCCAAGAAGACGGCCACGGGGACTCGGAAGAGTTCCCGTTTTCAGGTGCTATCGGATGATGAATCCGAGGCCGACTCCTCCCACCAAGGCGAGGAGGAGAAGAAGAAAGCCTCTCCCGGTGAGGAGGGAAGAAAAGAAGGCCTCCCCAACAAGGGAGGCCAAGGGTCAGAAGGAAAAACTCTTCCCTGGACTGCTCCGCCAATGCCGATGATTTACGACGAGGACTGGCCTCCAAGGCCAAGCCCTGGCGAGATCGTAAGTATTCGACTCCCGAATAACTTCAAGGTTTTTTCTTTTAGCCACATAATGTCTTTCTAATGCCGCATACAACCCTGCAGTCCGCCCAAGGATGATCTTCCCGTTTAAATCGGCGGGTCCTTGGGTGCGTCGGATATGGATTCCTTCCGACTGCCTCCACCCCGTGCAGCGGACAACGCCGAGGTGGGATCCCAGGAAGGACCCACCAGGAGGAGGAGGCCCGGAGGTGTCACAGACACCCTCCCGGACTTTGCACGGACTCAGCCGGAGGCCACAAAGTGGCTCCGAGTCCGTGGCGACCCCTTCGTAAGAAGGGCAAGACCATGACGCCGGCTTCCTCCGTCCAACCGGAGGTGCGGATAATTCTGGGGCGCCAACGGCGCCTCCATCGAAGAGGAACACCGCACTTATTATGAGTGCGGTGATTGAAAGGTTCAGCTCGCCAAGAGCGGGCTGACCGAAGCTGCAGCAGCCTTCTAACAGGCTTTGAGGTAAGAATTTCAATTTATGTAAAATGGTACCGCATAGACAGTGAACCACGATGCTCGGTTCGGTGTTCGAAAGAAAAGCGGATGAGGATCTTTAGAAAGATAAGCGCAGGAGTCATAAAAATATGTCAATATGGGATTGCAGGTTGTCTTCTTGACCTCCACCGCCGATCGGAGGTCAATACTTTGAAAAAAACCTCGGCGGTCCGAGAACGAGCTCGGCCATGCCAAGAAGCAGCTCGAGGAAAAGAAGGTGAGTAATACCTTATGAAAATTGTACCTTCTGAGAAAAGGATTTGGTTGCAAGAAAATGACAAGGATAACGTGGGTATTGTAGGGGCCACTAACGAGGTGGCGACCACAAGGAGGCGGTGGCATGACCGAGCGTGTCTTGGCTGCGAGCGCACCGAGCGAGAGAAGCAGGAGGTACAGCAAGAGCTCCAGGATCTCGTGAAAAACATGAGAGCTCGGAGCGTGACTCAAGACTCGAGAGTCTCGAGCTTGCAACAACTCTTGAGAGTGCCAAAGCCGCTAAGGCGAAGCCTACAAGGCCCTCCGGGGTTGAGGCGGTGAAGAAAATAGCAGCGGTAAGGCATTTTCATGCAAAGTAAGCATGTGAGTGTTAATTACCTGTTGCTTACCCGGATTCGGAGCTCTCCAGGAGCATTCGCAGATCTTCCTCGCAGCGTGTCCGATGTCTGCTGCATTCTATCGGGCCGAGGAGGGAGCTCGGCGGAGAAGGTCTTCGGTCTCAAGTATCTTGAGGCGGACATCCGGTGTCCTTAGCGACCAGCTGAAGCAGCTGGTCGAGCTCCACAAGGCGGCCGAACAGGCCATGAAGGGCCTCATAGTTCGGCTGTGGCCTAAGGAGGCCATGCCTGGGAGCTACTTCGGCCTGGTGCGGTGGCTGATGGATGCGTGCCCATGGGTAGAAATCATCAAGCATTCCTCTTGTATTGAGGGTGCCCGTCGGGCCCTTGCCCGCGCAAAGGTGCACTGGGGCAAGATGGATGCCAAGAAGCTCGTGACGGACCCGCCACCAGAGGGCAAGGAGCATCGCACGCCCGAGATGTATTATAAGAGTGTGTTGAAGGGCGCCCGCACTATTGCGGGTGAGTGCTCCAAAGATGTAATATTTGAGTAGACTCGCATTTTGTTATCACGTATGCGTTGAAAACTTAGTTCATATCGCTAAGCAACGCTTGTTAATTTAAAATATTACCTTACGTGCGGCTGTTTATCAAATCGAGAGATGGCAAGTCGTCGGCTTCAGCCCCCATGCCACGAGTCTGGGGGTGTTCGGGATAATCTTGGCGCTCTTGTTCCCATTTTTGGGTCCATCTAGGGAGGCGCTCAACACAGCGAACAAGGCAACCGGACTTATAATGCTTGAAACTCTCACTTAGCCATAGAATTCTATAATTTTAAATTTCGGCGAAGCCCCTAGTCTTCGGAAGGCCGAATTTGGGGCGCTATCCACGCCTTGGCCGGACAGTATCCGTCTCCTCGCTCTAAGCGGCATAAGTCTTTAAGGACTCACAAAAAACCTCTCCAACAGCGACCGGCTCTCGCCTCATCATGACGGTCAGTTTTAGCTTTCTCCACTGAGGCGTTAACCCAGCTCAACTGGGGCGGAATCGCAGTGGTTCTCCCAGTGCTACCTTAGCCGATATAACGGAGCGTAAGGTACCAAAACATGGGAGCCGGGCAAACCCAACTATTGACCCAAGACATGATTCGGAGCCGATGCATATAGTGCTATAAGTTCGGGGTGCCGCACTTGTGAAAGTGTTCGGACTCATCATACCATAATGCGGGAAACATAAGCCCCTGGTGTATATTAGCCGTACCAAAGTGTACGGATGCAACATGCCGTGAATGAACATATGTATGAAAAAGAAATGCAATTATAAGCAAAAAGGTGCTGCATTGTTTTATTCAATAAGTGCTGCTACGAATGCAGAACGATACAAATAGTGCGATAAGCAAGGTATGGGACTGTTAAACATGTCCCTCTCCAGGGGTAGGCTGCAGATTGGTGTATAAAAATGCTCGTAATGGAGACCACTTGTATATTCGTTGTAGCCTTTATCCTTCCCTGGTTGTTGCATCGTGAGTTCAGCAGGTCTGCTGCCGGACAGGGCCTCTGACAAACGGAGTCCTGTGGGTAAAAAGTAAAAGGTAAAAAGAAAAGAAAAAGGAACGACACACATGAGAGCCCCTGGTGTGGTTGAGCCGCAGTCTGGGTTTATCGTGGTCGTGCCCCTCTCCCCATGCCCATAGTATCTTCAGAGCGTAATGGTGTACGCGAAGGACCTGCTTTGACGTTTCGCAGGAGCTGGGGTTGGGGCCGCACTGCTACGCGTGCTCGGAACGTGCCAGGTGGTCTTGTTGTAAGTTACTCGGGCGCTTAGCTGTGTCCGGCGCTTAACGGCCGGACTCGAGAATTGCCTTAAGAGGCTGCATTGCACTTCGCGCGAGCATTGTATGTTCCTCCGTGCGGAGAGAGCGTTCGATGTTTCCGTTGACCGTGATGACTCCTCGAGGGCTGGCATCTTGAGCTTGAGGTATGCGTAGTGTGGCACGCGTTGAACTTTGCAAGCGCGATGCGTCCGAGCAAGGCATAATAGCCGCTGCAGAACGGGACTATGTCGAAGATTAACTCCTCGCTTCGGAAGTTATCCGGGGATCCGGAGACCACTTCCAGTGTAATTGAGCCTGTACAATTGGCTTCTACACCTGATATGACGCCTTTAAAGGTCGTTTTGGTAGGTTTAATCCTTGAGGGGTCTATGCCCATTTTGCGCACTGTATCCTGGTAAAGCAGGTTCAGGCTGCTGCCGCCGTCCATCAGGACTCTGGTTAGGTGAAATCCATCGACGATTGGGTCTAAGACTAGTGCGGCGAATCCGCCATGGCGGATGCTGGTGGGGTGGTCCCTTCGGTCAAAAGTGATCGGGCAGGAGGACCATGGATTGAACTTCGGGCAACTGGCTCCATCGCGTAGACATCCCTGAGTGCACGCTTCCGCTCCCTTTTGGGTATGTGCGTTGCGTATATCATGTTCACCGTCCGCACCTGTGGGGGGAAATCCTTCTGTCCTCTATTGTTCGGCGGTTGGGTCTCGTCCTCGTCATCGCTATGCAGCCCCTTGTCATTGTTTTCGGCAATTAACTTGCCTGCCTGCTTGAATACCCAACAATCCCTGTTGGTGTGGTTAGCTAGCTTTTCGGGGGTGTCGTGTATCTGGCACAAGCGGTCGAGTATTCGGTCCAAATTGGACAGACCCGGAGTAGTTCTTTTGAATGGCTTTTTCCGCTGACCGGGTTTAGAGCCTCTGAATCCGGCATTGATTGCCGTATCCTCAGTATTGTCGCCGTTAATGCGGCGTTTGTTTTTGTTACGACACGGCCTGCCATTTCGGTCCTTGAAGTCCGGACTGCCAGAATTTTTGCTGAGGTTGTTGCTGCGTGCTAGCCAGCTGTCCTCACCCGTGCAGAAGCGGGTCATGAGTGATGTGAGGGCTGCCATGGATTTCGGCTTTTCCTGTCCTAGGTGCCGGGCAAGACACTCGTCGCGGATGTTATGCTTGAAGGCCGCGAGAGCCTCTGCATCCGGACAGTCGATGATTTGGTTTTTCTTGGTTAAGAACCGTGTCCAGAATTGTCTGGCCGATTCGTCTGGCTGCTGAATTATGTGGCTTAGGTCATCAGCGTCTGATGGTCGCACATAAGTGCCCCGGAAGTTATCGAGGAATGCGGCTTCGTGTCCTCCCAGCTCCCAATTGACTCTGCTGGCAAGCTGTTGAGCCAATGCGGGCTGGTCCTTTAAGCTTGAGGGGAGGTATTTGATGGCGTGAAGATCGTCACCGCGGGCCATGTGGATGTGAAGGAGATAGTCTTGATCCAAACCGCGGGGTCTGTTGTGCCATCATAGGATTCAATATTGACGGGTTTAAACCCTTCGGGATTTGATGATCCATTACTTCGTCCGTGAAGCATAGTGGGTGTCTGGCGCCTCAGTATTGGCGATATCACGGCGGAGCTCAAAAGAGCTTTATGCATTTTGTTCGGCCCGGCGGACTTATCAGTGTCCGCGCGACGGTTGTCGCCACGCATCGTGGGCGCCACGCGATCCATAGATCGATCTTGATTGTCTTGCCTTGTCCTCCAATATATCTCGCAGTCCGGGCGTTCCCACAGGGCGTGTGCTTTTTGAGCCATGCCGGGGTACGGTTCTAGTGAAGGGCCTAGAGGCCTCTCTGTCGCGACCACGGGGTGGTCGGTCAGCCGTATTGTCTCCTGGTGATGCGGGTTCATAAGCCTCCTCCTCTAATCGGGGGAGCAGCTTGCGTTTAGGGTAGCTTTTGGAGGGGCGTTCGAGCTCATGCTCTTCGGCCGCGAGGACTTCAGTCCATCTGTCGGCTAGCAGATCCTGATCAGCTCTAAGCTGTTGCTGCTTTTTCTTGAGGCTGTTCGCCGTGGCCATAAGCCTGCGTCTAAAACGCTCTTGTTCGACGGGATCCTCAGGCACGACGAATTCATCGTCGTCGAGGCTTGCTTCGTCTCCGGAGGGAGGCATATAATCCTCTACCTCTTCTTCTGCCGCTCTCTCGTGAGGGCTGGCGTCTCCATCCTCCTGCGCTGGATCTTGCTGGAGTGGATTGTCTTCGGCACTGTCCGGTGTTTAGTTATCTCCGGTGCCGGAATCTTCATTCTTGCTGTGGCAGGATTTAGAGCGGCGCCGCTGACGCCGGCGCTTGGGCTGTTTCTTGGAGGGTCATCCTCCTCTGTTCCTTCGCCATTCCCATCCTTTGGGATATCCACCATGTATATGTCATATGATGAGGTGGCTTTCCAGTGCCCGGTAGGCGCTGGTTCTTGTTCGTCTCCGGCATCGTCGTCCATACCGTCGATGTCTTCGGAGTCGTAGTCTAGCATGTCGGTTAGATCGTCGACAGCGGCTACCAAGTGGGTGGTGGGTGGGCTTTGAATTTCTTCGTCGTCCGCATCCCAACCGTCCTGACCGCAGTCCGGCCAGGGCTCTCCTGATAACGAGAGGTACTTTAGCGAACTCAAGATGTCGCCAAAAGGTGAGAGTTGAAAGATGTCCGCTGCGGTGAACTCAATGACCGGCGCCCAATCGGATTCGATCGGAGGGGCGCGGAGGTTCAAGTCCGCAAGGAGTCCGGCACCTGAGTCGCGAGCTTTATGAGGACAAGATCGGTGTTCGCTCTATCGCCGTAGAGGTTGCAGCCCCGAGGCGGTGTCTAGCCATCCGTCCCGATCTGCGTAGCGGCTCGAATTGAAGATCGGGCGGGTTGAGTGTGGCCTCGTGTACTTGTCCGGCTGCAGAGCTAAATCATGCTCGCCGTGACAAAGGCGGCACGCCGGCTGTGGCTCGACTCCATCGAGGATCAAGTCCCCGCGGATGTCAGCCGTGAAGTTCAAACTTCCAAATCTGACCTGACGGCCAGGGGCGTAGCTTTCGATCTGCTCCAGATGGCCAAGCGAATCGGCCCGCAGTGCGAAGCCGCTGAATACGAAGATCTGTCCGGGGAGAAAAGTCTCACTCTGGACTACGTCGTTGATGATGGTCGAAGAAGCCATCGAGCCTATCGGTGACGACACAGAGGAACTCTCAATGAAATCACCAATGTCGGTGTCAAAACCGGCGGATCTCGGGTAGGGGGTCCCGAACTGTGCGTCTAGGCGGATGGTAACAGGAGACAAGGGACACGATGTTTTACCCAGGTTCGGGCCCTCTTGATGGAGGTAAAACCCTATGTCCTGCTTGATTAATATTGATGATGTGTGTTACAAGAGTGGATCTACCACGAGATCAAAGAGGCTAAACCCTAGAAGCTAGCCTATGGTATGATTGTTGGTTGTCCTATGGACTACAGCCGTCCGGTTTATATAGACACCAGAGAGGGCTAGGGTTACACAAAGTCGGTTACAAAGGTAGGAGATCTACATATCCGTATCGCCAAGCTTGCCTTCCACGCCAAGGAAAGTCCCATCCGGACACGGGACGAAGTCTTCAATCTTGTATCTTCATAGTCTTGGAGTCCGGCCGATGATGATAGTTCGGCTATCCGGACACCCCCTAGTCCGGAACTCCCTCAGTGAGTGTCGACCTTGAACACTTGTGTTCATGCTCATGGGAACAATGTAGAATTTTTCATGTAATTTTCTCAAAAGTAATTATCCCCTTGTATATATCCATTGTATTATAAAAATAATATGCCAAGTTTTGGTTTTAGGATGATTAGATTGCTTATTTGCTATGTGCAGTGCAAAAACAGAAACTTTGGCTGTAGTGCGTGAATTTACATTTTTTACTGGAACGTCAAAAGTTTCTGAAATTTTTTACATGGTACTGCTATGCAAATTGCTTATTTTGTCCTGTTTTTTTAGAATTTTTGGAGTTACAGAAGTATACAAAGTTTCCAGATTGCTACAGACTGTCTTGTTTTTGACATATTTTGTTTTCTATGTGTTGTTTGCTTATTTTGATGAATCTACAGGTTGCATAGGGGGTATGAACCATGGTGAAGTGGTAATACAGTGGATATAATGCTAATATTAAATTTGGATGAGTTTACAACAGTACCTAAAAGTAGTGATTTGCTTTATTATACTAACGGATCTCACAAGGTTTATTGTTAAGTTTTGTGTGGATGAAGTGTTCGAAGAACGAGGAGTTATCGATATGAGAAGAATAAGGAGAGGCAAGAGTTCAAGCTTGGGGATGCCCAAGGCACCCCAAGTAAATATTTCAAGGATACTCAAGCATCTAAGCTTGGGGATGCCCCGGTTGGCATCCCATCTTTCTTCTTCAACCATTATGAGTATACCTAGGTTTTTTTTGTTCACATGATATGCATCTTTTGTGTTTATTTTTCTTTTCTTTTCCTTTATGCACCATGCTAGTATGAGATAGTCCCTCATTGATTTATAGAATGCTCTTTGTGCTTCACTTAAATCTTTTGAGTATGACTTCAAAAAATTCTTCTTGTGCTTCACTTATATATTTTGAGCTTGGATGTTGGTAAATCTATATTAATTGTAGAATGCTCCATGAACTTCACTTATATCTTTTGGAGTATGAATAAAATTATCATCGAAATTGGAGTTGGAAGAGTATCTCATGCCTAGCTAAAAAGGCATTGAAGAAAAGCGCTTGTTTGGAGGCAACCCAATTTTATTTTTATGTTTTTTAATTTTTAGTTCTGTTTTTCAATAAATACACATTATTACCTCTGTATTAATTTGTTTTGGTGCTTTTATTAGTGTTTGGCCCAAGTAAGAACTTTGGGATGGCTTATGGGGATAGTTGATTTGATCTTGCTGAAAAGAAGAAACTTTTGCGCCCAGTAAAATAATTTTTAAAAATCACAGAAGTGTGATTTTGATCTGATTCTTTTACAAAAGATTTATATACAATTTTCCTAGGTTGTGAGTAACATGAGTGTGGTTGTTGTTCAGATCATTACAGACTATTCTGTTTTTTGATAGATTCTGTTTTCAATGCATAGTTTGCTTGTTTTCTAATTTCTATGGCTTATATTGATCAATATAAATTTTATAAATGATATGGTACAGTAG
Source organism: Aegilops longissima (assembly GCA_021605205.1). Classification (NCBI taxonomy): domain Eukaryota; kingdom Viridiplantae; phylum Streptophyta; class Magnoliopsida; order Poales; family Poaceae; genus Aegilops; species Aegilops longissima. The sequence goes on along the minus strand of CM038677.1, from coordinate 663,099,477 downwards.
GCATTGTGTGAGAACAACTACAAATCTTATCTTGACAGTACCAAAGTGAATGATTTACTCTTTATCATACTAACCCATCTCATGAGGTTCCGTTAAGTTTTGTGTGATTGAAGTTTTCATGTTTTGGGTGAGATATCGATACAAGGAGAATAAGGAGTGGAAAGACCCTAAGCTTGGGGATGCCGAAGGCACCCCAAGGTAATATTCAAGGAAGACTCAAGTGCCTAAGCTTGGGGATGCCCCGGAAGGCATCCCCTCTTTCGTCTTCAAAACCATCGGTATACCTTACTCGGAGCTATATTTTTATTCGTCACATGATATGTGTTTTGCTTGGAGCGTATTTTCATTTTAATTGTTGTTTGAATAAAATCATTGGATCTGAAATCTTGAATGAGAGAGAGTCCTCCCATGTCTATTTAACTATTTGACTACTCATTGATCTTCACTTATATCTGTTTGGAGTAGTTTGTCATTTACTCTCGTGCTTCACTTTATCGTATGAGTAAATGGTTGAATGAATTGAGCATCATAAATATGAAGTTATATGTGCTTCATATGCTTATCCCACGGGGAGTAATGAATTCACATATAGAACAACATGGTAATTTGCTTTGGTTATAAATTTAGTCCTAATATGATAGGCATCCCAGAAGGATATAATAAAAACTTTCATATAAAGTGCATTGAATACTATGAGAAATTTGGTTCTTTATGATTGTTTTGAGATAGGAAGATGATGATATTAGAGTCATGCTAGTGGAGTAATTGTGAATTTGAGAAATACTTGTGTTGAGGTTTGTGATTCCCGTAGCATGCACGTATGGTGAACCATTATGTAACAAAGTTGGAGCATGAGGTATTTATTGATTGTCATCTTTTGTGTGGAGGTCGGGATCGCGGGATGGTTAACTCCTACCAACCCTTCCCCTAGGAGCATGCGCATAGTGCTTGGTTTCGATGACTAATAGATTTTTCAATAAATATGTGAGTTATTTATGACTAATGTTGAGTTCATGGATTATACGCACTCTCACCCTTCCACGATTGCTAGCCTCTCTTGTGTCGTGCAAATTTCGCCGGTACCATACACCCACCATATATCTTCCTCAAAACAGTCACCATACCTACCTATTATGGCATTTCCATAGCCATTCCGAGATATATTGCCATGCAACTTTCCACCGTTCCGTTTATTATGACGCATTTTGTCATTGTCATATTGCTTTGCATGATCATGTAGTTGACATCGTATTTGTGGCAAAGCCACCTTTCATAATTCTTTCATACATGTCACTCTTGATTCATTGCACATCCCGGTACACCGCCGGAGGCATTCACATAGAGTCATATTTTTGTTCTAAGTATCAATTTGTAATTTTTAGTGTTGTAAGTAAATAGAAGTGTGATGATCATCCACTGCTGCAGGATGCTGCTAACGCGACGCTACGATCAGAGACCCTTCGACTAAACTGTGTGCGATGCAATCATTGCAAATGGTGGTGTAAAAAACCGTCAAAAAAGGTGCAAAACATTTGCGATGGCAGAGACATCAAATACGGTTCATATTTTAGTTACGTGTGCGATGTTGGGCATACAGTTGATCCAGCAGAACTGTTTGCGATGAGGAAGAACAACAAAAACGGGCAGCCATATCAATGTGTGTGCGATATCCGGCATACAGCCCCCTCCGATGAACTGTGTGCTATCAGGGAATGCAACAGAAATGGTCACCCATATCAAGGTGTGTGTGATATACGTCGTACGGTTCACTCGGACAAACTATTTTCGATTAGTCAAGAGAACTGAAACGATTCATCTTAACAAGATGCGTGTGATATGCGGCATTTGCAATCAGCCAAAAGAACACAAACGATTTGTGTAAACTAGATGTGTGTGATACGCAGCAAACAGCCCACTCGGACGAACTGTTTGCGATGGAAAATCATAACACCGACAATTACTATAGTAAGTTCGTGTGTGATTCTGTTCGTACAAAAAACTTTGAAAATTGCAAACTAGTTGCTTGCGGTGGCTAGGAGTATCGCACATGATGCGTCTGCGAGTACTCATGTGCGATGATTAGTAAGTTACACATAATGAATGGCCGCAAGGGTGATATGCTAATCATGGAGTCTGAGAAGACCGTCGTCGGAAGGCCGCCGGATCAGCTTTTTAGCCTATATTTTATTACAATTATATGCATAAGTAGGTCGTGAGTGTTTTGTGCCTTGCTGCATGTGGCATTTTAAATTATCCTGAATATGTAAGACAATTATTAACCGTTGCCATTGTAAATTTGCCTCAACGACGGGCAGAGTGCACGCAGGGACGCCACGGACCCACAAAAAAGAAGCAGCAATGCCACGGCGAGCAACCACGTGGTCAACCTTCTGGCACCCCGTGGGAGACGCGATGGCGCATCCATAGGACACGATGGTGATATCATGACCATGTGTGATAGTGGGCAGACATGTACACGTACATCCGAGAACAAGGGCCCATGTTTCGGGCTTCCGATGCCTGGCATACGGTTGATCCAAAAGAACTGTTTGCGATGAGGCAGAACAACAGAAATGGGGCTTTGTAGGCCCAGAACCATCAATAAATTTTGACTTTGTTTCTCATCACATTGTAGATTACAACGCAATAAGTAATTGCAAATCTGTTCACACTGATCAAACTAATATGTGTTCACACATAGCACCGGGCTATAAAAACTACCCACTCGAAAATTACTTCACAGTTCCTCTCCTCATCACCCACAAAACTGGTCTTTCCTGTCAAGTAGTTCCGCCATGACCGGTAGGAGGAGTTTTGGGTGGGCATATAACCAGGTAGCAAAGACCAAGGCCACGGAAGCACTAGAGAGGTCCTGCAACGAAGCGTTAGCCGCAGCAGAGATGTCCCTGCGCGCCATGGAGCCCACGAACGAGCTCTCACAAGCACGTGAGGGCTCTCACAAGCGCACTCGCCGCATCGACAATTGCAACGAGCTGGCGTTGCTGAAGTCCTTAGCCGGCGACGACAACATTCTCGCTGGCCTCATTAAGCAGCAGGAGCTAGTCGACGTCTTGATGAAGCTACCCGAGATCAGCGATGCCTCGGTTCACAAGGCGACCGGCGTCGTCGAGCAACTCATGGGTGATAATGCGAAGCTCCTCAAGACGCTCGCCGAGAAGGAGGAGGAGGCCGCCGGCTGGAAGATGATGCATGAGCAGAGCAGTGCCTTGGGGATGACGCTGACAACGGTCGTCAAGGAACTGATGGGTGCCTTGAGGAAGCTCCGGATCGAGCGCGAGCGGGAGGTGGAGGAATTCGTGGTTGCTTTCAAGCAAAGTCGTGAGGAATTGAGGAAGGAGATGGAGGATGTCATCGCCCGGCGATCCATCGAAGAGTAGATACAGTAGCAATTTAGATCGCTGTCCGTGATTTCCTTCTTCTCTTGCCCCCATGTCTTCCGGGCTTTGCCACATGTGGCATTTAAAATTATCCAGAATATGTAAGAAAATTATTATCTGCGCATTGTAAATTTGTTGTCGCACTATCGATTGCCATTCTATTTGTCGTCGTATTATCCGTTGCCCTATGTGGCAATTTAAATTAGGCCGGAATATGAGTTGAAAACATGAAGAAAGCAAATGCTGCCATGGGATCACAACCAAACACCCTCCGTCCACACCTAAAAAAAACCTCCGTCCAGGCGCTTTAATTAACCCATTAATGGAGAAGTTGTGAGCGAAGCGGGCGGCAGCTGGTGCATGGAGGTCAAAGAGATCGCTTCTCGATGAGCATGGGCGGCCTTGCTGCTCGCACGTGTCCCGTCGAGCCTACGAGGTGGACAGGATGCACGAGTCCCGTCGAGCCTGCACGGCGGATTGCTCGAACGCGTTCCGTCGAGCCTGCACGGCGGACTTCTCGCGCTCGTCCTATCTAATCAAACAGTTGCACGCACACCACTAGGTATGGTTAAGTATTGACACGGTTCATATAATACAACCGTTTGTGATATTAACGTGTCAGCTTTTTGTTTCAGAAAGGACTTCGTTGGCTACTAATGTGTGCGCCTCTTCTCAAACCGGACGATTTTGTACCACAGCATATATGTGGCATGTCATGAAACCATGCCAAATTTCATGGTTTTTGGGTGTTTTTGATTTACTAGGATTTAAAACTCGAGATTCTCAATGTTTCTTCACGACAACAAGTTTGTAATTCATTCCCATTCCTTAAATGAGACCTAAACATGCACCCAATGACACATGTACGATTTCCCACCCATTTTGCTTCACTGGAGCATGTGCTTGTAGTTCAAATTTGAATTATGGACTACATTAAATGCGTAGAAAATTTAATTATTAATATATACACTAGCCAAATGAACCCTAAACAGTTTCAAATTTCGGCACGACAATCCTGTTTTTCTATGTTTGCAAGTGCATCTAGTGCCCCTTAGTGATTTTGGTGTATTGAAGACTTATATGTTAAGGGACTAATATGTTTGTGAGTGTACACAGGCTCTATAAGTCGATGAGGAGTTTGATATTTATAGTGAAACTCAACCCCTAAAAATGAATGTCTTCAGATGAAGACTTTGGTTCTCCTGAAGACTTTGAAAGTGATGAAATTGGTGTGACCTTGAAGACTTGAATATTCATGCGAGGATTATGAAGCGTGAAGACTTTTGTTTTTCTAGTTTCATTTTCTCTTTCTTGAGTCATAGGAAACACCGTACTGTTAAAGGGGGTCGAGGTAATACTAAGGAAACTGATTTCCAAGTGATGCTCATCTCAAAATCCTACAACTACCCAATCCTTTCGAGTGAAGCCATTGGAGATCTCGTATCAGTTCAGTCAATTTCTTTAGTGACAGAGATGAAGTTCTTCTGGTCTCTGAGGAACTTGTTCTAACTGAGGAGTTAGGAATTTGCCAGTGCGGATTGCCTACACAGTGAGGAACATGATAGCCCTGAGGAATTCAAACCTCAAATCCGACTATTGCTGTGCTACGCGCCAGCTGTCCAAAATATCCTACCACATAATGGTCATATCATTGAAGGCCATTTATGTATTATCATGTCGGGCTGCTCCCTAGGCTATAAATAGCTGCCCCCTACAACCACTAGCTGGTTGGCTGCTCCCAGAGAAACTGAAACTTGTCAATTGAGAGCATCCCATCATTCGAGGACTTTGAGCGAAAATCATCAAGTGAGGAAAACCCAAATCCCAAACCCAAACCTACAAACCCAAAGTGATTCAGCATCACTGAAGAGATTGTTCCTGTGTGGAACCGACACTTGTTACCTTTGAGGACTGTGTATCCTCCAGATGGTTAGGCGTCATGGTCTGAGCATCCAAGAGGAATTGTGGATTGCCGAGTGACCAAGTCTGTGAAGGTTTGGAAGTCACCTGTGAAGACTTACCACGAGTGTTGGGTGAGGTCTGTGTGATCTTAGCTCAAGGAGAATACGGTGAGGACTGTGTGTCCGGTACTGTGTGTCCTCGAGTATAAATACTCCGCTACTCCAACCAGACGTACAACTGTCACAGCAGTTGGAACTGGTCTACCAAATCATTGTCTTCACCAAGCCAACTGGTTCTATTTCCTCAACCCTTTAATTTCCTCATTCATGTGTTGATGAACCTGATCATTACTGTTTCAAGACTTTGATTGAAGACTTTCTCTATTTCCTCAATCCAATTTCTTCAGTCACATTGTCTTCAGCTTGCTTATCATGTGTTTACGCTTTCTGTACTCTATGTTTGTCTTTCATTTCATCATGATGACTATGCTATTGCTAGGCTATGCTTATACCTGAGTACTTATTCTGTTGCTAATTGTTCGTGACTTCCTATTCACCCCCTGTCTAGTCGACTTAACGCACTTTCAATTGGTATCAGAGTAAGGTACTCCCTTGTTTTGTGTGATTTTGGTTTAACCGCCTGGAGTTTTAGTTGTGTCGACTGCAGGTATGATCAAGGTCTCGGCTGGGTGTCCTACCTTAGATGGAACGGACTACCCCTACTCGAAGAACAAGATGCGCATGCATCTTGAGGCAATCGATAACGATCTATGGTATGTTGTGGAAAATGGTGTTCCCTGAATCACTCCGTCTATGAGTGTTGCTGATGTGAAGAGATTCAAGCAACTCTATTCTCAAGCGAAGAATATCATATGTGGCCATCTGAGCAAAGGACAGTACGGCAGAGTGAGTGCTTTCGAAACTGCTAAGCTGATTTGGGACAGGTTGCCCAAGGTCAACGAAGGAGTGTAAGTGCATCTAGTGCCACCCCTAGTGGGTTTTGGAGTATTGACGACAAACTTGGTTGAGGACTAATGTGTTTGTCAGAATTGCTGGATAACACAGGTATTAGTCCCATCTTGATTCGGTTTACCTACCAAAGATGACCCCTAAAAATGTGTGAAGACATTGAAGACAATGGTGGTCTGTGAAGACATTCACATTGAAGATTATGACAGGAGAAGACATTGCGTGAAGACTATGGAGTGCGAAGACATAGTTGTTTCATAGTTTCCTTTTCTTCTTTGTTGAGTCATAGGAACCACCGTACTGTTAAGTGGGGTCCAAGTGAACAAAGTCAGAGTGACTGATGTGATGCTCAACCAAATCCTATGTCTTCGAGCGAAGACAATGAGAGCAAATCTTATCCAGAGCTGGATAAGTCAGCTTGGCTTGTAGCCCAAGCTAAGCTGCCGCGTGTGTTTGAAATCTGACTGTTGGACACGTATCAGCTCCTTAGTGACCCAGGGTCATTTTGGACAAATCAGGTCGGGTTGCCTCCTAGCTATAAATAGCCCATCCCCTACACCATAAATTGGTGGCTGCTTAGAGTTAGTGCACGGCTTTTGTCGTTTGAGAGCAACCCACCTCCGAAGCCTTTGAGAGAGAATCCTTGCGAGGACAAAGCCCAAAACACCTAGAGCCAAAGAGTGTTAGGCATCACTGAAGTCTTTCTGTCTGCATGATCTGAAGACTTATTACACTTGAGGACTGTGAATCCTCCAGCCGGTTAGGCGTTGCGTTCTGAGCATCCAAGAGTCATTGTGGATTGCCAGTGAACGAAGTCTGTGAAGGTTTGGAAGTCTCCCTTGAAGACTTACCAGAGTGATTGGGCGAGAACTAAGTGTTCTTAGCTCAAGGGGAATAAGGTGAAGACACGGTCTTCTGAGTTGAATCTCAGCCTCCCTAACAGGACGTACAGTTGTCACAGCAACTGGAACTGGTCCAACCAACCCCTTGTCCTCTCCGAGCAACTGGTTCTATCCTACCTCTCTCACCTTACTTACAATTTGTCTTCGTGAAGTCTTTGCCTACTTGCCTGATCTGATTGACTTCTTTGTGTGAAGACTGTTGTCTGTTTGGCTTCATACTATCTTCCATCCTGATCTTTACTACCTAGCTACTTATAGTCTTCGTGCTTTCACCTCATTGCTTACTTGACTATGGCTTGTCTAGTGTAGTCTACCTTCTGCTGCATATCAATAGGTTCATTTCTATTGTTTGTCTTCGAAACACCCCTGTTTTGAAGACTTTCATAAAAATCACCTATTCACCCCCCACCCCTCTAGTCGAATACTAACACTTTCAATTGGTATCAAAGCTAGGTGCTCCCTTGTTCTGTGTGATTCGATTTAACCACCTGGAGTTTAGCTATGTCGACTATAGGGATAATCAAAGTCTCCGCTGCGTGCCCTGTCTTCGATGGCATTGATTACCCCTACTGGAAGAATAAGATGCGTATGCATCTTGAAGCCATTGACGTCAATCTCTGGTATGTCGTGAAGAACGGCGTTCCCAAGACTGGTGAAGGTGTCACTCCTGCTGATGTCAAGAAGTTCATACAACTGGACTCAACTGCCAAGAACATCATCTGTGGTCATCTGACCAAGGGGCAGTATGGTCGTGTGAGTGCTCTGGAAACTGTGAAGCTAGTCTGGAACTGGCTCTCCAAGGTCAATGAAGGCGTCTCAACATAGAGAGATTCAAGGATCAGTGTTCTTCGCAATCTCTTCAACCGCTTCAAGAGAAATGACAATGAGAATGTCCAGCTCACATTTGATCGCCTCACTGATATCACCAATGAGCTTCATGCACTCGGCGCCACTGAGATCACCAAGCACGAAATCGTCAAGACACTTCTAAGATCTCTTGACAGCTCATTTGACACCCTGGCCCTGATGATTTAAGAGCGCCCTGACTTCAAGACTCTCGATCCGTCTGACATACTTGAGAGGCTCAACACACATGAGTTCCAGCTATCTGAGAAAATAGATATCTATGGATCTATGGTCCCAACTATGGCCATACTCGCGCTTTGAAGGCAAAGGATGTCTCCTCGTTTGAAGAAGAATCTAACTCCAGTTCTGGTGATCCTGAAGACATTGGAAAGGAGCTCGCTATGCTTGTGAAGAAGTTCCAGAAGTTCACCAAGAAGAAAGACTGCCAGAAAGTCTTCAAGATCCAGCTCAAGAAATGATGAAGCTTCCTCTCGTGATCACAAGAACAGAACCTGTCACAAGTGCAAGAAACCTAGTCACTACATCTCTGAGTGTCCACAGTGGGACAATGAGATAAAGAAGAAGAATAAGAAGAAGAAGAAGAAGAAGAAGAAGAAGAAGAAGAAGAAGAAGAAGAAGAAGAAGAAGAAGAAGAAGAAGAAGAAGAAGAAGAAGAAGAAGAAGAAGAAGAAGAAGAAGAAGAAGAAGAAGAAGAAGAAGAAGAGAAAGGAATATGATTCTGATGACAAGAAGAAGAAGAAATCCTCGAAGTCTTCTTCCAAGTCTTCATCGAAGTCTTCATCACACAAGAAGAGCTCATCTAGCAAGGCTTGTGCTTTTGTTGGCAAGGAGATGGATTCAGAGGAGAGTCTACATCTAAGGAGGCAGAGGTGGAGTCCGAAGAGGAATATGATTCTGGAGTAGCAAGCCTGGCTCTAGCTTCTGCATACGTCGCCAAGTCCATCTTCAACACTGAAGACAATGGCTTCGTCACCAACGTTGATGCCAAGGATGAGGATGACTCTGCTCCCACCTAATGCTTCATGGCATGTGGTGCCAAGGTAAACTCACGCGATGCTTACTTTCAAACATCAAGTGAAGATGACTCTGAATGTGAATCTAAACCTAGCTACAAAACACTTGCTAAAATTGCAACTGAACAACAGAATGCCATGGAACATATTCAAAAATTGTTAGACAAAAGCGATGACCTGTTGGACACCGAAATGACCCGATCTCAGTCCTTAATTGAAGACATTAAAAATATTTATGTTAAGTATGAGGAACTTGAAAGTCGTCATGAATCGCTCTCAACCTCTCATGAAAAGCTTTCCTACGATTATCTTCAAAGGAAGCAGGAACTTGAGAAATTGAGATCGGCTCATGAAGATCTTCAAAAGGAAAACGAGTAACTACGCGCTCAACAGATCAGTTCCGCTTAGGAAGGATTTGAAACACCATGTCTAAAATGTATTCAGCGTGACAATGTTGTCTCTGTTGCTGAATGTTCAACTACTTCTACTATTGTAATATCTTCACCTGCTAATGTGGTAAATAACCCCTCAGCTGAGGATACCACTACTATTGCTGATGAGAATGCCAGGTTGAAGTCATTACTTGAGACAGGAATGTACAAAAGTCTCAAAGGGCATCAGACACTATGTGATGTCCTTTAAAAGCATATTCTGAACCGAAACCCTAGAAAAGAGGGTGTTTGGTTCGAGAGGAAAATGAATGCTGATGGTTCTTACTGGATGCTTGAGCAGTACCCCAAAACCACATGGGTTGCTGCTAAGGGACCTTCAGTGGATCCATCTACCTTATCTGGCTTCACTAGTGCTAACCCAATTATCATTGATGAATCCTTTGATGCAAACTATAAACTATTCAGGAATTAGAATGGTGAAGTGTTTGCCACATATATTGGTACTAAATGCAGGAATGGACCACCTCTTAAGAAGATCTGGGTACCCAAAATTTGTCTCGAAAGTCTTCCTGTGAATGTCGTTACGACACCACCTGGGAAGAAGACAAACCCCAGACCAAAGGCCTCATATGGTCCAAAGGCTTCCTACAGACTCACCTGAGTCACCCTAACTGTCACGCCCAATATGCGACCCTATCCAAAAGGAACTCGACGGTCCCACCAAGGATAGACCCGCATATTGAAACGCTTTTGCAAGGTGGATATCATTACATCAACATTACATAATAGTGGGGATATATACATAAGGCACAAATGCCACAAGAATACATCATCATCATATACAAGAACAACATCCGACTACAGATGAAACATAAACAGAAACTCAAACGACATCCACCCTGCTAGCCCAGGCTGCCGACCTGGACCCTATCCCCTGATCGAAGAAGAAACAGAAGAAGAACTCCAACACAATTAAACATTGCTCTCGCATCATGATCATCGCAACCTGTACCTGCAACTGGTGGTGTAGTAATCTGTGAGCCACGAGGACTCAGCAATCCCATTACCATGGGTATCAAGACTAGCAAAGCTTAAGGGAAAGGAAGGGGTAAAGTGGTGAGGTTGCAGCAGCGACTAAGCATATATGGTGGCTAACATACGCAAATGAGAGCGAGAAGAGGAACAAAGGAACGGTCGTCAACTAGTAATGATCAATAAGTGATCCTGAACTCCTACTTACGTCAGACATAACCCAGAAACCGTGTTCTCCTCTCGATCAACCCCGAAAAGAGACACTCACGGTTACACACACGGTTGGTGTATTTTAATTAAGATCAACTTCGGGTTTTCTACAACCGGACATTAACAAATTCCCATCTGCCACATAACCGCGGTCATGGCTTTCGAAAGTTCAAACCCTGCAGGGGTGTCCCAACTTAGCCCATGATAAGCTCTCGCGATCAACGAAGGATATTCCTTCTCCCGGAAGACCCGATCAGTCTCGGAATCCGGCTACAAGACATTTCGACAACACTAAAACAAGACCAGCAAAGCCGCCGGATGTGCCGACAAATCTGATAGGAGTCGCACGTACCTCGGTCTCGGGGCACACCGGATAAGTCAAGCTACGAGTAAAACCAACCCTCAAGTTGCCCGTGGTGGCCCCAAGAGCTGCTCGGTTCGGACCAACACTTGAAGGAGCACCGGCCGGGGGCTAAAATAAAGATGACCCTTGGGCTCAAAACCCAAGGGAAAAAGGGCTAGGTGAGGCAAATGGTAAAACCAATGTTGGGCCTTCTTGGAGGAGTCTTATTCAAAGCGAACTGTCAAGGGGGTCCCATAAATCACCCGACCGCGTTAGGGACGCAAAATCCGGGAACATAACACCGATATGACGGAAAACTAGGGCGGCAAGAGTGGAACAAAACACCAGGCATAAGGCCGAGCGATCCACCCTTTACCAAGTATATAGATGCATTAATTACATAAGATATATTGTGATATCCCAACAAGTAAACATGTTCCAACAAGGAACAACATCTCCATGTTCCAACAAGGAACAAACTTCGTCTTCACCTGCAACTAACAACGCTAAAAAAAGGGGCTTAGCAAAGCGGTAACATAGCCAAACAACGGTTTGCTAGGAAGGGTGACAAAAGGTTAGAGGCTGACATGGCAATTTGGGATGGCTTGATAAACAGGTAATAGGTAGCGCAGCATAGCGATAGAACGAAGCAACTAGCATAGCAATGATAGTAGTGAGATCCAGGGTAGCGGTCATCTTGCCTGAAATCCCGCTAGGAAGAAGAACGAGTCCATGAAGAAGATGAATGGATGAAGCCGAACCAAGCGTAGACGAACGAATCCTCACGATCGCAACGAAACAGGAACTAACAAGAAGAAGCACACAACATAGTAAACACACCACACATGAACAAGGCATGATGCACAACCAAGCATGATGCATGACAAATCTAGATGAAGCTACTCATGGCAAGAGATGATGCAAACAAGAGCAACACATCAAAACAAGTTTAAATGAGGCCGGAAACAACATAGAACAATTCCGGTAAGTCCTCATATGCAAATTTCGAAATTTGTCCAGATCTGAATAAACCTTATGTTCAAGTTGTTAAACAGCAATTTAAAATGCACCACGATGATCTACAGGAAATTCTAGTCAAGTTACATATAAAGTTCATTTAATTTGGAGCTACGGTCTAGAAGATATGAGCAAAAACAAGATAAGCATGGCATTGATGCAAAATGCATACAAACATCAAGCAAACACCTCAAAACATGGATGCAACATGATAATATGAGACTACATGCAAAATCAAGCAAGTTTCATATAGAGCACACTCAAAGCGGAGCAACGGTTCAACACATACACTCTATACAAGTTTAAGGGATAAGCTGTCCAAAACAGCAACTAGGCATCTTGCAAGCATCAAAACAACATGCTACAGCACCACAATATGAAAACAAAAGGCATGGGAATGATCTACAGGTAAAGCATTGCAAAACATGAACACTGAGCTATCTCCAGAAATCACTAGAACATGCTCAAAATGACATGGCAAGATTGCAACTTATAACAGTTTCAGACTTTGGCAGAAATAACATCAGGTTGCAATGTTTAGAGCAATGAAACAACATGTTACAGGAACTTATCATGGCAAACAAAGGCATGGCATGAATCTACTCAAAGCATAGAACAAAAGTCCCTTAGTGACCATAAGCCAAAAAGGATCACAAGATATGATGGCACCCATGTAAACATGGCAAGTTATATTACAGATTTAAACATGGCAGAGACAACAATGAGTAGGCATGTTGGTGAGCTTGAACCACTCACCACGGAGCAATACATGGCATGGCAAGGCAACCATCAGTAAGAATACATGGCATAGAATCCATACATGGCAAGAACAACATCATAGCATGCAAGGATCAACTACAACAACCTTGGCAAAATTGAATAACATGTAAACAATCTGCCAGGAACATTTTATAGCAAAAGTAGAGCTCGATTGACTCAAGCTATGGCACTCCATAATTGCAAACAAGGGCATGGATGGATAGAGCAAGACATGTAGAACAAAACATCCTTACTGAAGTATCTCAAAATATGCATGGATATCTCTGTAGCATCAAGTAAACATGACATCAAAATATCAGCAAAACAGGGCTGAAATCAGCAACAACAAGACACCTAGTTTGCATGCTTGTGCTAGTCACAACATAGATCACAAAAATACATGGCATAGACCCCTGTAAAGATGGCATGGCATATTACAAAACACATGTAGAACTCAAGTTCATAGGATGCACACATCAATCATGGCAAAAATGACAAAAGTGCATGTTCTGATAAGAATCAGAAACTAACATCACATAGCACTCTTCCAACAGCATTTAGGTCATCAAGATGAGCTCAAATGAAAATGATGCAATGAGATGGAATGATCTACTCTTCGAGGCGAACATTTTGACATATTACACGCCCAAAACGGAGCAACGATGACAGAGATATGATGCAACGAAAATGCAACAAAATTACTGCAGCTTTCGGGACTTAGATGAAAATTGGAGGGGGGAAAGTCAACCGAATGGCACGGACTTCGATGCAGGCCGGACCTCGCCGGAGATGCACGCGGTTGGTGGCCGGAGGACGAGGGAGAGGGCGCCGGCGAGGTGTGGCGCCGGATCCGGTGCCGGGAGGCCGGATCCGCGCGAGGAGGCGGGGGACTCGGGCGAGCCGCCGGCGAGGAGACCAGGCGGCCCGGGCGAAAGCACGGGCCGGGCGGCGAGCTCGAGCTCCTCCGGGCGGAGGAAGGCAGCGGTGAGGCGAGGCCGGGAGGTCTCGGCGACGGCGGGCGCGTAACAAGGGAGGCGGCGGCGGCGGGGGCGAGGCCGGGCAGCGGGCCGAGGCGCTCAGGCTGCCGGGCGAGGGGCGGCCGCCGGTGAGGCGCGGGAGAGGCGGTGGCGGACCTGGCGGGAGGCGGCGGCGGCGGCGGTGGGGCGCTGGGGGCTCGGGGCCCGGCATGGCGCGGCGGGTCGGCCACGGGCCCGGCCGGCGGGGGGCGGCGGCGGCCCACGTGGCGGCCTCCGATTATGCTGAGAGCGGCGGACATGTCCGTGGGAGAGGGGAATTTTAGGGTTTCACTGAGATTTGATCCATGAATTTCGGGGAGAGGCATATTTATAGGTAGAGGAGCTAGGAGAGTCCAAATGAGGAGCGGTTTTGCCACGCGATCCTGATCGAACGACCGAGAACATGGAGGGGAGTTAGGTGGGTTTTGGGCCACTTAGAAAGGGGAGTTGGGCTGCAACAAAAGAGGCTTTTGCGGTTACCCCGGTTAACCGTTGTAGTACCAAACGACCTCCAAATGACCCGAAACTTGACAGGCGGTCTACCGGTGCTATACCAAGGCCGCTTGACAAACCTCGGTCCATTCCGAGACCGTTCAACACCCGCACATGAAAAGAAGTAAAAGGGGGCGCCGGGAGACATAGGAGTGCCGGATTGCAAAACGGACAACGGGGAAAATGCTCGGATGCATGAGACGAACACGTATGCAAAATGAAATGCACATGGTGACATGATATGAAATGCAGATGATGACATGGCAAAGTGCAACACGCAAGCACATGACATGGCAGAGACAGCGAATAACTGAATGACACCTGGCGCATCGAATCCGGGGCGTTACACTAACGCCAATGTTTTGCAGGGAAATCATGCTCAGACCTTTGAATATGAGCATGTTTCATCAAACCGCTATGTTCATAAGTCTTAGAACTTTTCTTCTTATTCTTATGAGTATTATTCTCCTCCTACAAGGCTATTTGCTAGGGCTTCAAAGCCGAAGTTCTCAGATGCTGCACTTAGACTCATTGCTTCTAAGCCACCCCTAAAGATGTGGGTGGTTAAGAAAACTTAACTCTCTTTTGCAGGGAAGGGTCTCCAGCCAGAAATCAAAGGCGCCTGATGCTTATGCTGGGGACCTTAAACATCTTGTGGGACGCAAGATAAAATGCCCAAATGGTCTTACTATGTATTTCGTCCCGGGATTCCTTGACACTCATCCTAACCAAGATCTGAACTTCTATGTTCCGCTTGTTCGTCAAATGTTTCTGCTTCACAACTCTCTTGGTGAAGCCTATCCCCCAAACTGTACTGTAGGCTATGACACCTCAAGCTTCAGAATGGATTATGGATAGTGGCCGCACCAACCACATGACTGGTGATCGAAGTCTTCTGATGGATTCAACTCTTCAGCCGTCTGATAAAAGTCATATCACATTTGCTGACACTGGTAAAAGTAAGGTATTGGGTCTTGGTAGAGTTGCAATCTCAAAGGATCAGCACATGGATAAAGTGATGCTTGTTGAATCCCTTGGTTTCAACTTAATGTCTGTATCAATGCTATGTGATTTGAACATGATTGTGATATTTGGAAAATATCGTTGCCTTGTCCTTATGGAATCTGACAAATCTCTAGTCTTTGAAGGGTATCGAAAAGATGATCTGTATATGGTAGATTTCTCAGCAGGACCATAGCTTGCCGTATGTCTTCTAGCAAAAGCTTCAGAGTGCTGGCTCTGGCATCGGAGGCTAGGACATGCGGGCATGAGAAACTTGTACACTCTCATGAAGAAGAAGCATGTCGTGGGCATCGAAGGTGTCAAGTTCAAGAAAGACCATCTGTGTGGTGCCTGTGAAGCTGTGAAGCTGTGGTGCCCTCGAAGACAATCATGACGACATCTCAACCCTTCAAGCTGCTTCACATGGACTTATTCGGCCCTACTCACTACTCTACTCTTACTACCACTGCTTGTCTCTATGGTTTTGTTATTGTTGATGATTACTCAAGATATACCTGGGTGCATATAATGCTCTATAAGACTGAAGTGCAGGATGTCTTCAGATGCTTCGCCAATCATGCCATGACGAACTATGCGTCAAGATCAAGCACATCAGAAGTGACCACGACACAGAATTCAAGAACACCGGCCTCGACACTTACCTTGATACACTGGGCATCACTCATGAGTTTTCTGCTGTCGGCGTTCTGGGAACGGGGGTCCCCAGACTTGCCTGCCTGCGGCCTGCGGCGTGGCTCAAGGGGTGGCCCAGCATGGCCCATCTTCATCAGCACAAGCTCAAGACCCTCGCGAGGGGCCAAGCCTCATGGGGCGGATGACAGGGAGCTTCCTCAGGCACGGCCTCGTCAGGCTGGCTTGTGAGGAGGCGGAGAGATCAAGGCGGGGTACCTCACTAGGTGCCCATGACGCAAGCCATGACGACCAAGGGCGCCAGGCGGGCGCCAGCCCGCGCAGTGTCCTCCTTTCCTCTTTGGTGCAAAGGGAGCAAGCGCAGGCGAGAGCATCAAGCAAAGGCATCCGTTTCGGTGCAACAAGACCAAGACCATCGCAACGGCAGGAAGGAAGTCATCGTGGAGCCCAAGCCGGCGTCACCACCAGAGCCTTTGACAGGCAAGGACCAACTTTAGTCAGGATAAGTGTACTAGATGTTCCCCTTCAAAATGGCCAATTGTTGGCACCCTTCCCGCTCAATATTTGGGAAGAGGCCCAGGGCCTCTGCCTATAAATAGGACTAGCCTCCCACAGGGTAGAGGCATTTGGATTCAGAGAGGATCGAGCACCTTGAATCAGAGAGAGAGAGAGGATCCAAGAAGGGAGAGGGAGCGACTGAACTCCCCCTACCAGTTCATCGCACCAGCCAAGAACAGACCCTCGCGAGGCTGTTCTTCCTTGTATTGCTCATCATCAGCCCAAGAGACAATCCACCACACCACAAACTAGAGTAGGGTATTACACCACAATGGTGGCCCGAACTAGTATAAACCCTGTGTCTCTTGTGTTGTTCCTTTCGTAGTTTAGATCCTAGCGAGGCGGCGAGGTGCAGGTAGGTAGAGGGCGAGATCTCCGCGCGCACCCCAGTGTTCGAACCTAGAGGGTCTGCCGGAACCCGAAATCCAACATTTGGCGTGCCAGGTAGGGGTGCACCGGAATCCGCCTTCTGCCGCTTCGCACCCCGTCGCATTGTCATCATCATGTCCGGCGACCAGGCGGGCAACCCTGATCCCTGGGCGGCCTGGCCCGCCCACGCAGAGCCGCTCGCCCCGGGCGACCCCATGCCCCAGGCAGCTCGTGGTCGGCAGGGCGCTGCGGGCCGCGGGCGACGCGGACAGTCAACGACAGCTCTCACGCCACGGCAGGCGCGGTCGGCAGCGAGGCCTCCAACCACGCCGCGGCCACGACGCTGTACACCCGACGGGAGCAGACGAACTCAAGGGCCGCGCTCACGGTGGCCCGAGAGCTACTGCAACGCAGGCTGCTGGAGGGCGGCCGTGACGTGCTGCTAGAACGGGTGGCAGAGCTTCTGGGCTTCGCCGCATCGGGGGCTCACCCCTTCTGCACCCAACTCCCACCTCAGGTCCAGGGCAGCCCACGCGGAGGCTCCAGGCACGCCCGCACAGCTCCAAGCGGACTCCAAGGCCACCCCAACGCCAGCCAGGCCGTCAGCACCGGGCCATCAGCGGCGCTGCCTCCGCCACCAGCCAGCGAAGAAGGACTCGTCACGACCCACTGCCCCAGTGGGCCGCCGCGCTACCACCCCCAGGTGGGCGCCTCAAGCATAGCTGCGTGGCACACGGAGCACTACGGCGCAGCCTTCGGGATGGCGGCCCCAGAAGAGTACGTGCCCCACATGATGGACCAAGGGCACGCGCATGAGGACGAACAAGGCTCGCTCCTCGGCCCAAGCTGGGGGGACGAGGCACCGTGGCTGAGCTCTTCCAGAGCCCCGGAAGGCCCGTCGGCCATGCCGGAAGCGACGATTATCGGGTACCGCTAATTCCTCAGGAGCAGGCATACGCTAACCATGGATCGCAGGAGGTGCAGGTCGCCACAGCGGGCGGCTGCCCCGCTCCAGCAGTTTCCTACCCCTCGGGAGGAGGGCGCCGGGGGCTGCAGGAGAAGGGCTGAGATCCGGCATCACCACTGCGGCATTCGGAGCAAGGCGTCCTCAGGAGGTAGGCCCTCTGCTGGGGAGGTGCCTCAGGGCCTGCCCCTGGCAGAGGACCCATGGTCGTCGGGGGAACCGCTGGCGACCGCTCTACCCCATCGGCGGCGTCCTGGTTTCCGGTCATCGTCGGTGGCACTAGACTGTGGCACAAGGCGGGGCCCTCGTCTGGCGATGTGAAGAAGGCGAACGCCTGTGAAGCTGTTACGTTCTGGAAAAGGCCCGGAGCCTGTGAAGAAGGCGAACGCCTGTGAAGCTGTTGCGTTTTGGAAAAGGGCCAGAGCCTGTGAAGAAGGCGAACGCTTGTGAAGCTCTTACGTTCTGGAAAAGGCCCAGAGCCTGTGAAGAAGGCGAACGCCTGTGAAGCTGTCGCGTTTTGGAAAAGGCCCGGTGCCTGTGAAGAAGGCAAGCGCCTGTGAAGTTTATCTTTCTAAGAAAGGCCCGGAGCCTGTGAAGAAGGCCAATGCCTGTGAAGCTCGCCGCCCGTGACACTCTCACGTAATAACGAGTGGGGATGTACATGCCCCGGAGTCTCAGGGGTGCCGGCCTCAGGCCCTGGGGCTCCCTCCCACGCCCAGTGGCAGCACTTAGCTCCGCGCTTGTGAGAAGACGTCCAAGACTAGGCTAGGTGCCGGACGCGGCCTTTTTCTGCTTTCATTGCTTTTTCTCTTGGTTGTCGTTTTCCCCCGTTGGATTTAAGTTGGATTTGATCTTGAGATTTGCGTGTGTCCGGGGAAGGGGTGTTTAGTCTCGTTCGAGCAATCTCTCGCGTTCTGGTTACCACTTTGCCTCAGCTGCCTCCCCTCGTGAGCCCCTTGCGAGCCGGGTCAGGCCTAGCTTGCGTGCAGCCCAGACTGTCGTCACCACGCCCTCCCAGGAGGTTTTCATTACGGGATCAGTGGGCTCGTTCAGGAGACGCTCAAGACATCACAGCCCTCCGCAGGCTATCTCGGAGCCCACGCGGGTCGAAGGTAAACAAGCCAGCCAGCTCGTCGCAAAGCCAGCCACTTGGCGCAGGCGTACGGGTGATATCGCATCTACTAATACGCTGAATGCAAGTTTTTTACATGAGGGGCTCCCCTCCCAAAATGCTCTTACAACCTTCAGGGCAAAGCCTGAACTCTATCTGCGCAGGGTAAGAAAGCAGGGACAACACACGGGCAGTCGGATAAATCCCCCAATGCATCCTCAGGGGCACCTCCTGAATCATTGTTGGCGTCGCTGGCCTTGCCATCACTCTCCGCGTTGCCGTCAGCGGCGTCAGGGCCGTTCACCACGCCGCCTTCATCAGCAGCCACGACCACCCCGTCGTTATCGTAAGCGAAGGCCCTGACGAGGGCATCCACGTTGTCTTCCACCCAGTGCGCCAGGTCGTCCCGGACGGCCTGGGGTACTGGGGCGATGGCGGCGTCAAAGTCGGGTTAGGTCCACGTTTGAAGATGGCTGAAGACACGAAAAAGCGCGCCCGGCGGGCGCGCTCCTCTCTCCACCAACCTGTTGGCTCTGACCGATCGCACCTCCAGCTGCGTCACCACGTCGGTGAAGAACTGAAGGTTGCCAGAATAGTTGACTGCGTGGGGCTCGCCGACGGCCGCCTCGCAGATGTTACCCAAGGCCGTGTTGGCTCTCTCCCGGAGCGTGGTGAGCATGGGGCCATGCTCGTGCTCCAGGATCCGCCACTGGCGTATCTCGTCCTCGTTCTGCCGCGCAACGGCCTCGGCCTCATCCACCTGTTGACGGAGAAGAAGCGCCTCAGCGCGGGATGTAGTCAGCTCCTCCTGCGCCGCGCCAAGGGCAGCCCGGGAAGCATCGGCCCGCCGCGTCACTTCATCCAGCTTGGCCCAGAGGGCGGCAGTCCTGCCTTCAGCCTCGACCCGGATCAACCCCATCATCTCCTCGAACTCGCGCTCAAGGTTCAAGCGGGCCGTCGCCACCCGACATCCGACCTCTTCCAGGACGCGGGCTTACCGCGCAGCGACGTCATCCTATGCCTGTGTCACCAAGCGCTCCCTCGTCTCCAGACGCTCAAGATCGCGTGCGCGTTCGGCAGCTTCCAGCGTCAGTGCCTCCTCACGCCTCTGGAGCTCTGCCTGGTCGACCGAAGCCACCTTCATCGACGCAAGGGCCGTCTCACGCAGCTCCACCTGCTGCTCCAGGGAATGGCACCGGGCCTGGAGTTCCCGCGCCCGCTCCTCCGCCGCCTCACGCCACCGGTCAGCCTCTCGGGCCTCCTCGACGACCCGGGAACAGGCCTCCCGAGAGGCCGCCAGCGACGCCTCGGCTTCCTCATTGTCGAGGTCACGCTGGTGGCGCGCAAGGGCAACAGCCGCCTTCAGCTTGCGCCTCTCTTCAGCCAGGCGCAGGCCCTCAGCCTCAAGGCGTGCGTCTTCGTCAGCGAGCTCTTCACCAAGTAGGCTCATCACGTCAGCCGCCCTCCGAAGAAACCCTTGGCGAAGAGCGCGATGCTCCCGGGCGCGCTCGAGCACGTCTTCTGCGCCGTCATCCGCCCCAAGTAAGCGCGGAGGGCCACGAATCAGCACTCCCCTGCAGGCGGGGCTGGGGCTGGCGCCTCGCGATGGCCGGGCACGCTCGCTGAAGCCCGGCCTGGAGCCAGCCCATCCCCAAATGAAGAGCGCAGGGCTGACCTCAGCCAATCGCCATCCACGACCAGACGAGAAGCCCACGGCAGGCTGGCTATGCCCCGAGAAGGCTCGCAAAGGAGGGTCACGAGGCGCGCAGAGCCGCGATGCACCTCAGGATGGCTCACCTCTCCGACCGGCCTCACCACAAGGGCTCTGCTTGAGCTCGGAGCGCTCGAAGACGGTGGAGAAGGTGAAGCCTGGGGGATGGCTCCTCAGCCATCTCCGTGAGCTCGGCAGGAAGGGCCCTGCAGAGCAAGGATCAGCCAAAGCAACGGGAGGATCAGGAGCTAGGAAAGGGGAAGGCTTACTCATCAATGGCGAAATACTTCCTACGCTTCAGCAGGCGGCAAGGGTAATCGTCACCCAAGGCCTCCCTTCTCTTTCGGAGGGCCGCGAAGTCCACGCGGAAGCGGCCCAAGAGTTGAGCGCAGGGGTCAGCCTGCGACGAGGAAGAAGCATCGAGGTGACCAACGTCAGGGGCGTCGTCCTGATGCACGACGCCGGTCGCCCCACCAAGAAGGGTAGCTGGGGCCTCAGGGGCCTCAACCACGGGCGCCACGGGCAGCGGCTCAACGCCTCCAGCCGCAGCAGTACGGGCCTCAGGAGCTGCCCCCCCCCCCAGGAGTGCTGCCTGGCGTCGTCATCCCGGCGGGGGGCCCCTCAGCCTCCAGCGGCCCGTGCCTCCCTGCTCTGCCACTCGAGGAAGGGCCGCCGTGGGCGACTGGAAGGGCAGTCACCACCACTGGGTTCTCGCGAGGCCCCATGAGGCCTCCGGGGCGCAGCCCCCATTCGTTGAAGCTGGGCATCTGATTCACAAAGTCGCCCCTGTTCGGGCAAAAGTACAGCAAAGCCCCCCCCCCTGCCGGATGCTGCCGGGGGAAGGGTCCCCAGTCAAGACCAAGAGCACCTTCCTCAGCGCTTCAGGCATCAGGTCCTCCTCCTGGAGCCTCATGTGATCCCCACGCCCGCCGAAGGCCCACATCCGGCGGGAGTGACGCTGGAGAGGGGCAGTGCGGCATAGCAGGAACTCCTTCACCACCTTGGGCACCATCACGTCGAGCGCCCTCAGGAACGCGAAGCGACGCCAGACGAAGACGAGCCGGGGGCTCGTGAGCGTCTCCTGGCCCCAGCCTAAATTGGGGACAACGGGAGATGTTGGCTCCGAAAGCAGGGGGCTGGGCACCCCGACATCCACGTACAGCCACCGCTCGCGAAACCCAGGCGCGGGCTGAGGAAGACTGAAATCAATCCCTGAAGCCGCTGTTTCTGGTGCGGCAATGAAGCTCACGCACCCCGAGCATTGGGTGGGATCGACGAGGTGCAGAGAGAAGAAGTGACGCAGCTAGGAAACTGAAGGTGGGATGCCCGTCATTGCCTCACAGACAAAGGCGATGACGGAAATAAGAGTAATGGATTCAGGACCCAAATGCATCATATGGATCTGGTAATGGGAAAGCACAACATTGAAGAAATTGGAAAAGGGGGGAACCAGTCCCGCCCACAGGGTGTCGGCAAAGTACCGGACCTCGGTGACTATTCTGTCGATGGAGAAGTGAGACGCGGGCCAGGCCATCGTCCTCCCGCACTCGTTGAAGATAGTGGCCAGAGCAGAGCTGACCTTGCCCAAGCCTTCTCGGTTGAGTATGATCGACCGATCGATGGCAGGAGCCGCCGCCGACGGCGAGCGAGGCGGAGGCACGGGTTTCTTCCCTTTCCACTTCTTCGTCGGAGCCATGGCGACGGAAGGGGGGGATTCGAGATTGGATTGGAAGCGGAGGCTGGAGCTCGAGAGGAAGACGAGCAGGGGACGGTCGAGCAGCGAAAAGGGGAATAACTGTGTGCAACCACGGGTCCGCCTAGCTGGGCACAAAATAAGGAGGCGTGGGGGAACAGTGCCGCCCACGTCCAATCAACCGCCACGCTGGCGCCCGAGGCCGCAGCTGTTAGGGGCTCAGGTGCTCAGACTTGCCCTTCGCTTCTCTGCTCAGCCAAGTCCGCGCACCTTGGGCCGGGGCTATCTGTCGGCATTCAGGGAACGGGGTCCCCAGACTTGCTCGCTGCGGCTGCTGCGGCGTGGCTCGAGGGGTGGCCCAAAGACGGCCCATCTTCATCAAGACAAGCTCAAGACCCTTGCGAGGGGCCAAGCCTCATGGGCGGATGACAGGAGCTTCTCGTGCACGGCCTCGTCAGGCTGGCTCATGAGGAGGCGGAGAGATCAAGGCGGGTACCTCACGAGGTGCCCATGACGCAAGCCATGACGACCAAGGACGCCAAGGGCGCCAGCCCAGCAGTGTCCTCCTTTCCTCTTTGGTGCAAAGGGAGCAAGCGCAGGCGAGAGCATCAAGCAAAGGCATCCGTTTCGGTGAAACAAGACCAAGACCGTCGCAACGGCAGGAAGGAAGTCATCGTGGAGCCCAAGTCAAGGCCACCACCACGAGCCTTTGACAAAGCGAGGACCAACTTTAGTCAGATAAGTGTACTAGATGTTCCCCTTCAAAATGGCCAATTGTTGGCGCCCTTCCCGCTCAATATTTGGGAAGAGGCCCAGGGCCTCTGCCTATAAATAGGACTAGCCTCCCACAGGGTAGAGGCATCTGGATTCAGAGAGGATCGAGCACCTTGAATCAGAGAGAGAGGATCCAAGAAGGGAGAGGGAGCGACTGAACTCCCCCTACCAGTTCATCGCACCAGCCAAGAACAGACCCTCGCGAGGTTGTTCTTCCTTGTATTGCTCATCATCAGCCCAAGAGGCAATCCACCACACCACAAACTAGAGTAGGGTATTACACCACAATGGTGGCCCGAACTAGTATAAACCATGTGCCTCTTGTGTTGTTCCTTTCGTAGTTTAGATCCTAGCGAGGCGGCGAGGTGCAGGTAGGTAGAGGGCGAGATGTCCGCGCGCACCCCAGTGTTCGAACCTAGAGGGTCTGCCGGAACCCGAAATCCGACATCTGCTCCCTACACACCTCAGCAGAATGGCATCATGGAGCGCAAGAACAGAACCCTCATCGAGATGGCTCAGACAATGCAAGATGAGTACAAGACTCCAAGGAAGTTCTGGCCTGAAGCCATTGACACTGCATGCCACGTCATCAACCGAGTTTATCTTCACAAGCTTCTATAGAAGACATCATATGAGTTGCTATCTAGTAAGAAGCCAAACGTCAGTTACTTTAGAGTATTTGGTGTTAGGTGCTGGATCAAGGATCCACATCACACTTCAAACTTTGCACCAAAAGCACATGAAGGTTTTATGCTTGGATACAGAAAGGATTCGCACTCCTACAGAGTCTTCAACCTCTTTCACTATAAAGTGGTTGAAACTGTGGATGCGCGGTTCGATGAGACTAACGGCTCACAAAGAGAGCACCTGCCAAATGTGCTAGATGAAGTCTCTCCTAGTGAATCTATCAAGCTCATGGGTACTAGAGAAATCATACCGTTTTAAGCTCAGGCTGCAGATGAACTCATCATTGCACCAAGTCAATCGGAAGACAATGCTCAGCCTGAAGTCAATGCTGAAGCTGAAGACAATGATCTGCAAGGGCAAAATCTTCGCCCAGTACATCCCCGTGTTGCTAATGAAGTACAGATTGAGAAGATAATTGACAGAATCAATGCACCTGGTCCACTCACTCCTTCAAGAGCAACGCAACTAGCAAATTTCTGTGGGCACTTTGCATTTGTCTCTATATCTGAACCCAAGAAAGCTGCTGAAGCCTTTATGGAACCTAAATGGATTCAAGCCATGAAAGAAGAGATTCATCAGTTCGAGCTGAATAATGTTTGGGAACTAGTCAAGCGCCCCGATCCTCGCAAGCATAATATCATTGGCACCAAATGGATCTATCGCAACAAACAAGATGAACATGTTCAAGTTGTCAGAAACAAGGCTCGTCTGCTTGCTCAAGGTTACACTCAAATAGAAGGGATTTACTTCGATGAAACATTTGCTCCCGTGGCAAGACTTGAAGCCATTCGCATACTGCTTGCATATGCCAACCATCACAACATCCTTCTGTACCATATGGATGTGAAGAGTGCCTTTCTCAATGGCAAGATTGAAGAAGAAGTGTATGTTGCACAACCACCTGGCTTTGAAGATCCAAAACATCCTGATATGGTGTACAAGCTCAACAAGGCACTGTATGGCCTCGAAAAAGCTCCTCGCGCTTGGTATGACCCGCTCAAATACTTCTTGAAGAGCAAATGCTTCAAACCTAGTTCTCTAGATCCAACACTATTCATGAAGTTATATGACGGTGAACTATTTGTGTGCCAAATCTATGTGGATGACATTATCTTCGGCTGCACCGACAAGAGATACAGCGATGAGTTTGGGCACATGATGCAAGAGCAATATCCGATGTCCATGATGGGTGAGCTGAAGTTCTTCCTTGGTCTTCAAATCTGTCAGCAGAGCAATGGCATCTTCATATTCCAAGAGAAATATCTCAAAGATTGTCTGAAGAAGTTTGGAATGCAAGACTGCAAAGGATACACGGCGCCAATGCCAACCAAAAGTCATCTGGGTCCTGACGACAATGGTAAAGAGTTCGATCAAAAGGTATACCGCTCCATGATTGGTTCCTTACTTTATTATGTGCATCTAGGCTAGATATAATGCTTAGCGTTTTCATGTGTGCCCGATTCCAAGCGGCACCAAAGGAGTCACATCACCTAGCGGTGAAGTGAATACTTCGATATTTGGCTTACACCCAAACGATAGGATTATGGTATCCAAAGGGCTCAACATTTGATCTGATATGGTATTCTGATGCTGATTATGCTGGTGACAAGGTTGATCGCAAATCCACCTTAGGAACATGTCACTTTCTCGGTCGATCACTTGTCTGTTGGTCTTCAAAGAAGCAGAACTTTGTGTCACTCTCCATTGCTAAATCTGAATACATTGTTGTTGGATCATGCTGTGCTCAACTTCTATGGATGAAGCAAACTCTCAAGGACTATGGCATCAACACGAAGAATGTGCCACTCTTCTGTGACAATGAAAGTGCGATCAAGCTTTCCAAGAATCCAGTTCAGCACTCGAAGACAAAGCACATTCAGATCCGTCATCACTTTCTCAGAGATCATGTCAACAAGGAAGACATTGATATCATTCACGTCAACACTGGAGAGCAATTGGAAGATATCTTCACTAAGCCCTTGGATGAGAAAAGGTTTTGCAAGTTGCGGTGTGAGCTAAATATCTTAGAATCCTCGAGTGTCCCGTGAATGGACACACATCCTAATGCTTATGCATGTTGACGACTTAGATGCGAAACACACGAAGTAATGTATATCTTCAATTAATGAAGACTTACCCTCTGAGTGTGAATACATTAATGTGGAATTTGACTTCGGGGCGCCATGATAATTGTGCACCGTGTCTGGGTATAATACTTCCTATACGGTGGGTAACGCCACCACCAAATTCTTATTGAAGTGTTTCTCTTGGCATTACAATTGCAAAGTCTTCGCATTTGGATTGTCTTGAACATCGATTTGTCTTCATGATTTATCTTCACAATGTTGATTTGGTTCACATACATATATAGATTTGTGTTTTGTCCTATATAACATTCACTTATAGCTATGTCTTCACTCTTGCATCTTTTGATCTAAGTGAATGTGATCGGACCCTAACCTATTCTATGCTTCTACCTCAACTCTATCTGTCCAAATCATATGCATTCTATTGAAACCTGTCGATTGTCTTCTCTGAGTCCTTGTCAGCAGAGGACAATCTGACAAACATTTAATCTATTTTTAATGCTACATCCTTATTGCCTGAAAACCGGAGAAGCCGGAACGACCACCCGACAATCCAGGCGTGCGTGGGAACATGGAACAACTCTCAATGAGTTGCATGTATGCCACGTGTCTTTCAGATGTGAACCGCCAGGGGCACCTGCGTAATTGCGATGTGCCTCCCTCCTCTTCCTTATAAATTCTCACCCACGTGGTCATTATCTGTTCTTCCACCTCGCCACCTCCAACAAACCCTAGCACCTCCGCTAGCTCGCGTCGTCGCCGGAGAAGAAGCGCTTAGCTATCGCAACCTCTTCGTCGCCGTCCTCACGTCGGCCGCGGACCTCGTCCTCTCCGCCGCTGCCGTAGGTGTCTTCCACCGCCAAGTTAGGGCGCGGGAGATCGAACTACTTGGCATCTCTTCACATCCGTGTAGTAGTTCGTCAAGGGTAAATAAATCTTACTTTTTACTGCCTTTTAGATCTGTCAAATCCGACCACTTTTTCCAAAAGTGGTTTCTAAGCTTCCAAATCTGGATTTGTTCTCTTCTGCATCTCATACCATGCTTAGTATGTTCACTTATGCTTCATAACTAGTTAGATTCCTCACTAGTACTTATTCATGGATTTGTACAAATCTAGAACCGACTCTCTCCAAATAAGTGAATGTCTTCGCACTATGAGGTCAATGTCTTCAAAACTGATTGATCTTCAAAATCTCCTAAGAATGCATATGACCTCTTCCCCTTCCCTCGCATCTCTAATGCTGTCACAGGTACATTCCGTGGGAGAATCCCTTGGTTCTGATAGTCTGCATTCATTTGCAGAATACTTACAGCATCACATTGAATCACCTGAAGCTAGTTCTTTTCTGAAGCCAATCAGATGGAAGCCACTCTCTGTGTTGAAGCCAATCATCTTAAATA
Source organism: Aegilops longissima (assembly GCA_021605205.1). Classification (NCBI taxonomy): domain Eukaryota; kingdom Viridiplantae; phylum Streptophyta; class Magnoliopsida; order Poales; family Poaceae; genus Aegilops; species Aegilops longissima. Next base: position 663,072,157 of record CM038677.1, on the reverse strand, counting down.
TTTTGGCTTCACAAAAGTCTGCTCGGAAGGGTAGCAGGCAACGCCGAGGCAATACAGCTCTTGATCTGCCTCCTGCCATGTATGAACAATACAAGTCAGACCCTGATGAAAACTACAACCAGCGCAAGAACCGGATTCAGTGGATCCGAAGATATTGGCTGAGGAGTGGTTCAAGTACAAATTCATCACGCCTGAATATGCTGAGAAGAACGCCATCAAGCATCCATGGGGAGACTGTCTGTATCGCGGCCTAGTGCCGAAGAACAAGGCTGAAGCTATTGCGCAGGAATTCTATCCTTGCATGGTTAGAGGACCGCAGACTGAAAATGCCGACCCATCCTCTTTATTATGGTGTCGTGACGACAATCTCTTCAAGCGCAACTTTCAGTTAGCCAAAGATTCTGCTGCCCAGAACGCAAAAGACTATGGCCTCAACTTCAACCCTGGCCCCTTGATACGTCTCCAACGTATCTATAATTTTTGATTGTTCCATGCTATTATATTACCCGTTTTGGATGTTTATGGGTTTTACTTTACACTTTTATATCATTTTTGGGACTAACCTAGTAACCGGAGGCCCAGCCCGAATTGCTGTATTTTTGCCTATTTCAGTGTTTCGAAGAAAAGGAATATCAAACAGAGTCCAAACGGAATGAAACCTTCGGGAGCGATCTTTTTGGAACAAACGTGAACCTGGAGACTTGGAGTGGAAGTCAAGCAACAAGCGAGGCGGCCACGAGGGTGCCCGGTGCGCCCCCTGCAGGTGGGCGCGCCCCCCACCCTCATGGGCCCCTCGAGCGTCCACCGACCTACTTCTTCCTCCTATATATACCCACGTACCCTGAGAACATCAGAACAGACCATGAAAACCTAATTCCACTGCCGCACCCTTCTGTATCCGCGAGATCCCATCTTGGAGCCTTCGTCAGTGCTCCGCCGGAGGGGGAATCGATCACGGAGGGCTTCTACATCATCTCCAAGGCCTCTCTGATGAGTTGTGAGTAGTTTACCACAGACCTTCGGGTCCATAGTTATTAGCTAGATGGCTTCTTCTCTCTCTTTGAATCTCAATACAAAGTTCTCCTCGATCTTCTTGGAGATCTATTCGATGTAACTCTTTTTGCGGTGTGTTTGTCGAGATCTGATGAATTGTGGGTTTATGATCAAGTTTATCTATGAGAAATAATTGAATCTCCTCTGAATTCTTTTATGTGTGATTAAGTTATCTTTGCAAGTCTCTTCGAATTATCAGTTTGGTTTGGCCTACTAGATTGATCTTTCTTGCAATGGGAGAAGTGCTTAGCTTTGGGTTCAATCTTGCGGTGTCCTTTCCAAGTGACAGCAGGGGCAGCAAGGCACGTATTGTATTGTTTCCATCGAGGATAGAAAGATGGGGTTTATATCATATTGCATGAGTTTATCCCTCTACATCATGTCATCTTTCTTAATGCGTTACTCTGTTCTTATGAACTTAATACTCTAGATGCATGCTGGATAGCGGTCGATGTGTGGAGTAATAGTAGTAGATGCAGGCAGGAGTCGGTCTACTTGTCACGGATGTGATGCCTATATACATGATCATGCCTAGATAATATCATAATTATTCGCTTTTCTATCAAATGCTCGACAGTAATTTGTTCACCCACCGTAATACTTATGCTATCTTGAGAGAAGCCACTAGTGAAACCTATGGCCCTCGGGTCTATCTTTTATCTTATAAGTTTATCATCTACTTTTACTTGCATCTTTACTTTTCCAATCTATATCATAAAAATACCAAAAATATATTTATCTTATCATATTATCTCTATCAGATCACTTTCGCAAGTGGCCGTGAAGGGATTGACAACCCCTTTATTGCGTTGGTTGCGAGGTTCTTGTTTGTTTGTGTAGGTGCATGGGGCTTTTGAGGAGCCTCCTACTAGATTGATACCTTGGTTCTCAAAAACTGAGGGAAATACTTACGCTACTTTGCTGCATCACCCTTTCCTCTTCAAGGAAAACCAACGCAAGCTCAAGACGTAGCAAGAAGGATTTCTGGCGCCGTTGCCGGGGAGGTCTTCGCTCAAGTCAAGACATACCAAGTACCCATCACAAACTCATCTCCCTCACATTACATTATTTGCCTTTTGCCTCTCGTTTTCCTCTTCCCCACTTCACCCTTGCCGTTTTATTCGCCCTCTCTTTCCCAATCTCCTCTCTCTTTCGCTTGCCTTTTTGTTTGCTCGTGTGTTGGATTGCTTGTCATGATGGCGCAAGATAATACCAAATTGTGTGACTTTTCCAATACCAATAATAATGATTTCCTTAGTACTCCGATTGCTCCTCTTAATTATGTTGAGTCTTGTGAAATCAATGCTGCTTTGCTGAATCTTTTTATGAAAGATCAATTCTCCGACCTTCCTAGTGAAGATGTCGCTACCCATCTAAACAACGTTGTTGATTTGTGTGAGATGCAAAAGAAGAAAGATACGGATAATTATATTGTTAAATTGAAGTTATTTACGTTTTCACTTAGAGATCATGCTAAAGTTTGGTTTTCATATTTGCCTAAGAATAGTATTGATTCATGGAATAAGTGCAAACATGCTTTTATCTCTAAGTATTTTCCTCCTGCTAAGATCATCTCTCTTAGGAACGATATTATGAATTTTAAACAACTTGATCATGAGCATGTTTCCCAATCTTGGGAAAGAATGAAATTGATGATTCACAATTGCCCTACTCATGGTTTGAATTTATGGATGATCATACAAAATTTCTATGCCGGATTGAATTTTGCTTCTAGAAATCTTTTAGATTCGGCCGCGGGAGGCACTTTTATGGAAATCACCTTAGGAGAAGCTACTAAACTCCTTGATAATATTATGGCTAATTATTCTGAATGGCACACCGAAAGATCTACTAGTAAAAAAGTGCATGCTATAGAAGAAATTAATGTTTTGAGTGGAAAGATGGATGAACTTATGAAATTATTTGCTACTAAGAGTGCTCCTATTGATCCAAATGATATGCCTTTGTCTACATTGGTTGAGAATAATAACAATAATGAATCTATGGATGTGAATTTTTGTTGGTAGGAATAATTTTGGTAACAATGCTTATAGAGGAAACTTTAATCCTAGACCGTTCCCTAGTAATTCCTCTAATAATTATGGAAATTCCTACAATAATTCTTATGGTAATTTTAATAAGATGCCCTCTTATTTTGAGAATAGTGTTAAAGAATTTATGATCTCTCAAAAGAATTTTAATGCCTTGCTTGAAGAAAAATTGCTTAAAGTTGATGATTTGGCTAGGAACGTTGATAGACTTTCGCTTGATGTTGATTCTTTGAAACTTAGATCTACTCCTCCTAAGCATGATATCAATGAGTCTCTCAAAGCTATGATAATTTCCATTGATGAGTGCAAAGAAAGAACCGCTAGATTGCGTTCTAAGAAAGATTGCTTTGTAAAAGCGTGTTCTTCTAGTTTCCATGAAAATAATGATGAAGATCTAAAATTTATTGATGTGTCCCCTATTAAATCATTGTTTTGCAATATGAATCTTAATAATGATGGGACTGGAGATGAGTCAACTTTAGTTAAAAGGCATCCCAATGATTCAGAGTTTGTAGATCTTGATGCTAAATTTGGTAAAAGTGGAATTGGAGAGGTCAAGACTTTAAATAGCATTGAACCCACTATCTTGGATTTCAAGGAATTTAATTATGATAATTGTTCTTTAATAGATTGTGTTTCCTTGTTGCAATCCGTGTTGAATTATCCTCATGCTTATAGTCAAAATAAAGCTTTTACCAAACATATTGTTGGTGCCTTGATGCAATCTTATGATGAAAAACTTAATTTGGAAGTTTCTATACCTAGAAAACTTTATGATAAGTGGGAACCTACTATAAAGATTAAAATTAAAGATCATGAGTGCTATGATTTATGTGATTTGGGAGCTAGTGTTTCCACGATTCTGAAAACTTTATGTGATATTCTAGGTTTCCATGATTTTGATGATTGCTCTTTAAATTTGCACCTTGCAGATTCAACCATTAAGAAACCTATGGGATAGATCGATGATGTTCTTATTTTTTCAAAAGGAATTATGTGCCCGTAGATTTTATCGTTCTTGATATAGATTGCAATCTTTCTTGTCCTATTATTCTTGGTAGACCTTTCCTTAGAACGATTGGTGTAATTATTGATATGAAGGAAGGGAATATTAGATTCCAATTTCCATTAAGGAAAGGCATGGAGCACTTTCCAAGAAAGAAAGTTAAATTACCTTATGAATCTATCATGCAAGCTACTTATGAATTGAGTGCCAAAGATGGCACTACTTAGATCTATCCTCGCTTTTATGCCTAGCTAGGGGCGTTAAACGATAGCGCTAGTTGGGAGGCAACCCAATTTTATCTTTGTTTTTTTGTTTTTGCTTATGTTTAGTAATAATTTTTTCATCTATATTCTGTTTAGATGTGTTTTCATGTTTTAATTAGGGTTTCTGCCAAGTAGAACCTATAGGATAACCTACGGTGATAGTTAGTTTGATTCTACTGAAAAACAGAAACTTTGCACGCACGAAAATAATTTTAGTAACTCACAGAAACGTGAGTTTGCGTTGATTCTTTTTTATGTAGATCAATAGAAAAATTTCCCAGGACTTCCTATTTTTGTAGGATTTTGAGAGTTCCAGAAGTATTCGAGAGTTACAGATTGCTACAGACTGTTCTGTTTTTGACAGATTCTGTTTTTCGTGTGTTGTTTGCTTATTTTGATGCATCTATGGCTAGTATGAAGGGGTATGAACCATAGATAAGTTGGAATACATTAGGTTTAACACCAATATAAATAATTAATGAGTTCATTACAGTACCTTATGTGGTGGTTTTTCTTTCTTGCACTAACGGAGCTTATGAGATTTCCTGTTGAGTTTTGTGTTGTGAAGTTTTCAAGTTTTGGGTAAAGATTTGATGGATTATGGAATAAGGAGTGGCAAGAGTCTAAGCTTGGGGATTCCCATGGCACCCCAAGATACTCAAGGATAACCAAAAGCCTAAGCTTGGGGATGCCCCGGAAGGCATCCCCTCTTTCGTCTTCGTCTATCGGTAACTTTACTTGGAGCTATATTTTTATTCGCCACATGATATGTTTTTTTCTTGGAACGTCTTGTATGATATTAGTCTTTGCTTTTTAGTTTAACACAATCATACTTTCTTTACACACCTTTTGGGAGATGCCCACTTGATTAGAATTTATTAGAATACGCTATGTGCTTCACTTATATCTTTTGAGCTAGATAGTTTTGCTCTAGTGCTTCACTTATATCTTTTAGAGCACGGCGGTGGCTTAATTTTGTAGAAATTTTTTATCTCTCATGCTTCACTTATATTATTTTGAGAGTCTCTTAGAACATCATGGTATTTGCTATGGTTATAAAGTTGGTCCTAGAATGATGGGCATCCAAGTTGGGTATAATAAAAACTATCATAGAAAGTGAATTGGATGCTATGACCAATTTGATACTTGATAATTGTTTTGAGATATGAGGATGGTGATATTAGAGTCATGCTAGTTGGGTGATTATGAATTTAAAGAATAGTTGTGTTGAAGTTTGTGATTCCCGTAGCATGCATGTATGGTGAACCACTTTGTGATGAAGTTGGAGCACAATTTTATTTATTGATTGTCTTCCTTATGAGTGGCGGTCGGGGACGAGCGATGGTCTTTTCCTACCAATCTATCCCCCTAGGAGCATGCGCGTAATGCTTTGTTTTCAATGGCTAGTAGATTTATGCAATAAGTATATGAGTTCTTTTATGACTAATGTTGAGTCCATGGATTATACGCACTCTCACCCTTCCACCATTGCTAGCCTCTCTTGTGCCGCGCAACTTTTGCCGGTACCATACACCCACCATATACCTTCCTCAAAACAGCCACCATACCTACTTATTATGGCATTTCCATAGCCATTCCGAGATATATTGCCATGCAACTTTCCACCATTCCGTTTATATGACACGCATCGTCATTGTCATATTGCTCTTTGCATGATCATGTAGTTGACATCGTATTTGTGGCAAGGCCACCTTCATAATTTTCATACATGTCACTCTTGATTCATTGCATATCCCGGTACACCGCCGGAGGCATTCATATAGAGTCATATGTTGTTCTAAGTATCGAGTTGTAATCTTGAGTTGTAAGTAAATAAAAGTGTGATGATCTTCATTATTAGAGCATTGTCCCAGTGAGGAAAGGATGATGGAGACTATGATTCACCCACAAGTTGGGATGAGATTTCGGACTTTAAAAAAAAGAGAAAGGCCAAATAAAAAAAAGAGAAACGCCAAATAAAAAAATGAGAGAAAAAGAGAGAAGGGACAATGCTACTATCCTTTTTACCACACTTGTGCTTCAAAGTAGCACCATGATCTTCATGATAGAGAGTCTCCTATGTTGTCACTTTCATATACTAGTGGGAATTTTTCATTATAGAACTTGGCTTGTATATTCCAATGATGGGCTTCCTCAAAATGCCCTAGGCCTTCGTGAGCAAGCGAGTTGGATGCACCCCCACTTAGTTTCTTTTGTTGAGCTTTCATACATTTATAGCTCTAGTGCATCCGTTGGATGGAAATCCCTACTCACTCACATTGATATCTATTAATGGGCATCTCCATAGCCCGTTGATACGCCTAGTTGATGTGAGACTAGCTATCTTCTCCTTTTTTTGTCTTCTCCACAACCACCATTCTATTCCACATATAGTGCTATGTCCATGGCTCACGCTCATGTATTGCGTGAAAGTTGAAAAAGTTTGAGATTACTAAAGTATGAAACAATTGCTTGGCTTGTCATCGGGGTTGTGCATGATTAAATACTTTGAGTGATGAAGATAGAGCAACAGCCAGACTATATGATTTTGTAGGGATAACTTTCTTTAGCCATGTTATTTTGAGAAGACATGATTGCTTAGTTAGTATGCTTGAAGTATTACTATTTCTTATGTCAATATGAACTTTTATTTTGAATCATTTGGATCTAAACATTCATGCCACAATAAAGAAAATTACATTGAGAATTATGCTAGGTAGCATTCCACATCAAAAAATTTGTTTTCATCATTTACCTACTCGAGGATGAGCAGGAATTAAGCTTGGGCGGCCTGGCATTGACCCCAGGATGGCTGCCAAGAAGAAGAAGGCTGCTGAGACCCACACTACACCAAGGCGGCAAGAACCTCGCATTGTCTTCCCTGCCAGTATGACAGGCTCGAAGCCTAAGGTCCCCTCAGCAGCTTCTGAACTGAAGAAGACAAGAGCGGCTGAAGCTGAAGCCAAGAAGCGCAAGCACAAGGACGCATCTGATGATGCTCCTTCTAAGAAGAAGCTGAAGACTAAGGAAACTAAGTCTTCAAAGAAAGTGTGTGCTGCAGCCTCTCAGCCACTCATTGTTGAACCCATCTCTGTTGCTCCCCCTGCTGCCACAAACCAAGAGCGTCGAGTTGTACTCCACCAGCCTGCTTCCACAGAGGCTCACGAAGAAGAGCAACTTCCAGCTATTGACCCCAACGCAGCTGAAGACATTGGTCATGAAGACAATGTTGTTGATGATGAAGTCCTTCCTCAGCTAGAGCATCAGTTGGTATCATCGCCTGCTCCAACAAGCAGCGAATACATCAGCATTGGTCGTCCATTGACGGCAATTGCTAAGGACGATTCATGGGCTGAGCGCCCACAAGAAGAAACCCCAGTTCGAGATGCAACACCCCGTACTCCACCAGCGCAAGTCACCAGCCCAATGGTGAATGACGACAACTACATGGAGACCACACCATCACCAAAGGCGTCGCCCGTGTATCAACGGCTTCGCAAAGGCCTCAGGCCATCGGTCTGCATGTCAACCATCCCAGAAGAATATTCACACCAATCTAGCTCAGTGGCACGTCAAGTGTTCCCTGAAGAGAATCCTTCTGCGACTGTTCCTGAGTCTGAAGCCAAAGCTGCTGAAGACATTCCGGCTGCATCAGCCGATGAAGAAACAAGAAGAGAAGAGACAGTTGCTACACCCCCTGTCCCAGATCAAGTCATTCTCGAGGAGAATGTGACTGTGCAAGACCCTCCGGTCGTTGAACATATGGAGGTTGAGAATATTGAGGCTGCTACAAACACTCCTGAAGCCAATGACCATGTCTTGGCTGACGATCGTGTGGAGCCTGAAGCCAATGATGTACCTGAAGCCCATGAGAATCTTGAAGCTTCTGCCACGCCGGTCCCCACTGATGGCGTTGTTCCTCCCCCAAGGCCTCACACAATGGAGTTGGCTTACAACCGAGATATGGAGTTGGTCACTGTTCGCTGGCCTGTCCTGGTACCACCCACTGGTCCCGGACCGCAATATGACTATCATGTGCAGCGGCGACCACCAGTGCAGAAGCCTAAGCCAAGACTGCCAAGACTTCCAGGTCCTGCCACATCTCCTGGATCCTTCAGTGTCAATAGCTTCAAAGCGCACAACACCTTCTTTGACAGTGATAAGAATCCCTACTCGAAGCCAAGGATCTCCTCCGATCGCTTCTGGAGCCACCAAAAACGCAGCTACTACTCTTGTGTTCTCTACAACCAAGAGCGAATCTTCCCTCACATGCGCCTTGATTGTGAAGCTATGGCTGGGCTCCCTTGTCTTGAGGAAGCTATGGATTGCTTTCATGATGCTGGCCTTATGGAATTCATCACAGCCAAAGAGCACTAGAATGAAGAGCTTCTGTTGCAGTTCTATGCTACTCTTCACATTCGTGGATACAACAGGGATCTGAAGACATGGACCCTTGAGTGGATGACAGGTGATGTGCACCATGAAGCCAAAGCTCAGGACATCATTGAGCTCACCTCCCTGCCCACTCCAGGGGAATTGTACGAACCTGGTTGTCAGGGCCACACAGAAGGACTGCAAAGCATTTTTCAGCGGCCTGAACCCAATATGAGTCAGATGCTCAGGATGATGAAGCCATTGCCTCATGATGTAGAATATCCAAAGGAATTCTTTGTACAGGACCTCGAGTACTTGCCCCGCTTAGTTTATCATATCCTGAGGCATACTCTTTGGCCAATCAAGGGACATTCTTCTGAAGCCAAACTTGAAGGTGCCATGAAGACTTTGGTTTTCTATATTGTCAATGGCATCAAGTTCAACTCCCAGGATTTCTTCATCAGACAACTTGCTGCATCTGGGATTGATCTTGTTGGCTTGAAGTTTTACGCTCCATGGGTGATGCGCCTAATCAAGCTTCATTCAACTATCAACTATCAACTATCAGCCTTCTGCATGTAACCATCTGGTTTTCTTGCCTGAGGTTGATCTGTCTGTTGAAGCCATCTACCCTGAGCCTGCCAAGGAGCCAATATATCTTCACAATGCTGATCATCAAAGCTTCACGCAGCCAATTGAAGGAGTCCATGTTCCGAATGCTCCTGTTCCTGCTTATCCGCTTGCTGGAAATCTGCATCTGCCTCACCGTGCTAATACCGAAGCCACTGCCAGTATGGTTGCACAAAGGCCTCGGAAGCGTTCTTGAGTCCTCAATGATCGAGAACTGCTTGTGGCCTTACATCAGAAGCAGGACAAGCACCATGACTGGCTGAAGCGTCAAATGCATAGTCTCTTGGTGGATGTCAATCGCATTCGCAATCTGGCTACCAAGAACTCTTTTGTTGCCCACGAGAATGCAAGGCGGTCCTGGAAGAGCCTCACTCTGCTATGTTTTGAAGATGATCTTCAAGCAGATGGCTTCTCCGAAAGCTTCAAGTTTGACTCCAGGCCTCCTCCTAATGCAAGCTGGCGCCGTACTCCCTCTCTTGAAGACTCTGAGTATTCATCTTCGGCTGCAACTGTTGTTGCCAATGTCATCGATGAAGAAGACGGCGTCACTTCACCAACCATGTCTGCACTGCATATCGACTCTGCACCAGGCCCCTCTGCACCAACAAACTCCAGCAACGGCCATGCTCCACTGTCTGCTCCTTTTGGGAACGAGTAGATGCTCTATGTCTTCAAACCTTTTTGGTCCTTACTGACAAAAGGGGGAGAAGCATATGAGTTGATAGTCTTCAAGCGGGTCCTCATGGGTGGCTGCATTACTTTTTGCCAAGTCTTACAAGTCTCATCTTTTGATACATTTGGTTCTCTGAGTTGTAACACTTAAACTTGATGGTCGTCTGCTACTTTATTTGCTATTCAGTGATGCGATGATAAATCCCGCATGAATTTGTTCTGCAGACGTCCATTTTCCATTATGCATATCATTATCTTCTTTACTTGTTTATATGCATAATGCATTGTCTTCGCACTTTGATGATGGCCTCCACAAAGCAAAACCTGCCATGTGATTTTGCATTCAAACGCAAGTCATCTATATGCACATCTTCAGGGGGAGCCTCGTCTTATGTATGAAGACAATACTCACAACACTAAACTTTCACATACTTTTATCCCCGTTGAAAACTTCAACCAGTTTGTCATCAATCACCAAAAAGGGGGATATTGTAAGTGCATCTAGTGCCACCCCTAGTTGGTTTTGGAGTATTAACGACAAACCTGGTTGAGGGACTAATGTGTTTGTGAGAATTGCAGGATAACACTGGTAGTAGTCCCATGTTGGATTCGGTTTACCTACCAGAGATGACCCCTAAAAATGTGTGAAGACATTGAAGACAATGGTGGTCTGTGAATACATTTGAAGGCTATGACAGGAGAAGACATCGCGTAAAGACTATGGAGTGCGAAGACATAGTTGTTTCGTAGTTTCCTTTTCTTCTTTGTTGATTCATAGGAACCACCGTACTGTTAAGTGGGGTCCAAGTGAACAAAGTCAGAGTGACTGATGTGATGCTCAACCAAATCCTATGTCTTCGAGTGAAGACAATGAGAGCAAATCTTATCCAGAGCTGGATAAGTCACCTTGGCTTGTAGCCCAAGCTAAGCTGTCGCGTGTGTTTGAAATCTAACCGTTGGACACGTGTCAGTTCCTTAGTGACCCAGGGTCATTTTGGACAAAACAGGTCGGGTTGCCTCCTGGCTATAAATAGCCCACCCCCTACACCATAAATTGGTGGCTTCTCGGAGTTAGTGCACGGCTTTTGTCGTTTGAGAGCAACCCACCTCCGAAGCCTTTGAGAGAGAATCCTTGCAAGGACAAAGCCCAAAACACCCAGAGCCAAAGAGTGTTAGGCATCACTGAAGTCTTTCTGACCGCGTGATCTGAAGACTTATTACACTTGAGGACTGTGAATCCTCCAGCCGGTTAGGCATCACATTTTGAGCATCCAAGAGTCATTGTGGATTGCTAGTGAACGAAGTCTGTGAAGAATTGGAAGTCTCCCTTAAAGACTTACCAGAGTGATTGGGCGAGGACTAAGTGTTCTTACCTCAAGGGGAATAAGGTGAAGACACGGTCTTCTGAGTTGAATCTCAGCCTCCCTAACCAGACGTACAGTTGTCACAGCAACTGGAACTGGTCCAACAAACCCCTTGTCCTCTCCGAGCAAATGGTTCTATCCTACCTCTCTCACCTTACTTACAGTTTGTTTTCGTGAAGTCTTTGCATACTTGCCTGATCTGATTGACTTCATTGTGTGAAGACTGTTATCTGTTTGGCTTCATACTATCTTCCATCCTGATCCATACTACCTAGCTGCTTATAGTCTTCGTGCTTTCACCTCATTGCTTACTTGACTACGGCTTGTCTAGTGTAGTCTAACTTCCGCTGCATTTCAATAGGTTCATTTCTATTGTTTGTCTTCGAAACACCCCTGTTTTGAAGACTTTCATAAAAATCGCCTATTCACCCCCCCCCTCTAGTCGAATACTAGCACTTTCAAGGAGTCTCCACTCAACGTGACTCCCAAGTTGATGTTCTTCGCAATCTCTTCAACCGCTTCAAAAGACTCAATAACGAAAATGTTCAACAAACCTTCGATCGCCTCACTGACATCTCGAATGAGCTTCAAGCACTTGGTGCCACTGACATCACCGACCATGAGGTGGTGAAGAAATTGCTGAGATCACTTGATTCCTCATTCGATACTCTTGCACTGATGATTCAAGAGCGAGCTGATTACAAGTCACTAGATCCCACTAATATCCTCGAGAGGCTAAACACTCATGAGTTCCAGCTTGCTAAGAAGAGAGATCTCTATGGACCGAGCTATGGAAGATCACGTGCACTGAAGGCCAAGGCAGTCTCTGAGTCTGAAGGTGAAGATTCTGGTAGAAGCCTTGGTGATCATGAAGAACTGAGCCAGGAGCTACAAATGCTTGTGAAGAAATTCCAGAAGTTCTCTCGCCGCGGTCGCTTTGGAATGTCTTCAAGAAATGATGATTCCTCGTCTCGTGACTACAAAAACAGAACTTGCCACAAATGCAAGAAACATGGTTACTACATGTCTGATTGTCCTCTGTGGGAAAAGAATCGAAGAAGAAGAAGTACAAAGGTGACGATTCTGATGACTCAAAGAATAAGATGAAATCTTAAAAGTCTTCATCATCAAAATCCTCAAAGTCTTCATCTCACAAGAAGAGCAGTTCCAAGAAGGCCCGGGCATTCATTGGCAAGGAAATGGACTCCGAAGCTAAATCTGAGGATAATGTGGAAGAGGAGGAATCTGAGGAGTCAGACTCTAGTGTGGCGAGCTTAGCCCTCGCTACTGCTTACGTCAGCAAGTCCATCTTCAACACTGAAGAAAATGACCTCCCCAACTCTGCTGACAAGAGCGTCGAAGACTATGCTCCCACCTACTGTTTGATGGAAAAAGGTGCCAAGGTACTCAAACATCCCCCCTCTAACTCTAGTGAGGATGAATATGATGACAATCTCAAGCCTGACTATTCCAAACTTGCTAAAATTGTTGTTAAACAACATAAGGCTTTGGAAAAGATTCAAAATCTACTAGACAAAAGCGATGACCTGTTGGGTGAGGAATTGAATTGAACTAAGACTCTGACTGATAATCTTCAGAGACTTCAGACTAGGTTTGACAACCTTTAAAATCATCATAACACTCTCTTAACTGATCATGAGAAGCTTTCTTATGAATTTCTTCAGAGAAAGAAAGATATTGAGAAGTTAAAAGTGAGTTATGAAGATCTTCAGAAGGAAAATGATTCATTGCTTGCTCAGCAGATCAGTTCCGCTCAGGAAGAATTTATTGCACTATGTATGAAATGCATTGAGCGTGAATATGCTAATTCTTCACCTGAATGTTCAAATGCTTCTATTGCTGAAAAATCTTCAACTATCTCGGTGGTTACAAATTCCTCATCTGAGGATACCACAAGTATAACTGACGATAATGCAGGGCTGAAGGAATTGTATGTGACAGACATTTACAAAAGCCTCAAAGGGCATCAGAATCTTTGTGATGTGCTCAAAAATCAGATCTTGAATAGGAACCCTAGGAAAGAGGGTATTGCCTTTGAGAGGAAACTCAATGTTGATGGGACCTACTGGAAACCTGAGCAGTATATCAAAACCTCATGGGTTGCTGCGGAAGGACCTCCTGTAGATCCATGCACTTTATCTGGCTTTACTTGTGATTCTTCATATTCCTCTGATGAGTCATTTGACTCCAACTATAAATTGTTCAAGAATCAGAATGGTGAAGTATTTCTCGATATGTTGGAACTAACTGCAGGAACGGTCCCCCTATGAAGAAAATCTGGGTTCCCAAAAGGTGCCTTGAAAATCTTCAGGTGAATGTCATCATGACACCACCTATGAAGAAAAGGAACCCCGGATCAAATTCTTCATATGGACCAAATTCTTCACATGGATCAAAATCCTCACATGAACATCATCATGCTAACACTTATGTTTCGTAGGGAAAGTCTAAAGGCTATGAATATGTGCATTATTCTTCAAACCATTATGTTCATAAATCCTCAAAGAATTTCTCTGCTTATTCGTATGCTTATCCTAACCACTCTTCTGTGAAACAAAGTGCACTGGCTTCAATGCCATCTTTTTCTTATGGAGCTCGCAGAATGATGAACTCTTTGCCACCACCCCCCCCCCCCCAGATGTGGGTGGTGAAGAAAAAGAACTAATCTCTTAATGCAGGGTCAGGTATCCAGACGAACTTAATCGTCTGAAGAATTTGCTGGAGACCTGAATGTGCTTGAATGGACGCAAGTTAACCATGTAGAAATGAAGCACTCATTTCTCACGTCCTCATATTGCTATATCTGTTCTGTTGATGAAATTGATATCATATTCTTCACTGATGAAGTATATCGGTTCGTAAGTTGCACTAATTCATCTACAGGATGAACAACCTAAAGCTTACTGAGTGGGTCCTCGACGGTGGATGTACAAACCACATGACCGGTGACAGGAACTTGTTGATGGACACTAATTTGTCACCATCTCATCTGAAGCATATCACCTACGCTGACAAAGGCAAAAGCAAGGTATTGGGTCTAGGTAAGGTTGCGATCTCAAAGGATAGACACATGGACAAAGTCATGCTTGTCGAGTCCTTAGGATTCAACCTCATGCATGTCTCAATGCTTTGTGATCTTGATATGGTTGTCATCTTTGGCAAATATAGTTGCATTGTGCTAATGGAATCTAACAATTCCAAAGTCTTTGAAGGCTTTATGAAAGGAGACTTGTATATTGTTGATTTCTCTGCAGGACCACAACCTGCCACATGTCTACTTGAAAAAGCTTCAGAATGCTGGCTATGGCATCGACGACTTGGTCATGCTGGGATGAGGAACTTGCATACACTCGCGAAGAAGAAGCATGTCATTGTCATCGAGGGTGTCAAATTCCTCAAAGATCATCTTTGTGGGGCTTGTGAGGCTGGAAAGATAACCAGAGCCAAGCATCCCTCAAAGACTGACCACTTCTCGTCCCTTTGAATTACTTCATATGGATCTCTTTGGCCCTACTCATTATGCCATGTTCTCTAGTTCTGCATCACTATATGGCTTCGTCATAGTTGATGATTATTCTCGTTACACATGGGTGCATATCATCACTTACAAAAATGAAGTGCAGGAAGTCTTCAGACGATTTTCCTCAAGAGCTTCTACTAACTTCAATGTGAAGATCAAGCATATCAGGAGTGATAATGGGACTGAGTTCAAGAACACTGGTCTCAATGAATATCTTGATATACTTGGTATTACACACGAGTTATCTGCTCCCTATACTCCTCAGCAGAATGGCATCGTGGAGTGCAAGAACAGAACCCTTGTTGAGATGGCTCGCACCATGCTTGATGAATACAAGACACCACAACGCTTTTGGCCTGAAGCCATTGATACTGCATGCCACATCATCAACAGGGTATATCTTCACAAATTCTTCAAAAGACCTCATATGAACTCCTCACTGACAAGAAACCCAATGTAAGTTATTTCAAAGTCTTCGGTGCTAAATGCTGGATTAGAGATCCTCACCATCACTCTAAATTTGCACCGAAAACACATGAGGGTTTTATGCTTGGTTACGGAAAGGACCCGCACACCTACAGAGTCTTCAACATCAATCATCACAAGATAGTTGAAATTGTAGATGTGTGGTTCGATCAAACTAATGGCTCACAAAGAGAGCACCTACCTCCTATGCTAGATGAAATGTCACCCGAGGAATCCATCAAGCTCAAAGCTACTGAGGATATCATCCCTACCGAAGAATCTGCTGAAGAAGTCATTCCGGATCGTGAAGAAAATCACACTGGTGCTGCTGAAGAAACTAGTCCTGAAGAAATTGTTGGGCCTAAGCAAAGTCGTCAACCTGCACATCCTCGCATTGCAAACGAAGTGCAGATCGAGAAAATCATCAACGACATCAACACACCAGGTCCTCTCACGCACTCAAAAGCATCACACTTATCTAACTTTTGTGGGCATTTTTCGTTTGTCTCTATCACAGAGCCCACTAAAGTTGATGAATCATTCATGGAATCTAAGTGGATTCAAGCCATGCAAGATGAATTACATCAATTCGAGCTCAACAATGTGTGGGGCTTGTCAACCGACCAGACCCACGCAAGCACAACATCATCGGTACCAAATGGATCTACCGCAACAAACAATATGAAAATGACCTTGTGGTGAGGAATATGGCTCGTCTCGTAGCTCAAGGCTACCCACAGGTTGAAGGAATTGATTTCGATGAAACTTTTGCACCTGTTGCTAGACTTGAGGCTATTCGCATATTGCTTGCTTACGCTAACCATCATAATATCATCTTACATCAAATGGATGTGAAAAGTGCATTCCTCAATGTTAAGCTTGAGGAAGAAGTATATGTTGCTCAACCACCAGGTTTTGAGGATCCAAAATTTCTAGATCACGTCTATAGACTCAACAAGGCCCTCTATGGCCTCAAGCAAGCACCACGGGCGTGGTATGACACACTGAAGGAATTCCTCATGAAGAAAGGCTTCAAACCCTGTTCACTTGACCCAACTCTTTTCACCAAATCATATGATGATGAATTATTCATGTGCCAAATATATGTTGATGATATTTGTAACGCCCCGGATTCGATGCGCCAGGTGTCCTTCAGTTATTCGCCGTCGTTGCCATGTCATTTGCTTGCGTGTTGCACTTTGCCATGTCATCATATGCATTTCATATCATGTCATCATGTGCATTTCATTTTGCATACGTGTTCGTCTCATGCATCCGAGCATTTTCCCCGTTGTCCATTTTGCAATCCGGCACTCCTATGCTCCCCGGCGTCCCCCTTTACCTCTTTTCATGTGCGGGTGTTAAACTTTCTCGGAATGGACCGAGGTTTGTCAAGCGGCCTTGGTATAGCACCGGTAGACCGCCTGTCAAGTTTCGTGCCATTTGGAGGTCGTTTGGTACTCCAACGGTTAACCGGGTAACCGTGAAGCCCTCTTTGAGTTGCAGCCCAACACCCCTTCAAAGTGGCCCAAAACCCACCAAACTCCCCTCCATGCTCGGTCGCTCGATCACGATCGCGTGGCCGAAAACCGCACCTCATTTGGACTCTCCTAGCTCCTCTACCTATAAATATATGTTCTCCCAAATTCCGACTCCATCCCCGAAACCCTAGTTTTCCCCTCACACATGCGCCGGACATGTCCGTCCCGGCGGACATGTCCAGCCGCCTCCTCGACCAATCGCGGCC
The DNA here is from genome assembly GCA_021605205.1 of Aegilops longissima. Classification (NCBI taxonomy): domain Eukaryota; kingdom Viridiplantae; phylum Streptophyta; class Magnoliopsida; order Poales; family Poaceae; genus Aegilops; species Aegilops longissima. Next base: position 663,054,991 of record CM038677.1, on the reverse strand, counting down.
TGCTGCATGGCTCGCGCCGCCCGCCCGCCATGCCCACAGCGGACCTGCCCAGGCCAGCGCCTCGCCCGCCGCCCATCCTTCTGCCACCACATGCCGCCCGCCCGCCATGCGCCGCCCCAGCGCCGCCGCGCCGCCTCGCCCGCGCTGGCCGCCCGCTCCTCGGCCGCCGCCGCCTCCAGCCCCACCACCTCGCTGGCTGGCCTCGCTCCCGCAAGGCCGTCACTGGCTTCACCTGCCGTGTCCTGGCCGAGCTGCCTGCCTCGCCCCGAAGCTCTCGCCGGCGCCTCGTCGCCGCCGCCGGCCGGATCCGGCCGGATCCGGTCCGGGGCCGCCTTCCCGAGGTCTCCGGTGACCTCTCCCTCCATCTCCGGCGAGATCCCGGCGATCCTCGTAAACCGTGCTCCGAGGTTGACTTTCCCTCCCCCCAAATTCTTCCAAGTCCCAGATTTTCAGTATTTTGTTGCATTTTCATCGCATCACAACTCTGCATCCTTAGCTCCGTTTTGCGCGTGTAATATGTCAAATTGTTCGTATCGAAGAGTAGATCAATTCATCTCATTGTATCATTTTCATTTGAGCTCATCTTGGTGCCCTAAATGCTGTTGGAAGAGTGCTATGTGATGTTAGTTTCAGATTCCTATCAGAACATGCACTTTTGTCATTTTTGCCATGATTGATGTGTGCACCCTATGAACTTGAGTCCTACATGTGTTTTGTAATATGCCATGCCATCTTTACAGGGGTGTATGCCATGTATTTTTGTGATCTCTGTGGTGACTAGCACAAGCATGCAAACTAGGCTTCATGATGTTGCTGATTTCAGCCCTGTTTTGCTGATATTTTTATGCCATGTTAACTTAATGCTACCGAGAGATCCATGCTTATTTTGAGATACTTCGGTAAGGATGTTTTGTTCTACATGTCTTGCTCTATCCATCCATGCCCTTGGTTGCAATTATGGAGTGCCATAGCTTGAGTCAATCAAGCTCTACTTTTGCTATAAAATGTTTCCTGGCAGGTTGTTTACATGTTATTCAATTTTGCCAAGGTTGTTGTAGTTGATCCTTGCATGCTATGATGTTGTTCTTGCCATGTATAGCTTCTATGCCATGTCTTCTTATTGTGAGTTGCCTTGCCGTGCCATGTATTGCTCTGTGGTGAGTGGTTCAAGCTCACCAACATGCCTACTTATCGTTGTTCCTGCCATGTATGAATCTGTAATATAACTTGCCATGTTTACATGGGTGCCATCATATTTTCTGTTCCTTTTTGGATCATGGTCACACTAAAGGACATTTGATCTATGCTATTAGTAGATTCATTCCATGCCTTTGTTTGCCATGATAACTCCTGTAACATGTTGTTTGATAGCTCTAAACATTGCAACCTGATGTTATTTCCGCTAAAGTCTGAAACTGTTATTATTTGCAATCTTACCATTTCATTTTGAGCATGTTCTAGTGATTTCTGGAGATAGCTCAGTGTTCATGTTTTGTAATGCTTTACCTGTACATCATGCACATGCCTTTTGTTATTATGTTTGGGTGTTGTAGCTTGTTGTTTTGATGCTGGCAATATGCCTAGTTGCTGTTTTGGACAGATTGTTGCTATAACTTGTATAGGGTGTATGTGTTGAACCGTTGCTCCGTTTTGAGTGTGCTCTATATGAAACTTGCTTGATTTTTCATGTAGTTTCATATTATCATGTTGCATCCTTGTTTTGAGGTGTTCTCTTGATGTTTGTATCCATTTTGCATCAATGCCATGTTTATCTTGTTTTGCTCATATCTTCTAGGCCGTAGCTCCGAATCTAATGAACTTTATATGTAACTTGACTAGAATTTCGTGTAGATCATTGTGGTGCATCTTAAATTTCTGTTTAACAACTTGAACATAAGGTTTATTCAGATCTGGACCAATTTCGAAATTTGCATATGAGGACTTACCGGAATTGTTAAATGTTGTTTCCGGCCTCATTTAAACTTGTCTTGATGTGTTGCTCTTGTTTGCATCATCTCTTGCCATGAGTAGCTTCATGTAAATTTGTCATGCATCATGCTTGTTTGTGCATCATGTCTTGTTCATGTGTGGTGTGTTTACTTTGTTGTGTGCTTCTTCTGGTTAGTTCCTGTTGCGTTGCGATCGTGAGGATTCGTTCGTCTACACTTGGTTCGGCTTCATCCGTTCGTCTTCTTCATGGATTTGTTCTTCTTCCTTGCGGGATTTCAGGCAAGATGACCGCTACCCTGGATCTCAGTACTATCATTGCTATGCTAGTTGCTTCGTTCAATCGCTATGCTGCGCTACCTATTACCTGTTTATCAAGCCATCCTAAATTGCCATGTCAGCCTCTAACCTTTTGCACCCTTCCTAGCAAACCGTTGTTTGGCTATGTTACCGCTTTGCTCAGCCCCTCTTATAGCGTTGTTAGTTGCAGGTGAAGATGAAGTTTGTCCCTTGTTGGAACATGGAGATGTTGTTGCTTGTTGGAACATGTTTACTTGTTGGGATATCACAATATATCTTATTTAATTAATGCATCTATATACTTGGTAAAGGGTGGAAGGCTCGGCCTTATGCCTGGTGTTTTGTTCCACTCTTGCCGCCCTAGTTTCCGTCATATCGGTATTATGTTCCCGGATTTTGCGTCCCTAACGCGGTCGGGTGATTTATGGGACCCCTTGACAGTTCGCTTTGAATAAGACTCCTCCAAAGAAGGCCCAACATTGGTTTTACCATTTGCTTCACCACCACCTACATTTCCTTGGGAGTAATTAACCCAAGGGTCATCTTTATTCAGCCCCCCCAGGCCAATGCTTGTCTTAGTGTTGGTCCAAACTAGAGTGCTTTGCAGCGCCCCCTCAAGGAAACTTGAGGTTTGGTTTTAGTTGTACGGACTGCTCATCCGGTCGTGGCTCGAGAAGAGATACGTGCTGCTACTATCGTGGTGTCGGCACGCCGGAGGTCTTGCTGGTCTTGTTTTATTATCGTCGAAATGTCTTGTAGCCGGATTCCAGACTGATCGGTCTTCCGGGAGAAGGAATATCCTTCGTTGATCGCGAGAGCTTATCATGGGCTAATTTGGGACACCCTGCAGGGTATAAACTTTCGAGAGCCGTGCCCGCGTTATGTGGCGATGGGAATTTGTTAATATCCGGTTGTAGTAAACTTGAAGCAAACTCTTCTAAAATACACCAACCGTGTGCGTAATCGTGAGTGTCTCTTTTCGGGTTGATCGAGAGGAGAACACGGTTTATGGGTTATGTCTCGGCGTAAGTAGGAGTTCAGGATCACTTCTTGATCATTACTAGTTGACGACCGTTCCTTTGTTTCTCTTCTCGCTCTCATTTGCGTATGTTAGCCACCATATATGCTTAGCCGTTGCTGCAACCTCACCACTTTACCCCCTTCCCTTCCCATTAAGCTTTGCTAGTCTTGATACCCATGGTAATGGGATTGCTGAGTCCTCGTGGCTCACAGATTACTACACCACCAGTTGCAGGTACAGGTTTCGCGATGATCATGACGTGAGAGCGATGTTTACTTGCTTTGGAATTCTTCTTCTGCTTCTCTTTGATCAGGGGATAGGTTCCAGGTCGGCAGCCTGGGCTAGCAGGGTGGATGTCGTTTGAGTTTCTGTTTATGTTTCATCCGTAGTCAGATGTTGATCTTGTATATGATGTTGATGTATTCTTGTGGCATTTGTGCCTTGTGTATGTATCCCTATGTATTATGTAATGTTGATGTAATGATATTCACCTTGCAAAAGCGTTTCAATATGCGGGTCTATCCTTGGTGGGACCTTCGAGTTCCTTTTGGATAGGGTCGCATATTGGACGTGACAAGTTGGTATCAGAGCCTCGACCAACCCTAGGAGCCCCCTTGTTTGATCGTGTAGTTTGGCCGTTGTTGAGTCTAGAAGAAAACTGATTTTGGAGTCTAGTTATATCGGAGAGTAGGATTTCTTTTTACTCCTCAGCCCCTTCGTCGCTCTGGTGAGGAATCTTGACGTAGGTGTTTTGAATTACTCCTCTTCCCCTTCAAATTTTTTCTTTAGGATCATGCAGTTGGTTTTCTGGTAGTTGTTCCTCAGCTCTTTTTATCCGGTGCATTTCTCGTCAAGACGACTCGACCATCTTCATCTTTGCCAAGTTCAATCCTCAGACGTCGTTGTTTTTCCTTGTCCGAAGTTGTCCTTGTTTTTCCCACCCGCCCTCCCTTCTTCTTCTCGGAACCAGAGTCCATAATCGAGTATCCATCCTACTCGTGTGAAGTTTTTGCTCTCTCTCCTCAATGATTTCAACCGTTGTTGTTTCTTCAAGATATTCGCCATTTCCCCTCCCGAGTTGCCTTTGTTTTCCCGCCCTCCCACCCTATTATTCCCGGAGTTCAAGTTTCTTTCGACCATCTATTTCATTCGTACGGAACCTCTTCAGTCTTCCCTCAATCATTTCAACCGGTGAATTCTCTTTTGTTTGAGATTCTTCATCCCTTTCTTTTTCTGGTGGTCTCAATTCAAGTTTTTCGGGGTAATCATATTCTTTTCCTTCGAAGTGTTCTCCTTGCTCGTTCGCCTCTAGCCAGTTTATCATTCCGGCGTTCGGAAGACATATCAAGAGATTCGTCTGTGTTCGAATCAATTCGAGGTTGTCACCTCATTCAAATATTTCAATTGTTCCGGTGCATCTTCTATTTGTTCAACAATCCTTTCCAACGGTGTTTTTCTCTTCAATGGGCCCTAACCCAGATGTCTTTTCCCAGGATCTTACCTGACTCTTCTAATTTCCCCGGAGTTATTCTCAATTCTTTTCAAGTGTGACGTAAGAATGGATTCCATCAGTCACATGCCTTGTCAAGATCGATTTCAAATCATTTCATTGTTGACTCAACCTCTTTGCTTTTCTTTCTACCGGAGTACCTCAGTTATTTGGTGGTGTTCCTCGTCGTCATTTCAAGATTGAAGAAGAGTTTTCCCTCTAAATCTTGTCCGTTCTCCCGGAGATTCGCAGTGCTAGCTCGATGTTATCCTATCTAATTGTTTCTAGTCATGCAAATTCTTTTCATCCATCCGGAGCATTTCAGGAGTTGCTTTCTCTCTCGATCATCCGGAGGCCATCTTTTCGGAAGATTTCTTCATTCTAAGTTTTCAGATTCATTCCCCAATTATTCTATATCCGTGCCCCTTCGTTCATCTCAATATTCTTCCGATGCTTCGTTCAAGTGCTCTTTAATCAGCTCATGATCTCTTTGTTCTTTTGAATCTAAATCCCCTCGAGCATATTGGTTCAAGCATATTTGTTCTTCTAATTCTTCCCGGTGATTATTTCTTTTTCATCAGTTATTTCGAATTCTTACGGTGGTTCGTTCAAGATTCTTTTCCTTGTTTATCATATTAATCCATTTGTTCTTTTCAATCCTACCAGTGGTTCATGAAGACCTTCTCAAGTTTTGTGCTATATTCCCCTTAATCCTTTTCAAGAAGAATAAGTAATATGCAAATCCATTGTTTGTCATCAATTTAATTTGATGAATGATAAGCATACAATAAATCTTATTCTTATTTCATCCAAGCGATTAATCCCTTCCTTCGGAGTTTGTTCTTGAGGAATAAATTCTAGTTCCAAGTGTTTTCATCTTTTCTATTCCGGAGTTCAAATTTACTCGACCATCTCGTCGGAAACCTCCATCTAAATCATCGCAATGCTCATCTTATTTTTTTCCTCCTTCATTCTATCTCATCATCCTTTTTGTTACCGGAGTTCTTCACGGTGGATCGTCATGATTTAATTCTTTCTTCAAGAGTTCATCAAGATTTTGTTGGTGGAGTTAAAGTATCTTTTCTTCTCGCATCTCGAAGTGTAATTAAATCTCCGTATTCTTTTGAAGTGGAGTTTTGCATTTCTTCGTTCTTTTCAGCTATTTAATCTTTTCTGCTTGTGGTTGGTTATCACCTCCTAATTTTGAGAGGTTACCCATAAGTCCAGAACAATCTTATTCTTTTCGTTGGTGATTTTTTTCAACAACTCCGTTCAATCCTTCCTTCTAAGTTCTTTTCATTCAATTCTTTCAATTCTTCCGGAGGCATTGCGTTGTTTATCTCGTCAAGTGTCATTCCATCTTCTGAAGCTCATGTTCTATTCTTTCCTTGTTCAACCGGTGTGCTACCTAAATCATTTCAGTCTTACCCGTTTCTTTTCTCATTCTAACCACTCCGGTTAGAACGAGTGCTTTCTTAGCCTATCTGATTCTGTGAGCATTTGATTCTTGTCATTCTCGTCGTTCCTCTCTTCTTATCGAGTGCTCCCGATTCCTTGTTCATCTTCTCTCTTGCGTTCTTGTTTCAGCTCATCCCTTTTCTCTTCCGTCTCGGTCCTAAGATCTCGGGACGAGATCTCTTGTTAGTGGAGGAGTGTTGTAACGCCTGGATTCGATCGCGCCTGTGTCCGCGCTTATTCGCCGTCGTTGCCATGTCATTTGCTTGCGTGTTGCACTTTGCCATGTCATCATATGCATTTCATATCATGTCATCATGTGCATTTCATTTTGCATACGTGTTCGTCTCATGCATCCGAGCATTTTTCCCGTTGTCCGTTTTGCAATCCGGCACTCCTATGCTCCCCGGCGTCCCCCTTTACCTCTTTTCATGTGCGGGTGTTAAACTTTCTCGGAATGGACCGAGGTTTGTCAAGCGGCCTTGGTATAGCACCGGTAGACCGCCTGTCAAGTTTCGTGCCATTTGGAGGTCGTTTGGTACTCCAACGGTTAACCGGGTAACCGTGAAGCCCTCTTTGAGTTGCAGCCCAACACCCCTTCAAAGTGGCCCAAAACCCACCAAACTCCCCTCCATGCTCTCGGTCGTTCGATCATGATCGCGTGGCCGAAAACCGCACCTCATTTGGACTCTCCTAGCTCCCTCTACCTATAAATATGTGTTCTCCCCGAAATTCCGCACTCCATCCCCCCCGAAACCCTAGTTTTCCCCTCGCGCCCAAGGCGGACATGTCCGTCCCGGCCGACATGTCCAGCCGCCGCCTCCCGACCAATCGCGGCCTGCGCGTGGCCCGCCGGCTGCCCGCCTGCTGACCCAGCTGGACCCGCGCTGGCCAAGGCCTCGCCCGCCGCCCATCCGCGCGCCCGCCCCAGCCGCCGCCTGCCGCCCAGTTGCCGCCGCCGCGTCGCCTCGCCCGTGGCGGCGCCCGCTCCCCGCGGCCGCCGCCTCCCGGCCCGCCACCTCGCCTCCGCTTCGCCCTCCGCCGCGCGCTGTCGCCGCTTCACCGCCGCCGTGTCCCGCCCGCGAGCTGCTGCCTGCCTCGCCCCGAAGCTCCTCGTCGGGCGCCTCCTGCTGCCCGCCCGCCCGGATCCGGCAGATCCGGTCCGGGCCGCCTCCCTCGCCTTCCCCGAGGTCTCCGGTGACCTCTCCTCCATCTCCGCGAGATCCCGCGATCCTCGTAAACCGTGCTCCGAGGTTGACTTTCCCTCCCCCCAAATTCTTCTAAGTCCCAGATTTTCAGTATTTTGTTGCATTTTCATCACATCACAACTCTGCATCCTTAGCTCCGTTTTGCGCGTGTAATATGTCAAATTGTTCGTATCGAAGAGTAGAGCATTTCATCTCATTGTATCATTTTCATTTGAGCTCATCTTGGTGCCCAAAATGCTGTTGGAAGAGTGCTATGTGATGTTAGTTTCAGATTCCTATCAGAACATGCACTTTTGTCATTTTTGCCATGATTGATGTGTGCACCCTATGAACTTGAGTGCTACATGTGTTTTCTAATATGCCATGCCATCTTTACAGAGGTGTATGCCATGTATTTTTATGATCTCTGTGGTGACTAGCACAAGCATGCAAACTAGGCTTCATGATGTTGCTGATTTCAGCCCTGTTTTGCTGATATTTTTATGCCATGTTAACTTAATGCTATCGAGAGATCCATGCTTATTTTGAGATACTTCAGTAAGGATGTTTTGTTCCACATGTCTTGCTCTATCCATCCATGCCCTTGGTTTCAATTATGGAGTGCCATAGCTTGAGTCAATCAAGCTCTACGTTTGCTATAAAATGTTTCCTGGCAGGTTGTTTACATGTTATTCAATTTTGCCAAGGTTGTTGTAGTTGATCCTTGCATGCTATGATGTTGTTCTTGCCATGTATAGCTTCTATGCCATGTCTTCTTATTGTGATTTGCCTTCCGATGCCATGTATTTCTCTGTGGTGAGTGTAATCTCGTTTCTAAGAGAGATGGTCTTAGCGGGAGGAAAATACTTAGAGATAAAAGCATCTTTGCACTTATTCCATGAATCAATACTTTTTTTAGGCAAAGAAGAGAACCAAGTTTTAGCACGACCTCTAAGCGAAAACGGAAATAGCTTCAATTTAACAATATCATTATCCACATCTTTCTTCTTTTGCATATCACACAAATCAACGAAGTTGTTTAGATGGGTAGCGGCATCTTCACTAGGAAGGCTAGAAAACTGATCTTTCATAACAAGATTCAACAAAGCGGTATTGATTTCACAAGATTCAGCATCGGTAGTAGGAGCAATCAGAGTGCTGATAAAATCATTATTGTGGTGGGCTCCTACTTCTATGACAAAAAATCATGAAAGAAAATGGGCTTTTCGTCCTGGGCGGGCCGGAGACGCAGCTGCATGACATTCTTTGGGCCGTCCATGACGGAAAAAACCATGGTAGAAGCAAGGGGGAGGAAAATTTTGGGGAGTTGCCGGTTACGGTGGGAGATCGAGGGTCGAGCGATGCTGCTTTCTCTCTCGTGCGTCTGCTGCGTGTGTGCGGCGTTGGCTCTAATCAACCCGAAGCGAGGCGTTGGGCTCTAATCAACCCGGCGATTGCCTTTGCGAGCTCGCGTTCTCGAACCATAGCGATCAATCGATGGCTGCTAATGAACCCGATCGGCGATTCTTCGCCTCTGCTGCTAATCAAGCCAATCAATTGGATGAACGGTGGCGTTGCTATGGGGTTGGATGAACAGTGGCGGTGGCGTTTCCTCTGGATGAACAGGACCCCGTGGTGTGGAGGGCTGGATGAAAAGTAGACGGTGGAGGGGTGGTCGCGGAGGGGTGGTTGAACAGGACCCCGTGGTGTGGAGGGCTGGATGAACAGTAGACGGTGGAGGGGTGCCCGTGGATGGGTGGTTGAACAGTAGCCGGTGGAGTAGCGTGCGGTGGAGGCTAGATGAACAGGAGCCCGTGGAGACTGGAGGAGGTCGACGGTAGCCCGTGGAGGCTGGAGGAGGTCGACGGTGGAGATGAACAGTATCCCGTGGAGTCCCGTTTTGCGGTACGCCACACCCCTCCCGATGAACTGGACCCCCGTTTCGACCGTAGTGCTCCAACACAAGTCCGCTTCGTCCGTTTTGCGGTACGCCAAACCCCTGCCGATCAAAAGGACCCCCATTTCGACCGTAGGAGGTCCGTTTCCTCCGTTTTGCGGTACACCACACCCCTCCCGATCAACAGGACCCCCGTTTTGACCGTAGGAGGTCCGTTTCCTCCGTTTTCTGGTAGGCCACACCCCTCCCGGTCAACAGGACCCCGTTCCGAACGTAGGAGGTCTGTTTCCTCTGTTTTGCGGTACGCCAGGCCTCGTTTCCATCGCCTGTTCCGTCCAAGCCCTCCCGATGAACACGACCACGCATTCCGTTCCGACCCAGCAGGTTGGCTCCCCATGAACACGACGACGACGCTGTTTCTCCATTCCGACCCAGCCGTGTACGCATGCGCGAGTAGGCGTTCGGGACCCCGCCCGTATGTACACATACGTGGCCGTATTTTCTTTCTTGCACCCTGGCCGTTGTACGTACGTGTACATGCTACGTGCGCGCCTCTACTACGACACGTACGCGCCTCTACTACGACACGTGCGCGCCTCTACATCGACCAGTATATATGTACGTACACGTTCGCGACCAGAATGACAACGCTACGTACGCTTCGACCAGGTGGGTCCCGACTGTCAGGCACTTCATTGCGTGCAAAGATGTAGCTGGTGGGTCCTAGCAGTCAGGGGGGCGAATCGTTTTTTTGCCCGGACACACTTCCTTGCGTGCGAAGATGTAGCTGGTGGGTCCCAGCAGTCAGGGGGGCGAATCGTTTTTTTTTTTGCCCGGACGCACTTCCTTGTGTGCAAAGATGTAGCTGGTGGGTCCCAGCAGTCAGGGGGGCGAATCATTTTTTCGTGAAATACGGTGGCCCGTCCGATGGGTCCCCGCTGTCAGGTGGAGGAATAATTATTTTGCACGTAATAAGGAGGCACTTCCTTGCTGCGGCCGTGGACCAAGCTGTCAGCCTCTCCACGTACAGTCCACAACCGATGGAAGCCGTTCCTTGACCACGTTGACCACGCCGCCCCGAGAGCACCAGGGCGGTGGACGACGGCGAGGCCTAGGAAGGGGACGACACGAAGCCGAGGAACACGCGACAGTGGATGCCCACGCGTAGAGGAGTACAAGGGTTCACTGGTTCGCTGCGGTGTGAGGCTGTTGTCGCCGCAGAATAACAGGGGGTGTGGGTGAGTAGCGGGATGGCCTGGCCAGTGGTGGGAGTAGTAGGGGGAGGTGAGGCCTCCGCCGCATCGCAGCCAGCCACGGTAGGCAGGAGCACGAAGCACGACCGGCGCTGGTTTGGGCGGCCGGAGCAAGAAGACCAAAGGTTGAAGAAGCACTACGGCCGTTGGATGGACATCGTACGGTCATAGGAGCAAGAATCGTGCATATTGACTAAGTTGACAAAGCCCTCCATCCCCGTCAACTTAGTAGGCCCACAGTCAGCCTGCCACTATACTGGGTCCCAGCAAACAGGCGGGAGTATTCATTTTTTTGTGCGTAATAAGGAGGCACTTCCTTGCGTGCGAAGATATAGCTGGTGAGTCCGAGCTGTCAGCGGCGGTAACGTTTTTTTCGCGAAATACAGAGGCCCTTTCGGTGGGTCCCTGATGTCAGGTGGAGGAATCATTATTTTGGGCGTAATAAGGAGGCATTTCCTTGCGTGTGGTCGTGAACCCAGCTGTCGGCCTCTCCACGTACAGTCCACTTCAGATGCATGTCGGTCATTGACCATGTTGACCAGGCCGCGCCCGAGAGCACCAGGCGGTGGATGGCGCCGAGGCCTAGGAAGGAACGACACGGAGGCGGAAGACTCGACGTTGTTTCCCATGCGGAGGGGAGTACGACCTGTCGAGGTTTTTGGTTAAATCTGCCGTCATGAGAATAACAGCGGTGTGGGTGAGTAGAGGGATGGCAAGGCCATCGATGGGAGTACGATGGGGCGGTGAGGCCTGCTGGCAAGAGAGCCGGCGCGGGAGGAGGGAGCAGCAGTCCCCGGCGCTTGTTTGAGCGGCCGGAGCAGGAGAGCAGAGATTGAAGAAGACGACGGCCGTTGGATGGCCATCCAACGATCCTTTGCTGCCAGGCCAACCTTTTTAGGAAAGCCTCAAATCTGTGGAAAATAGCATACAACCCATCTGCCATTATTTCTAATAATTTACAGCCCATTTGCTAATTCTTAAGGTTTTTTTTGGAGCCCATATTCTTTTTGTTAGCATTACAAACCATATTGTGGCCACGATTAAAAAATTATACGAAATTTTGCATATTTCGGTGCGGTCCGAACTGTTTTTAATCCCGAAATTTCGACTCACATTCAAACTGATTTTAAAAATAAATGTTTATCAATATAAAATCCAACAAATTCTCCATGCATAAAAATTAATGTAATTTAAAATCTCGAAATGAAAAAAAAAGATATTTGAAACTAATTGCCGGTTTGATGCGTTTTAAAAATGTACAGCCCATTTCTCATTACTGATGGGCCATTTTCTCAGCCAGCCGAATGAAAGCTCTCCTCGTCTTGAAAGATTTGCAGCCCAACTGTCCTGACAAAGCGACTTACTTGGGAAATCACAAAAAAACTGGGTTGTGGCCGTGGACCCAGCTGTCAGCCTCTCCACGTACAGTACTCTTCCGATGGAAGTCGTTTCTTGACCACGTTGACCATGCCGCGCGGAGAGCACCACGGCGGTGGACGATGGCGAGGCCTAGGAAGGGGACGACGCAGAGTCGGGGAAGGCGCGACAGTGGAAGCCCGCGCGGAGAGGAGTACGAGGGTTCACTGGTTCGGCTGCGGCGTGAGGCTGCCGTCGCCGCAGGGCCTGGCCAGCGGTGGGAATAGTAGGGAGCGGTGAGGCCTCCGCGGCAGCACAGCCGGCCACGGGAGGCAGGAGCATGAGGGCACGACCGGCGCTGGTTTGGGCGGCTGGAGCAAGAAGACCAGAGGTTGAAGAAGCACTACGGCCGTTGGATGGACATCGTACGGTCACTGGAGCTAGAATCGTTCGTATTGACTAAGTTGACAAAGCTCTTCGTCCCCGTCAACTTAGTAGGCCCACAAGTCAGCCTCCCACCAAGGTGGGTCCCAGCTAGCAGGGGGAGTATTCATTTTTTTCTGCGTAATAAGGAGGCACTTCCGGTGGGTCCGAGCTGACAGCGGGGGAACGTTTTTTTCGCGAAATACCGTGGCCCGTCAGGTGGGTCCCAGCAGTCAGGGGGCAAACGTTTTTTTCGCAAAATAGGGTGGCCCGTCCAGTGGGTCCCTACTGTCAGTTGGAGGAATCATTATTTTCCGCGTAATAAGGAGGCACTTACTTGCTGCGGCCGTGGACCCAGCTGAGACTCTCCACGTACAGTATACTTCCGATGGAAGTCATTCCTTGACCACGTTGACCTCGCCGTGTTCCGTTGCATGCATGTGTCCATGGGCGTGGTGCGTCCCCACTGTCAGCCTCTCACGTACAGTCATCTTGCGATGACTCTCGGTTGTTGACCACGTTGACCACACTGTGTCGAAGCGCACCAGCATGGAACGACCGGAGATGGGGAAGGCGGGCGGTGGAGTCGCAGATGGAGAGGTGGGAAACTTCACTGGTTTGGGTGCGGCGGCAGCACGGCCTGATGCATACCACGGAGACAGGAGCAAGAGCAGAGGTTGAAGAAGGAGCACGGCTGTTGGATTAACATCCAACGGTCCAGCTGCTAGAATCATTTGTTGATTAAGTTGGCAAAGCCGTGCGTACACGTCCGCTTAGTAGGCCCACAAGTCAGTCACCAAATCTGACGGGTCCCAGCTGTCAACGGGATGAATAATTTTTTTTGCAAAACAAGGAGGCACTTCCTTCTGTGCGAAGATACAGCCGGTGGGTCCCAGCTGTCAGGTGGAGGAAACATTTTTTCACCTTAATAAGGAGGAACTTTCCTTGTGTTGACCATGGACCTCGTGGGTCCCAGCCGTCAGGCTCTCCACGTACATTCCTCTTCCGATGACTCTCATTTGTTGACCACGCCGCACCGAACACAGCCAGGCGATGAACGACGGCGAGGCCCCGGACGGGAACGACTCGGAGATGGGAAAACGCGGCAGTGGAGTCGCAGATTGAGAGGAGGAGAAGGGTTATAACTGGTTCTGTTGCGGCATGGGGCTGTAGTCTGTGGAGAATAACAGGAGGTGTCGAGGGGTGGAGGGATAGCCTGGCTGGCGTTGGGGTAGCGCTTCGCAGCGATGCGTGCTAAGCAGAGCCGCTAGCCGCCGGAGGCCGGACCAGGCGGTCCCGATGACGCTGGACAAAGAAGACGAGAGATTGAAGGTGCATGCCAGCCGTTGGATATAAATCCAATGGTTGTGGATGACACAATCATTTGTTGACCAAGTTGACAACGCCCTGCGTAGGCTTCGACCTATTAGCCCATATGTTAGCCTGCAAAAATGTGGCATATATTTAACCCATGTTTTTTAGAATGTACAGTCCATTTGCTGGGCTGGATGAACAAATAATTTTGCGTCAATCAGGCCCATTTATATTTTCTAAGAAATCCCAGCCCATTTGCACTTCCTTGAAATACACGTATTAGGTGGGCTCGTTATATATATAATGTTATGTTAGAAGGAGCAATTAATATCAAAGAATAAACCAGAGAGGCACATTATATATATATATATATATATATATATATATATATATATATATATATATATATATATATATATATATATATATATATATATATATATATATATATATATATATATATATAGGAAAATCCATCCTACCACCCGTGGTAGTTACCCCATATCTAATATACTACCATGTGGTATTATATATACTATTTTATTATTTTAAATATGTTCATATACTATATTTAAGATATTTCAAAGCAAGTTACATGAAAAATTGCATATGAGCCCATAGTTTTATTATATTTATGAAATACATATATATTTGTGCGTAAAAAGAGCATACTCAAAACATGATACATACTACCTGAAAATTAGTATATATACTACCTAATCATTGTTATATACTACATACTACACGTACATACTCTAGGTTTGATAGATACTACATACAACATACAAAACACAAGTGGTGGTAACTACCACTGCTTGTAGGAAACATTTGTCCTATATATATATATATATATATATATATATATATATATATATATATATATATATATATATATATATATATATATATATATATATATATATATATATATATATTAAGAAATTAGCGAGTTATTGCTCAAAATAAAAATGAGCGTTATTATTAAATTGGTCCTTAAAATCTTACAAGCTTTTATGCATAATCACCGGATTTTCCTTGCTCGTGAGTCAAAAACAACCAGGATTTTCCGTTAAACATTTACTTTTATAAGTTAATAACACGGGATGTTTTATAATGTATATATAAGTCTCTATAAAATATACGATAATATTAATAATATAAATATATATAATGTGGTTAGAAGGGAAAACATAAATTGGACACAGCATTACTTTTATAAGAGACCTGCGTTTTATACCCCACAGTAGGCATACTAACAAGTTCACACACAAATACAACAGAAAAGGTAAACATTCATATCAAACTCAGGTTCACAATACACGTTCATATTCATAGCCAACATTCACTATCAACAACTCAAAAGATTCATATATACACAAGCTCAGCATATCTATGCATCCAAATGATTGATAGATCACACGACAATATTCATACATAATTCACAAAAAGATTCAGATATACACATGTTCAGTATGTTTATGCATCCAAATGATTGAGATCACATCCAATATGATCCATGGACGAACTTTAATTACCTAGGGTACAGAATGGTAAATGGTGTTCAATCGGAGGTACTTCTTGCTAAAATTAGTTCTTGTACGAGTAAACTTTTGAGTACATAAGAGGCAAGATGCACAATCTGAACTTTGCTTGTAGGTTTATCCTCAAATAGTGGCCTCGTGCGAGGAGGTTTGAGCAACTTGGCCACTACTTTCATCCAACTAGTTCTTGGCTCATCTTGGTCCTGTATCTCGCCAAAATTCTACATTGCGAGCGAGAAAGGAGGAGGTTGAAAAATGAACCACCCAAATTTTTGTGCAGTTCAACTGAAATGGAGCATCCTTGGGTGCATACTGATTAAGTGCCAGATGAATATACGCGTCAACCAACTTGTCTGGAATCTTTAGGCTCCATGCCATATAGTTCGCTACCATATGTGCCGATAACCAAAAGGCACAAGTTGGGACCAAAGACTAGACTGCGTTTTTCTGGGCTATGCACCAAGCAATATTTTTGGCGTTCACTCTCCTAATACTTGGAGTTTGACAATTGGTTGACGCCGGTTGATACTCGAATGAATATAGGCACTTCTTGTCAACATCGATGCTTGTCTGAGTGAACTTTGGAGTACATAGCAGCAGCATAAGTACATGTCCATCGATCATTTTGTGCAGTTCTCTGAAATCACCCGATGTAATGATTTGCTGCGAGTTCAGCTCCAAATTACTCCTTTATGAAATCGGCAAATAGTAGCACAATACCAAATTACCAATACATATGACAGGCACAATAATCAGGATAAAGAACAGTACCAACCTGTGAGGTAGCATATCAATTACTATTTCCTTTGACCGAAGCCGAGATAAGCCAAGAGACCGACAAGAAAGGAATAAATCAAGCGGAGATTAGCGATGACGAGGAAAGGACGAAGCTGTCGAGGCAATGAAGCATCCAAAGTTTTTGTGCAGTTCCACCAAAATCGAGCATCCCTGTTGGCACATATGTTGAGAGAGTGAGATTATTGTAATATTGGGACTAGTTGATAAAACATACACTAACAAATAGAAGCACCCTCATTATCTTAATGGGTAAAGTTAGCAACATAGTAGTCTTGCTTAAAGAGAGGTATTTGTTTATTTAATCAGTGCCAATTAGCTCAACTCAACACTCAAATCATTGCCATTTATAATAGGTTGCAAAACTTAAAAGTTCAAAGATAAAGGAGTTTCTCATGACAGTAGCACGATACAAATAGAGATGACAGCAAACTAATATGGATGAAGGCCTTAGGCCCGTACCAACCTGAGAAAAAAAAAGCTTATTCATGTAGTCCCATAAGAGATGATAAAGCACTCACTGGAATCGCACAATAGTATATATTTTTGTGCACTTCAAATGTATGGTTGAAATCACTCTTGTTTACCATTGCTGAGATTATATTGAAAGATTATCAAGAACTTCCAGCAGAGTTAAAGCACTGACTGGGATACAGTTCATTGTATTGTCTTGTGTAGTTCCACTAAAATCTATGATTGGCACAACATGATCCCTGTTTGCACAAGTAGGAACAAGGTGAAACCTTCATTAGCTTAGGGAGAAAGGATAGGAAGACATTAGCATATTACAGTAGCATCAAATTCATGATGGACAATACGCAAAACATTGCCTCATTGAACCAATGGTAATAAATTGACATGCAAAACAATAGCACTATTATGTCATGACACTAATAATATTCCCTCCCTGCTCCACCACATGATTCACCTCCATACACAAACATTCACACGTACATGATTCAACATAGGGTCCTACTAAAGATTTGTTTAACTCCAACGGGAAAATTAGGCAGTAATAAATTAGTGGTACTTAAGTACTCCTAATTAATTAAGTGAGACAGCAGAAGTGGAAGGGCTCCCTGGAGGATCGTCTCACATGTAAGGTAGTCGTTGCCGGAGCCCTTGAATAGCCTCACTGAGGCCTCTGGCTTCAGCAAGATCGCCTTGGCACTGTTTATTCTTCTTCTTCTTCCTCCTCATGCTCTGTTTCTCTTTCTCCTCACCAGTTGGTGAAACCAAGTACATGATTGGCCTTCTAATTCAGAATTGGTTTTGTCGGTGAGGAGTACAAGTGTACTAGTAAAAAACAGCATTATTTTCTCATGGCAGTCGGAAAATAGAGATGAACACATGCATTAAATATCATTCTTACCTAAAGGAATGTTATGGCGCCAATATGGATGATGAGGATTGGAACACAGATCTCCCTTTGTGCAGTTCCACCAAAATGAACCAACTGTTCCATTCTGGCATTCCAGTTAAACAGCACAAAAGTCACTTCTTTTAAGAATAGTTTTGTGCAGTGCACCAAAAGGTCCCAACAGCAACCAGGTGAATTGGATATCCCTGTTTGCACAAAAAGGCACAGAGGAAACACTCAGAGTCTCAAACAATTACAGGCAAAAACATTTGGCTAAACTTGTCAGATTCTCAAACAATTACAGGCAAAAACAATGGCATGGCTTCATTTTTACCAGGGACATTATATTAAGAAGAACTAAGGCTGCGTTCGGTTCACGGGTTTGGTGCAGGATTTTCGTAGGAACACAATTCCTACGGTATTCTTTCCCTTCCAACCGTTCGGAACACGGGAAAGGTGAATAGTGTTTCATAGGAAAGTTGGTCTGGTAGTACTGATTCCATCGGATTATAAACATCCACGCGCTGCTCATTTTTTGGGCGGAAGCCCGAGGCAGGCGCTCGCTGCCATGCGTTAGACAGGTTGTTGTGTTGTGTTTGCCAGAATAAAAAATCAACCTATGTGTGGTACATGAGGTGAGGACAAGAGTAGTCACTGTGCAGCTGAATAAACAAATAGCATCTCATACTGCCAATCATGCTACTCTAAAAAAAACAAACCTGTACATTTCATAGTCCATCCGAACACATTCTCTTGAGAGTTTCCTCCGATTCGTTGTTCCATAGTTTTATACCTACATTCCTTTCCTATTCCTCTATTTTCATCAAGAGCTATGTTTTCTGCCCCTTTATTCCGACCGGAGCCTAAATATTTGGTATAAGGGCATGGGACAATGGGTGGTCGGGTGTACCAGCAGTACAGCACCACGTACGTAAACAGGGGCATAAAGTGGTGATTCATAGTTTGTTGCCCCGAGAAACAAACATCCAAGTAACATACCTGGGTTGGTCCCATTTTTGTTCACTCTAGCCACCTACTCCTATGTGTGGATAGCAAATCTAGTCCTGGTCATACCACTGTGTACAGCGTTACCACATATTTCCCTTTTCGACCAAGAGACCGGTTGGATGACCAGTCTGTACTACTTTCATCCCCTTTCCTTCCTGTTTGTACCAAGTCTGATGTACATACTAAATTCCCCCACCCCCACTTTATTTCAATGACAAGTATTTTCGGACGGAGGGAGTACAAGATTCGACTCCATGAAGTAGCTTTACCTCTAACAATAGAAGAAAAAAATAGGTGACGTTGGACCATCCGATCGAGAGGGGCTGAGAGGTAGAAAATGATGCACATGCAGCGACGTAGCGAGCTGGGGAAGTAGAGCTAAGGCGGTTTCGAACGAAGATATACCTGAAGGTCGTCGGGATGTGGATAGGTGGGCGGCGGGTGCCCGGATCCACCCACAGGCAACGACGAAGGGATCGGAGGACCTCACGCGCCGGCGCTCCGCCAGAGATAGCGGTGCGGCCAGCAGTGGGTCTCCTCCCTCGCTATCGACGATGGCCTAAACGCTGCCCCTCCTCCCCTTCATCGGCGGAGGGGGATATGTCCGGATCTGTAACCACCGGTGAGGATAGAAAGCCAGTGTTTTTGAAGGGAGAAAGACAGTGTTACTACCCCTATCTTGTTTAGATCTGGAGAGGTTGAGAGTGTGTGAATAGAGCAACCCTAGCAAGCAAGCGCGGAGGCTCCGGCCTATATATAAGTAGTGGGGTAGTTTTCCTTTTTCACTCCATCAAAACAATCGTTTAAAATTGTGTACTACTACCTGCCAGGTCGCAGTTTTTTTAGTTGTTGATTGTTTTTGGAGATAGCTACCCGCTTGTTCCAAGTGGTGTTACGGTGTGCCAGGTCGCACTTTATATCGTTCAAGTCTGGTACTACTACAAGTCCCTCCATTAAATGAACAACCACCCCCTCGTAAAAATTGTGAACAAGCCCACGGCTAAAATTAGTGGCAACGTGGGTTGCCCCAACATGCATTATTATTTATATTTTCTACTCCCTCCGTTCCTAAATATAAGTCTTTTTTATTAGCCACACCTAAGACAAGAATTTTTTTATTAGCAGTGAACCCCACATGTCATAGACACAAAAATTGTGGCAAGATTCCCTTAGGCAAGCCAAAGTGTGTCTAACAATTTGAGCAACTCAGGTTAGGCAAGTGTGGCAAGTGTGGGAAAA
Organism: Aegilops longissima; assembly: GCA_021605205.1. Taxonomy (NCBI): domain Eukaryota; kingdom Viridiplantae; phylum Streptophyta; class Magnoliopsida; order Poales; family Poaceae; genus Aegilops; species Aegilops longissima. Next base: position 663,035,406 of record CM038677.1, on the reverse strand, counting down.
ATAATGTGGCAACATAAGACAAACATAGTCACAATCCAAACAGCCCGTAATTTTTGTGACATGCATGAAAATTTAGTTAGTTAGTCAAAATTTGGCAAGGTGCATCAAATCAACACATGCAAGTATCAAAAGGAAAGTCACGGCATGCATGCATGCATCGTTATACTCCTCCGTTTCCAAATATAAGTCTTTTAGAGATTGCAACAAGTGACTACATACTGAAGCAGAATATATCTACTCCTACATATGAAGTAGCCCATTTGAAATGTGTAAAAGACTTTTATCGAGTGCAGTGCTTTGATGTGTCGCGTCAACTCGTACAAGACCGAGAAATTTGATTACTCTGACGCCCTCTCCCTCATGGACTGAGCTCGGTGCCTTATCGCACTGCCTTTGGCTCCAGCAGGAGGGCCAACCACCTATCGGGCCCACCTGTCATGGGCGCAAAGGCGGGAGCAGATAAGTAAACTTTAAGCTACACGCTATCCCTCCCGCGAGGTGGGCGGACATGCAGCGATGGATTCGATAATGTAGAAGTAGGAGTAACACCATTGTTCGTCTTCTCGAAGAGGCGAAGAGCCAAGCGCAAACCGAACGTGGCAGTTGTGAACGCTCGCGTGGCGCGGTTCCTTGGAGTACTAGCCAGGCTCTTGCATGAGACAAAATTGCTATTGTTTAAAAATTAAACTCCATTATCCATTAGTTTATACTCATTCTGCATAGGTCCACGCGCTTAGCACCGTTTCCTCCTGGGGTCACCAATGTTTATTTGCTAATTAATAGCATTCCATGCAATGAACTAGCCATTGCAAGTCATTAAAATCATGCACACCTCTCATCTCTTATTGGTTGATATGTCAAGAAACAAGAAACAAGGTAGAACTTAATGCACCGAGCCTAAGTGTTTTGGGACTATTTGGTTTTCGTAAGATGACTTACACACCTAGACGGAGGGAGTAGTATAGACCTGTAAACTGGAAAGGAGCATTTGCCTTTCTAGAGATTTCAACAAGTGACTAGACTACACCATGTGTAGTACCCCCTCCCTTCCGGTTTATAGGGCTCAAATCTCAAATCTCATGAACCAAGGCATTTTGCGATTGGAGGAATGTATCTCGTACTTTACAAAACTACCCTAATTAAACTCATGCATTAATTACGTAGTTCTCTTGTTTTCCTCTCCGCCTTGGTCGCGGTGCACAATATTGAGCACTCCTATATGACTAGCCGCTCTATCTACATGCGGGACATTTCAAAGCATCTGGGCCCGCGTGCCATCCACCAAATCACAGCGAGGTGCTACAGTAGAGACTCACCTGTCACCTTGGTGTGGCCATCATGACCCGTCATATCACAAAACCCACACCTTTACCAGCAGTGGTAAGGTGGCCTCCAAGTTGGACTGGACAAAGCAACCATCATTTCATTGGAATGCTCGTTCAAGCCCTTTCTTCCCTTTCTTGAAGAAAACCTCACTCCAGGCTACTCACTTCTGCCATTTTCTTCTGTACCGACGAAGGAAAGGTGGGCGAATCAGTTATGCTGCTATATTTTCATTCCAATAATCTTATTTTTGCGAAGCACCGACCGATTCTCACATCCTATTCTTTTCCGATTTCATTGCGATTGTGGTTTCCTTTCGATTGCTTTTTGTTTGTCAGTTCATTGATGGATCCTGGAGCACTAGGCAAAGAGTTGCGGCGGACAACCCATGGAGACAGTGATCTCCGTGAAGCGAGCACCGACCAACGAGTTGACCATGTTGCGGGCCAACCCATGGAGCGAAGAACTCCAAGAAACAAGCACTGGCCAAAGAGTTGAGGATGTTGGCGGACGAACTCCTCAAAGAAAGTTGGTAGAACAGCAAGGGCCCCACCGTGCCTACCCCAGGAACCCTGATTACCACCTATGTGAGGCTCAAGACTGAGTTTGAGGAGATAGTCGCCGTTGAAGCGGTATTCCCTGGCAAGGTGATGGCCCCATCGAGGGGCGAGGAGATGGCCCCGAGGGATGAGATCCCCGGTGAGCTGCATAAGGTAAAAATAATGGCTTATTACCATAGTTGTGGTTTTGATTATTTGCAATGTGCTTGCTAATATGTTAGGGTTGTGCAGTGCGGTGGTTGTCCTTGTTGATTCGATGTCGTGGCCGTCCTGTTGGCATCGCCCGGAGATCGATTCGATGCCGCTGTCCATCCTGTGGAAATCAGCCCGAGATCGATTCGATGTCGCGATCGATCCTATGGACATCGCCCAATCGATTCCCATGTCGCTGTCCATCTTTGTGGTCATTGCAGAGATCGATGACAAGAAATAGTTGGTCCGCTAATCCTTGAGGGTAGTTTGCATTGCCCTATGTTTGATTACGAGCGATCGTGTTATCAAACCATCTTAGGGCTAGTGCACTGTCTTGTGTGGGCGGATCTTGCTACTTCTGTTTGATAGTGAGTCATGCGATGAATCATGCGAACCCTCTCCGAGTTATGGAAACAGATGTATCCTCACCAGCTTTTGATGTAATATATGGCATGCTTAGATGTAAGTTTGAACTGTTTATCATATCAGAAGGGCTTGTTTGATGATTCTTGGTGTTAGTAGGCTAGCTACTATGCGAGCTATAGTACTTGCAAAACACTCACCGAAGCGAAACGTTGGGGCAGATGAGCTCGTGGTATGCTTATACTTATCCCTCGTCGATCGACCAATAGCCCTAGCTCCTAAAATTGTAGGCTTAGCGATCGATCAGACAATAGTCGACATACATTCATGCCTCATTTGGTTCATAGGGTAGGAAAACCGTAGCAAAAGTACAGAGAACGTGCAACACAAAATCATAGCAGTGCAGAGACGTACTCCCTCCGTTCAAAAATAGATGACCTAGGCGGGCTAGTTTTGGCCTAGTGGGTTTCAGTGATATGACGTGGTACAGTGCCGTCCAGTCTATGCGTGTGGTAGCCGTATTGCGGGTATAGTAAGTTTTCTTGAAGAAGCGGAATTCAACGAAGTCATGATGGTTCCTTCGTCCGAACAACTTACAGTGGGAAAGGTTGGGCCTGCGATACGACCGGGGTAGACCAGGATAGTTTTGTGCATGGCAGGAGGACCAGGATGGTCGACTTCCCACATGTCGGCGAATGAAAGTATTCTTTCCGATATAGAGGACGAGCAACGAGTATTCATTGTTTATTTTTGGTGAAAGCTATGTCTCCACTGTTACTCCTTGACTTTGTCAATGCCTCTCTCTCCTCCACATAAGCGGGGACTACTTGCTATGCATGCAGCGGGCAGTTGGCGTCTTGAGGGCAGGCGGTGAGCGCAGGCTCGGGCGGTCGGACTCGGCATGGCCCACCTCACATTATCACCATATATTTCTTGGAGTCCGTCTTGCGGGCGGACGATCTCTTCTCCCCCCGTTTCTCTCTTCTCGGCCGATGCCCGCCGACCGATTAGATTTGACTACGGCGGTTTATTCAATCTGGTCCCACATGTCGGTGAAATTGAAAGACAACGATGTCCCCTTTGGTGGCGGCGTCGAGCCGGACTGTCGGGGTTGCGGCAGCGTCTGAGTCGTGGGTGTGCCGCCTTTTCCTTTAGAACTTGCGAGCGTAACATTTTCGCGATCGATCGATAGAAATCCAGAACAAAATGACGAGGCGGTGCTTTCCGCTCGTTAGGTGGGCTAGTTCGAGTGATATGACATGCTACTGATGCCGTCCACTTGCTCCATTTTTATGTAAGCAAGAGTTTACACTCTTACGCGGGAGGAGTGCGAAACACCGCATATCTGATTTTGATTAAGGGATAACTGTTCCCTACCAAATAATTGAGGATTGTTAGCGATTATGGCATGATAATTAGGGCATCTCCAGCGCTGGCCCACAAATTTACACCAGCATCTGTCCGAAGACACTGATGGATGCCATCCGATGCTGTCTGCATACCTTTCGACAACAATATGAACTAACCGGACGAAATTCATGCAAACAAAGCAAATTTCAAATTAACTGGATGAAATTCATTACATTTTGAAAACTTTTCCTACAAACTGGACGAAATTCATTACATATTTCGCACAAACCGTACTAAACCTACCGTAAACCTAATCTAAACGATCGCCGGCGCCCGACCACCATGTCCGGCCATTGCCTTTGCCTCCTCCTCATCCGCCTCGATAACCTCCTCCTCTGGAGCACAAGGTTCTGAAGATTTTCGCCTCCACATCGCCGTCAAGCAGCTAATCGGTCGCCGATGTTTACCCCACCAAGCTTGGCATCGACTGAGTGGATTAGTGGTGGCCTTCCCAGGACCAGAGCGGCGGCGACCTACCGTGTACTACTCTTCCTCGCTGCCGGCTGCGCCCGCGCACGCGTGCCGGCTTCGTGGTCGTGGCGGCGGAGGGCGGCGAAGTGCCGGCAATCTCTTTCTTTTGCTCCTGCAACAATCGTCGAAGAGCTTTGGAAGCGCGCCGGGCGGAGCTGCCGATGTCCCTCGTCTGCTCCTGCGACAATCGTCAAGAAAGCTTCGGGCGCGAGGAGGCCATGGTTGAAGTGGTGCCGACAGAAGGAAGGGACCAGAGGAGAATAAGTGTGGGTCTTTGGCTATGGCTGGGAGCGGGGGCTCAAGTTAATATAGCGGGCGAATGGCAATGAGCCGCGGCAGACGGATGGACAGCTGGCGTCGGAGTAGGTTCATCGGGCGTGAATGCGGACGCTGCTTCAGTGACTTAACTGTAGATGCATTTGGGTTACTGACACTAGTCGTCAACCCGTGCACCTGCACGGGCTAGGAAATTTAATATTTAATATATAAATTTGTGAAAATTCAAAATTACCAACAATAATATGAATATGTTCGTGTAGATTATTATTGTAACACATGCATGTGTACCTTGGTTGGACATAGGGTATAAGCAAAGCTACATTGCTTCGACTATTTTGTGATTAGATTGTTTGCATCCAATAGCATGAATATTGTGATGTAGATTACTATAATAACACAGGCTTGTGTACCTTGGTTGGACATAGGGTCCAGCGAAGGTATGTTGCTTTGACTATTTTAGCATATATCTTCCTTTCTTATCCTATCTAAAAAATATATACTTCTTTCGTTTGGAAATGGAAGCACCATAGAATTATAGTCTTTTTCTATATACACAATAATGGACACATGCATGCACGACTTTCTATCAACATATGTGATATCATAGCAAATAATATACATGTTAAAAAATAGATTGTTGTATATTCTCATTATACCATAAATTATTAAGATTAGAAGTTCTTGCCTCAAGCAACAATTTCTTAAATAATTTCTTTTATGAGTGACATGGACTGATTTTTTATATTCACCATCAATATTTGTTTACATGAGATCTTTGTAGTTCATGATACATCCATTTTATTTTAAAATAGTAATATATATGTATTTACACATGTTTTAGTGACTAATATTTTCTTTGTTATAATCCCAAAAAAGACATGCGTAGACATACTATATCTGTAAATACGTATTAGCAATCTAAGCCTCCAAAGAATCATGTATTCACGAACCGTATGCATATCAGGCAAAGCAGTGTCCAACGACAAACAGGATTGAGTAAGCGGAACCGGAAAAGTTTGATTGCCCTCCATTGGTGACCATCGACGCACCTCCTTTAGAGCATCGTCCAGCGTGACATGAAAACTGAGAAGATTGAAAGAATCTTTTGTGAATAAAATTGTAGTGCTCTTTTGTGCGATCAAAACTATACTACTTTCTATGTGTCCATTCTTTGTTTCGATATATGCACATAATACATCCCTGCGATGCAATATCTGGTTGGTGAATTAATCATGTTTGCCGTTATAGGAGGGCATCCTTATATGTTTTTTGTTTGAAACTATGTTTCAATGGCCGTACACGGTGAGCCAATCTGCGGTTGGATGGTTAGGAGGATAGTGGTATCTCCGGGCCACCAAGGTTCATGTCCTATACTTGACATTGGTGGTCGCATTTTTCTGGATTTATTTCGGACCTTCCGGAGATGGGCGTTTAGTGCGAGGCGTTCCGTCAACAACGAAGGCATATGTGGTGACCGTCAATCTGAATGATATGCTGGCTCAGTTTATCGAAGGTGCTCACTGGGGTAGGGTGTGCATGTGTGTGTTCATAGGAGGGTGAGTATATACTCGTGTATGTCTGCGACTTTGATTGTCCTATGCTAAAAAATGACCATACGTTGCCCTTTTTTTGCATGGGCCCTTGTATTTTTTCGTACACATGCCTTCACACGTGGGTACATGCAAGAGTATTACTCTTTGTTCTGTCACGTTAAAGCTTTTATCTTAAATAAAATTATCACCTTGGAGGCTTGGACTTCACGTATGTCAATTGTAACGTAGATGGACTTGTAGCATCTATTTTTTTTCTGGCGGAACAAATCGTACAATACATGGACTCCCTAATTTTAGCTTACACATGCTAGATGTTATCTTTTTTCCTTTAAATTGCTAGAACTTTTACGGAAGGATGGAATCTTTTTTTAAGGCAACGATGGATGTTTTCTTTGTGTCGCAGCAATGTAACGTGTCATGAGCCTTTTTCTGGACTTTTTGTGTTACGTAAGTTTTCTTTCTATCTCGGCGTTAATTATTTAATCCAGCGGTGTAATTAATTCTGAAGATGTGGATCAATGAGAAGGCTTTAATGGTGCCTGGATTTATTTGGACCTTCCGGAGATGGGCGTTTAGTGCGAGGCGTTCCGTCAACAACGAAGGCATATGTGGTGACTTCGTCAATCTGAATGATATGCTGGCTCAGTTTATCGAAGGTGCTCACTGGGGTAGGGTGTGCATGTGTGTGTTCATAGGAGGTGAGTATATACTCGTGTATGTCTGCGACTTTGATTGTCCTATGCTAAAAAATGACCATACCGTTGCCCTTTTTTTGCATGGGCCCTTGTATTTTTCGTACACATGCCTTCACACGTAGGTACATGCAAGAGTATTACTCTTTGTTCTGTCACGTTAAAGCTTTTATCTTAAATAAAATTATCACCTTGGAGGCTTGGACTTCACGTATGTCAATTGTAGCGTAGATGGACTTGTAGCATCTATTTTTTTCTGGCGGAACAAATCGTACAATACATGGACTCCCTAATTTTAGCTTACACATGCTAGATGTTATCTTTTTCCTTTAAATTGCTAGAACTTTTACGGAAGGATGGAATCTTTTTTAAAACAACGATGGATGTTTTCTTTGTGTAGCAGCAATGTAACGTGTCATGAGCCTTTTTCTGGACTTTTTGTGTTACGTAAGTTTTCTTTCTATCTCTGACGTTAATTATTTAATCCAACGGTGTAATTAATTCTGAAGATGTGGATCAATGAGAAGGCTTTAATGGTGCCTCCAATTAGTAAATATAAGATGTGGACCCAACGGGCGTCGGGCCCGCATATCAGTGACACACCAATTGCACCTGCAGTTAAGTCTGGTGAATGCGGCATTGACATTCTGGAGAGACGGTGACCGTTTCAGGCGGGAAGCGTGCGCTAGCGATGGAAGGGGTTTCGCTGTGCAATGGCACTAAGATCGGTCGCTCACGATAGTACATACTCCGTACCATACTACCATAGTACCATCTCTAGCTTAGGCTGTTTTATAGATTTTCGTTGTGATGGACGATATACATGAGCAAGGCGGTCCGAGTATGACCGTTGGGGTTGAGCCAGGTGAATACATGCTCGGCGTTCGCGTAGGCCTCCATCAAACGTCTAAACAGTAATGCCAGGCACCGTCAGGGCGCGCAGGTGATGGGCTCGCCGTTTGCGTTGCGCCATGAGCAGGACTTTGATTTAGAGGGCGACGTGCATGCATTAGCATGCTTTGAGAGCGTGAGCGTGAGTGTCTGACGCGAACTATTTCATTTTCATTTGGTGGCGAGGTGCGTTGCAGCGGCGAGTCCGTGGTTTGATTCCCCATAATCATAATTTTGGTTTTTACTGGTGAGCTCTTGACAAACCAATGCACTATCTGGTTGTCCGGCCACTCCACCCAGAGCTCTCACCAGCGTCGTTCATGCCACTGCGCGCACACTAACGGTAAGGCAGCGATGGCATCCCTTGCGCCGATTTCCTCGCCGCCCGACCACACACAAAATGGTAGGGAAGCGATGGCATCCCACGTGAGTTCATCGCCGCTCGCGACCTCACAACTATGTGGGAGGAATTTGAAGATGCCAAGGCGAATGGGCGGTACAGCAAGAGGCGCCAAAGCCGCATAGAGGAGCGGAAAAGTCGAAAGCACTCAAGAAAAGAGAGGTCCGCCGCCACAAGAAAGAAAAGGACGCACGCGCTGCTGTGGAGAGGTCGGCGGAGATCCAAGCACAGTGGGGTATCGCCGACAAAGCTGGGAAGGAGAACGACGACGTCTGGCCAGCATGTGAAAAGTAGTAGTACTAGTAGTTACTGTGTGTGTCTGTGTCTGAGTACGAGCATGTACCAGTACTACTAGTTACTACTGTAGCTTTTAGAGAAAATTACCAGTACATTAGCCTAGACTAAATGGAAAAATTCCTATACTAAGCATCAAATGGCATCTCTTTCTCTATAGGAATTGAGATGCATGTCATCTCACTTCCTATGATTTTCATATTCCTATCCTATGAACGAAAGGAGGCCTCTGTTGGAGTAAATACTATAGCTAGCGATCTTCTTTGGTATAGTAGTTCTCTTCAAGAAGCGGAATTCAACGAAGTCATGATGGTTCCTTCGTCCGAGCAACTTCAAAGTGGGAAGTGGGCCTGTGATTTGATGGCTCATTAGTCATTGTTACTGCGGCGTGACCACCTGGGTGACTCTCCCTTGGAGTTCTGCGTGCATGGCAAGCGGACCAGGATGGTCGATGTCCCACATGTTGGCGAACGGAAGTATTCTTTCTGATATCGAGGAGCAAGGAAACCGCGTGGTATAGTATCACTGCTGATTGGTTCACAAAAAATATAGTATCACTGCCGATTTATAATTATTTTTTATTTCTGATGAATGCTAGCGTTTCAACTCTTACGACAAAGGGTGCCAAATACGGCACGTGCTGGATGTCCCACACATTAGCGAAAGGAGTGGGACATGATGGTTCCTTCGTCCGAGCAACTTCAAAGTGGGAAGTGGGCCTGTGATTTGATGGCTCATTAGTCATTGTTACTGCGGCGTGACCACCTGGGTGACTCTCCCTTGGAGTTCTGCGTGCATGGCAAGCGGACCAGGATGGTCGATGTCCCACATGTTGGCGAACGGAAGTATTCTTTCCGATAGTGGTATAGTAGTTCTCTTCAAGAAGCGGAATTCAACGAAGTCATGATGGTTCCTTCGTCCGAGCAACTTCAAAGTGGGAAGTGGGCCTGTGATTTGATGGCTCGTTAGTCATTATTCTTTAGGCGTGACCACTGGGTGACTCTCCCTTGGAGTTCTGCGTGCATGGCAAGCAGACCAGGATGGTCGATGTCCCACATGTTGGCGAACGGAAGTATTCTTTCCGATATCGAGGAGCAAGGAAACCGCGTGGTATAGTATCACTGCTGATTGGTTCACAAAAAATATAGTATCACTGCCGATTTATAATTATTTTTTATTTCTGATGAATGCTAGCGTTTCAACTCTTACGGCGAAGGGTGCCAAATACGGCACGTGCTGGATGTCCCACACATGAGCGAAAGGAGTGGGACATGAACAGCATGGTAGAGCCCAGCGTAAAAAAAATAGCATGGTAGAGCGTCTCCACTTCTTCCACTTCTGGGTCAGAGACCACACATAGTAGTACTTAGTGGTATGAACGATACAAAGTGCGACCTGGAGAGAAAGACACGTCTAGTTTGAAGGTCTCGGGGCATACACGTAAACAAATATAAAAGTTAATATGTGCCTCCAACTAATATAGTAGTAGTAGAGTACTTAGGCACGTACTCCATAACATCACCATGCATTGCACGTACAACATTTAGTGGTAGTACGTAGTAAGAGACAAATGCCGCCCAACAGTTCCCTTCTCGGCCTACTTTTGGGTGTTTGGTAGAGTGTATGGAGGGTGCATGAGTCAAACTAGTTTAGCACAAATACACTAGAAGCATGCATGAAGAGAGCATGCATGAAGAGGTGTTGAGTTGAGCATGCATGAAGAGGGAACAACTATCTTTGAGGCGAACGCAACCAAACACACCCTATATGCCACGCATGTTCATACCATTTGTGCCTTTCTACTTCACTTCTGCGCTACATTACTCAGGTTCAATACGTCCACTCGTGGGTACATGTCCGTCTCGTAGTTCAGTCCCACGTGTTCTTCATATAGATGGAGCGATCCTTGCATAACACATGCACCTTGATGCTAGATGTCTCGCGTGTTGGCAAAAGGATGAACAAAGCTCATGTAAAAAATAGAGTGGGCGGACATAGATTCCGGATGACCGAGAAGGAGCAAGGAACCTCGTGGTGGGCGTCGCACTCATAATATTTAATATTATTCAGCGATATAAAATTAACCAATCATCTCCACAGTGGACTAGAAGAGTCTGAAACACGGCAACCCAAAGTAGTTACATCATACTAGTACATGGCTAACCCATGCTATCACCATATTTCTTGGCTTCCGTAAGTGCGACACCTATCTCTAGTAATCCAGCAGACTGTGTCGCTTCTCCTCCTCGTGCAGTATCAAAGTCTGCGGCGGGCTGGCGTTTCTGCCGTCTATTGAGTCGGTTAACTATCACATGTTAGCGACATGCCAAGAGCATTCTAAAAAATTCCTTTCACGTTCCGTTTTCAAAAGAAAAAATCCTTTCACGTCACAATTTATGCATGCTTTGAGCAACTTGCATGTCCTATACTACTCTGTTTGATACTCTAACTTAGCTAGAGGTTAGACTAACTCATGACTAACCCTGAACTAACTGTAGCCAAAGAGGTGTTTGGGTGACAGGGTTAGATTGTGACGCCCCCGATTCAAACGTATACTAATCATACACGCAAACGTGTACGATCAAGATCAGGGACTCACGGGAAGATATCACAACACAACTCTAAAAATAAAATAAGTCATACAAGCATCATAATACAAGCCGGGGGGCCTCGAGGGCTCGAATACAAGTGCTCGATCATAGACGCAGTCAGTGGAAGCAACAATATCTGATCTGAGACATAAGTTAAACAAGTTGCCATAAGATGGGTGACACAAACCCAGGATACAGATCGAAGAGGCGCAGAACTCCTGCCTGGGATCCTCCTAAACTACTCCTGGTCATCGTCAGTGGGCTGCACGTAGTAGTAGGCACCTCCGGGTAGTAGGAGTTAAATAAATCGACAGTGGCGTCGCTCCTCGGCTCCATCGTTTGGTCGCAGCAATCGGGTAAAGAAAGGGGGAAAAGGGGGAACAAGGCAACCGTGAGTACTCATCCAAAGTACTCGCAAGCAAGGAGCTACACTACATATGCAAGGATATATGTGTAAAGGGCCATATCGGTGGACTGAATCGCAGAATGCCGAATAAGAGGGGATAGCTAATCACAGTCGAAGACTAAACCCAGCCACCTCCGTCTTCAGACATGTAGAAGAGAGTAGACTGAAGTCCTCAAAGTAGCATCGCATAGCATAATCCTACCCGCGATCCCTCCTCGTTGCCACTGTTAGAGAGCGATCACCGGGTTATATCCGCACTTGGAAGGGTGCATTTTATTAAGTATCCAGTTCTAGTTGTGATAAGGTCAAGGTACAACTCAAGTCGCCCTGTTATCAAGATCACGGCTATTCGAATAGATTAACTTCCCTGCGGGGTGCACCACATTACCCGACACGCTTGATCCCATTTGGCGGACACACTTTTACGGGTCATGCCCGCGCGGAAGATCAACACGTCGCAGCCCCACCTAGGCACTGTGAGAGGTCGACGACGCGGTCTAAACCTAAGCGCCGCGAGTGCGGTCCCATCGCCCTTAGCACACACACGTTGCGTGCGTGGCGAAGCGGACCTAGCCTAGCGAGCGTTCCAGTCCAATCCGGCGTGCCGCTCGATCGTGGCGTCACGAAGTGCCGGCTGATATCACGGCGCCGGTTGCCCATATCTTGTCCCACGTGGCGGTTAGTGCGTATAAGGTCAACGACCCAACTCGAATCAAATACCAAGATCTCGTTAAGCGTGTTAAGTATCCGCGGCGCCGAAGGGCCAGGCCCACCTCTCTCCTAGGCGGTCTCAACCTGCCCGTCGCTCCGCCACAAAGATCCACACGAGGGCCGTTGGGACAAAGGTCCTTTCAGCCCCAATCCGTGAATCACTCATGGTGCTCCTCGAGCCGACCGACTTTAGTCACCACATGTATCATGTATAAAGTATATAGTATATACCCGTGATCACCTCCCTAGTGATCACGGCCCAATAGTATAGCAAGGCAGACGGACAAGAATGTAGGGCCACAGATGGAATACTAGCATCCTATACAAAGCAGGTAGGATTGCAGGTAAAGGTATCAACAGTAGTAGCAAGGACAGGCTATGCATCAGGATAGGATTAACGGAAAGCAGTAACATGCTACACTATTCTAATGCAAGCAGTATAGAGGAGAATAGGAGATATCTGGTGATCAAGGGGGCTTGCTGGTTGCTCACAGCAAGAGAGGTCGCCAACTCCGTAGTCGAGCAGGTAGCAATGGCGTCGGTCTCGGTGTCTAGCGAGAGAAGAAGGGGGAAGAAACAATAAATATTTAAGCAAACAGATGCATAGCGATGCATGACATGACAAGTATCGGTGCTAGGGGTGCCCTAACGCGGTATGAGGTGATACCGGTGAAGGGGGGAAACAACCGGGAAAGTACCCCCGGTGTTTCGCGTTTTCGGGCAGAGGAACCGGAGGGGGAAAGTTGCGAGTTTGATATGTTAGGGGTGTGTGGTGGATGAACGGGCTGCGCATCCGGATAAGTCTCGCCGTTCTGAGCCACTTTCATGTTAAAAATAATTTAATCCGAGTTACGGATTAAAAGATATGATTTTCTAAAGATTTTATTTATTTCTGGAATTTAATTAATCATTTAATTTAATTCAAAATTGGATTATGACATCGACATGATGTCATGTCGACATCAGCGATCAACGATGGTTGGTCGGTCAACTGACGATGGGTCCCACGATCGGTGACACATTTTAATTAAACATTTTAGTTAACCTAATCAGGTTTAAATTGGGTGGGCCTAATGTCATTGACTACTTAATTAACTAATTAGCGATTAGGTTAACTAGGTAACTAATGTGTAATTAGTTTAATTAGTTGTCTTAATTTAATTAATCAAAATTAATTAAGTTAATTATTTCTTTAATTTATTGATTGTTTTTATTTTTATTTTTAAATACGTTCTGGGCGTGGGGCCTGCCTGTCATAGGCCCCTGGGGCGTTAGTGGGTTCGGACGCTAGCGGGCGCTAGCGAATGTTGGGCGCAGGGCACAGCCCGAGCGGGCGCATGCCCAAGGGAGGCGCGGGGCGGCAGACCCGGCAGGTCGCCAAGGCAAGGGCGATTAGCCTGGCGAGGCTTGATCGCTGGCGGCAGCGAGGACGGGCGGTGGGCGAATGGCGGTGGCGAAGACGGCGCGGCGGCACGTGCAACCTGCGGGAGCCATGACGATGGCATGGGTGGCTTGGCCGAACAACGGGGGCTTTGGGAAGCGGGAGGTCGGCGCAGATGGGCGGCGTGCATGGAAACGAGGCGGCGGCGGCGGTGGTGGCGAAAGTGCGGCCACGGCGGCGCTGCTTCGCGCCAAAGCGATCTTGTGATGGCCTTGAGCGGGGGACGAGGGAACAACGGTCGGCGCGCGACGGGCGCCACCGAAGCTGCTCCAAGACGCGCGACCGGGCGCGCCAGGACGCGAAGGTGTGCACGGTCGAGCACGACGACGGCGCGAGCGTAGGGAGCAGAGGGGAGTGGAGAGGGGCGAGGCCTCACAGGGGTTCGCGGGGTCCGTGGCAGCGTGGGTCGAGGGGGGCGACGGGGACGACGGGCAACGTGGGAGCAGGCCGTTGGGGAGGAGGAAGCAGGCCGGCGGAGGAGCTCCAGTGTGGCGACGTCCAACGGCGAGGCGGCGTGGTCCCCTGGCGGCGACGGGCGACGGTGTCGGTGGCCTCCTCCTCTCGATCCCGATCCAATCGGGGGATAGAGGAGGGAGGAGATATTTTTGCGGGGGGTAGTGGGTGTCGGTGGCAGTTCGGGGCCTCACCGGTGGGGGGATATGGATTGATTGGGGGGCGGCTGGGCCAAGTGGGTTGGCAGTGGGCAGGTTAGGCCCATGGGAGGGGGGCTTCTCTTTTTTTAGCTTTGTTTTCTGTTTTTGTGTTTTCTTTTCTTTTATTTATTTTCCTTTTCTATTTTGTTTAATTTAGGGCATTTAAGTATTTTCTAAACATGTGCTTTCTTCACTATAATTACCTATGTAATATTTGGCACAGTCCGAACATTTTTGTTTTAATGTTTTAAAACTTTGTTGATTTGGCTTTAGTTTAAATTTGAATTTGAATTCCGTTAGAATCAACGCGGGTTTGATTAACGGTAATCGTAGTGACGTGGCATCATTAGCAGGGAATTACTGTAGCTTAAATATCCAGGTGTCACAATTCTCCTCCACTACAAGAAATCTCGTCCCGAGATTTAAGAGGTGGAAAACGGGGGAAGGTCTGGTTATGAAATTCTAACGAATCTTGTCGGTCTTGGTTGCTCTTCTTGAAGAGGTCGATCCATTACATTGATGTCTTTATTCCTATGCGCCAGTCATCATGATGAAGTCGGCATCCTTTCATCGGGAACTCCATCGTACTTACGAAAGAATAAAGGGTGGAAAAACTCTATAAGGACGGATTCTATAAAAATTGAGCATCGGACGGTTAACTCAGGGGAAGAAGCATAAGTATCTCCCGAATTGAATCTTAAGAAGATATCGAGAGCAAAGTAAGAAGGTAACATGAGAAGTTTCAAATGGACAGGCAATCGTTCGATGTCTGAAACAAAGTGTGATAGGGGTCCAGAGCAACGAGATTAAGTATTACGTATGTTACGAGAGTAGATCACTAGGAAGGTGGCCCATGAATTACATATGAGGCCACACGCGAGGAATAACTTGGGAAACCGGGGGTGTGCAGGAGAGTCAGGTTTCGATCCTATGGATCTGTGGGTTATGGGCCCACCATGTGGGATAAAGGTGGAAACGGCGGTGACTTCTTGCACGATCATGTAAGCAAGTCATGTCAGAGGATAGCCTATCAGTTATGTCAGCGTCAACACCGGTACCAAGGGTGAGGGACGAAGAGAACCATTTTCCTGCTCGTTGAACGAGGCGGACCATTAGGCAAAGTTCTCGTCCATCGGTGGCTACCGGAATGTCATCAACAAAAGTAACAGGGTCTTACTGTCAGAGTGGTCCAACGAGCTGTTTACATAAGCAGGCAAATATTACTGCTTATATAATATAGATCATAAGGAGGTTTAAACAAACCAATGGAAAGGAAAAGTGATTATCAGATTTAAACAGAACAATGGAAGGGAAAATGTGTATACACACATATTTCGGGGGTATATCCTTCCCAATGATAAGCAGAGCATGATATCCATGACAGGATATAATGTAGAAAACCCTTTAGGTAAGGGGAGAAAAATTTCATGACATTACCCATACAACGGTGTTCGGATAATTGAGCAAGAAACATTTAGCATTGGGATTCAAATGTTCTTGTTGAAAATCGGAGTACCACAAACATGCTTCGAGACAGCATTGACAAGGTCTTCAAGCAAAAATCAGACCTTGGATACACAAAGGATCCATCAGGAAAAACATATTAAACAAGTCATTCAATTTCCTCATGGAAGAATGGTTAACCCTGTTAAAAAGGAAACTATAACACTAGGTCCTCCGGCCAGGTGTGCTAGGCATGACATCACCTTACCGAGTCATAAGAGGATCCATGTTATAACTCTTGAAAGTATGTTCCAACCATCATATCTGACCGAGATTCAGTTCGGATAGGTGGCAGGATAACTCAGACTCACGATGCCTGAGAAGAAAGGTGAAACACCAATTGTAGAGATGACATTGTAAGATTCTCGGGAATTGAACTGTGTGAGCGAGTTCCGAAATAAGAGTTCATCATTAAACCAAGGAGAGGAAGAGGATGTGGCTGATGGACTCAACGACAATTCATCAAGATTTCCAAAGGATGGATTTCCACAATTAAATATTGAACGAAAATGCACCTGGAAATATGGACCAAGTAGGACGTTCAAAGTTAGAATGGTGATTCGATAACAAAACTATCGGCCGTTCACTTCAAAATAATAGGGTTGCTAGAGATATCAAATTCCCACAACAGAGTTCACTCAACACGGGGGCCAAGAAAAGAATGGTGATGGCGAGAAGCATCACGGTAACAAGAATTTCTTAAGAGGTGGTGAAATCCTCACAACATTTTTGACATAAAAGATGGTAATACTCCAATGTAAAGAAGAACAATGCTGGGTAGCAACGAACTCAAGGTATAACACAAAACACGAACAAGTTTGTGTTGGAGGGGAGTCAATAAGGTGGCCGATGATAAGACGACTCATCGAGGGCAAGGATGGTATTTCTCTTCATGAATCCGATTGATATCCTGGAAGAGCTCATAAGGTTGATGATGATCACGACACATTTGTCGAGTGATTTCATGAACATGTAATCAATCAGCGACGACATCGAGTCAAAGGAATGATGAAGCGAAAGGTTATTGAATTGAAGTGCGGAATTGATTCACTTATCAGTGTTCTCGGTTGACGACAACCCAGAACCCAGGAAAGTTGGAATCGGTGAGAAATAACAGTTGATGAAGAACCCATAAGAAGTTATGTAGTTCCATGCTATTCTCGCGGTACCAGAGGGTATACTCAAGGGTAGAGCGGGATAGAGGTTGGACAAGTGAAATCATTTGCAGAAGGCAAGCACTTAAACTTGTCCAAGAAATGGGATCAAAGAAGAACAATATGGTCGAAACCACAGTCGCAAAAGACAAAGCATAGATAAGAGAAGAAGTTATAACAAGGGGATTATTATTACTACAAGAAGCTTCCATGATAAGTTCCACCTTGGGTCCATGGGCATGAACACAAAGTTCAAGGTTGACTCCCACTTCTCCAAAGCATAACCTTACATTCACTTCTCGTTTCGATAATGGCATTAGTGTTGAAAATTTTACCTGGTGAAATACCAGATGAGTATGACCCGTGAAAACTTCCGAGTTCACACCTAGTAAGGAAGGCATAGGTTCAACCCATCAGGGCATCTTACGATCAGATACCACAAACTTCAGGGTAAATAATACAAGCTCGAAAGTAGAGCATTGTTCAAAAGCAGATGATACAATTTACCAAAGGCATTATATACCCATGGAAAGGCTCTCAAGGTTATTCAATATGAAGGACACTGTCGGATAAAATCCAACAAAGGAACCGATGGTCCACAAGGGATCTGAGGTGAGCATCGGTACTCAACCAGAGGAAGAAGAATGCACGGGCGTCATATTATAGAACATCTGAATAATTCGATGCTTAGATAACAAAGGAATTTCGATTTCCAAAAGAAAGGATCAAAAGCAGTCGCTCTGATCAAGGATGGATAAGTTGGATAGACCAGAGGCACAATTGACGACAAATAGTTTGGTCGAGAACCAGTTCATGTTCAAAAATGTTGTCTGAGCCGGAAAGATAATTTAGAAGGGTTGATAGATGATTGTGTGCATTCGCACACATGTTTAACCAATAGGATCAAAATGACGGTATCAAAAGATACTAGTGAATATTGCCAGATATATGGGAAGCATCCATAATGCAAGTAGACAAGTATTTGCAGAGCAATAAAGCTGCTAAGGATTTTCGGAGGATTGAATAGTATTTCAAAGACTTTTGTGAAACATCTGAACAACCGGCGATGAGCGGATACTCGGAAAGTGTGAGAAATTATTCTTAGGGGTATTCAGGTGGCAAAGAACTGCAAGGCAGTAGGCACAAAATATTCTCGGGGTATCTTGTAATAACAAGATCGACTGGGAATAAAAGTAAGCACGACAGGTGTAAGTATTTATCCATAGAAATATTCCGGTGGAAGGGGATTGCAAAAGCAACGGGCACAAGGTCTCGAGAGAAAATCAGAGAGTATCTTCGAAATCTACTGGTGCAGCCGGCGATCATCTGGACTAAAGGGGCTCTCCGGGAGAAACTATTATCGAGAACCTAGAGTCCGAGTTAATAAAATCGTTTAACCCGAATAGAAGAGATGTCAGAGTCCCAGAGTATAGCTCGAGGAATAAAAGATCCTACTACCACCCAATAGCGACGTGTGCCCGTAAGACAGAAAGCCATGTTAGTAAAAGTTTTTGCAACGTCTAGACTCGACTTCGGCCAAGGAGTGTGGAAGTGGATTCCTACAGACAGTCGGCTCTGATACCAACTTGTGACACCCCGATTCAATCGTACACTAATCATACATGCAAGCGTAATGATAAAGATCGAGACTCACGGAAGATATCACAACACAACCCTAAAAATAAAATAAGTCATACAAGCATCATAATACAAGCCAGGGGCCTCGAGGGCTCGAATACAAGTGCTCGATCATAGGCGAGTCACGGAAGCAACAATATCTGAGTACGGACATAAGTTAAAAAGTTGCCATAAGATGGCTAGCACAAACCGGGATCTGGATCGAAGAGGCGCAGGACTCCTGCACAGGATCCTCCTAAACTACTCACAGTCGTCGCCGGTGGGCTGCTGCGTAGTAGTAGGCACCTCCGGGGTAGTAGGAGTCGTCGTCGACGGTGGCGTCTGGCTCCTCATCGTCTGGTCGTAGAAATCGGGTAAAGAAAGGGGGAAAAGGGGGAACAAGGCAACCATGAGTACTCATCCAAAGTACTCGCAAGCAAGGAGCTACACTACATATGCATGGATATATGTGTAAAGGGCCATATCGGTGGACCGAATCTGCAGAATGCCAAAATAAGAGGGGATAGCTAATCCTGTCAAGACTACGCTCGCCACCTCCGTCTTGCAAAGATGTAGAAGAGAGTAGATCAAGTCCTCCAAGTAGCATCGCATAGCATAATCCTACCCGCGATCCCTCCTCGTTGCCTGTTAGAGAGCGATCACCGGGTTATATCGGCACTTGGAAGGGTCTGTTTTATTAAGTATCCAGTTCTAGTTGTGATAAGGTCAAGGTACAACTCCAAGTCGTCCTGTTATCAAGATCACGGCTATTCAATAGATTAACTTCCTGCAGGGTGCACCACATTACCCGACACGCCGATCCCATTTGGCCGGACACATTTTTCGGGTCATGCCCGCCGCGGAAGATCAACATGTCGCAGCCCCACCTAGGCACTGTGAGAGAGGTCAGCACGCCGGTCTAAACCTAAGCGCCTGAGGCTAGGCCCATCGCCTTAGCACACTTGCATGTTGCGTCGCGGCGGAAGCAGACCTAGCCTAGCGTTCGTTCAGTCCAATCCAGCGCGCCGCGCCGGGTGACGTCACGAAGTGCCGGTGATACCACGACGCCGGTTGCCCATATCTTGTCCCACGTGGCGGTTAGTGCGTATAAGGTCAACGACCCAAATCAGATCAAATACCAAGATCTCGTTAAGCGTGTTAAGTATCAGCGAATGCCGAACAGGGCCAGGCCCACCTCTCTCCTAGGCGGTCTCAACCTGCCCTGTCGCTCCGCCACAAAGATCCACACAAAGGGCCGTTGGGACAAAGGTCCTTTCAGCCCCCAATCCGTGAATCACTTGCGGGTGCTCCTCGAGCCGACTCGACTTTAGTCACCACATGTATCATGTATAAAGTATATAGTATATACCCGTGATCACCTCCTTAGTGATCACGGACCGATAGTATAGCAAGGCAGACGGACAAGAATGTAGGGCCACAGATGGAGTACTAGCATCCTATACTAAGCAGGTAGGATTGCAGGTAAAGGTATCAACAGTAGTAGCAAGGATAGGCTATGCATCAGGATAGGATTAACGGAAAGCGATAACATGCTACACTATTCTAATGCAAGCGATATAGAGGAGAATAGGCGATATCGGTGATCAAGGGGGCTTGCTGGTTGCTCTGGCAAGAGAGAGGGGTCGTCAACTCCGTAGTCAAACTGGGTAGCAGCAGCGTCGGTCTCGGTGTCTAGCGAGAGAAGAAGGGGGAAGAAACAATAAATATTTAAGCAAACAGATGCATAGCGATGCATGACATGACAAGTATCGGTGCTAGGGGTGCCCTAACGCGGTATGAGTCGATACCGGTGAAGGGGGAAAACAACCGGGAAAGTATCCCCGGTGTTTCGCGTTTTCGGGCAGAGGAACCGGAGGGGGAAAGTTGCGAGTTTGATATGTTAGGGGTGTGTGGCGGACGAATGAGCTGCGTATCCGGATATGTCTCGTCGCTCTGAGCAACTTTCATGTTAAAAATAATTTAATCCGAGTTACGGATTAAAAGATATGATTTTCTAAAGATTTTATTAATTTCTGGAATTTAATTAATCATTTAATTTAATTCGAAATTGGATTTATGACATCAGCATGATGTCATGCTGACGTCAGCAGTCAATAGTGTTTGACTGGTCAACCTGACCAGTGGGTCCCACCGGTCAGTGACACATTTTAATTAAACATTTTAGTTAACCTAATCAGGTTTAAATAGGATGGGCCCCACTGTCATTGACTACTTAATTAACTGATCAGGTTAACTAGGTAACTAATGTGTAATTAGTTTAATTTGTTGTTTGAATTTAATTAATCAAAATTAATTAAGTTAATTATTTCTTTAATTATTATTTTTTTAAATACGTTCTGGGGTGGGGCCTGCCTGTCATAGGCCCCTGGGGCTTAGTGGGTTCGGACGCTAGCGGGCGCTAGCGAATGTTGGGCGCAGGGCATAGCCCGAGTGGGCGCATGCCTAGGGGGGGCGCGGGGCGGCAGACCCGGCTGGTCACCAAGGCAAGGGGGGCCAGTGGCCACGGCGAGGCCGGTCGCCTGAGGCGGCAGCGGCGAGGACGGGCGGTGGAGGCGGGCGGTGGCGGAGGCAAAGAAGCGGCTGCAACCTGCGGAGCCGCGACGATGGCAGCGGGTGGCTTGGCCAAGGCAACAGGCGCGCGCTGGGAAGCGGAGGTCGACGCGTGGGCGGTGCGCCGCGAAACGAAGGCGGCGGCGGCGATGGTGGCGAAGTGCGGCGGCCACGGTGGCGCTGCCCGCAGCGTCGGCGAGCTTGCTGAGCGTGGGCGGACGAGGGAACAACAGGTCGGCACGGCGACGGGCGCGACCGAAGGGCCGCGCGCACGACCGGGCGGCGGACGCTGCGTGGGGGTGCGCGGTCGAGCACGACGACGGCGCGAAAGTAGGGAAGCGAGGGGAGGAGAGGGGCGAGGCCTCACAGGGGTTCGCGGGGTCCGTGGCAGCGTGGGTCGAGGGGGGCGACGGGGACGACGGGCGACGTGGGAGCAGGCCGTTGGGGAGGAGGAAGCAGGCCGGCGGAGGAGCTCCGGCATGGCGACGTCCAACAGCGAGGCGGAGTGGTCCCCTGGCGGCGACGGGCGACGGCGTCGGTGGCCTCCTCCTCTCGATCCCGATCCAATCGGGCGAGAGGGGGAGGAGATATTTTGGGGTGGGTGTCGGTGGCGGTTGGGCCTCACGGTGGGGGTATATGGAGAGAGGAGGCGGCTGGGCCAAGTGGGTTGGCAATGGGCAGTTAATGATGGGGGCTTCTCTTTTTTTAAGCTTTGTTTTCTGTTTTTGTGTTTTCTTTTCTTTTATTTATTTTCCTTTTCTGTTTTGTTTAATTTAGGGCATTTAAGTATTTTCTAAACATGTGCTTTCTTCACTATAATTACCTATGTAATATTTGTCACAGTCCGAACATTTTTGTTTTAATGTTTTAAAACTTTGTTGATTTGGCTTTAGTGTAAATTTGAATTTGAATTCCGTTTGAACCAACGCGGGTTTGATTAACGGTAATCGTGGTGACGTGGCATCATTAGCATGGAATTATTGTAGCTTAACTATCTGGGTGTCACATAGATTGACAATAAATGCACTTCATGGAGAGAGAAAAGTGATTTTTCAGTGGTCCCAATGAGAACTATCTCCAGTTACCACCTCTTGTGTGGGATAGTTTTTTTTGGTGGGTTCGGTGCAACTTGCTCCAATTTAAACCCTCATGCTTGGATACTTTAGGGCTATTTGAGCCCCAACTAGCTCAAACTAACTCTAACCCATGGATCCAAACAGGGCCTATGGCCAGTCTCGATGCGGAGCAGTCGCGTGCACCAGGAAGCAGCGCTCTATCGGCCGTCGCGCCACTTCAAAGCCGGCGCCACTGAGATGTCACCTCCGCTCTGGCCGGGCATTAATGCGGCACTGACGCTCAAGGGCGACGCTGAACATTTCACGCGGGAAGCGCGCACTGGCAAGGGAGTATAGGTTTTGAACCGTTTCAGGTGTAGTACTGGTAGTTTGCAAAACTACTCAATTACTACACTCAGTTTCCTAAGAAATTGTGGTAAAAAACATTACTCCACAGCCCGCTTCCCTTCTCCTTCCTCTTCCACCGCCCGCGCACGTCCACGGGAAGCGACCAGTCAACCCTTATATAGGAGTGCTAGCACAAAAATATGCATGCATGACCACTAAAATTTCCATATTAAAGCGCCGCTCGGGCGGGAGTATGGCGTATGTTGTTACCTTGACCAGCCCATGGCTACAAGGCGACGGCGACGAGAGAAGAGGCGGCGGAGGGAATGAATGCAGCTACTGTTTGGGTTCGCCTTAAAGGCTTAAATAAATCGCAGCATCACGTGTACCAGCAGGTGCACAAATTATAACATACTCGTGTGCCGCTTAAGTGGCGTCACGTAATCGGTGTGTGTGTGAGAGAGAGATTACGAGAGATAGAGTGCGTGTGTGCGACTCTACTCTTCGGACATGTACTCAACCTTTTGCATCGGGATATAAGTATAATGGTATTTACTTTAGCTAGTGATTTACGTGGCCCTGTTAACGTGGTTGCGTCAGAAAAATGTCACTTCCTGCTCACGATTTGCGTTATATAATTACAAGCAAGATTCTCGTGCATTGCACGGAACATCAATATGCATTTTTTTACAAAACACCTGTTGTGATTGACCCATGCAGTAGTAATCCCATGTGTAAAAACTAATGATATCTCGAGAATTTTATCGGAAAACTGGTATCTCGAGAATGTCATCGAAAAAATGAAAGATGGGAGATAAGGCGAGGAGGAGTGGAGCGTGGTGGTGACTGGTGGTCGGAATGGGCGGAGGCATGGGGATGGACGACACCGGCAGGCGGCAGCGGCCACCATGCATGCTAGATTGTTCTAGAGACTTATTCCTTTTTTAATTGCTGAGCAATGAGGTTGCGGGAGATAATGATGTGGAGAGAGGTGCGGGTATCTTTTGTAAAATTATCATAGTTTGCTTTCTATCCGTCAGATATAGATCATACGGTCTGTATTACAAGATGGCAGGCACACCATCATCGCCAAATCGTTTTTTATAAGGGTACAAATGATAAGTTTGCTGACTACTAAAGTAAAGTGGAATTTGTCCATGTTATGCAAGTAAATGAAGGTGATTATTTATCATACGGGTAAGGTTGGATGAAGGATGGTAGGAACAAATGCTCCGCCTAGAGCATGTGTGTGTGAGATGGAGTCTTAGTGTGTGTGTGTGTCGGGTGTGTGTGTGAGAGAGAGAGAGAGAGAGAGAGAGAGAGAGAGAGATATGGAGTCTTAGTTTGTGTGTGTGTGAGAGAGATGGAGATGGAGTCTAAGTGTGTGTGGGGGTGCGCGCGCGCGTGTGTGTGTGTTTGTGTGTGTGTGAGAGAGAGAGAGATGGAGTCTTAGTGTGTGGGGGGGTGCGTGCGTGCATGCGTGTGTGTGTGTGTGTGTCGCGGGGTCCTCTGTGGTGGATGTAATTTAAGTGTGCATGGCTTCATCATAGAGAGGTGATGTGTATGGCAGAGGCCACCAACAATGGGGTGTGAGAGAGAAAATGCCCGTAGAGAGGGAAGAGAAGGTGCGTGCGCGTGAGAGGAGTTGACATCGAAAGAACGTGTTTGTTCGAGAGACACCGAGGAAGACTACTATATATCGATGGTGCATGTAGGCGGGAATTAAACAATGGGATGGTGTGTGTTTTACCCATCCAGGCGGAATTTATGTGCACAAAAGAGGAGAACAATTCGATGTGGTGTTAGGATTGAGCGTAATTAACTACGTATGGAGACATTGAGACCTTGAACGTGCATGTGTGAGAGGTATACATGTATATGTGGGGTGTGTGTGTGTGTGCGCGCGCGTGCATGATCGAGATAAAAGAAAGAAGACATAAGTCATAAGATCAACGACATGGGAGAGACGGGTCGGTATGACAATATGCATGCATGTGAGAATGCAGGGAAGAAGGCCCGACAATTGAGTATGTGTTTTTGTCTTTAAGAGATAGTGGCGTGGGCTGGAGCATGCATCTATGGCGAGCAGAGGGGGTGAGGCGCAACGATTGTGCAAAAGATATCAACCTATAAATGCATATGTATGGAGACATATATAGTGTGGGTGATAGGAAGCAAGACTCCGTGTGAGAAAGAAATGTTGACGGAGAAAATACAGATAGATACAGAGATGGAGATGCTAGCTAGAGGGACATCCGTTAGTTTGGGTGTTGGAGATGACCGTCGGGTGGTTCAAAGGGTGAAGTTATATATGTGTGTGAGAGGGCACTTGACTGCATGTAGAGAGAAACATATGTAGTGTGCGTGATAGGAATCAAGAGTGAGGGCGAGAAAGAAGGTTGATGGAGAAACAGATAAATAGAAAGATAAAGATGCTAGCTAGTGTGCGTTAGAGATAGGAGTCGAGTGGATCAGAAGGCTGGGTTATGTGTGTGGGTGTGAGAGAGATAGAGAGAGGGTGCATGTGAGTCACATACAAACAGATATCAGAGAGAAATGAGATCCAGAGAGACAGAGTATTGTGTCTGCGAGAGAGAAAGATATTTCACAACGAGAGTGATAGGTAGAGAGACATATGAGGGAACGCAAGATATCTCTAGGGAGAGAGGGTGTGTGTGAGCGACATACAAGAGAACAATGGAGAAATATGAGACATCTCTGGAGCTATTGAAGAGGAAGAGTCGTAGGTTCTCATATCTAAGGAGCGAAAGACATCTCTGTATGAGGGGTGTGCGAGTGGCACACAGGGGAATAGTAGAGAGAAATGAGACCCCGGGAGACAAAGTTTTGTGTTTGTGTGAGAGAAAGAGATTCCACATGGAGAATCATAGTTAGAGACACATAGCAGGGAGCGAGATATACTTAGAGAGAGATAGAGTGATGAAGGTCGAGGGAGAGAGTACCATCAGTGTGTTACGAAGATAAAAGATCATTGTCGACATACAGGTAGCACGAGAGATACCTGAGAGACGATGAACGCGTATAGGTCCGGAGAGATAGTCCTATATAAGCATGAGTGATAGCTATATGAGACGAATATCTGGATTAAAGGGGATTCAAATATTTAAACTGGAGATCACGACATCGATAATATCATAATGCAAATTGGTCTATCAAACATGCATATTCATTTGAATTTGGGCACACGTGTAATGTTATATAGTTTATCAATATTGGTGATCCATAGATTCTTCAGTTACAAACAATGCATGGTTTATATGCAATTAAAGTCTAAACGGGATTACACTATATGTTGCGTGTGTGAAACACATTAACAGTTAGCGAGGAATGCATACATTGGATTTCAACATAAAGTGGTTTCAAATATTTGAAAATCCAAATTGATGGATACAACCTTATGAATCTGAGATCATGCCATTTGTAAACCATATTTATGTAGTAATGGTGTTGTTCTTTTGAAAGTATATATAAAAAATGATGTATATAGAATGTAATTCCAATTGAAAATAGATCCCTTGAAAAAAAAAGAATCCAAGCGGGATTGAATTGAGTTAACACAGTAAACATGCACTCTGCAAAATTTGAGCGAAGCGGGGAAAGTCGCGATAACACTTGAAACCAAAATCTGCGAGATGGAAATCACTACCGCCTATCCCCGCCACACAAAGCCTATCTGCTGGATTTCTATAGGTTTCGATAGGGGTAGGTTTGTAATTTCACCCAAGCGTGGCGTAACCGCCTCTCACCCGGATTCATACGGTGGGCGCCAAAACATAGTGTGCCCTCGGCGAAATCGACTCCTCCCGATTCATATTCATACACGGTGGGCGCCAAAACAAACTCTCGTCGGCAAATATTCGTGTATGCGAGATTACCGTCCTATCCCCAACCGACTAATGTTGTTGTGATGTAGTAGAAATTTGAAACGGGGGCTAAGTTTGTAAATTTCCTCGCATTTGAGACAAACGCGCCCTGAATAAATGGTTCCCCCCTTCCTCTCTACCTCCCTTTTCCCCATTCATACTCCGTGGGCGCCAAAACACCCTCTCCACCCCACCCTCCTCTGTCCGCCACCCCATCCACCGTCGTCCTCCTCCACCATGCCGGAGCTGATACCCCGACGCCGCCGTCCATTACAAGAGATCGACCTCTCTCATCCACGCCTTCGGACCGGGATCCTTGCATCCCGTCCTCTCGCTTCATCCCCATCGTCGTCCACCTTGCCGGCGCCGCTCCTACGACCGTCTCGTCCACCACGCCCTGCCGCCACCGTCTACCCTCCTAGATCTGCTTCCATGCCGCCGACAGCCATCGCTACCGCAGCACTGTCAAATTCTCAGCAGATCGTGCAGCGCCACACAGGCGGTACTCTTTCGTATCTGCTCAACTTATTTATCACAGCAAGAAAATAGATCGCCACTGCTGTACTCTGATTTCTTGTCTTGGTTGCGAAGTTGCCATTGTCCGGTTTGCACCTTCAGATTCGCCATGGCACGCTCAACACTATACTCCCAATGCTTATGGTTTTCCCCTTTTATATTCCACACTAGTTAAATCACAGAGACTAAATTTCAAAATTGGGTCGATCGATTTTTCAGAGCTCACGGAGTTCGCAGTGCGATCGAAGGGGCTCGGGTGGTTGTGGGGCCTCGCCGAACAAAGAAAACTCGACGTGGGTGGGGGTTGGGGCGGGGGTGGGGGTGGGGTGGCGGAGAAACACAGGCGGTGGGGGCCCGTGGTCCGGCCGGCGGCCCGTGCGGTGTTCTGTATGGGAAGAATCAGAGACGAGGAAGAAGAAGGGTTAGGAGATGTAGGATCTTCATCCAACCGCCTGAAATGGTCGAGAGACAGCTGGGAGTTGCATTCTTAATGCACTCTGGTTCATCATGTGTGGGCACTGCGCAACCAACATTTTATTATCCAAAATTTGTTTGCTCTTCTTTACCATGTTCGATAGAGCTGACCTGTACGTGATCGATAGGCTTTCAATTACTAGCGGCAATACAACACCGTATTTTCAAGCCAGTTCCACTTTCCGATTTATATATCGTGGTTATGGTGTACCTGTTATGTACAATATGATCTGCCTAGTTGATGTGTGCTCTTGTTATCATGGTTTGGCAATAAACTCTCTATCTGAGATATTATGAACCTATCATCTGCCAGCTATCCTTACTTTTGGAGCCTATTTTTGTGTACTTGTGCAGATTATATAAATGCACGCACCATATTACAGCACACATGAGCTCTCTCATCGAATCCAAAGATAGCACATAAGTGTTTACTGAGCGCCCTATATTAGAATATCATCTGCATTACAAAGATAATCTCACAACTATTTATGTTTTCATGGTTCTCGGATATTATACGCAATTACGGTGAATATCGTAATCCGCGCATCGAGAATAATATTGTGGAACACTGCAATGACTTACAAAATTGGCACCAAGGCATTGAGTGCCATTCGAAGCAATGAAACTCGTCGCTCCCCACCTGTTGATTCTTGTTCGAATATCATCCTAATGACTATTCTAACCTCGAGGAGTCAAAGGCAGATGGCCTGTCCTGTTCACCCATCAAGGTGCCTGTTCTAATTTGGCAAGGTTTTATTGATTGCGCGTATCTTGCATATGTTGTCTTGCATTTCTTCTACTTTGTTGCACCACCATCTGCTTAGTTTACTCATCATATAACTCGACATTCCATGCCCATCCATTATCAATACATATTCCATCTGTCATCATACCATGTTTTTCCACTCAAATGTTGTTCTTGTGCATCATACATCAAAAATGAAGAGGGTGATTGCCGAACTTGAAGGAGCACCAGCAAAGTCCTTGAAAAACGTGGTGGTGCCGAAGAAATCAAACAGTGCCCCACTTATATTGGTTGTACAACTAGTGACACAAAACATAGGACTGACTCTAGCAGACTGTACCCATACTTCACTGGCCACACCACTAGCCCCACCACACAGGACCTACACTTCAGTAAAAGTTATACCGATTTCATTTGCCATAGCACCACCCGTACCACAGAAAAATCCCACTCCAGCAAAAAGTACAGCAAGTCCACCAGCCGAAGACCTATCCCAACTGCAGAGACGGCCAATTCCTGCAGACTGGAACCCCATTCCATTTATTCCCAGTTTAAAAGACAATGCTTTCAATGTTGTTAGGGACTACGTGCATATATTCCCATCATGGGAAGATTATAGTGAAGACAAACACCAATTTCACATCTTCATGTCCAACTTACGTGTAAGTGCTATTATTCATGGTTATTATTTTCCTGTTTTCTGCTGATCGAACACATCAATGATTTACATTACATTGTCGTAACTAGGCAAGGGTCAATCTGGATAGTCATGACGAGCAAAGCTTGCTTGTGCTTTTCAAGGAAGCATTGCAACAGTATCGGTGTTACCTGAGGAAATCACACTTTGATGGCAAGTCTATAAACGAATTTCTGGTGAAGTCTCCTGTGCTAAATTTAGAAGACATTGAATGGAAAAACCATGTTATGCACTGGTCTCATTCCCAGGATGAGGTACTGTCTATGAAATCACATGACAATTTAAACTTCTACTTTTCCGCATGTCCCTTACGGATCTTTTTTGCAGGAAATCTGCTCGAAGAAGAATTCCGGTTTGAAAAGAACGACAAGATATCGCAAATATGCTGCCCGCTGCTTTGCTCTTGTTAGTACCTGTTGTCCTGTATGACTGTACTTGCATACATACCTGGTTCATTATGTGACAACAGTATGCATGATAGCTTGCTTATCAATTGTTTGCTCCAAATTATCTGATCTGTATGAATGCTTACATTAGTGTAGAATATATCCAATGCCAATGAATTTTTTTAGCTCTGCATTGTTCTTGTAAGTACATGATGTCCTTTATCGATGTACTTATATTGACAGTAGTTGTTCATGTACCATCACTCTGCAGCTTATTTTCCTTTGCCTCCATTTTCTACACATCGATCTATATTTACTCTTACCATAAGGTTGGTCTTGAAGAAGTTTAGCTGTGCATTGCTCTTGGTTGTGCCTTTTGCCTGTCGCTGCACATACATTTATAGCTACTTGGTTATGTAGCATCACTCTTCATCTTATCTTAAATATTCTCCATTTTTTCGTATATTATCACATCTATATTTACTCTTAACAAAATGTAGAATAAAGGCAATCTTGATGAAGAAGATTACGTGCTAAACTTCTTGAATTGCCCCCATCGGCATGG
The DNA here is from genome assembly GCA_021605205.1 of Aegilops longissima. NCBI lineage: Eukaryota > Viridiplantae > Streptophyta > Magnoliopsida > Poales > Poaceae > Aegilops > Aegilops longissima. Next base: position 663,005,661 of record CM038677.1, on the reverse strand, counting down.
ACAAGGGCTTTATAGAGCCTGTCTTCACCGGTAATGTAAGTTTGTCCTTCTCAAGCCTTCAAACTTTGTTGTGTATATTTGGTTAGGCATGACTGCAACAGCTGTTTATTTTTTGTGTTTGCATCAAATTGCATGTTTAAAGTTTATTATGTAGTTCATAACAAAAGTTTGTCCTTCTCAATTTAAGTTTTCAGTTGTACAACCAAGTTCCTTCTTCATACCATGTAAATTAAACTATCTGAGCAAGTGATCTTCTTTTGCACCGCATGTATGCTTCATTCTTCATCCGTAATCCGGTGGTGTGGTGAACCTACCCACTACAACACAATGTCATATTCTGCAATGTCTTAACTATGAACAATGTCATATCATTCTACTATTATTTAAACCGTCTCTTTATTTGCCAATCTGAAGTGGGATAAATTGACAGACACTAACCATTGATACTTATGAGTTCTTGATCGTAATCCAAAGGTGTCGTGAAGCTGCCAACTCCTTCACAATGTCATTTCCTGCCATGTCTTGACCTGAACAATACCATATTGTGTTAATGCAATTTTAAACTGTGTCACTTTATTAAATCGATCTGAAATGTGATGAATTGTCAAGACCGATACTTTTATGTGCAAAACCTGTCATCTCAGATGCTAGTTTATCTTTCAGAGTGAGGAAGATATAAGTGTTGAACACGCTGCCTCATCATCTTGCTCATTTGCTTGCTTGCAGCTCCCAAAGAGGCTAACCTTTCTTGAACTCTATTAAAGTGTTGTCGGCTTTGTATATTATTTTGTCAGCGTGTTTATTTGCGCTAGTGGCGATCTTTGATGCCCAGCGTATGTAATCTGCTGTCTGCTTGTGCTTTATTATCATACTGGCGAACTTTGATGCCCAGTGGATGTAATATGCCGTAATTTCTTTATTGTATAGTCTAGGTTTTTTATTATTCACGATGATGCAGTTATTTTACTGTATATATATCTTGTCTTCGCAGTAAACCGGCCAAACCGTAAAATTACGGTACATAATTGGGTCGTCATGTAATCACGATGTATGATCCGCATCATGGGCCCCGTCAAACTGGCCCACTAGTAGATTCGGGCCTTTAATAGGCCGAGTAACCCCTGGCCCTCTTTTCGCAAGAAAACTCAATGGGCTTTTAGGAGGCTGAGAAGTAGGTTGGGCCTGAAATGTGCCGAATAGCTCACGGGCCGGCAACAGCCCAAAATGGACCCCGGCCCATGATTGTGTGAATCAATTCACGGGCTTTTAACAGGCCAAAGTTGTCTCGGTCCTTGTTTGTCCCAATCAGATATCGGCTGCGAGCAGGCAGGATGCAAACCGGGTCGTAGTTAGGCCTAACTATATGACGGGCTTTTAACAGGCCGAAATTAATATAGGGCCAAAATTTTAAATGGGCCCTTAATAGGCTGAAACTAATATCAGGCTGAATTACTAAATGGGCCTTTAGCAAGTGGGCCCAAAAGCATAGCGTCCAGTTAACGGGCCGAATCTGATATGGGCCATAATTGAGCCCAAAGCCTCTTAAAGAGCCGGGCCTGATCTGGGCCGTGATTTGGCCCAGAAAGTGGGAGGATTTTAACGGGTCGGATCTTATATGGGCCATTATTACGCCCGGAACGTGGCAAGCCATTAATGGACCGGATCAAATATGGGCCGGCATTTGGCCCAAAACATGGCAGCCAGTTAATGGGCCGGCCTACTAGGGTCCTCAAAATCTTGTGGGCCTACAGCTGGACCGGCCCATTAATGTCGGGGAAATCTCGTGGGCCTTTAGCTGGGCCGGCCCATTATGATCTGCAAGAAATTTGTGGGCCTTTACCTGGGCCGGCCCATTATGGCACACAAAAATCTTGTGTGCCTTTACCTGGGCCGGCCTATTATGGCCTGCGAAATCTTGTGGGCCTTTAGCTGGACCAGCCCATTATTGTCCACCAAATCTCGTTGGCCTTTAGCTGGGCTGGCCCATTATGGTCCGCAAAATCTTGTGGGCCTTTAGTTGGGCCGGCCCATTTAAACTTGATGGGTCGTGCCATGTGTCGAAGTATCATAGGCCCTTCTGTCCAATGAGTGGATGACATCTGTCCCAACGATGAGCCGACACGTGTTTCCTCCAGCCAATGATGATTTTACACGTGGAAAATCCCCATTGGTCGGGGCTGTTAATGGGTTATCGGATCCAAAACCCGACCCGATAGCTTAACGGTGTTCCGTTACGGTGGATGCCACGTGTCGGTCACCCTTGACGAAAGCACTTCTGTGACGCGTGATTTATCGTCATGGAAGTGGACACTTCGTGATGATAATTTTGGTAATGTAATGGAACACTTCTCTGACAGCACGGTATGACTATCTTGATTACATCATAAATTTGTCATGGATGTACATGCATGACAAAAAACGCGACCTACTGTGAAAAACACGTATCATCACGGAAGTGTAATTTTTTTGTAGTGCAAGTCGCCTAGTACCTGCACAAACAATCAAGAACTTTGCAACCAACGCGATAAAGGGGTTGTCAATCCCTTCATGGCCACTTGCAAAAGTGAGATCTGGTAAATATAATAAGATAAATATTTTTAGTATTTTTGTTGTATAGATTGGAAAATAAAGATTGCAAAATAAATAGTAAACTAGAATTCTAGATTGGAAAGTTATATGATGTAAAGTAGACCCGGGTGCCATAGTTTTCACTAGCGGCTTCTTTCACGATAGCATGTATTACGGTGGGTGAAAAAAATTCTGCCGAGCAATTGATAGAAAAGTGCATAGTTATGATGATATCTAAGGCAATGATCATGAATATAGGCATCACGTATGTGTTAAGTAGACCGAAACGATTCTGCCTCTACTACTATTACTCCACACATCGACCGCTATCCAACATGCATCTAGAGTATTAAGTTCATAAGAACTGAGTAACGTATTAGGCAAGATGACATGATGTAGAGGGATAAACTCAAGCAATATGATATAAATCCCATATTTTTATCCTCGATGGCAACAATACAATACGTGTTGTTTCCCTTTCTGTCACTGGGATCGAGCACCGCAAGATTGAACCCAAAGCTAAGCACTTCTCCCATTGCAAAGATATCAAATCATGCATATAAGAATTCAGATAAGAACCAAATAATATTTATAGATAATCAAGTTCATAAATCCACAATTCATCGGATCTTGGCAAACACACCGCAAAACAATATTACATCGGATAGATCTCCAAGAACATCGAGGAGAACTTCGTATTGAGATCCAAAGAGAGAGAAGAAGCCATCTAGCTAATAACTATGGACCTGATGGTCTGTGGTAAACTACTCACACATCATCGGAGAGGCTATTGTGTTGATGTAGAAGCCCTCCATGATCGAATCCCCCTCCGGAAGATCGCCGGAAAAGGCCCCAAGATGGGATCTCACGGGTACAGAAGGTTGCGGCAGTGGAAAAGTTGTTTCGTGGCTCTCCTGGATGTTTTCAGGGTATAAGAGTATATATAGGAAAAAGAAGTAGGTAAGTGGAGCTACGAGGGGCCCATGACGGTGGGGGCGCGCCTTCCTGCCTCGTGGACGCCTCGTTGCGTCTCTTACTTCCACTCTAAGTCTCCCGGATTGCGTTTGTTCCAAGAAAGAACCTCGTGAAGGTTTCGTTTCGTTTGGATTCCGTTTGATATTCCTTTTCTGTGAAACACTTAAATAGGCAAAAAAACATCAATTTGCACTGGGCCTTCGGTTAATAGGTTAGTCCCAAAAATAATATAAAAGAGCTTATTAAAGCCCATTAAACATCCAAAACACATAATATAATAGCATGGAACAATCAAAAATTACAGATACGTTGGAGACGTATCAAATCATAACACATAGTAGGTGACTATTGACTTGCAAGATAGGATCAAGAACTCACATATATTCGTGAAAAACATAATAGGTTCAGATCTGAAATCATGGCACTCAGGCCCTAGTGAAAAACATTAAGCATAGAAAAGTCATAGCAACATCAATCTTAGAACATAATGGATACTAGGGATCAAACCCTAACAAAACTAACTCGATTACATGGTAAATCTCATCCAACCCATCACCGTTCAGCAAGCCTACGATGAGATTACTCACGCACGGCGGTGAGCATCATGAAATTGGTGATGGAGGATAGTTGATGATGACAATGGCGATGGTTTCCCCTCTCCGGAGCCCCGAACGGACTCCAGATCAGCCCTCCCGAGGAAGATTAGGGCTTGGCGGTGGCTCCGTATCGTAAAATGCGATGAATCCTTTTGATTTTTTTTCCTCCCCAAAAGTGAATATATGGAGTTGGGGTTAAGGCCGGTGGAGTCCCAGGGGGCCCACGAGGCGGCGCGCCTAGGGGCGCCTGCACTCGTCGACGTGTGTGGGCCCCCTGATGCTGATTCTTTCGCCAATATTTTTCATTAATTCCAAAACGTGTCTCCGTGGATTTTCAGGTCATTTTGAGAACTTTTATTTCTGCACAAAAATAACACCACGGCAGTTCTGCTGAAAACAGCCTCAGTCCGGGTTAGTTCCATTCAAATCATGCAAGTTACAGTCCAAAACAAGGGCAAAAGTGTTTGGAAAAGTAGATACGTTGGAGACGTATCAATTATGCTCTCATAATTGTACAGGTTAACTTCAAAATCCATACCATCATGGGTCCTTAGGTGAATTTTATTTGTTTTGGAACTTTCATGGTTTTCAAAACCCATCTTCTCCAAGACATAGCGTTTTGCATGGCATGGGATAAGCTAGTCAAATTGTAAAAGATGAAAATCACACATTGAAATAGTTGAAGTAGTGCTTAATTACGAAAAAAACAGTTGTTGTTGTTGCGTACCGTTTCAACATCGAAGCTCTCCTGGAGCTTAATGTTGAAGCGCCGATCTTCGTCTAGGTGCGGTCTGTCGCACAGACCTCGGTCGTCGTTGCACCAGTCGCACTCCCCCGGGAGACTTTCGTCGTCCGAGTACGACATTTCCTATGTTCATAATTCAAAGATTAAACTTGTACAATTAAATATATGTACTGCAAAAACTAAATTAGATCATTATTATTCATCGTGGGTTGACTATCAGTATGCCGAGTCTTTTCTTCAAAACTCTTAGCTCACGTGTTGTATACATTCGATCGTTGGTGATGATCGCTCCTCCTTTCGTCCCCGAGTGCATTACACCAAAATGTCTAGCACACGGGAACGAAGGAGAAGTGACCCCCACGACAACAGTTGGGATTCTTCGTCCTCTCATATATGGTGGATCCTCGATAGACTTAAAGTGAACCCGAAACGTCGTTTAATTATCTTTCTAGAAAATACAGGCCACTCTATATTTCCTACATATTCTAGCACAAGTCATGCCAAAATTTACGGAAAAATCCGGCATGAACTTTGCTAAAAAAAGGACATATCGAGCGCCTAAAATTTGCCGGAACGGAAATTAATCAATACTCTGGCAAAACATAGGCCACTCAGAGGTGTAACCTGCAAACATGACCGGCCACTTGGGCAAGCACATATCCTATTTGAGCAACACAAGATATACATGTTTTTATATACATCATATGAGCATTCGAACTTGATGGACATTGCATTTCAATGGTTGAAAATATGAACAAAAACATTTCAAAATATCTTATAAAACTAATATTGACATGGAGATTTGGCTGGTCTCACCTCGAGGTCCGAGGGGGTCGGTGATGGGGACGACGGCGGGGAAGATGGAGGGGCTCCTTGATTTCTGCAATAACAAAAACCCTATAAGCTATCAACTAATCAAATGCATACGCCTTGCATAGTGAGGTCCAATTTGAGCATTCAAAATAGGAGTACTTCTCCAATTTGAGCATTCAATAAGCAAAACCAAATCGTAAAATATATAAGTATTCAAATTAGCACAATAAGCAAAACTAAATTATCTCTTGCGTCCATACATTATCGAATATTATCACTAATACATCCTTAATAGTATCATACATATAACATCACTAATACAACTAAACCCTAGCGAACGACGGGTATTGGCGAGGGCGGTGGACACCCAAAGAGAACGAACCATCACAGGATCATAGCTCCAGTGAGATCCCTGAAGAACCTGCCAGGTGTTGGAGAACCTGCCCTTCAACGCAACCATGTAGCGACGGACGTGCTCGTCCTCTTGCTGACACGGTGACGTACCACCTCCGCGGGGTCCTCAAGCCTCTGCACCGTCACTGGCCCACGCGACTGCCACCAAAGAAGGTTTGGGTCAACGATGGGCTGGCTCCTCACCAAGCTGCGCCCCCCCGGTAGGTAGCACCTCCCAGTACCAGCCCGGCGGAGACCAGTCCCGGACATGGCCCCTCTGATCAAGCAGGTGTACTCTGCCGAGTCAACGACGAGGATGCGGGATAGACATCATCGACGTCGATGCGGGAATAATTTCTTTAACTAAAAAAATAACAACAAATGTGACATGTTCAACTAGTTCTATTAATTCAACTAGTTCTTACTAAAAATAAACTTACTATAAATAAAAATAAACTAGTTCTTACTAAAAATAAACTAGTTCTTACTAAAAATAAACTAGTTCAACTAGTTCTATTAATTTTCTTACTAAAAATACACTAGTTCTATTAATTCAACTAGTTCTTGCTAAAAATAAACTAGTTCAACCAGTTGTATTAATTTTCTTACTAATTCTATTAAACTGTTACTAAAAATAGTAAAAAAAATACTACATTATACAATAGTAAAAAATACAGTAAAAAACAGAAAAAATAGAGATGGAGGGAGGAGGGGGAGGGAGGAGGGAGGAGAGAGGATGAGGGGGAGGAGGCTGGTGGGATCGGAGGAGGAGGAGGAGGAGGAGGAGGAGGAGGAGGAAGGAGAGAGGAGGGGCGGAGGAGGAGGAGGAGGAGGGGCGGTGGGAGGAGGGTTGCAGGCGGAGGAGGGAGGAGGGACGAGGGGGCGACTTGAGGAGGAGGGAGGATGGGGTGGCTGAAGTAGGAAGGGGGGAGGGAGGAGGGAGGAGGGGGGATGAAGTGAGTACCTCAGAGGAGGAGTAGCACGGCGACGGCTGCAGCGGACGACGAGTATCAGCGCGGGCGAGAGTGACTGAGAGGGAGAGTTAGTGAGAGGGTCGGGCGCGTGGGGAGGTGATACGTCTCCAACGTATCTATAATTTTTGATTGTTCCATGCTATTATATTACCCGTTTTGGATGTTTATGGGCTTTACTTTACACTTTTATATAATTTTTGGGACTAACCTACTAACCGGAGGCCCAGCCTGAATTGTTGTTTTTTTGCCTATTTCAATGTTTCAAAAAAAAGGAATATCAAACGGAGTCCAAATGGAATGAAACCTTCTGGAGCAATCTTTTCGAAACAAACGCAATCCAGGAGACTTGGAGTGGACGTCAAGCAGTAAACGAGGCAGCCACGAGAGTGCCTGGCGCGCCCCCCACCCTTGTGGGCCCCTCATGGCTCAACCGACATACTTCTTCCTCCTATATATATATCCACGTACCCTGAAAACATCCAGGAGAACCACGAATACCTAATTCCACTGCCGCAACCTTCTGTATCCGCGAGGTCCCATTTTGGAGCCTTCGTCGGTGCTCCGGCGGAGGGGAAATCGACCATGGAGGGCCTCTACATCATCTCCAAGGCCTCTCCGATGAGTTGTTGGTAGTTTACCACAGACCTTCGGGTCCATAGTTATTAGCTAGATGTCTTCTTCTCTCTCTTTGAATCTCAATACAAAGTTCTCCTCGATCTTCTTGGAGATCTATTCGATGTAACTCTTTTTGCGGTGTGTTTGTCGAGGTCCGATGAATTGTGGGTTTATGATCAAGTTTATCTATGAGAAATAATTGAATCTTCTCTGAATTGTTTTATGTGTGATTAGTTATCTTTGCAAGTCTCTTCGAATTATCAGTTTGGTTTGGCCTACTAGATTGATCTTTCTTGCAATGGGAGAAGTGCTTAGCTTTGGGTTCAATCTTGCGGTGACCTTACCAAGTGACAATAAGGGTAGCAAGGCACATATTGTATTGTTGCCTTCGAGGATAAAAAGATGGGGTTTATATCATATTGCTTGAGTTTATCCCTCTACAGCATGTCATCTTTCTTAATGCGTTACTCTGTTCATCATGAACTTAATACTCTAGATGCATGCTGGATAGCAGTCGATGTGTGGAGTAAGAGTAGTAGATGCAGAATCGCTTCAGTCTACTTGACACGGACGTGATTCCTATATTCTTGATCATTGCCTTAGATATCATCATAACTATGCACTTTTCTATCAATTTCTCTGTAGTAATTTGTTCACCCACCGTAGTACTTATGCTATCTTGAGAGAAGCCACTACTAAAACCTATGGCCTCAGGGTCTATCTTTTATCATATAAGTTTCCCATCTACTTTTATTTGCATCTTTTACTTTTCAATCTATATCATAAAAATACCAAAAATATTTATCTTATCTTATTATCTCTATCAGATCTCACTTTCGCAAGTTACCATGAAGGGATTGACAACCCCTTTATCGCGTTGGTTGCGAGGATCTTGTTTCTTAGTGTAGGTGCGTGGGACTTTTGAGGAGCCTCCAACTGGATTGATACCTTAGTTCTCAAAAACTGAGGGAAATACTTACGCTACTTTGCTGCATCACCCTTTCCTCTTCAAGGGGAAACCCGCAGTGCTCAAGAGGTAGCAAGAAGGATTTCTGGCACCGTTGCCAGGGAGGTCTTCGCTCAAGTCAAGACATACCAAGTACTCGTCACAAACTTATCTCCCTCACATTACATTATTTTCCATTTTCCTCTCCCCGACTTCACCCTTGCCGTTTTATTCGCCCTCTCTTTTCCGTTAGCCTCTCTCTTTCGCTTGCCCTTTTGTGTGCTTGTGTGTTGGATTGCTTGTCACGATGGCTCAAGATAATACCAAATTGTGTGATATGCTGAATCTTGTGAAATCAATGCTGCTTTGTTGAATCTTGTTATGAAAGATCAATTCTCCGGCCTTCCTAGTGAAGATGACGCTACTCATCTCAACAACTTTGTTGATTTGTGTGATATGCAAAAGAAGAAATATACGGATAATAGTATTGTTAAATAGAAGTTATTTTTGTTTTCACTTAGAGATCGTGCTAAAACTTGGTTTTTGTCTTTGCCTAAAAATAGTACTGATTCATGGAATAAGTGCAAAGATGCTTTTATCTCTAAATATTTTCCTCCCGCTAAAATCATCTCTCTTAGAAACGATATTATGAATTTTAAACAACTTTATCATGAGCATGTTGCCCAATATTGGGAAGGAATGAAATTAATGATTCACAATTGCCCTACTCATGGTTTGAATTTATGGATGATCATACAAAAATTTTATGCCGGATTGAATTTTGCTTCTAGAAATCTTTTAGATTCGGCCACGGGAGGCACTTTTGTGGAAATTACTTTAGGAGAACCTACTAAACTCCTTGATAACATTATGGTTAATTATTCTCAATGGCACACCGAAAGATCTACTAGTAAAAAGGTTCATGCTATAGAAGAGATTAATGTTTTGAGTGAAAAGATGGATGAACTTATGAAACCGTTTTCTACTAAGAGTGCTCCTATTGATCCTAATGATATGCCTTTATCTACTTTGATTGAGAATAATAATGAATCTATGGATGTGAATTTTGTTGGTAGGAATAATCTTGGTAACAATGCTTATAGAGGAAACTTTAATCCTAGGCCGTTTCCTCGTAATTCCTCTAATAATTATGGTAATTCCTACAACAACTCTTATGGAAATTTTAATAAGATGTACTCTGATTTTGATAATAGCATTAAAGAATTTATGATCTCTCAAAAGAATTTCAATGCTTTGCTTGAAGAAAAATTGCTTAAAGTTGATGAATTGGCTAGGAACGTTGATAGACTTTCGCTTGATGTTGATTCTTTGAAACTTAGATCTATTCCACCTAAGCATGATATCAATGAGTCTCTCAAAGCCATGATAATTTCCATTGATGAGTGCAAAGAAAGAACCGCTAGGATGTGTGCTAAAAAAGATTGCTTTGTAAAAGCGTGTTCTTCTAGTTTCCATGAAAATAATGATGAAGATCTAAAATTTATTGATGTGTCCCCTATTAAATCTTTGTTTTGCAATATGAATCTTGATAATGATGGGAGTGGAGATGAGTCAACTTTAGTTAAAAGGCGTCCCAATGATTCGGAGTTTTTTGATCTTAATGCTAAATTTGGTAAAAGTGGGATTGGAGAGGTCAAAACTTTAAATAGCATTGAACACACTATTATGGATTTCAAGGAATTTAATTATGAAAATTGTTATTTAATAGATTGTATTTTCTTGTTGCAATCCGTGTTGAATTCTCCTCATGCTTATAGTCAAAATAAAGCTTTTACCAAACATATTATTGATGCTTTGATGCAATCTTATGAGGAAAAACTTGAGTTGGAAGTTTCTATACCTAGAAAACTTTATGATGAGTGGGAACCTACTATTAAAATTAAAATTAAAGATCATGAATGCTATGCTTTATGTGATTTGGGTGCTAGTGTTTCCACGATTCCAAAAACTTTATGTGATGTGCTAGGTTTTCATGATTTTGATGATTGCTCTTTAAATTTGCACCTTGCGGATTCCACCATTAAGAAACCTATGGGAAGGATCAATGATGTTCTTATTGTTGCAAATAGGAATTATGTGCCCGTAGATTTTATCGTTCTTGATATAGATTGCAATCTTTCATGTCCTATTATTCTAGATAGACCTTTCCTTAGAATGATTGGTGCAATTATTGATATGAAGAAAGGGAATATTAGATTCCAATTTCCATTAAGTAAAGGCATGGAACACTTCCCTAGAAAGAAAGTTAAATTACCTTATGAATCTATCATGCGAGCTACTTATGAATTGAATGCCAAAGATGGCACTACTTAGATCTATTCTCGCTTTTATGCTAGCTAGTGGCGTTAAACGATAGCGCTAGTTGGGAGGCAACCCAATTTTATTTTTGTTCCTTGCTTTTTGCTTCTGTTTAGTAATAACTATTTCATCTAGCTTCTGTTTAGATGTGGTTTTATGTTTTAATTAGTGTTTGTGCCAAGTAGAACCTATAGGATAACCTACGATGATAGTTAATTTGATTCTGCTGAAAAATAGAAACTTTTGCACGCACTAAAATAATTTTAGTAAATCACGGAAACGTGCTTTTGCGTTGATTATTTTTGAAGTAGATCAATAGACAAATTTCCCAGGACATCCTATTTTGGTAGGATTTTTAGAGTTCCAGAATTACTCGAAAGATACAGATTGCTACAGACTGTTTTGTTTTTGACAGATTCTGTTTTTCGTGTGTTGTTTGCTTATTTTGATGCATCTATGGATAGTATCCGGGGGTATGTACCATAGAGAAGTTGGAATACAGTAGGTTTAACACCAATATAAATAAAGAATGAGTTCACTACAGTACCTTATGTGGTGGTTTTTCTTTCTTGCACTAACGGAGCTTATGAGATTTCCTGTTGAGTTTTGTGTTGTGAAGTTTTCAAGTTTTGGGTAAAGATTTGATGGACTATGGAATAAGGAGTGGCAAGGGACTAAGCTTGGGGATGCCCATGACACCCCAAAATAATCCAAGGACAACCAAAAGCCTAAGCTTGGGGATGCCCCGGAAGGCATTCCCCCTTTCATCTTCGTCTATCGGTAACTTTACTTAGAGCTATATTTTTATTCGCCACATGATATGTGTTTTTCTTGGAGCGTATTGTATGATATGAGTCTTTGCTTTTTAGATTACCATAATCATCCTTGCTGTACACACCCTTTTGGGAGAGACACACTTGATTTGGAATTTATTAGAATACTCTATGTGCTTCACTTATATCTTTTGAGCTAGATAATTTTGCTCTAGTGCTTCACTTATATCTTTTAGAGCACGGCGGCGAATTTATTTTGTAGAGATTGTTGAACTCTCATGCTTCACTTATATTATTTTGAGAGTATTTTATAACAGCATGGTATTTGCTATGGTTATAAAATTGGTCCTAGAATGATGAGCATCCAAGTTGGGTATAATAAAAACTATCATAGGAAGTGAATTGGATGCTATGATCAATTTGATGCTTGATAATTGTTTTGAGATATAGAGGTCGTGATATTGGAGTCATGCTAGTTGGGTAATTGTTAATTTAAAGAATACTTGTGTTGAAGTTGGCAAGTCCCGTAGCATGCACGTATGGTAAAAGTTGTGTACCACATTTGTTGCATGGGATGCTCTTTTGATTGAGTTCCTTATGAGTGAAGGTCGGTATCGCGCGATGGTTAACTCCTACCAACCCTTCCCCTAGGAGCATGCGTAGTAATACTTTGCTTTGAGGGCTAATAAAACTTTTGCAATAAGTATGTGAGTTCTTTATGATTAATGCGAGTCCATGGATTATACGCACTTTTACCCTTCCATCATTGCTAGCCTCTTCGGTACCGTGCATTGCCCTTTCTCACCTTGAGAGTTGGTGCAAACTTCACTGGTGCATCCAAACCCCATGATACGATACGCTCTATCACACATAAACCTCCTTATATCTTCCTCAAGACCGCCACCATACCTACCTATTATGGCATTTCCATAGCCATTCCGAGATATATTTCCATGCAACTATCCACCATTCCGTTTATCATGACACGCATCATCATTGTCACATTGCCTTGCATGATCATGTAGTTGACATCGTATTTGTGGCAAGGCCACCATGCATAATTTTTCATACATGTCACTCTTGATTCATTGCCCATCCCGGTACACCGCCGGAGGCATTCATATAGAGTCATATCTTGTTCTAGTTTTGAAGTTGTAATTCATGAGTTGTAAATTAATAGAAGTGTGATGATCATCATTATTAGAGCATTGTCCCTTAAAAAAACAAGAAAAAAAGAAAGGCCAAAACAAAGGAGAGGCCAAAGAAAAAATAATAATAAAGGAAGGCCAAAAAAGGAAAGACCCAAAACAAAAAGAGAAGAAATAAATAGGGGGATAATGTTACTATCATTTTCCACACTTGTGCTTCAAAGCAGCACCATGTTCTCATATGTTGTCACTTTCATATACTAGTGGGAATTTTTCATTATTGAACTTGGCTTGTATATTCCAATGATGGGCTTCCTCAAAATGCCCTAGGTCTTCGTGAGAAAGCAAGTTGGATGCACACCCACTAGTTTCTTTTGTTGAGCTTTCATACATTTATAGCTCCAGTGCATCCGTTGCATTGCAATCCCTACTCCTCATGTTGACATCAATTGATGGGCATCTCCATAGCCCATTGATTATCCTCGTCAATGTGAGACTTTCTTCTTTTTTGTCTTCTCCACACAACCTCCATCATCATATTCTATTCCACCCATAGTGCTATATCCATGGCTCACGCTCATGTATTGCGTGAGAGTTGAAAAAAGCTGAAGCGTGTAAAAAAGTATGAACCAGTTGCTTGGCTGAAACCGGGGTTGTTCTTGATGGGAGTATTTTGTGTAATGAAAATGAAGCATAGCCTAACTATATGATTTTGTAGGGATGAACATTCTAATGCCATGTTATTTTGAGAAGACATGATTGCCTTGTTAGTATGCTTGAAGCATTACTATTTCTTATGTCAATATGAATTTTTATTTTGAATCATTTGGATCTGAACATTCATGCCACAATAAAGAAAATTACATTGACAATTATGCTAGGTAGCATTCCACATCAAAAATTCTATTTTTATCATTTACCTACTCGAGGACGAGCAGGAATTAAGCTTGGGGATGCTTGATACGTCTCCAATGTATCTATAATTTTTTATTGTTCCATGCTATTATATTACCCGTTTTGGATGTTTATGGGCTTTACTTTACACTTCTATATCATTTTTGGGACTAACCTACTAGCCGGAGGCCCAGCCCGAATTGCTGTTTTTTTTTGGCTATTTCAGTGTTTCGAAGAAAAGGAATATCAAATGGAGTTCAAACGGAATGAAACCATCGGGAGCAATCTTTTCAGAACAAACGCAATCCAGGAGACTTGGAGTGGACGTCAAGCAGCAAACGAGGAGGCCACGAGGGTGCCCGGCACGCCCTAAGGGGGTGGGCGCACCCCCCACCCTCGTGGGCCCCTCGTGGCTCAACCGACATACTTCTTCCTCCTATATATATACACGTACCCTGAAAACATCCAGGAGCACCATGAAAACCTAATTCCACCTCCGCAACCATCTGTATCCGCGAGATCCCATCTTGGAGCCTTCGCCGGCGCTCCGCCGGAGGGGGAATCAACCACGGAGGGCCTCTACATCATCTCCAAGGCATCTCGATGAGTTGTGAGTAGTTTGCCACAGACCTTCGGGTTCATAGTTATTAGCTAGATGGCTTCTTCTCTCCCTTTGAATCTCAATACAAAGTTCTCCTCGATCTTCTTGGACATCTATTTGATGTAACTCTTTTTGCAGTGTGTTTGTCGAGATCCGATGAATTGTGGGTTTATGATCAAGTTTATCTATGAGAAATAATTGAATCTTCTCTGAATTATTTAATGTGTGATTAGTTATATTTGCATGTCCCTTCGAATTATCAGTTTGGTTTGGCCTACTAGATTGATCTTTCTTGCAATGGGAGAAGTGCTTAGCTTTGGGTTCAATCTTGCGGTGTCCTTTCCCAGTGACAACAGGGACAGCAAGGACATATTGTATTGTTGCCATCGAGGATAAAAAGATGGGGTTTATATCATATTGCTTGAGTTTATCCCTCTACATCATGTCATCTTTATTAATGCGTTACTCTGTTCTTCATGAACTTAATACTCTAGATGCAGGCAGGAGTCGGTCGATGTGTGGAGTAATAGTAGTAGATGTAGAATCGTTTCGATCTACTTGTCACGGGCGTGATGCCTATATACATGATCATGCCTAGATATTCTCATAACTATGCACTTTTCTATCAATTGCTCGACAGTAATTTGTTCACCCATCGTAATACTTATGCTATCTTGAGATAAGCCACTAATGAAACCTATGGCCCCGGGTCTCTCTTTTATCATATAAGTTTCCCATCTACTTTTATTTGAATCTTTTACTTTTCAATCTATATCATAGAAATACCAAAAATATTTATCTTATCTTATTATCTCTATCAGATCTCACTTTTGCAAGTTACCGTGAAGGGATTGACAACCCCTTTATCGCGTTGGTTGCGAGGTTCTTGTTTGTTTGTGTAGGTGCGTGGGACTTTTGAGGAGCCTCCTACTGGATTGATATCTTGGTTCTCAAAAACTGAGGGAAATACTTACGCTACTTTGTTGCATCACCCTTTCCTCTTCAAGGGAAAACCAACGCAGTGCTCAAGAGGTAGCAGAAGGATAAGATAAGGTTAGTAGTAGCGCGGTTTGGTGGAAAGTGCTACTGCTATGGAGCGTAGTAGTAGTGTTGGGTACGGATACACGCTACTGCTAAGTGGGGCTAGCCATCTGCGCCCAGTACAAACATAGCAGCAGCATGTTTTGCTAGCACACGCTATTGCTAAAATCGTAGCAGTTGTGCGGTGTCGGAGTAAATGACCACGGGTAGCCTAGCCAGCCCCCCTGGCTCTTCAGAAAAATCACAGGCCGATCAAGCCTTCAAGCACCCTAGGCATAGGGCCGCCTACACCTGGTCGGCTATCTCTCAGGCCGACTACCGGGAGGCGGCCCGGCCCTAAACCCTCATGGAGAAAGCCACGAGAGGGCTGACTCCATGAAGCCGGCCACGAGAAGGCCGACTCCAAGAAGACGGCCCCCAACAGGCGGCCAAGATCGTACCCTCAAACTCTGCACCCACATAACGGCGATGAGACGGGGCGTGGCTACAGTGAAGGCTGCCACCCCCGAATCCCGGAGCACGCTTGGCCACAGTGCGCCGTATGGGGCGGCCATCACCCGCCCGGTGCGGCACTGTTGCCATGTTGATCATGACGTCACCCACGACAAGCTGTCAGTATGGCCCACAGGCGGCGGGCCCCTTCAGCCAGAGAGACGCCCGAAGGCGGCCAGGCCTCCCCCAGTCGGCCTGGGATGTGGCCGGCTCCCAATAGCCGGCTTGCTCCCTCCCTTAAAGGACGCGCGCCATTAAGGAGACAAGACGAGGTAAGGCTACAGTGAGAGCCCGCCAGGCGGCGGCACTGTAGCCATGCTTACCTCGACAAAGCCCTCGTCATCAAGAGTGAGGCAACAGTAACCAGCCCCCGACAAGACCCCCAAGCAGTGGGACCAGCTTGTCGACCAAGAGGCCGGCAGCCGGCAGGACCCACCAGTCGGCGGGCCCCAGCGGCCGGCGGAGAAGCCGGCGAGCATAGACACTGACGGCTAGGGCCCACGCCCAGCCGGATCACCATTGTACCCCAGGGGGTATGCCTATATAAACCCCCCAGGGCACCCATGCAAAGGGTTGATCTCTTAGAGTTTTAGACACTACATTGAGGGGAGAAGAGAGCTAGCCTTGCCCTTCTTCCTCCTCTCGCCGAATAGCTCAAGGAGCCTCTTGTAGCCACTTGTTGATCTAGTGATTATGCGGAGACCCCGCAGAGCAGCAGTAGGGGTGTTATCTCCATGGAGAGCCCCGAAGCTGGGTAAGATCCGTCGGCGTGCATGTCTTCGCCTCATCCCGTTTCCAGGCACCAGCGATGTCTTACTGGCTCCCACAATGATAAGCCACCGGTTGGCATATGTCGCACCTACCACCCAACATTTGGCGCCCACCGTGGGTCCACGTGCGCCGTTGTCCGGAGACCTGGTCAGGATGGGAACCCTTTTCCTTCCCAGCGAGCGTAGCCAGCCCGGCACGCCCGATGGCGCTTGCCCCGACGCGCAGCAAGGCGTTGACGACGCATGCGCGGTGAGCTGCCTTACCGATCTTCTTGGCGAAGCCTGCGTCTCCGACCAGCCCGCGTCCGACGCGGGCACAAGCTGCCCCGAGAGCCGCCTCGTCAGCCTCCTCGACCAACTCCGCGTCTCCAGCGAGCCTGCTGCGGACTTGGAGTCGGTTTGCTCCACCGACCTGATGCTTGTCGACTTCGACACGGCATCGCTTGACGCTTTCCCCACCAACATAGTGATCTTCGACGACCCTCTTCCTCGAGCCAACAGCGGCGCCAGCACAGTCACCGAGGTACTAGTCATCAGCCATGGCGTCGCCTCTGGCGAGAACGCCCACGACGCCCTACAAGCAGCGCTGCACGACTTGTCCGCCCCCATCCCGGCCGACGCCGACGCCGAGACGCTGGAGGCACGCCACCTCGCCCTCATTGCGGAGGGCCAGAAGATAGCCTCCATGAGACGCCTCACTGAGTCTCACCGGCGCGAAGTCGACCGCGCCGCCTTTGGCATGCCGCCTCCTGACGGGCCAAGCCGAGCCGGCGTCGTCAAGAAGCGCGGCGGGACCGTCGCCAACATGTTGGGAGCAGACCGTCCGGTCTATGCCACGCCCCTCGAGAACCTACGCGTCGCCCAGTCGGCCGTGGACGAGCTGAATGGACTGGGGGCCGACGAGCTCCCCTACATGACCAGACGCATCCAGCAGTTGATCAACGCGGCCGCAGAGCGGCACGAAGCGAGCGCCCGCGCTGGAAGTCCTCCCCCACGCCGAGAACACGGTGGGACGTCACAGACGCCGACTGCGGGCGGCGCCCGCGCAAGGCAAGAAAAGGAGTCGGCTGCTAGCCGCATTCGGACTCGAGTCACCATCGAGCGCGACGCAGAAGGCCGCCCTCGAGCTGTGGAACGACAAGGCAATCCGCCTCCTCCTCTGCCTCGTGGGGAGAGATATCCCACCCCGCCGCCTTTCACGCATCCGACTAGGCCACCGTGAAGGAGTCGGCGAGAATGATGCCCGCCATCGGATCGACCGCCTATCGCGATCCCTGGCGCTAGAAGAAGAAGACGATGTCGGCCCGCCTTGCTTTGGCCCCCGCATCCGTGACGAGCCCTTCCCCAAAGGGTTCTCACTCCCAAGAGACACGCCCAAGTACAACGGTTCCGTGATGCCGGAGGATTGGTTGATTGATTACTCCACAGCAGTTCGCATAGCAAACGGCAACAGGCGTGTTGCCGTGAAATACGTACCCCGCATGCTTCAAGGCACGGCGTGCACCTGGCTCAACGGCCTCAAGCCTTACAGCATCAACAGCTGGCTAGACTTCAAGGAAGCCTTCATCCGCAACTTCACCAGCACCTACAAATGGGCTCCCAAGCCCCGACAGCTCTCCTTGTGTGTTCAAGGGCCCAATGAATCAACTGGCGACTACCTCACGCGTTGGGCCGAGCTCCGCAACTCATGTGAAGGGGTGCACGAGGTTCAAGCCATAGAGTACTTCACCGCCGGATGCCAAGAAGGCACCCTCCTCAAGCACCGACTCCTCTGCGACGAGCCGACTACCCTCGACGAGTTGCTGATCATAGTAGACAAGTATGCCACGGCCGACTCTTCGATGAAGACCGAGCTCCGACTAGACGCCTCCGAGAAGGTGCTCACTCCGGCTCCCAAGACGCCGGCTGGAGACTCCAGCCGACGCCCGTACCAGAGCGACAACAAGCGGAAGGCCCCTATGCCGCCTTCCACCAGTCGGCAGGTGGCCACAGTCGAAGATGAACAACCCGAAGGGCGGCCCGCGCCCAAGAAGCAGAAGGGCGGTAGGCCGGCTTGGCAGCCGGCTTTCTCCTACGATCAAACCCTTGATGCCCCACCAGTTCCACGGCGGCGCCGGCCGTGCAACCACACGACTGAAATGCCACAGCTCACACGAATCTCCAAAGGCGAAGGGCTGGTGCCGCCCCCGCATGCTGGTCAGCCGGCTCCGGCCCCTCAACAGCCTGCCGCTCGACCGGCAGTCGGGGCTGTTCAAGAGGAGTTCCCCGACGAGCATGCCGCCTACGTCATCTTTACAAGCCAGCCCGAAGACCGGCGCAGCTGGCGCCGACAGCACCAAGAAGTCAACGCGGTCGCCTCCAACAACCCTGAGTTCATGCATCGGTCGAAGGCCTGCTCGGCTTGAGCCGGGCCGACCACCCAGAGGTGATGCCGTCTCCCGGCTCTTACGCATTGGTCTTGGACGCCACCCTCGCAACAGAAAGGCGAGCTGCCCGCTTCTCCCCCGTGCTGATAGATGGCGGGAGCAGCATCAACATACTGTACCGTGACACCATGGAGAAGCTGAACATCAAGACGAAGCAGCTCATGCCTAGTCGGACTGTGTTCCATGGCATCGTACCCGGCCTGTCCTGATTACCAATCGGCAAGATCAAGATAGATGTTCTCTTTGGGCACAAGGATCATTTCCGCCGAGAAGCAGTATGGTTTGAAGTAGTGGATCTGGAGAGCCCTTACCACGCGTTTCTTGGCCGACCTGCTCTGGCCAAGTTCATGGCCATACCCCACTACGCCTACCTCAAGATGAAGATACCGAGTTCCAAGGGCATCATCACCATAGCCGGAGACTACAAGAAATCCTCCGAGTGCGCGATAGCTAGCAGCTGGCTGGCCGAGTCCCTCGTGATCGCTGAAGAGAAGAAGATGCTGGATCGAGTCGTGGCCATGGCCGGCAAGCAGCCGGCCCTGTCCCCTGACCCCAAGGAGTATGATGCCCAAGGCTCTTTCCAGCCGGCCAAAGAAACAAAGAAGATACCTCTGGACCCGGAGAACCCAGAAAGGTTTGCCGTCATTGAGGCAAATCTGGACAGAAATAGGAAGGCGAGCTCGCCGATTTCCTCCGTGAGAATCGGGACATCTTCGCATGGTCCCCCAAGGACATGCCGGGTGTTCCGAAGGATTCGCCGAGCACAAGTTGCACGTCCGAGCAGATGCAAAACTAGTCAAGCAGCCCCTCCGCCGAATGTCGGAGGAGAAGAGAAGGATTGTAGGAGAAGTGATAGCCCGGCTTCTGGCAGCCGGCTTCATTATGGAGGTATTCTTTCCAGAGTGGCTGGCCAACCCGGTCCTTGTCTTGAAGAAGAATAACAAGTGGCGCATGTGTATAGATTACACCAGCCTCAACAAAGCCTGCCCCAAAGATCCATTTGCCTTACCTCGTATCGATCAAGTGATAGACTCCACAGCCGGATGCGAGCTATTGAGCTTCTTGGATGCTTACTCAGGCTACCACCAGATAAAGTTGGATCCGGCTGACCGCCTGAAGACCGCCTTCATCACACCATTTAGAGCTTTCTGTTACCTGACTATGACATTCGGCTTGAGAAATGCCGGTGCCACTTTTCAGCGTTGCATGCAGAAATGCCTCCTCAAGCAGCTCGGCCGAAATGCCCACGTCTATGGAGACGATATTGTGGTGAAGACGGAGAAGCGCGACACCTTGCTGGAATACCTCAGAGAGACATTTGAAAACTTGCGCCGGTTTCAGATCAAGCTCAACCCCGAGAAATGCGTGTTCGGAGTACCAGCCGGCCAGCTTCTAGGCTTCCTGGTCTCCGAACGTGGCATCGAATGCAACCCAGTGAAGATCAAGGCCATATAGAGAATGGAGATTCCTACCAAGCTATGAGACGTCCAAAAGTTTACCGGATGCCTGGCCTCCCTGAACCGCTTCATCAGCCGGCTAGGAGAGAAAGCCCTCCCCCTCTACCGACTCATGAAGAAGTCCACTCATTTCGAGTGGAACGATCAAGCAGACCAAGCTTTCCACGAGCTAAAGAAGATGCTGGCCACGCCGCCTGTCTTGGCGGCACCGACTGAGAAAGAGCCCATGCTCCTTTACATTGCCGCCACTAGCTGGGTGGTCAGCACTGTTATCGTGGTTCAGCGCCCAGAAGAAGGCCGAGCTCAGCCAGTCCAGAGGCCGGTGTATTATTTGAGCAAAGTACTGTCTAGCTCGAAGCAGAACTACCCGCACTACCAGAAGATGTGCTATGGTGTGTACTTCGCCGCCAAGAAGCTCAAGCCCTACTTTCAAGAGCACCCCATCACGGTCGTATGTACTGCCCCGCTCGCCGAGATCATAGGCAGCCGGGATGCATCCGGCCGGGTGGCAAAATGGGCCATCGCGCTGGCTCATTACACAATCTTCTACCATCCTCGCACCGCCATCAAGTCCCAGGCATTGGCCGACTTCCTTGTCGACTGGGCCGAGATCCAGTACCTGCTGCCGTCCCCCGACTCCACTCATTGGTGGATGCACTTGGATGGATCCAAGATGCACACCGGCTTGGGAGCTGACATCGTCCTCACCTCTCCCAAGGGCGACAAGCTCAGATACACATTGCAAATTCATTTTGCCGCCTCCAACAATGTGGACGAGTACGAGGAGCTCATACACGGGCTCCGGCTAGCCAAAGAACTCGGCATCCGCCGGATCCTGTGCTATGGTGACTCGGATTTGGTAGTCCAGCAACCATCTGGCGACTGGGACGCCAAGGACGCAAACATGGCAAGCTACCGCTTCCTCGTTCAGCAAATCAGCGGATATTTTGAAGGATGTGAGTTCCTCCACGTGCCACGGGCGGACAACAAGCAAGCAGATGCCCTGGCACGAATAGGCTCCACCCGACAAGCTATACCAACCGGCGTCTCTCTCCAACGCCTCCTCAAGCCGTCTGTCAAGCCATCTCCAGAATCTGATTCCATCTTCGTACCACCTGACCCCGAAGCAGTCGGATGCGACTTGGGGAACCAAGCAGGCGGTTCGGGGACTGCCATAGTCGCACCCGGCCCGGGGACTTCAGAACCCGGCCCGGGGACTACGGTAGTCGGCCCGGGGACTGCATCGACACAACAAGCGGTGGCTGACTCCAACTCTTCACCACCCAGCCACCCGCCCTGGTCGCAGTAGCCGTATTGGCAATAGAAGAAGTCACAGCTCCATCATGGGCCCAGCCCATCCTCAACTTCCTGGTAAACAGAGAGCTATCGATTGAAGAGATCTTGGCAAGGCAAGTCCAACGCCGAGCCGGAGCATACACAATAGTGAACCGAGAGCTCGTTAGGCGCAGCGTCACTGGATTCTTCCAGCGCTGCGTTGAGCCAGAGAAGGGCATAGCAATCCTCAAGGACATCCACCAAGGCGAATGCGGCCACCACGCGGCCTCAAGATCACTCGTCGCCAAAGCTTTCCGCCATGGATTCTTCTGGCCGACTGCTTTGGATGACACCAAGGAATTAGTCAAACGCTGCAAACGGTGCCAAGTCCTCAGCTCCAAGCAACACCTGCCGGCTTTCGCACTCCAGACCATCCCCCTCACCTGGCCCTTTGCCGTCTGGGGACTGGACATGGTGGGCCCATTCAAGACGGCGCGCGGCGGCATGACACATCTGCTCATCGTTGTGGACAAATTTACCAAGTGGATTGAAGCAAAGCAGATCAAGAAACTGAATGGGCCGACTGCCGTTACATTCATCGTAGATATTACAACCCGCTATGGCGTACCACACAGCATCATCACCGACAACGACACGAATTTTGCCAAAGGAGCACTGGCACGTTTCTACGCGACACAGGGCATCCGACTGGACCTAGCGTCCGTTGCCCACCCGCAGTCAAACGGCCAAGTCGAGCGAGCAAACGGCCTCATCCTCTCTGGCATCAAGCCCCGATTGGTCGTGCCACTGGAGCATTCGGCCGGCTATTGGCTCGACGAGCTGCCGGCCGTCCTCTGGAGTTTGCGCACAACCCCGAACAAGTCAACCGGCTTCACCCCTTTCTTCCGTGTATATGGTTCCGAGGTTGTCATCCCAACTGACATTGAGTTCGACTCACCTCGGGTCACCATGTACACGGAGGCGGAGGCCAAGGAAGCACGAGAAGATGGCGTCAACCTGCTGGAAGAAGGCCGGCTGTTAGCCCTCAGCCGGTCCGCCATCTACCAGCAGGGTTTACGCCATTACCACAGCCGGAAGGTCAAGCCGAGATCCTTCCAAGAGGGTGATCTTGTGCTCTGGCTGATCCTGCGAACAACTAGCCAGCACAAGCTCTCGGCCCCTTGGGAAGGCCCCTTCATCATCAGCAAGGCATTAGGCAACGACTCCTACCTGATCGACGCGCAGAAGCCAAAGGCATGCAAGAGAGATGATTCCGGCAAAGAGTCGGAACGACCATGGAACGCCAATCTCCTCCGAAGATTTTACAGTTAAAATGTAGTATGTACCACGCTACATTTTGTATTAAGTACGAGACAACGGGCCCCCCGAGGAGCACTCGGGGACTAGCCTCTTTTATCTATAAATGATGAGTATCATGCCTATGATTATGTCATTACATTTGTTTTCTTGTCCGGCACTGGGTTCGACCAGTCGGCCCGGGGACTTGCTGCCTTGAGTTATATTCAAGTTCTACCTGCAGTCAGACAAGTAGTGTGCTGACACCCAAGCCCTCTCTTGTCAAAAGTCGCAGCTCGAAGAATCGACTGTCCGGCTGGCAAGAGTCAAAGGCAGGAAAGAGTGCCCACACGAAAAACGGCTAAGGACTAACGAACTTATATAACACAAGCCGGCCCCCCACCCCGCCGATCGGCTGTCAGAGCAGACGGCTGGCCGGCTTCCCGTTCACCTTGCTACAATCCAAGAAAGCTCGAGTGCTTGTCCTCCCAGAACGGCCAAGCCCTTCCCCAGCCACAGACTGCAGAGCAGCTGTCCGGCTGGGAAGGCGGCGACCAAGGGAGGGCGGCAAAGGAAACAGCCAAAAGGATGAAAAGCAAATATGAACGGAAATCAAGCACATGCATGATTATATTTACACAAAAGGCCTTCGAAAGGCCAGCATCCAACTTAGTTTCAATACACCCCCAGTGGGTGGAACTGCGCAAATTTAATTTATCAAAGAGTAACGAGCAGGAAAGCAAAGACGGTGGATCAGGCCAAGGGAGCAACAGGCGAGACGGACAGGTTGGTGGAAACTGCAGTGCTGGCTGGAGGAGTGGCCGGCTGGCGAGTCTCGGCATGATCGTCACCTCTTGCGGTGGCGCTTTGCACGCACGCCTCGTTCTTTGGAGGCACGATCAGGCTGAGGCTGGCTGGTCGCTTGACCGTCTAGCACGATGTCTTCACCATCCTCCCCCTCTTCTTCTTCGCCCTCGTCGCTGGAAGCGATCTCCTCCGCCGAGTCTTCACCTTCTACCGGGTTCAGCCCGAACCACTCCTCCGGCTGAGCAACACCGTCATCATTTACCTCAGGGGCAAAGGCACTGGTGTTGGTGTAATCGGCGATCGCCGAAGCGCGCTGGATGATAGCCGGCCGCACCGCCTCCAGCTCCTCGTCGGCCTCCTACCACCAGGTGCTCAGCTGGGCCAAGTTCAGCCCAGGATACCAAGCCCGGACGAACTCTAGCGCCCGCCTAGCGCCGGACCGAGCCGCAGAAGCCTTCCAGGCCTCGAAACCGCCGACTGCTACCTCCAGCCAGTCGGCAGTCCGACTGGGGGTGCGGGGAACCACCTCGCCGGGCCAGAGGGCGGCCAGCACCTGTGCCCCGGCACGTTGAAGACGGCGGAGCATGCAGTGAGCCGGCTGCAGGCGGGCTTGAATCGCCAGAAGCTGCTCCTCAAGTGACCGGCCAGCATCTGGTGCGATCTCAACCCCAGTTTGCCGTCGTGCATCGCGGTGGGCCTCGATGGCTTGGTTGGCGGCAACGGAGTAGCCAAGAAAGTAATCTGCACAAAAAATAAAGAAGTAGCACAAAGTCAGAAGACTGACGAAACAGTTGGGGGCTAGCGAAGGGACGAAGAAGAAGGCGGCCTACCGTCAATCAAATCTTCAATCCGGCTATAGCCTCCGCTCAGCGCTTGCCTCGTCTTAGCCCAGCTCGCCGCCTCGGTCTCATATTCGGCTTTGAGGGCGGCCTCCCTGTCCTGCGCCGTCTTCAGGGCCGCCTTATGGCTCTCCTCCTGTCGGCCGCTTCTTGTGGCGATCACGTTCCTGAGCCAAGGCGTTGCACTCGGCTTCCTTGGCGCGAAGGGCGGTCTGGACCCCACCCAGCTGCTCCCTCAAGTCGGCATTGGCCCCTGCAGATATGAAGAAGAAGAAAAAAGCAATAAGGAAGAAGTCGTCAGGAAAGATCCGACCCAACTGCTCAGCAGTCGGCCCGAATCTCGGGACTACACCCAGGAGTCTTGTTGTGCCCCACATGAGATAAAAATGAAGCACTTATCTGCTCTCGGTCGATCGGTGGTCTTCGGTTCATCTCCGGGCACGAGTTGAAAGCAGCCGCGCGGAGGTTGTGATATTCCTGCAAATAGGACGGAGGTGCGAATAAGAACAAGACAACAATCGAAGTCTACTAAGAAGTTCCAAGTCGCTGCTTTCGCCGACTCGAACTCGGGACTACACCAGTGGGTGCAGCCGCGCCCCCCACGGAAGAAATCAAGAGCAATCAACAAAAAGCGGGAGGACTCACCCGAATGGCCATCTGTGTCGCAAGAAACTCTTGGGTATACTACTTCAGCGCGGCGGCCTGGGACTGAAGCCGGCTCCGGACATCCTACGCTTCCACGTTCAGCACGGCCGTCCCACCACCCGGCGTCCACCCAAGCGAGCTGGCTCTGGCCGTCTCTAGATCCTGTGCCGACGAGCTCGGGCCCGCGGCTTTCTGCGGCTCCGGCGCTGAAGTCGCCTTCCGCGCGCGTCGGCGAGACGGCGACAGGACTACAAGATCCGCCCTCACAGTCGGCTCGCTTCCAACCAGCTGCTATGGCGGCACGTTAGGCCGGTCGCCTTGGCCCATTCCAGTCGGCGATGGTGGTGCCGCATCCCTCTCCAGGACGACTGCGTCGCCCTCTTCCCTCTCCATCGCCGGCCGGTCGCGGCCGGTTTCCTCCGGCGGGGGCACTGGGATATCGGGGGCCACGGCGCGAAGGGGGATGATGAGCTGCGGAGGCTGGTTACGCAGGCCCTCTGCCGCCCTCTCCGCGGCTGCTGCCTCCGCTTGAGCCTTGGCCGCTACGTCGGCGCGCGCCTTCGCCGACTCCTTCGTCGTCTCCTGAGCCGCCCTTTGCTCCCCCGCCTCCCGCTCCTCCCGCGCCTCCCGCGCGTTCCGCTCTGTCGCCGCCAGGAGATTGGCACGGGTGAGGGAGTGCCGGATTAGGGGGTGTCCGGATAGCCGAACTATCACCGTTGGCCAGACTCCGGGACTATGAAGATACAAGATTGAAGACTTCGTCCCGTGTCTGGATGGGACTTTCCTTGGCGTGGAAGGCAAGCTTGGCGATACGGATATGTAGATCTCCTACCATTATAACCGACTCTGTGTAACCCTAACCTATTCGGTGTCTATATAAACCGGAGGGTTTTAGTCCGTAGGATGAACAACAATCATACCATAGGCTAGCTTCTAGGGTTTAGCCTCCTTGATCTCGTGGTAGATCTACTCTTGTACTACCCATATCATCAATATTAATCAAGCGGGGTAGGGTATTACCTCCATCGAGAGGGCCCAACCTGGTAAAAACATCGTGTCCCTTGTCTCCTGTTACCATCCGCCTAGACACACAGTTCGGGACCCCCTACCCGAGATCCGCCAGTTTTGACACCGACATTGGTGCTTTCATTGAGAGTTCCTCTGTGCCATCGCCGTCAGGAAGGATGCCTCATCCTGTCTTTAAAGACGATACTATCGCCAAAGGAGCCTTGGCCACTGGCCAGACTCTCCGGCTAAGTGGTTTTCTTATGACCGCCAGTTCGTCCGCCGCGCCGACGATGACTTCTCGATTCATTGAAACCAATCTTCACGTTAATTCGGAACTTGCCGAACAGTTAGATCCGATCGAGCTCTCCTCCGTAAACGAGCTCTTGGATCGCATCGCCGCCCTGGGAGTCGCCACAAACTACGACCAGATCGGGCCTAAAACCGATCTGAGAGAGATCAACTCTCCCCAAGCTACCCATCATGTTGCTGTGATAGAGGAGCAATGCGGCGATTCTTCTTCTATCTTAAGGAATAACTACGTCCGGATTCCCAATCCCTCCATGCCGGATTCCCGCAGAGGGACGGATGTCGATCAAGCCCTGAACTTAAAGTCAGGCGGCGGGTTGGACTCATTGGATAGCATTCAAAAATCCAAACTTCCAAGTTCGGAAACTTCTCGGCCCCTGAGTCTTAAATTGGACAGGGTTCCGGATCTAGTTCCACCCGCCCACCCAAACATTAGCGATCTATCCCGAATTCGGCAAGAGCCAACTAAAACAGTACATCATTACTGGGCTAGATTCCTCCTGGTTATGGATAGGATGAAGGACTGCCGAGAGGAGGACGCAATCTCACTTTTTTGCAATAATTGCACGGACAAAGGAATCCTAAACGCCATAAGTCGTCGCAAAATTACACGCTTGGATGACTTGGTGACCATAGTACAAAAGTACTGTGCGATGGAGAGTGCTTGGAAAACCGAAAGTCAATTTTGGGATAATCCGGCCCCGAATACTTCCCTAGTCCGGAATAAAAGGGTGCATCATCACCAAGCACCTGGATTAAATATCAAAAAACAAAAACCCACTAAAGGGTGCGGAACGTCTTCGAGGGTTGGCTAAACAGACCCTGCAAAATTCATAGCACAGAGGGCGCCACTCCAACTCATAGCCTTCGAGCATGTTGGATACTACGGCAGGTGGCCAAAAGTGGCGAAGAGCTTATAGCTTCAGAATCCCAGCCCAGCAATACCAGTACGGTGTTAACAGTCTTTGAGACTTTCGCATCAAATAACATGCGGAAACGAACACTCCGTAACCTTGCCGAAGTCTACCAAGTAGCAACAATACATCCATGGAGTGGCACGGCTATTACCTTTAATGCCAGTGACGAACCCAAATTCCGAACAGCCAGAGCACCAGCCGCATTGGTTCTCAGTCCAATCGTGGACGACTTTCGCCTTACAAAGGTACTCATGGATGGCGGCAGCGGACTGAACTTAATCTACGAGGAAACCCTCCGAAAAATGGAAATAGACTGGAACCGCATTGAGCGAAGCAGCACAACCTTTAGAGGAATAATCCCTAGCCGGGAAGCATGCTGCACAGGAAAAATCACACTGGACGTAGTGTTCGGCTCACGGACAATTACAGGTCCGAGGAGGTCACATTTCAAGTGGCCCCGTTCAGCAGCGGATATCATGCTTTATTGGGGCGAGAGGCATTCACAATTTTTCAAGCTATACCCCATTATGGGTACATGAAGCTTAAAATGCCCGGACCTAACGGAATCATCACTCTCGCTAGTGATCCGAACATAGCACTCCGCTACGAAAACAAGACAGCCGCACTAGCCCTCGAGGCACTATCCAAGCCCTAGCGGACGAGGAACTCATCGCGATGCGCTCCACGGTGAACAGGGGCGATGTGATACTTGATAAAAGATCCAAGTCCACCTCTTTTAAACCAGCGGATGAAATAGTCAAATTCCAAGTCCACCCAACGGACCACGCAAAGACGGCCTCCATTGGGGCACAATTAAACCTCGATGTAGACGCCAGACTACGAGAATTTCTCTGAAAATCGGGACATTTTTCCTGGCACCCTTCGAGACATGCCAGAATCCCGTCGGTGGCCGAGCACAGCCTAAATATCCTAAAAGGATTAAAGCCGACCAAACAGGCTCTTGGCGCTTTTCGAACCCAAGAGACAGGCCATGGGAGAAGAGCTAGCCAAACTTCGGAAGCCGGATTCATCGAGATATAGAACATCCGGACTGGCTAGCAAATCTGGTGATGGTACCAAAGAAGGACAAATCTGGCGCCTATGTGTTGATTTCAAAGACCTTAATAAGGCTTGCCCAAAGGATCCCTTCCCCTCCCTCGAATTGATCAAATTATCGACGCTTCAGCAGGGACACAACTCATTGTGCTTCCTCGACGCTGCATCGGCTACCACCAAATCAAGATGGCGGAGCTGCACCAAGCTGCAACAGCATTCATCACTCCATACGCCCATTCGCTTCAACACAATGCCCTTCGGCTCAAAAACGCAGCGCAATATATCACGCATGATTCGGACATGTCGACAAACCAGATCGGCAAAACAGTGGAAGCATATGTAGATGACGTGGTCGTCAAATCCAAGCATGTCGAAACTATAGTAGACGATTTGAGGATCACATTCGACAATCTTCGAAAATATGACATCAAGCTCAATCCGGAAAAATGTGTCTTCGGCGTTCTAGCCGGAAAGCTCCTGGGCTTCATTGTGTCTGGTACAGGAATTGAAGCAAACCCAGCCAAGATCCGAGCTCTGTCACAATTGGATATTCCAAAAGACCTCAAACAAATACAAAAATTGACTAGATGTGTAGCGGCTCTAAGCCGCTTTATTTCCCATTTGGGAGAAAAGGCGTTACCCCTTTACCGCCTCCTCCGCCGCACCGAACACTTCGAGTGGACGGATGCCGCCACGGCCGGACTCGAAGAAATAAAAGCCATATTGGCAACAAATCCGGTCCTGGCCGCACCCAACGTGGGCGAACCAATGCTATTATATATCGCCGCAACACATCAAGTTGTCAGCTTGGTGCTCGTTGTAGAACGAGAAACGGACGGACACCGGTTCCCTCTTCAAAGACCGGTTTATTACGTGTCCACTGTCCTAACTCCATTCAAGTCCCGGTACCCACATTATCAAAAGATAGCATACGCGGTGTTCATGGCATCCCGGAAGCTGCGACACTACTTTCAAGAGTGTTCGATAACGGTAGCCTCCGAAGTACCTCGTAACGACATTATAAACAACCGCGACGCGATGGGCCGGATTGCTAAATGGGCCATAGAGCTCCTTCCATTCGACATAAACTATAAGCCACGACGAGCTATTAAGTCGCAGGTTTTGGCCGACTTCGTGGCTGAATGGACCGAACCCGAACTCCCTAAAGAGTACGGTGCATACTCCAATTGGATCATGCACTTTGACGGCTCCAAAATGTTGGCCGGCCTGGGGGCTGGCGTCGTCTTGACATCCCCAATAGGGGACACAGTCCAATATGTCCTTCAAATAATGTATACGGACTCCAACAACGCAGCCGAATACGAGGCCCTTCTGCACGGCCTCCGGATGGCAGACTCCATGGGCATTAAACGCCTAGAGGTGCGCGGGGATTCAAACCTCGCGATATCTCAAATAAACGGAGACTTTGATGCCAAAGATCCGAAAATGGCAGCATACCGCAATGCGGTCCTAAAAATGTCAGCACGGTTCGAAGGGCTCGAATTTCATCATATAGCCCGGGATAACAACCAGGCGGCGGACATATTGGCACGCATCGGTGCAAAACGCGATGCCGTCCCGCCCAACATCTTCCTAGAACGGCTGTTCAAGCCATCCGTACTATGGGAAGGGGAGTCCGGAAATAACAATCCGGACCCAACCGCACCGCCTCGACGCCAACACTCGACACAATCGGAGGCTCTGCCACCGAGATAACACCCTCCGCCCACGAAATAATGGCGGTTATCACCCCATGGACGGAACCATTCCTAGCCTACCTAACTAGTCAGGAACTCCCCAAAGACCAAAATAAGGCTCGCTGCATAGTACAGCGATCTAAATCCTATAAAGTCCATGAGGGAGAGCTTTATAAGAAAAGCACAACAGGAGTCCTTCAAAGGTGTATCTCCGAAGAGGAAGGGCGAAACCTCCTGGCTGAAATTCATGCCGGACTGGGTGGGCACCACGCCGCAGCCCGGGCCCTTGTAGGCAAGGCCTTCCGTACAGGATTTTATTGGCCGACGGCCCGGCAGATCGCAGGATTTAGTCCAACGATCGTCGATTGCCAGCTTTTGCTAACTAAAGCCACATGCCACCCACCGCCTCAAAACTATACCCATCACCTGGCCGTTCATGGTCCGGGGGCTTGACATGGTTGGACCCCTTAAGGAGGAACCCACAAGCAAAAATACCTATTGGTCATGGTGGATAAATTCACCAAATGGATAGAGGCCAAGCTCGTTAAACGGCGAATCCGGACCGGTGATAGACTTCATATCGGGGTAGTGCACCGTTATGGCGTCCCCCACAAGATCATCACCGATAACGGCACCAACTTCACGGCCGATGAGGTCAAATTATAGTGCAAAAACATGGGCATCAAGCTCGATTACGCCTCGCCTATCACCCTCAAACCAACGGTCAAGTCGAGCGAGCAAACGGTCTAATCATGAGCGGCATTAAACCCGCACTAGTGCGGTCCTCAAGGAATCTAACACGACTTTGGGTTGAGGAGCTCGACCAGACTGGGGCTGCGGACCACGCCGAATCGTACTACCGGATTCACACCATTTTTATGGTATACGCTGAGAGGCAGTCTTGCCTGCGACATAATTCATGACTCACCTCAAGGCGCATGTATGAAGAAAGAGAAGCCGAGCTCGATCGGCAGGACAGTTTGGACGCATTGGAGGAGGAGCGCGACGTGGCAAAAGCTCGTTCCGCATTTTATCAACAGCAGGCTCAAAGATATCAAAGCAGGGAAGTACGGGCCAAAGCTTAAAACGTTGGCGAACTAGTTCTAAGCCTGCCGGACAAGAAAAAGGACAAACTCAAGCCCAAATGGGAAGGTCCCATCATCATCGACCAGGTCCTGACCAGCGGAGCATACTGTTTGCGAAACGCATCGGATAACCGACTCGAGCCGAACCCATGGAACGCAGCCCGTCTACGAAGATTCTACGCCTAAGCGCCGGACTCCAAGTTCGTCTCCTTCCTCCGTCCACATTTTCTATTTTTGCTGTCTTTTATTTCTCTCCTTCCTCCCCTTTCTTTTTAAAGCCTTTAGAGGCTCGTTCGCGCTTTGTTCGCACATATTTGACGCGCTGTCCGCGCTCATTATACCTGGGGGCTTCTTTAACAGAAGCTTATTTATACGGGCTTCATGCCCAACACATGTGTCAAACTTCCGCATGTACCTTTTATTCACCATTATATGCATCGATATGACTTAAGTTTTGGCCAAGCTGGGTTGCTCGGCTCTGTGTTTACCCCTCGCTCCCGATTGTTCGGCTAGGTGGTAAAGGAGCACCTCTGCGATTGTTATTGCCGGTCACCGGATGTGTACCTCAGACTGGGTGAAGCCGAAAGCTAGCGTTCTTAAGGGAATATTCGGTCGGTGAACTGAAAGATGATTTTTAACTATTTATCCATCTGCCCCCAGATGATTTTCTGCTTTCTTAGCAGTTTTGACATGCACTTTAGGGCATGCATCCCAGCGAAAGGAACCCTTAACGGAACTATTCTCCCTGGAAGATGTTTCTTACTATCCATGTAATATAACATAACTAGTTGGGCACTTGTCTGATACAGCAATAATGACCCCTACGCCTTGTCTCCATGCATACCCCGGTTCTTATATAACCACGAAGGTATTCCGACACACTCGGACTATTGGGTCCCGAGGTCGGGCGAAAAGGTCCGCTATGACAAACGATCTACAATCCGCTAGAAGACATTTTTCATGTCATATTTAATTACATAGTCAACTCGACTCATTGTATTCCTCCTCAATGCCATCTAATAGGCTATCTAATTTACAATCTTGTTGGGAATACTTGGCGCCAATTCAACTTGGCCGTACACTAAGCTTACAGGATCTCCTTCCCATCAGGCCCCACAGTCCGACCTCGGCCATGTGGTTTGGGTCACAACCGTGTACCGTCTTCACCATGGCCCAGCCTCCTAGCGCCTTGACGGCAGGCCGATATCTTCCATAGTCGGAAGCGCCGCCGTGCTCCTTGAAGCCGCTCTGCCAGCTCTCCAATGCCTTCGGCGGGGAGATAGATGGCCACAAGGCCTGGCCGACGCTTTTCATCACCTGCCGAACTTCGTTCGTAGCCGACGCAGTTCGGGAAGAAGATCACCAAGAACTGGGCCTCTCTTCTTCAGGACGACCTGTGAGCAAACCTACATACATGTTTATGTTAGCCGCCTTCCTCACCGAACTCTTTCAAAGTTCGCTCAAGCACTTACTGAAAATGCCGCGACGAAGCCGTCGATTCTCCTTTACGGAGTCAGACAACTGGGCATGAACATCCTTTAGTTCCTCACCCAGTTGGGTGTTGGTATCTTGGAGGTTATTTTTCTCCTGCCGCACCCTCGTAAGCACGCCCTCGCCGGCCTTTAGCTGGCGCAGGAGCTGTTGCTTGTCCGGATCTAGTCCGGCACCATCTGCAATATTATTGTCAGATTTACACACACGCCGCACTTCATAAACTATTTATCTTTTGAAGCATATATTACCAGAGGGGGTCTCTGTGGCTCCACCTGTAGCGGCTAGTGCGGCCTCAAGTTGGGCCTTGCATTCTTCACGCTCCTGGGACAGTCGGTATTCTTTTTTGTAAGATCCTGCATAACAAATGCTCCTTAAATCAGTTATTCTAACTATTTTAAGTCTCGGGGCTCTTGCATATATAAGCATCAAATTTCCTTACCCGTATGTCCTTTACATACTGCTCCATGGCTCTGGCTAGACCATCTTGAGCGGCACGGAGGTGCGCATCTTCCGAACTGAAGGCATTCAAGGCCTCTTGTCACATCCCTAGTTCTGGTATGACCTAGACTAGCTAGTCATTTGTGCATCATGTTTAAATTCCATTTAAATTGAAATGAGGATTTGTGAAACCCTCGTAATCTTTTTGAAATTGACCAAATAAAATTGCTCCAAAAGGTCCAAGAAAATGCTCATGTTGCTCTCTCAAAATATTGGATGAGATAAAATCAAACCAATATTTTTAGGAGTTCATAAGTAATTATTTTGGGCATTTGGAATTAATGCAGTAATTATTTGCCTTGGATATATATTGTTATATATATATATAATATTGTCCAAAAATTGTGCCTTTTGTTGAGGAGCTTTGGAATAATACCACTAGCCCCTACAAAAATTGGCATAAGGAAATAAAATGGTTTAGTATTTTTATTAAACCAAACAATTGTCAGAAAAATAGAAAGAAACAAAAACAGGAAAAGCTTACCTGGTGCTTACCTACAGCCATCTTGGCGCCTCGGCCGCCCAAGTGGTGCCCATCGCCCAACCGCCAACCGTCTGCCCTCTGGCGGCGACGACAGAAGACGAGGGGGCACGATCGGCGTGCTGCACGGCCACGCGTCCGCCGCGCCACGCTCCCCGCCACCTCCACCTTCTCCGCCTCGCAGCTTAGAATGCCCGGACGTCGCCACGCGCCGCCCCGACCGCTCTCACTCTCCCCCTGCTCTCTCCCTCGTTTTCTCTCTCGCGTCCGAACGCGTCCGCCGCCGCCGACGAGCACCACCGCGGCCATCGCCGTTCCCTCGCCCCTCCGTCGTGTCCATAAGCTCCGCTACGACTCCCTCGTCATCTCCGTCGAGCTACGCGCCTCGGGAGGCCCTGGAGAGTCGCCATCGCCGCCGTCTTCATCTCCGGTCGCCGGAGATCGTCTTCGCCGCCCCGCCGTCTTCAGCGCGTTCCCGAGCTCGCCGTCAAGCCGTCGAGTCCGCAGTAAGCTTCTTCTCCATTCCCCTCTCTCCATTTAGCTGCCCGCACGCCGTAGCCCCTCCTCCCCACCACGGCCGAAGCCTCTCGCCGCCGTCCATGTCGCCGCCGTCGCGCTAGGCGCTGCAGCTCGCATTCACACGCGTTACCGTGCTCCTGGTGACGCCAGGAGGCCGTAGAGGTCAACCCCTCTAACTAAACCCCCCCTGTGACACTGACATGTGGGGCCCGGCCCTGCTAATTTTTAGTTGAGGATTAATTTAGCAACTAATTAACTCTGTTAACTAACTAAGACACTGACGTGTGGCCCCCACACATCAGGTTTGACCTGGTCAAGACCGCTTGACTCTCTTGACGCAGCATGACGCAGAAGCCGACGTGAATAAATGATTTCTGGAATTAAAATAAATCAGGAAATTCCAGAAAATAGCCAAAACTTCAAAAATTCATATAAATTCAATCGTAGCTCAGATTGAAATAATTTATATATGAAAAATCGTCAGAAAAATGCAATCTATCCATCTGCACCAGTTTCATGCATGAAAAACCAACTTATACCTGCTGTATAAGTGAAACACTATAATGGCATTTATAAAGAGTTAATTCGGAGTTGCATTTGAACTCTTGGTTCAAATGAACTTCAACCAAATGAATGCTAGTGCATGAGCTCAAACAACATCACATCTTCATGCCATGTTCATGCATCATATTGTTGCATACGCTTGTGTATTGATTGTTGGCACCGTTCCTTCTCGATAGGTCCAGCTCCGGAGAGTGTTCCAGTACCGCCTCAGGAGCAAAGGCCCCCTGTTGATCTACCAGCAAGCAAACCCCTTGTTCATTCGATACAATCCTACTCTCTCGCTCCTGCTCTCGCTTATTGCATTAGGACAACAACGATTCATCTACTACTTTGTGCTGCGGTAGTTGAACCCATTCCTCTGCATGACTGTCATTGCCACAAAGAATAGTTGAAACCCACTAGCATGTGGAGTTGATTGAGCCATGTTGTGTTCCTACCATGCTATGCCTGCTATTGCTTAGAGTTGTGTCGTCTGATTCATTGGGAATGAATTGGAGTGTTACGATATGTTCTGATGTCGAGAGTGAAGTGTGTGAACACGATTTGTAAAGGTAGCGGTGAGAGGCCATGTAGGAGTACATGGTGGGTTGTCTCACCGAACCGCCTTAAGCAATCGAGTTCTATGTATGTTGTCCAATGACTCGATACTACCACACATTGGGTTCCGTAACTCGCCCTCTCGACTTATTAATCAACTTGATCTCTGTCCAGAGTCGCAACTAGTTTCTCGTGTTTGTAGGTAGTGCTATTTTTCTACCAAGTGGCACCCGGCAGGTGGGCTTGGGATGACTAGGCACATGTGGCCTGGTGTACCGAGTGGCACCGGATGGTGGGCTCGGGAACCCTGCACACATCGCTTGGGGCCGTGAGCGACACCCCGCAGGATCTCCTTGCGGATGGAACCCGAATAGGCGATAAACCTGGCTAGAGTCTTGTGTGGTTAGTCGTAGTGGCCGACACCCTCGCCAAAGCTTCCGCTTGAAGGTTGCCGAGGTACATGACGTGTACATGGTGATAAGTGGTGAGAGCGTGTGAAGAAGTACACCCTGCAGGGTTATCATGATCTATTCAATAGCCGTGTCCTCGGTTATGGACTTCTTGGATGCTTACGTGGTACATAGACAACTTGAAGTGGATACTCTAAAATGCTCAAGACAAGTGTGAGTGCTATGGATGGCCTTCTCGTGGGGAGACGGGATGAATCCATAGTAGTGTATTGATGTGGTGACTAGTGGACTGCAGCGCCTGCTTCACCTCAAAGAAGTTCTTGTAGTCATAGAACAGGATAGCCACTGAGTCAAAGCTGGCTTGCTGCAACTAAACCCCACACTACCTCCTTGATACAAATGCATGTATGATAGGATCTGATGTAAGTCTTGCTGAGTACCTTTGTACTCACGTTGCTTTATTTATGTTTTTGCAGCGAGACTTCAGTCTTACTAGTAGTTCCGCTTGGACTTGATGAGTAGCTTGTTACCTCAGCTACGATCTTGTACCCTTGGGAGGGTCTTGTAGATAGTCGGCTTCTCAGCCTTTTTCTTTTGTAGTTGTGTGTACTGGACATGTAATGCTTCCGCTTGTTGCTTGTATGTTCAATGATGGGTCATGTGACCCTGTTTGTATTTAATGCTATGTGGCTCTTACCGGCCTTTATCTATATGAGTTTGCGTATGTTGTGATGCCATGTTGTACAACACATACTTGCATGTTATGCGACGTGTAACGTGTATTGCTATGTGTGGGATCCGACAACCTAGTTGTTCATCCTTGGTAGCCTCTCTTATGGGGAAATGTAGTCTAGTGCTTCCACCGAGCCATGGTAGTCCGCTACAGCCCGGTTTACCGGAGTCCCTGCTAGCCCAAAGACTACCGCTCCGGAACACTTGACTGGCCGGGCATGTGATTCACTTCGTTCATGTGTCTGTCCTTCGAAATGTCACGCGTGACATCCGGAGTCCTGCCTAGCCTGCTACAGCCCGGGTTCCCGGAGTCCTGTTAGCCCAGTGCTACAGCCCGGATTCGCACGCTGCTGAACCGACATGCTCGATGTTGATTCATGTATGCATGTCCCCATAGGTTAGTGCCACTTTGGGTTCACGACTAGTCATGTCGGCCCGGGTTCTCTGTCATATGGATGCTAGCGACACTATCATATACGTGAGCCAAAAGGCGCAAACGGTCCCGGCCATGGTAAGGCGACACCCGTGGGAATACCGTGCGTGAGGCCGCAAAGTGATATGAGGTGTTACATGCTAGATCGGTGTGACTTAGAATCGGGTCCCGACAGCTTTGGTATCGAGCTTTGATCGCTCAGAGGATTTCTAAGCTAACCTGGTCGAAGTTGAGTCTAGAAATTCTTTAGTTATGTAAGGGAATTTATTGTGGGAAGGAACGTAAGGCTCTTTTTACTCCTTTACCTCATGGCCTTCTGATCTGAGTCATCTTACCTTTCCTACGGGGTTAAGGAACTAGGCTTTCTTTTCTGTCTATCAGGGTCACGTGTTACTACTCCGTAGTCCCATAGGATTGGTTGATCAGAGTCATACCCCAACTTCGAGTACTTCCGGTGTATTCTGTTTAGTATTATCCCATAACCTTTGAGTGGTGATGTTGAGTTGTTGTACTACCCCATTTTGGCAGGATGTCTCATTCTGAGCATTTTACTGCCGTTATGCTGCCGGAATTGCCCCAGGAGTTCGAGAGTTACTAATTTCTTTGTCCTACATTCTACAGTCTGTAGTTGATGTTGATTCCGCCCTTGGTTTCGCTTTCTCGGGATGTCATCAGTTAAGCGAAGTTCTGTTGCTCGTAGCCAGAACCACGGAGATGGTAGGGATGAGGATCCTCCCGACCAGCCTTCATTGGCAGAGTTTATGTTAGAGATGGAGAGGAACAAGCGTGAGTCTAACCGCTTGTTGGCACGTATCGAGGAGAACACCGCACAGCAGTTCAAAGGGTTTGCAACCATTCATGACTTCATTCGCTTGCACCCACCTACCTTTCATCATTCCATCGAGCCACTCGATGCAGATGACTGGCTCCGTAGTATCACACGCAAGCTCCGTTCTGTGAACGTAGCTGAAAGTGACAAGGTCACCTATGCTGCATACCACCCGGAAGGTCCTCGCTAGTCTCTGGTGGCGTAACTATGAGGCTATGCTTCCAGCTGGCGATTCCTACCGGAGAGATTTCATCGAGGCTTTTCGCGAGCATCACATTCTCAAGCCCTCATCGATCGCAAGAGAGAAGAGTTCTGTAGTTTCATCCAGGTAAGATGGCTGTTGATGCTTACAGTAGAGAGTTTGAGAACCTTGCCCGCTATGCTTCAGAAGAGGTGTACACGGACGCCAAGAAGCAGGCTAGGTTTCGGAAGGGTCTCAATCCCAAGTTGCGTCGTGATCTCCACCTGCATCATTGTGATACATTCCAGGCTCTTGTGAACAAGGACATTAATCCAGAGACAGCTCAGCTCACTTACAAGGAGTCTCGTAAGCACACCCGTGAGTTGGGATCTTCTTCCAGTTCTAGTTCTCAGAAGCGCCGGATTTGGATTCCGAACTCTGCTCTTCCACTCGGATATTCACCGAGGCCATCTTATGCGGCACCTCACCCAGTTCACCAGTATGCTCCACCCAGTCCTATTGGTAGACCGTTTGTCAATGCGGGTCCACGTACTACTTCAGGGACTTGCTTCACATGCGGAGAGCCAGGGCACTATGCATGTGACTGCTCTCAGACCAGTTATGCTCCACCCCAGCCCGAGAAGTCTGTTGGCCGTGGTAAGCCACCATGCAAGATGATTAGTGTCAAGTCAGCTCCCACTGAACATGGACGTGTGCATCACGTCTC
Organism: Aegilops longissima; assembly: GCA_021605205.1. NCBI lineage: Eukaryota > Viridiplantae > Streptophyta > Magnoliopsida > Poales > Poaceae > Aegilops > Aegilops longissima. Next base: position 662,966,779 of record CM038677.1, on the reverse strand, counting down.
AGCTAAAGACGCTCATGATGATCTGGATGTCATTCTTGGTACACTCCTTTTCAACTGTCATCCAGCATCGGTTTTGTTCGATACTGGAGCATCCCATTCTTTCATCTCTGAGGGCTATGCTCGTTTGCATGACATGTCATTTTGTGATATGCCAACTCCGCCTGAAATCCAAACCCCAGGGTCTAGATGGCAAACCACTAGAATTAGCTATGGTAATGAAATCCTTGTTGATAGACTTGTATTACTTGCATCACTTGTAGCCCTCAAGTCCTCAGATATTAACATCATTTTGGGTATGAACTGGATGACAGCTCATCATGCCAAGATTGATTGTTACACCAGGTCTGTTCAGCTTACACACCCATCTGGCAAGAAAGTCACTGTCTCCACTAGAGTTGCGAAGCGTCAACTCTATTCTCTTAATGCCAGCCCTCTTCCAGACCTTGAAGATATCCCGATAGTCCGTGACTTTCCGGATGTCTTTCGGAGGAACTGCCGGTGTTCCACCCGCGATGAGATGTAGAGTTCGTCATAGATCTTATCCTGTGAACCGCTCCAATCTCTAGGAGACCTTACAAGATGGCACCCTTAGAACTAGCCGAGCTTAAGAAACAACTTGATGAGTCCTTGCAAAAGGGTTTCATCCGTCCTAGTTCTTCTCCTTGGGCTTGCCCCATCCTCTTCGTCAAAAAGAAGGATGGTACGGACCGGATGGTTGTAGATTATCGTCCCGTTAATTTGGTCACAATAAAGAACAAATATCCGCTTCCCAGGATCAACGACCTGTATGATCAGCTCGCCGGATCCTCGATCTTTTCCAAGATGGATTTGAGGTTAGGCTACCACCAAACCAAGATCAGAAACGGGGACATCCCCAAGACAGCCTTTGTCACTCGTTATGGCCAGTACGAGTACACCGTCATGTCCTTTGGTCTAACCAATGCTCCAGCCACATTCTCCCGCTTGATGAACTCGATCTTCATGGAGTACTTAGACAAATTCGTCGTGGTTTACCTCGATGATATTCTTATTTACTCGAAGAACAAGGAAGAGCATGCCGAACATCTTAGACTTGTGCTAGAAAAACTCAGAGAGCACCGCCTTTATGCCAAGTTCTCCAAGTGTGAATTTTGGTTGCGGTGACCTACCTAGGCCACGTAATCTCCGGTAAGGGCATTGCTGTCAATCCCGAGAGAGTTCAGCCGTTCTTGATTGGACTCCACAGAAACAGTTAAACAAGTTAGGAGTTTCCTTGGTCTAGCCAGCTATTGTCGCCACTTTGTTGAAAACTTCTCCAAAGTAGCCAAACCCTCACGGAACTTCTCAAGAAAGATAAAAGTTTGAGTGGTCCCCACAAGTGTGAGTACAGTTTTCGAGGCTAAAAGGCGCTCGACTTCTGCTCCCATACTTGTGCCACCGGATTTCACGAAGGACTTTGTTATCTACTGCGACGCCTCACGACAGGGACTAGGTTGCATTCTTATGCAGGATCGTCATGTGATTGCCTATGCATCTCGACAGTTGCATCCATAGAGGAGAATTATCCTACACATGATCTAGAGCTTGCAGCCGTAGTCTATGCACTCAAGACCTGGCGACATTACCTTCTTGGTAAACGTTGCGAGATCTACACCGATCACCAGAGTCTCAAGTATATCTTCACCCAACCAGATTTGAACCTTAGGCAAAGACGTTGGTTGGAGTTGATCTCAGATTATGATCTAGGGATTACCTACACCCCAGGCAAAGCTAATGTCATGGCTGATGCGCTAAGTCGCAAATCCTATTGCAACAATCTCATGTTGCAGCGAGGCCAACCACTTCTCCATGAGGAATTACGTAAGCTTAACCTTCACATTGCTCCTCACGGATTCCTTTCTACCTTGGTGGCGAAACCTACTATTGTGGATCGTATCATAGAAGTCCAGAAGCATGATACGGGAATCTCCCGAAGTAAGAAAAATATCTCCAAGGGAGTAGCTGGTTGTTTCTCTATGGATGAACGAGGTGTTGTTTACTTTGGGAACCGCTTGGTGGTTCCAAAGAGTCAGCAGATGCAGCAACTGATTCTTAAGGAGGAGCATGAATCCCCTCTCACAATTCATCCCGGTAGTACTAAGATGTACTCAGGACCTACGCCAGAGGTTCTGGTGGACTAGGATGAAGAGAGAAACCGCCGACTTCGTTGCTAATTGTGACGTTTGTCGTCGCGTTAAGCAGAGCATCAAATGCTCTGCCGCACCCTTCAGCCTTTAGCTATTCCTGAGTGGAAATGGGATAAAGTTGGTATGGATTTCATCACCGGCTTTCCCAGGACCAAGAAAGGGAATAACGCTATCTTCGTAGTCGTTGATCGTCTTTCCAAAGTGGCTCACTTCCTTCCTGTTCGAGAGAGTATCACCGCTAGTCAGCTCGCTGACTTATATATTTCTCGAATAGTGTCACTTCATGGTGTTCCACTAGAGATCAATTCAGACCGTGGCAGTCTTTTCACTTCTCATTTCTGGGAGAGTTTCCAAACTGCCATGGGAACCCATCTTTCCTTCAGTACCGCTTTCCACCCTCAGTCGAATGGTCAGGTGGAAAGGGTCAACCAAATTCTCGAAGACATGCTTAGAGCTTGCGTTATCTCATTCGGTATGGATTGGGAGAAATGTCTTCCTTTCGCCGAGTTTGCTTATAACAATAGCTATCAATCCAGTCTCAAGAAAGCTCCTTTTGAGATTCTCTATGGACGAAGATGTCGAACACCTTTGAACTGGTCAGAAACCGGTGAAAGACAATTCTTTGGACGGACATGATCCGGAGGCGGAAGAGCAAGTTCGCATCATTCGTGAGAATTTGAAAACAGCCCATCTCGTCAAAAGAGCCAAGATGATCGTCATCATAAGGATATGACTTATGAAATTGGCGACAAAGCTTACCTTGGGTTACTCCTTTGAAGGGTACCCATCGTTTGATATCAAGGGCAAGTTGGCTCCTCGTTACATTGGTCCTTTCGCATTCTCGCTAAACGAGGAGAGGTTGCCTACCAGTTGGAACTAACCCCACATATTTCTCGAGTTCATGATGTCTTCCACGTCTCTCAACTCAGGCGTTGCTTCTTGGATCCCATCCGTGGATTGGACCACGAAACGCTTGATCTCCAAGATAACCTCACATACCGAGAGTACCCTGTTCGCATTCTTGATCAAGCAGAGCGTGTTACCCGACGTCATAACATCATGTTTCTCAAGGTTCAGTGGTCTCATCATTCCGAGAGAGAGAAGCTACTTGGGAGCGAGAAGATCGTCTTCGACTAGAGTACCCCGCTTTCTTTCCGTCGACCCCTGAATCTCGGGACGAGATTTTTTCAAGTGGGGGCGAGTTGTCACATCCCTAGTTCTGGTATGACCTAGACTAGCTAGTCATTTGTACATCATGTTTAAATTCCATTTAAATTGAAATGAGGATTTGTGAAAACCTCAGAATCTTTTTTGGAAATTGACCAAATAAAAATTGCTCCAAAAAGGTCCAAGAAAATGCTCATGTTGCCCTCTGAAAATATTGGACAGAGATAAAAATCAAACCAATATTTTTAGGAGTTCATAAGTAATTATTTTGGGCATTTGGAATTAATGCAGTAATTATTTGCCTTGGATATATATTGTTATATATATATAATATTGTCCAAAAATTGTGCCTTTTGTTGAGGAGCTCTGGAATAATACCACTAGCCCCTACAAAAATTGGCATAAGGAAATAAAATGGTTTAGTATTTTTATTAAACCAAACAAATGTCGAAAAATAGAAAAGAAACAAAAAAGGGAAAAGCTTACAGCGCTTACCTACAGCCATCTGGCGCCTCGGCCCGCCCAGTGGTGCCCCATCGCCCAACCGCCAACCGTCGTCCTCCTGGCGACGACAGAAGGACAGGGGCACGCCTCGGTGCGCGCGGCCACGCGTCCGGCCGCGGCCACGTCTCCCTGCCACCTCCTGCTTCTCCGTCTCGTCACCTAGAACGCCCGGACGTCGCCACGCGCCGCCCCGATGGCTCTCACTCTCCCCCTGCTCTCTCCCTCGTTTTCTCTCTCGCGTCTGAACGTGTCCGCCGCCGCCGACGAGCACCACCGCGGCCATCGCTGTTCCCTCGCCCCTCCGTCGTGTCCAGAAGCTCCGCTACGACTCCCTTGTCATCTCCGTCGAGCTACGCGCCTCGGGAGGCCCTGGAGAGTCGCCATCGCCGCCGTCTTCATCTCCGGTCGCTGGAGATCGTCTTAGCCGCCCCGCCGTCTTCAGCGCGTTCCCGAGCTCGCCGCCAAGCCGTCGAGTCCGCAGTAAGCTTCTGCTCCATTCCCCTCTCTCCGCTTAGCTGCCCGCACGCCGTAGCCCCTCCTCCCCACCACGGCCGAAGCCTCTCGCCGCCGTCCATGTCGCCGCCGTCGCGCTAGCCGCTGCAGCTCGCATTCACGCGCGTCACCGTGCTCCTGGTGATGCCAGGAGGCCGTAGAGGCCTTCCGCAGCCCCTGTCATGCCCCATAGCTCGCTCCAGCTCGAAGCCGTGCCCCGGCCACCGCCCCGAGCTCTGCTCCGCCGAGCTCAGGCCACCCCCTCCTCTCCCGTTTGCTCCAGACGACGCGGACGTGCCCTGGCTCCTCGCCCGTGGCCTCCGCCGCCCAAATGGTCGCCGGAGCGACGGACCGAGCCCCTCCGCCGCGTTCGCCCTCGCCGGCGACTAATCACCGGTCAAACCCCTCTAACTAAACCCCCCTGTGACACTGACATGTGGGGCCCGGCCCTGCTAATTTTTAGTTGAGGATTAATTTAGCAACTAATTAACTCTGTTAACTAACTAAGACACTGACGTGTGGCCCCCACACGTCAGGTTTGACCTGGTCAGCGCCGTTGACCTGCTGACGCAGGCATGACGCAGAGCTGACGCAATAAATGATTTCTGGAATTAAAATAAATCAGGAAATTCCAGAAAATAGCCAAAACTTCAAAAATTCATATAAATTCAACCGTAGCTTAGATTGAAATAATTTATATATGAAAAATCATCAAAAAAATGCAATCTATCCATCTGCACCAGTTTCATGCATGACAAACCAACTTATACCTGTTGTATAAGTGAAACACTATAATGGCATTTATAAAGAGTTAATTCGGAGTTGCATTTGAACTCTTGGTTCAAATGAACTTCAACCAAATGAATGCTAGTGCATTAGCTTAAACAACATCACATCTTCATGCCATGTTCATGCATCATATTGTTGCATACGCTTGTGTATTGATTGTTGGCACCGTTCCTTCTCGATAGGTCCAGCTCCGGAGAGTGTTCCAGAGTACCTGTCTGAGGAGCAGTGCCCCCCTGTTGATCTACAAGGCAAGCAAACCCCCTTGTTCATTCCGATAAAATCCTACTCTCTCGCTCCTGCTCTCAGTTATTGCATTAGGACAACAACGATTCATCTACTACTTTGTGATGCGGTAGTTGAACCCATTCCTCTGCATGACCTGTCATCGCCACAGTAAATAGTTGAAACCCACTAGCATGTGTAGGAGTTGATTGAGCCATGTTGTGTTCCTACCATGCTATGACTGCTATTGCTTAGAGTTGTGTCAGGTCTGATTCATTGGGAATGAATTGGAGTGTTACGATATGTTCTGATGCTGAGAGTGAAGTGTGTGAACACGATTTGGCAAAGGTAGCGGTGAGAGGCCATGTAGGAGTACATGGTGGGTTGTCTCACTAGAACCGTCCTTAAGCACTGAGTTCTATGTATGTTGTCCAATGACTCGATACTACCACACATTGGGTTCCGGTAACTCGGCCCCTCTCGACTTATTAATCAACTTGGTCTCTGTCCAGGAGTCGCAACTAGTTCCTGGTGTTTGTAGGTAGTGCTATTTTTCTACCAAGTGGCACCCGGCGAGGTGGGCTAAGGGCAGACTAGGCACATGTGGCCTGGTGTGCCGAGTGGCACCGGATGGTGGGCTCGAGAACCCTGCACACATCGTTTGGGGCCGTGAGCGACACCCTGGCCGGATCTCCTTGCGGATGGAACCCGAATAGGCGATAAACCTGGGCTAGAGTCTTGTGTGGTTAGTCAGGTAGTGGCCGACACCCTCGCTAGGCTTCCGCTTGAAGGTTGTCGAGGTACATGACATGTACATGGTGATAAGTGGTGAGAGCGTGTGTGAAGAAGTACACCCCTGCAGGGTCATCATGACCTATTCGAATAGCCGTGTCCTCAGTTATGGAGTTCTTGGATGCTTACGTGGTACATAGACAACTTGAAGTGGATACTCTAAAATGCTCAAGACAAGTGCGAGTGCTATGGATGGCCTTCTCGTAGGGAGATGGGGATGAATCCATAGTAGTGTATTGATGTGGTGGCTAGTGGACTCGTGTGCGCTGCTTCACCTCAAAGAAGTTCTTGTAGTCATAGAACAGGATAGCCACTGAGTCAAAGCTGGCTTGCTGCAACTAAACCCCACACTACCTCCTTGATACAAATGCATGTATGATAGGATCTGATGTAAGTCTTGCTGAGTACCTTTGTACTCACATTGCTTTATTTATGTTTTTGCAGCGGAGACTTCAATCTTACTAGTGGTTCGGCTTGGACTTCGACGAGTAGCTTGTTACCTCAGCTACGATCTTGTACCCTTGGGAGGGTCTTGTAGATAGTAAGGCTTCTCAGCCTTTTTTTTTGTAGTTGCCTGTACTCAGACATGTAATGCTTCCGCTTGTTGCTTGTATGCTCTGAATGATGGGTCATGTGACCCCTGTTTGTATTTAATGCTATGTGGCTCTTCTGGGCCTTTATCTACATGAGTTTGCGTTATGTTGTGATGCCATGTTGTACAACACATATTTGCATGTTATGCGTACGTGTAACGTGTATTGCTATGTGTGGGATCCGACAACCTAGTTGTCTATCCTTGGTAGCCTCTCTTATGGGGAAATGTAGTCTAGTGCTTCCACCGAGCCATGGTAGTCCGCTACTGACTGGTTTACGGAGTCCTGCTAGCCCGGCACTCTACTGCTCGGAACACTTGATCGGCGGCATGTGATTCACTTCGTTCTGTGTCTGCGTCGCCGGGAAATGTCATGTGGTGACATCCGGAGTCTGCCTAGCCTGCTACAGCCGGGTTCCCGAGTCTGTTAGCCATTACTACAGACGGATTCGCACGCTGCTTGACCGACATGCTCGATGTTGATTCATGTATGCCTGTCCCCATAGGTTAGTGCTACTTTGGGTTCACGACTAGTCATGTCGGCCCGGGTTCTCTGTCATATGGATGCTAGCGACACTATCATATCTGCTTGAGCCAAAAGGCATAAACGGTCTGGGCCATGGTAAGCGACACCCGTGGAATACCGTGCGTGAGGCCGCAAAGTGATATGAGGTGTTACAGGCTAGATCGGTGTGACTTAGAATCGGGGTCCCGACACCTCTTGGGAGAAACACGCGGCACGAAGAATTGTCCGGCGGCGCCTGTGATTCATGGCGCTCTCCACCTCGGAGTTGGTGGCGGACAATTTGTCGGCATCCTCTGTCGGAGGCATCCGGCCTTGCGTCTCGTCTTCGCCTCGCTTACGGACCCGGCTTTGAAGCCTTGCCGGCGGAGGTTCGATTGGCAACCTCTCCGGACTCAGTCCGGCGACCGCTCTTTTTCCTGAAAAGAGCACCACCGTTATTGCGCCTTCCAGGAATCAATCCTGGGAATATGGTGACATGCTATACCGTTGCGGCGGAGTTTTGATCCGGACCGCACTTCTTTTTTACCCTGCTTGGGGCCAAGCTGCCCTTTGTTGGCTGGCATGGCTCGGCTTCTGCCTCGAAGGTACCCCCTGCGAAACACCATTGGTATCGGTGATCAAAAATAAGCGCGGATGGGTCATTATCGTAGTATTGGGACCTCGGTCTCGATTACTGTGAAATTTGGAAGTATTCGGGTGTCGGCGTAATGGCAGCCAAAGCATTATCGATGCTAAGTTGGTAGAACACCCGTCGATCAGCTCCACCTTTATATCCGGATCCTCTTCGGAGGCGGATCGAGGGACGCTTCTGGATCCTCGGGTTGGGGGGCGGGCTGTATCTTCTCCATAGTCGTAGCAGTTCCTGCGCAGAAACCATGAAATGAGATATTTAATTAGGGGAGCGTGGATCGGACAGGCCACAAAGATGTTTGCTTACCCAGCCGAGGATTATTTGAAGAAAACTTCGCTCGGTGGGTTGACGCGGAGAAAATCCTCCTCCTCCCTTTATATATGGCGGAACAAGGGTCTTCACCAGTCGGTGACCGATCCGGCCCTTCTGCGGCCATGGCGAATCGCATCGTCCTCCCGTTGAAGTCCCACATGGGTGGCCCCTATATTTGGCGGTGCACTCCCCTCATAATGCAGATTGCCATGACTCCAATCATGGTCAATCCGGCATGAGCCGATAATCTTATTCGGCTCATCAAGTAAAGGACATCGGTCATTTTCCCTCTGGGGGCTCATGAGCGCCAGCTTAGGCGCTTCTTGAGAGGAGCATTGCTAAACTCGGAAGGCGATCCGAACAGGTCCGCAGCGGGGCGTCCTCCATGTAAACCATTCCAAAGGCAGGTCTTGGGGCGCCTTCTTGAGGAGTTCGGATAGATATCGGTCCCAGCGATCGCCATAGTTCGCTCCGCCCACTTGATATATTGACCCCTCATGAGAGCAGGGTACTAGGCAGAACAATCTCTTCCACAGCGCAAAATGAGCCTCAATTCCCAAGAACAGTTCGCAAAGGGCCACGAAGCCCGCGATGTGCAAAATGGAGGCAAGCGTGGTGGTGCAACCCAGGCCGTAGAACTCCAAGAGCCCCGGAGAAAGCGGATGGATTGGAAATCCGAGTCCTCTTACTAGATAAGAGAAGAAGCATACCGCTCTCCTTTAGAGGCATTGGGGACACTCTCCGCTTGCTTTCCGCCCTTGTAGGTGGCAAGTCGGCTCGAACCGGAACCATGAAGGCAGGGGAAGAAATCCCTTGGTTTGGAGTATAACTAGCTCGCTATCGGACTAAGCATCTCTCCCAATTTCAGGATGAGGGCTGGGAGGCGAGAGAGGAGGAGCCGCGTCGACTATCCATGATGGAATGGGTTTTGGTCGAAGCGCTCCGATGGCTTCTCGAAGGGGATGGTGTGACTCAGATCTAGATCCTCGCCCCTTTATAGGCGGCTCATTTATGCAGCTAGGGGTAAGTGTAAAAATACCTGGCTTTTCGCATTCATTCAAACACGTGGAAGATGGCCTTTACTGGGCGTAGAAGCCAAGGAGCGCAGCATTTATCAGAAGTCGGACACTATTCGACGAGTGTATGGAATTTGGAGAAGAACCCGCCTCGCAATGCGAAGACAATCAACGCCACGGACTCATCGTCATTGAAGCCTGGTTAGGAGACTCTTGAGGAGTCCGGATAAGGGGTGTCGGATAGCGAACTAGCACCATTGGTCGGACTCACGGACTATGAAGATACAAGATTGAATACTTCGTCCGTGTCCGGATGGGACTTTCCTTGGCGTGGAAGGCAAGCTTGGCGATCGGATATGTAGATCTCCTACCATTCTAACCGACTACTGTAACCCTAACCTATCTGGTGTCTATATAAACGGAGGGTTTTAGTATGTAGGGCGAACAACAATCATACCATAGGCTAGCTTCTAGGGTTTAGCCTCCTTGATCTCGTGGTAGATCTACTCTTGTACTACCCATATCATCAATATTAATCAAGCAGGAGTAGGGTATTACCTCCATCGAGAGGGCCGAACCTGGGTAAAAACATCGTGTCCCTTGTCTCCTGTTACCATCCGCCTAGAGGCGCACATTGGGACCCCCTACCGAGATCCGCCCGGTTTGACATCGACAGCAGGGGTCCACGCGGCGGCGGCCTGAGACCCTCCCGCCGCTCCAATTACGGAGGCAGCAGTGGCCCGCTCGAGAGAAAGCGGAGCCATGTTTGATAAGTCAAGAAAAAGGCTTAGAAGAATGTCAATCGAAAAGAAAAAGAAAGGCGTGAGAGAGTTGACACTTATGCCGAAACCACATGCGGCTGCCTCACCACCTTGCGGAAGCGGGCTGCCTTCGCGGCCGCCTCGTCCAGCAGTGGCCGCCGCGGTATGCCCTTAGGCTTCTTGACCGATTGCGAAGAGGGTCGGCGTGGCCCGGCGTTTCTGCGCACCACCACGAACAGCTAGCGCGGCAGATGAGCCCGCGCCTTGATGATCGGACGCCGGCTAACAGCACGGAATGACTTCGGCCTCGTCGTCATCCGGCCAGACCTCGAAGCCGACCCGAGCCCGGAGCCCCCTGCTTCACCGCCTCCCCTACGACGTCGTCGTCTAAGGCGGCCGCCCCCAAGTCGGGATCGTCCAAGTCGTCTTTCGCGCGGTCGGGGACGAACCGGCGCTCCACCCCCGCGGCTCCGGCTGCCGGTTGAAGGAGGGGGCTCTGCTATAAACAAGCCGACTGATCAAGAGTCGGCCATTATGAACTCGGCAACAAGAGAAGAAGAAAAGAAGGAAGCTTACGAAGGCGGAGGATTGGCGAAATGCGGCTCCTTGCCGAACTGCCACTCCTCGGTGAGCTTGCGATTGGCGATATAATTCACCATATCGATACCTCGTCATGAGGCATCTCCTTGGGCTTAGCGATTTGGGTCGAGCGGCCGCTCATCGGCAAATCATGTGAGGCGGCCTTGGGTGGGAGCACCCGGCGCTCCACGGGCGACTATCGGTCGGCCCGGTCAGAGCCTTCGATTGGACCATCACTTTCGGAGCCGTGCGACAGCAGCCCAGCCGAGCAGCGACTGGCTCGGTAGGACCATGTAAACCGCCTCCCGGAGGCGGGCGGCTATGTAAGCCGGCAGATTGACTTAAATCGCCTTGCGGGCGACGTTCTTCACGTAGAAGTAAGATTTTTGCTAGAGCTTCACCGACTGGATCAACGCGACGAGCGGAAATGGGTTGTCGCTCGTTGATCTCCACACGGCGATGAAGGCTCCGCATGGGGCAGGCACGCCCGCAACGACTGTGCCAAGTTTGGACTGGAAAAACTCCCCCCAAAGCTCAAGGGTAGGGAGGACGCCAAGGAAGCCTTCGCACAGGGTGACGAAGGCCGACAGCAGCACCACCGTGTTTGGAGTAAGGTGGTGCGGCTGGAGACGGTAGAACTCAAGAAAGGCGCAGAAGAATCCGTTCGTCGGCAGGCCGACGCCGTGCAGGCAGTGCGAGCGGAAGATTACCCGCTCGTCCTCCTTCGGCGCCGGCGAGATCTCCTTCTCCGGCGCGAGACGGACCCGCACATGATTTGTGCCCGGCAACCGCCGCGTCTGTCGGAGGAAGTCGATGTGGTCCTCGTGGATGTTGGAGCCGTCCCAGGAGCTGGACCGCACCATGAGGACGGAGAGGCGACAGGAAAAGCGCGGCGGCGGAGGGCGCGTGACCCAGCTGCGGCAGAGCTACGGCGCACCGAGAAGATTGGCGGAAGGGCAGCGCGGCGGCGAGGAGCTGCGGCGACGGAGAGGAGAAAAGAGAATAAGAAAATGACGGAGCAAGGGTGTGCGTGCGAGCGTGTGCCGCTCCCCCTCCTCCCCCTACTTATAGACTCGTGAGGCGAAGCCGAGGAGGCGAGGCGTGGGGGGACGTGGGACTAATCGCCCCTCCCCCGTCCCGCGATTATTACGCCCTAACGGCGTGCGAAACTACCGTCGGAAGGCGGCGGCCCTTCGGGCCAGAAGATCACACTTGGGCGAGGCACGAAGTGGCGGGCCCGGTCTGCGGCGACATCCGTCACACGGCGTGAGCTGGCAGGCCCTTCCAGCGAAGGCGCCATATGGCGCAGCGACAGCGGCCAGCCCGTGGCTCGCTTATGCACCGCCTGGTTCCCGCTTCAAGCTTCAAAACCTCCCAAAAGCAGGCGCACCTAATCAAAGCCGGCTCCTAGCTGCCGGCTCCTCAAGATAGGAAGCTGATTAAGCTTCTCGTCCTCCCTTCAGCCTCGAAGCCCAACCAGCTTCGGGGACTACTGTCAGAGTAAATGACCATGGGTAGCCTAGCCGGCTCCCCCTGGCTCTTCAAAAAAATCACAGGCCAATCAAGCCTTCAAGCACCCTAGGCATAGGGCCGCCTACCCCTGGCCGGCTATCTCTCAGGCCAACTACCGGGAGGCGGCCCGGCCATAAACCTGTCGGATTTCGGGTTCCGGCAGACCCTTTAGATTCGAACACTCGGGTGCGCGCGGAAATCTCGCCCTCTACCTACCTGCACCCCGCCGCCTCGCTAGGATCTAAACTATGAAAGGAACAGCACAAGAGACAGGGGTTTATACTAGTTCGGGCCACCATTGTGGTGTAATACCCTACTCTAGTTTGTGGTGTGGTGGATTGCCTCTTGGGCTGATGGTGATGAACAATACAAGGAAGAACAGCCTCGCGAGTCTGTTCTTGGCAGGAGTGATGAACTGCTGGGAGAGTTCAGTTGCCTTCTCTCTCTCTGATTCCAGATTCCTTTAGCTACCGATTCAAGGTGCCTTACCCTATGGGTGGCTAGCTCTACTTATAGGCAAAGGCCCTGGGCCTCTTCCCAAATATTGGCGGGAAGGCGCCAACAATTAGCCATTTGAAGGGAACATCTGGTACACTTATCTGACTAAAGTTGGTCCTCGCTTTGTCAAAGGCTCTGGTGGTGGCCTTGGCTTGGGCTCCACAATGACTTCCTTCCTGCCGTTGGACTGGTCTTGGTCTTGTTGCACGAAATGGGCGCCTTTGCTTGATGCTCTACTTTGCACTTGCTTCCTTTGCACCAAAGAGGAAAGGAGGACCTTTGCACGGGCTGGCGCTGTCTGGCGCCCTTAGTGCGTCATGGCTTGCGTCATGGGCACCTCGTGAGTACCCCTTGATCTCTCTGCCTCCTCGCGAGCCAGCTGACGAGGCGTGCACGAGAAGCTCCTGTCGTCCGCCCAGCAATCTGGCCCCTCGTGAGGGTCTTGAGCTCATGTTGATGAAGATGGGTCGTGTTGGGCCCCCCTTTGAGCCATGCTGCAGGCCGCAGGCAGGCAAGTCTGGGGACCCCCGTTCCCAGAACGCCGACAGTAGCCCCCGGGCCCAAGGCGGGCCCGGACTTGGCCGAGCAGAGAGGCGAAGGGGCAAGTGCGAAGCGCTGCGGGCCCTAACAGCCTGCGGCCTTGGGTGCCGCGTGGCGGTTGATTGGACGTGGGCACCTCAGCAACCGCGCGAGTCGATAAAGGAGCGGCGTCTGCCTAGGCTTTGGTTCCCTTGCTTTCTCTGGTTACTGCTCAGATCCCCTTTCTTGCGCCTCTCCTTCCAGCCTCCGAAATCTTCAGATCCACTTCGACCGCACGCCCTAGCGAGGCATGGCGCCTCGCGGACCACAGCGAAGCTTGATGCGCACCTGCCTGGACTTCGCCCGAGCGTGCCGGGCGAGCCTTGCCCGGGTGCGCCAGATGGTGGCGGCGCAGGGCATCGACGGGGCGAAGGTGTTTAAGGCCGGCTCCGCCCTCCCTGAGGGCCAGGGGAGCACCTTCTATCCGCTCTTTGTAAGTGCCATTGTTGCCGGTCTTATGCCTCCCTTTTCCGAGTTCTTCTTCTTCGTCCTCCGCCATTACAAGCTACAAGCTCTGCATCTCCAGCACAACTCTGTTCTCCTCCTGGCGATCTTCGCCTACTATTGTGAGGCTCACATCGAGGTGCAGCCCTCAGTGGCCCTGCTGCGCCACTATTTCTCCCTCCGGACCTCTCGTGGTTCCTTCTCTGCATGTGCGAGCTTCGTTGCGTACGGTAGCTCCATCGCCATTTCGAACTCCGGGAAGAGGATTGAGGGCTTCAAGAGCAAGTGGATCTTGGTAGATGTTGGGCGCATCCACCCTCGGCTAATCTTGCCCATGGAGCACCCCGTACACTCCGACAATTGGTCTCGAGTGGAGCTCATGGACCCCCGCGCGAGGCCGGTGTTGGAGAAGATGGACATGGATCTGAGGCTGGCCAGCATGGCGGCAGCTGGAGCTGACCCGTAGCGTCATTCTTGAGGGAATTCTGGAGCACCAGGTGGCTCCGCCGTCAGTGCCACGCCGATGTTGAGGCCCACCGAGCCCTGCGGTCTTGGCAGCGAAGACCTGGCTGCGGTTCTCCAATCTTTGGTCGAGGCGGCGTGGCGAGGTTGGAGGTGCTCCTCGCCCTGTTCATCCTTGGGGGCCCAGGAGCAGGTAGTGGAGTCCATGCCCGTCTTCAGCGGGGGCGGGCCCGTGCTCATGGAGATTCCGAGACCCGGTGGGCGTGTCCTCCGGCGACTCCAGCGTAGAAAGGGAGAAGGGAGGCGGGAAGGAGGCTCGACTCGAGGTGACCGGCAGAGTCGAGGCTCCCTCCCTCGGCGCAAGTCCGCGTTCTCCGCCTCTCACCGAGGGGCGGCGGCGACAAGGATGATGTCGGCGGCGGCGGAAGCTTGCCTGATCCCGAAGGGACGGACCGGGCTGATCCCCACGGTCTCGCCCGGCCTCGAGTGATCATGGCGCGCCTCCTGCTCCCGAGCTCCTTGAGGCTGATCCTTGTAGCGGCTCTCGGGCTTCAAGTATGGCGGAGGTTGCTCGAGCTTCATGACGGCGACTAGTGAGTGCTCGATTCCTATCTTATTTCTTGTTTTGTCGGCTGAGGCTTGGCGTCTGTATCTCTTGGCAAGGCTGGCGCCCTTGTTTAAAAGCCGAGGGATCTCCTAAGGTTCCGTGCAGGGCAGCGCCTCCGCCCATGAAAAGAAGGTGACCGCGATGCACGGACCTCTCTCTGCCAGTCGTCCTCACGCGGCTTGGCTGAGCCGGCTGGGCGGCTCAGCCCCACGGCCAGGCGGCTCTAAGGTGCCCTTGCACAGCGCTGCCACCACGGCCGTTAGGCGCAGCGAGCTCCGCCTCTGGATATTGTGGTCACACTGCCGCCTTCTCCTCCTACCCCACCGACTGCTGTTTCTCCGACTCCTCCCACCGTTCTAGATCGCGCTGCTGCCGAACTGGACCGGATGCGGCAGGATCTTTCGGGCGCCGACCCTCGTCTGGTGGCGGGCGCTTGGGCTGGCTTCACGGCTGGATTCGCTCCGATGCTTGATTCGGCGGCGCTGGCCCAGCCTCGGCGGCTTGCGACGAGGAAAGCAGGCCGTCCTTAGGCAGCTGCTCACAGCGCCGCCTTGGGGAGGTAGCCGATGTCAGAGTCCTTTGCAAAGCGCTGGAGAGCGAGCTGCGAGGCTCGGGACCAACTCGCCAAGGAGGCCGCCGCCAAGAGCAGGAGGAAGGCATGAAAGCTTCGCGAGGTGGCCATCAAGGACCGGGATGCCAAGCTCAAGAAGCCGTGAGCGCCTAGGTGTCTTTGGAGCAAGAGTTGGAGGCGAGGAAGGTCGAGCTGGGCGGCAAAGGCACGGGTCCTTGCCGAGATCGCGTGGCCTTCACAGATATTGAGGTGAAGGCTCGCACCTTCTTGAGGAGCTTTATGATAGCGGCTGGAGAGCCGTTGGCGGCGCGGAAGGGCGGCCCCGCCAAGCTGCTTCCCTTCCTGGTTCGCACTCTTGAAGATGTAAGCCCTTGGCCTTGGCCCTCTGGTGAGGCGGCGCGTGTCTTGTCTTCTGCGGCGGCGGGTCCTCACCCGTCTACCTTGCGATCAACATCGACCTCGACAGCTCTTTGGAGCCAGCCGGCAGCGAGCTTGCGCTGCCGCTGCGAGGCCGTGAAGGGTCGTGCGGAGGCTCTCTTTGGGAAAGTTCGGCCTTGACACCAAGCGAAGCGGCGCTGCCAACCTGCGGCTCCACCAGGCGAACCCGCTCGCGCAGCTCCACGCCGACAAGTGACTTTGTTGCGGCTCTGTTACTTTTGATTCCTGCACATGTATCATGCCTCGGGGCGTTTAAACTTGCATTTGGCGTTGTGATAACAGTTATGGACTGTAATATTTGCTTTTGAATTCCTTGAAATTTGCGCTTTTCCTTCCTACTTGCTTGTGTTCTCTGCCGGCGAGCCATTGCCCCATACCTCGGCCGGCTGTTAGCCCGACGGAAACCAGGATGGGACCAAGGGTGAGGGCTACGTGACAAGATTAGGCTCTGAGTCGCGATGCTCGAGTCCCCTTAGGCCTGAACAACAAGTAGGGAAGTGAGGTGTGGGTGGATCTACCGTTCTCGTCTGCGAGCCGGCCCCGCGCATACCTCAACCACCGTTAGCCTTTCGGAACTAAGGAGTGAGAGGCTACGTGACCAGTTAGGCTCTGAGTCGCGATGCTCAGAGTCCCCTTAACGCTCAAGCGGCCTTCGTACCTTGGCTCCGCTCGGGAAGGGGCCTTGCGACGAACCAGGCTGAGGGCTGGCTGGGTGGCGTGCGTCTGGGCGTGACCCAGGCGCAGCCCCCGTGCCCAGCCCCTTCGCGCGGCACTCCCGATGGGAGCCGTTGCGATGAGGCCAGACACTGAGCTCTGGGCTCCCACGAGGTAGATGCAGCCGGGGCCACCCTCGATTGTTTATCACCGGTAGCGGAGCATAAGCGCTTCCGTATGTGTCGGGCATAGCCGCTCCTCGGCGATGTCGTCGGCCAGCGCGGAGCATGGTGCTTCCAGTGCGTGGGAGGGGCTCCCCTCGGGAGGAGCCCGGGGCATGTACTGACTCCATACGACACGTGGCTGGCATGGTAGGGCTGACGAGGTGTGTCAGGGCACCCGTGAGCCAGTAGCGGGACTCACGGGGCCCTACCTCAAGCGGGTTGCGCTGGCACTGGGCCTTATCTTGTGATGTGTTCCTGCAGATTTGGTTAGATGCGGCGCTCTCGTCCTCGGGTCCGGCCCTCGAGCTGGTCTCGGCCGTGTTTGGTATGCCGGTCGCGATGTCGTGGACAAGGCGGAGGTGAGGGCTGGAGAGCGGTAGGAGCCACTGAGTCGCGATGCTCAGTACCCCCCTTAACGTGCAAGCGGTCGACATGAGCGAAGAAAAAGGGTGCCATGGATTGGCATCAAATAACAAGCATGATGGGTGAATGCATGACCGAAATAAGCATAAAGAGGATACATGCGCGGGCTGGCCGGCGACTTGGGATGATGCAGCCGAAGGCGCCCCCAACGAGGATAAGCTAGGGACATGAAGTAAAGGGATACACGCCACGAGGGACGGACCCACGCGGCACAGGAATAATGCAGCAGATGGCGCTCGGTTGGAAATGAAACTTGAAAGATGTCACCTGGTAGCGTTGAGGACGAAAGGGTGTTGGTGCAGCAGACTCGGTGGGCTGCGGGAGCCGATCCTCACGAGCCCCCAGGCTCATGGGCCTCGGGAGGCTCCGGAGGCACTGGTGGCTCCTCGTGGGCCATCTCCATCTCTGCCAGGGCTGTGGAACTCCTGGGCTCTCGAGCCTCCAGGATGCTCCTCATGAGGCGCTGGTACATGGCAGGAACGTTCGGCAAGCCGTAAGGCATGCGAACGTAGCTGTGGGGTGGACCTTCGTAGCGCCCCACGCGAGAGGGCAAGAGGCGCTCTTGAGAGGCGGCTCGGTTGAGCCCTGGTGTGTTGATCAGGACAGCGCAGCCCACCATCCTCGCCCGGGATGAGGAGCTCTGGCGGGTGGCGGCTGCCGCCACTCATGACTCTTGACTCCTGCGGCTCTGAGCGATCTTGGCGAACTCCTGAGGTTTGGCCCTCCTTTCCTTGTTCCTTCTTGAGGAAACATGCTTGGCTCACGCCTCAAGTGGTGCCCAAGCGCCTCCCTCGTGACCTTAGCAAGGTCGGTGGCCCTCGAGGCCCAGAGCCTGCACTGAGGAGGCGCCAGGCGCTTTCCTATGCGATAGAAGGAGGTTCCCCCTGGCAGCGCGGACCACGAGGGGCCTGCCTCCTGAGGGCAGGGCCGTCTGATGTCTTCTTCTTCTTGAGGCGGTCTCGGGAAGCCTCCTGCTTCCATGACCAGGTCTTCAATGATGCGGCTGAAAGGCTCGCTCGAGGAGAACCTGCTGCGTCTTTCTCCTCGCGAGGCACCGTGATGACTCCGCCACTCCCTGGCATCTTGAGGGCGTTATGGCCGTGGTGGAGTTCTGACCATGAACTTAGCCAATGCTGGGTACCGAGGATGGCGTTGTATGGCGGCGAATATAGGCGGCGTCGAAGTCGATGAGCTCGGTCTGGTGGTTGTCGCGTCTTGCCCGAAGGTGACGAGGCCGAACCTGCCCGATCGGGACTGTGGAGCCGTCGGTGACCCGGAGAAAACTTGGTTGGCTGAAGCTGATTGTAAGGCGCGGAGATTGTTGAGCGTTTCCACGGACGGGCGTTGAGCCCTGCCCGCCATCGATGAGGTCTTGGTGATTAGCACGTTCGCGATGATTGGGGAACAAAGCATCGGGAGGACTCGGTGTGGCCACACTTGAGCTGATCCATTGGCTGAGCGTGATGGTGCACCGACCACGAGGCGTGTGGCCGAGCTTAGGGAGGACTGCATTCACTTGGCGGCGAACTGCTTGAAGATCGTTGAGAGGCTGGGGCTTGAGCTCCGCCCAAGATGCGCAGTGATCGCGCGCTCTCTGAAGCCCCAGCCCCTCGTCGATGATGGTCTTCATTTCTCCTTAGCTGCGGTGGCGGAGGAGGGAGGCCTGCGTTGCCTTGCAGGCGATCCTCGCGAGCTGATCCTCTAGCCTCCCTCACGGCGGGTCCCGCCAGCGATCCTCGCGAGGTTGGTCACGCCACCCTTGGCGTGGGCGCGGTCTTCCAGCGTCTGCGTTCCTTCCTCCTCCTCGGCCGTAGCCCGGTCGCTGCGGTCGGGACATCGGCCGATCCTCCTTCTCGCCTGGCTCGGAGCTCTTGACATTCGCTGGTGTTGTGGGTGTGGAGGTCGTGGTACCTGCAGATACCGGCTGCCCTTGGAAGACTCGGGCTGATCTCTGCCCGCTTGGTGTCGGTTCACCGCGAGCATGGCAGCCCCTTGCGCTTCACATCCTTGGCCTTGGACTTCTTCTCTTAGTCTGCGGCAGGTAGCTCAAGGAGGAGAGATGCCCTTCCTCGGCCTGGCGCGCTTGGTCGCCAAGTTGAACAGCTCAAGGAAGTGCACAAGTCTTCATGAATCGCCAGCTCCTCCTTCATCGGGCGTCGCGCACACGTCGGAGAAAGCGGAGATGATGGCCTCCTCGGTCCCCTTAGGAATCTTGAGCGTCGTTGTTGAAGCGCTGGATGTATTTCTGCAGGTCTCCCCGGCTGCTGCTTGATCTGGCGCATGTCGCTCACGGCGGGTGGCGATCACGAGTACCTTGGAAGTTGGCGATGAAGCGGGTACATCTCGTCGATGGGAGATCGTGCACAGGGCCAGGTTCGAGGAGCAGTGCGGGCCCCATCCTTGGCGCCATGGGAAACCAGTTCGGCATGACCTTCTCGTCTCCGTTTGCAGCTTGATGCCCAGCTCGTGAAGCTGGAGGAACTCTTGAGGTCGGCCGTGCCGTCATAGCGAGGAGGCAGGTCGGCTTGAACTTGCCGGGCCCGCGGCGCTCATGCGCCTTCGAGGGTGAAAACACGGCAGCTTCTGTAGCCGGGCGGCCTTGGGTGACGAAGAGCTTGGTCTTCCGGGTCCCCATGCGCTGCAGATGGGAACAGCGGGGGGTCTTAACGTCTTGGAGGCGAGGGCGTGGTCGTGGCAGTGGGCGCGGGAGCACTCGGGCAGTTTCTTGCAGGCGAGGACCTCCGGCAGCTCTGCTCTTGCAGCGGCTGGCGCCCGGACGGGCGAGTTCCGCCCGAGACCCGCGCGCCTTGGGGCGGCGCCTTCTTGAGGGGGCGGCGGCGCCCGAACCGTCGCCCGCAGGGGCGGGTGCGGTGCAGCGGGACAGACGAGCGCTGGGAGCCCATCTGCAGCGGGCGAGCTTCGGCGGCGGTCGAGCCACTCTTCGTGAAGCGTCGTCGGCAGGGCGGTAGCGCAGAACACGTTTGCCATGATGGCGCAGCTCGAGCCTCCATGGGCGCGCGGAATCGCGAGCGAAAAACCAGCAGGGCGAGTGAGGGGGTAGCGGTCGGCCGTCTTGCCTCCTGAGAGGATCTTTGGGGCGATGCTTGCTGCTCGTTCCCGCCGGGCCGATGGCGGCGTTAGCAGCGGCGACGAGGAGCAGCGAGCGCCCGCCGGCAGAGCCGTCTGGCGGCGAGAAGCAAGCGGCTCGGCGCTTCGGCGGGCCCGGCAGCGTCGAACATGGATCTGATGGTCGACGGAGAACGAAGCGGCGGAAGAGCGAATTCAGGCGCACCTACAGCGCGCAAATGTCGGTTTGGGTTCAGCAGACCCTTGAGGTTCGAACAACTGGCGTCTTGTGAGAATCTCGCCTGTACCTACACACCACCGCCTCGCTAGGATCTAAACTACAAAAGGAACAGCACAAAGAGACACAAGGTTTATACTAGTTTGGGCCACCATTGCGGTGTAATACCCTACTCTAGTTTGTGGTGTGGTGGATTGCCTCTTGGGCTGATGGTGATGAACAATACAAGGAAGAACAGCCTCGCGAGTGCATTCTTGGCGAAAGCGATGAACTGCTGGGGGAGTTCAGTCGCCTTCTCTCTCTCTGATTCCAGATTCCTTTAGCTACCGATTCCATGTGCCTTACCCTGTGGGTGGCTAGCTCTACTTATAGGCAAAGGCCCTAGGCCTCTTCCCAAATATTGAGCGGGAAGGGCGCCAACAATTGGCCATTTTGAAGGGGAACATCTGATACACACATCCTGACTAAAGTTGGTCCTCGCTTTGTCATAGGCTCTGGTGGTGGCCAGGCTTGGGCTCCACAATGACTTCCTTCCTGCCGTTGGACTGGTCTTGGTCTTGTTGCACGAAATGGACACCTTTGCTTGATGCTCTCACTGTGCTTGCTCCCTTTGCACCAAAGAGAAAGGAGGACCTTCTTGATGGCGCCCGCCTGGCGCCCTTAGTCGTCATGGCTTGCTTCATGGGCACCTCGTTAGGTACCCGCCTTGATCTCTCCGCCTCCTCGCGAGCCAGCTGGCGAGGCCGTGCACGAGAAGCTCCTGTCGTCCGCCCAGCAATCTTGGCCCCTCGCGAGGTCTTGAGCTCGTGTTGATGAAGATGGGCGTGTTGGGCCCCCTTTGAACCCGCAGCTGCGGGCGCGCAGAGCAAGTCTGGGGACCCCCGTTCCGAGAACACCGACAAAACCCTCACGGAGAAAGCCCGAGAGGGCCGACTCCATGAAGCCGGCCACGAGAAGGCCGACTCCAAGAAGCCGGCCCCCAACAAGCGGCCAAGATCGTACCCTCAAACTCTGCACCCACATAATGGCGATGAGGCGGTGCGTGGCTACTGATGAAGCTGCCACCCCACGAATCCCGAACACGCAGCACACAGTCGCCATCGGGGCGGACATCACCCGCCCGGTCTGCCACTGTGTGCCATGTTGATCATAGCGTCACCATGACAAGGCTGTCGATCGGCCCACAGGCTGCGGGCCTTCACCCGAGAGCGCCCGGCGGCAGGCCTCCCGGTCGGCATGGGATGTCGCCGGCTCCCAACAGCCGGCTTGCTCCCTTCCTCGAAGGACGCGCGCCATTAAGGAGACAAGACGAGGTAAGGCTACAGTGAGATCCCGCCAGGCGGCGGCATTGTAGCCATGCTTACCTCGACAAAG
The DNA here is from genome assembly GCA_021605205.1 of Aegilops longissima. Classification (NCBI taxonomy): domain Eukaryota; kingdom Viridiplantae; phylum Streptophyta; class Magnoliopsida; order Poales; family Poaceae; genus Aegilops; species Aegilops longissima. The sequence goes on along the minus strand of CM038677.1, from coordinate 662,945,141 downwards.
CCCTCGTCATCAAGAGTGAGGCAACAGTAACCAGCCCCCGACAAGACCCCCAAGCGGTGGGACCAGCTTGTCGACCAAGAGGCCAGCAGGACCCACCAGTCGGCGGGCCCTAGCGGCCGGCGGAGAAGCCAGCGAGCATAGACACTGACGGCTAGGGCCCACGCCCAGCCGGATTACCATTGTACCCCTGAGGGGTAGGCCTATATAAACCCCCCAGGGCACCCATGCAAATGGTTGATCTCTTAGAGTTTTAGACACTACATTGAGGGGAGAAGAGAGCTAGCCTTGCCCTTCTTCCTCCTCTCGCCGAACAGCTCAAGGAGCCTCTTGTAGCCACTTGTTGATCTAGTGATCATGCAGAGACCCCGCAGAGCAGCGGTAGGGGTGTTATCTCCACGGAGAGCCCCGAAGCTGGGTAAGATCCGCCGGCGTGCATGTCTTCGCCTCATCCCGTTTCCAGGCACCGGCGATGTCTTACTGGCTCCCACAATGATAAGCCACCCATTGGCATATGTCGCACCTACCACCCGACACGCGGTTTATTTACACACGCTACTACTAAGTAGCAGTAGCGCACGATTTTGTCCAGCGCTACTGCTAAGATGCTACGTATAAGGTTTTCCCTAGTAGTGGTTGAGGGACACTCTCTCGGGATGAGAAGAGATAACAGAAAGATAGGCACGGAGTAAGGAAGGTGAATGATGCATCTAAATAATGGAGAGCAAAAGAACATAAGTCAAAGAAAGAAAAGGGACGAAAAGAAAAAACACACACAAACAAACCTGAAGATGCCCTGATAAGACGCTTTTCCTCACGAATCTCTTGACACTGATGACGTGCTTTAGCAGGATCGAGAGATTCATCTACAAAAATAGCTGAGCCAACAAAAGAAAGAATTAAGAAATACCACATAAGAACAAACGAACTCATACCAAAAGGAACAATAAAAACACATCTTACCAAGCATGGAAGAACCCACCGCAGAACTATCAACGGCAAAAATGGACACATGACCATAATGGCCCAGGCAACCGAAGATGGAGAGGATACCAAAAGAGGAACCTCCGGCGCAACAGTAGATATAGCAGAACACGAAGGCCGCTCCCCTCACTACCACAGAAAAATCGACACACAACATAGGAGATTCGGCCACAATGGCAGGAACAACACATCAGCCACTCCCTCTACCATGCCCATGACCACGGGAAGCAGGAGCCACAGATGCACCACACAAAAGAAAATCATCTGAGACCACAGGAGCTTGGATCAGAATGGGAGGAACAACAAAGCAATCACTCCCCCTACCATGGGCCACGACCATGGCATGAAGAAACAACCATAGACACACCAGGTGAGAGGAAATTGGTCGACACCATAGGAGGCTTGATCAGAACAGAGGCAGCAGCAAGATAGCCATCCCCTCTATCACGCCCATGACCAAAGGAAGGGACAGCAGTGGACACACCACATGAACGAAGTGATCGAGATCGACTGACAATAAATCCAGCAGAAGCCCCAGATTGATGACCAGAGGACACAAAACATGGAGGCCAAGAAATTTAAGGTAATAGTAGTGGGAAGCAAATGTGTCGAACTCTCCAGAGGGTAAAAAGCCAGGCATGTAAATAGGGGCCAAGAGCAGCAGTCAACTGACTAACTAAAGAAATATACGTGGAAGCAGACAACCATATCCATAATCGTACAGATGAAAAATGTGGTGAGAAACTAGATATGGACACAAAATCCAAATACACAGCGGACAGAAGAATGGCGGGCCGAACAGACCAGCCCTTAAAAGAAAGGGAACATTTCCATTTCTACCCCTAACTCGGACCCACTACTCAGATTTGCCCCTAATTTCGAAGCATGCTCAAATTTTCCCATGTGCCGTCAGTTGCACTTATAGAAATATCCTTCTGTGTCGTTACCGTCCAGTCAAAGGCCTTTGACCGTCAACGAGACATTTTCTGGACATTTCTACCCTTCCTCCATATGTCACTGCCGTGTGGGACCCACTCACAAAAAAATAAAAAGTATAAGCTCTGTCTCTTCCTCTCTCTGCCTGTCTCACTTATACGCGGGACCGAAATTGTAACGCCCTCGATGCGGCTATATCTCCCACGTGTCGAAGCACGACTTAGAGGCATAACCGCATTGAAAGCAATGTCGCAAGTGAGGTAATCTTCACACAACCCATGTAATACATAAGGAAAGAGATACATAGTTGGCTTACGATTAGCCACTTCACACAATACATAAATAAACATCCATCATCCAGATTACACTCAAGGTCCGACTACGGAACCAAAATAAAAGAAGACTACCCCAAATGCTACAGATCCCTGATCGTCCCAAGCTGGCTCCACTCTGATCATCGGAAAATAGACATAATGTGACCACGTTCCTCGTCGAACTCCCACTTGAGCTCGGTTCGTCATCTGCCTTGCATCGTCGGCACCTGCAACTGTTTTGGTAGAATTTGTGAGTCACGGGGACTCAGCAATCTCACACCAGCGAGATCAAGACTATTTAAGCTTATAGGAAGGACAGAGTTGCGAGGTGGAGCTGCAGCCAGCGACTAGCATATATGGTGGCTACACTCACAAAGGAGAGCGAGAAGAGAAGCAAGGCACGATCGTGAAGCTAGTAGCGATCAAGAAGTGATCTGAACTACTTCGTCAAACATAACTCCAACACGTGTTCACTTCTCGGACTCCGCGAGAAGAGACCATCTGATTACACATGCGGTTGATGTGTTTTAATTAAGGTCAACCGGGTTTTCTACAACCGGACATTAAGAAATTCCCATTTGCCTCATAACCGCGGGCACGGCTTTGAAAGATAATACCTGCAGGGTGTCCCAACAAGCCCATTATAAGCTCTCACGGTCAACGAAGGATATTCCTTCTCTGGGAAGACCCGATCGATCTCGGAATCCGGACTACAAGACATTTCGATAGCAATAAAACAAGACCAGCAAAGCCACCCGATTGTGCCGACAAATCCCGATAGGAGCTGCACATATCTCGTTCTCGGGGCACATCCGGATGAGACTAGCTACGAGTAAAACCAAGCCTCGAGTTTCCCGTGGTGGCCCTTGATCAGCTCGGTTCGGGCCAACTTTCGAAGGAGCACTGATGCAGGGGGTTAAAATAAAGATGACCCTCGGGCTCGCGAAAACCGGGGAAAAAAGGCTTAGGTGGCAAATGGTAAAACCAAAGTTGGGCCTTCTTGGAGGAGTCTTATTCAAAGCGAACTGTCAAGGGGTCCCATAAATCACCCAACCGTGTAAGAACGCGAAATCAAGGAACATAACACCGGTATGGCGGAAACTAGGGCGGCAAGAGTGGAACAAAATACCAGGCATAAGGCCGAGTCTTCCACCCTTTACCAAGTATATAGATGCATTAATTATAGCAGATATATTGTGATATCCCAAACAAGTAAACATGTTCCAACAAGGAACAACATCTCCATGTTCCAACAAGGAACAAACTTCATCTTCACCTGCAACTAACAACGCTATAAGAGGGGCTGAGCAAAGCGGTAACATAGCCAAACAACGCGTTTGCTAGGAAAGGATGGTTAGGGGCTTGACATGGCAATATGGGTGGCATGATATATCAAGTGATAGGCATTGTAGCATAGGCATAGCAAAAGAGCGAGCATCTAGGAAGCAAAGATAGAAGTGATTTCGAGGGTATGGTCATCTTGCCTGCAAAGTTCTCAGAGTTGTCGAAAGCTTGATCCTCGTAAGCGTTCTCAACAGGTTCCTCGTTCACGTACTCGTCTCCCGGCTCTACCCAAAGCAATAACACAAACAAAGGAACCACAATAAATCACGGTGCAATGCACAAGCAACATGATGCAATACATGGCATGATATGCGAGATGTGATATGCAATGTGTATGCGTGCTCCGGAAGGAAAATGATGAACCAGGCATCAACTTGGCAAACCAAGTATGCCGCTGGAAAGGTGAGATGATTTCGGTTGAAATCGATATAAAGATCACCGGAATCGGATGCACGGTTTGCAAATGACAAGCAAAACAAGAATGGCACAAATCTGCCATTAACAGCATGATGCCACATAGCAAGCAACAAGAAATTAAGCTAATGCACCCAAACGTACCAACAAAGCATATGGAAGTGATCTACTCAAGATGCTTGACAAAAGATTAACACTGAGCTACGGCTAAATCACACCATAACAGGTCCAAACAAGCATGGAAAAAGTGCAAAATATATCAGCTTCACAGACTTGGAGAAAAATACTAACATGGCAGAATCAGCATCAGGAAGCAATGTTCAGAGCAAGCAAACAACATGCTACAGGAACTTATAATAGACAAACAAGGCATGGCATGAATCTACTCAAAGCATAGAACAAAAGTCCCTTACTGACCATAAGCCAAAAAGGATAAGAAGATATGATGGCACCCACGTAAACATAGCAAGTTTCGTTAACAGATTCAGCAACAGGGCATGACAAAAACAGATAACAAGTAGGCA